>CM076579.1:668901498-669516498 GCA_034641835.2 Pinus albicaulis | reverse complement strand
ACTAGGGTTCCAGCATACCATCCCTCGTCAGCTAGCGGGTGTCGAGAATAAAGGAGGTGGGGGAGGAAACACTGTGGGCCCTAGAAAGGGGGAGGGAAATTAAAAAAAGTGAAAATGAATATAATCTCTTGGGATTATAGGGGACTTGGAACAGGAAAAATATTAATGGAAGTTAAATTCCTCATCAAAAAAGAAAATCCAGTCATTTCTCTTCTACAGGGGACAAAGATGGATGAGCAGACTCTAAACTCATCCCATAATAATATTTGGAGACAAAGAAACTTGGAGTCAGTAAGATCGAGAGGAGCATCGGGAGGACTCTGTACGATGTGGAACCCAGTGAAACTCAATCTGGTAAGCTCCATCAAATATACTCATTGGATAGCAACATCATTTACTATTATAGAAATGAAGCAAACTTTCATAATCATAAATGTTTACATGCCCACTCACTTGTAAGAAAAACAAGAGTGCTTGAAATCCCTGATGGAGCTCAAAGGAACTAACTATGGAGAGAAATGTATCCTGGGAGGGGACTTCAATAGCACAATGAGTCGCACTGCAAAAGGGGAGGGGGGGTACAACAGTTTGGGATGCTTTCCAGGAAAATATGGAGGATCTAATTCTTTCTCTGAACCTATTTGATACTAAACCGAAGAAGTTTCTCTAGACTTGGACCAACAAGAGGGTTGGAATCGGTCACATTGCTACCAGGCTGAATAGATTCCTTGTCTCTGATAGCCTCCTTACCCTTAATTTCTAGCTGGAATCTTCAATCCTCTCGTGGTTGGGTTCTGATCACCACCCGATCAGTCCGTTGTTGGCTTTGTGTGAAGATCTCAGTCCTATTCCTTTCAGATTCTCTATGTTGTGGTTAGAGTCTCTGAACTTCTTAGACATGGTTATCCTCTCTTGGGCGGGGTGGGTCGAGGGCAGCCCGATCACCATTTGGGAATCTAAAATCCATAGGTTAAAAAGAGACATAAAAAGTGGGTTAAGGAATGTTATTCAGGGAGAAAGGGATGCATCAAATAGATGGAGGAAAATCTCGCCTCTATACAAGGAAATATGGAAACGGAGGAGGTCAATGCCTCAGACTTCCAAAATTAAGTTGAGTCCTTCAAAGCCCTCCACTCTAAACTAAGGAAGGAAGAAGAATACTAGAGGTTTAAATCAAGAAATAACTACCTGAGGGCATGGGATATAAACACAAATTTTTTCCATAAACAAGCCAAGTTTAGAGAATAAAAAAATAATATTTCTCAAATAAACGATAGAGGGAATGTCAATAAGAGCTTTGAATAACTCAAGGGAGTTTTCGTTGATCATTTTGGAAATATATACGCAGGGGGTCCCACTGGAGAGGAGCAAGATGAAGACTTCTTCCTGGAATCCATCCTAGAAGTAATTACTGAGGAAATGAATCTAAGCTTAATTCTCCTCCCATCAACTGAGGAAATCAAAGGAGTGGTTTTGTCCTTCCCCCCCAACAAAGCCCTGGGCCCAGATAGATTCACTACAAGCTTCTACCAATTATTCTGGGATGTGATTTAGCAAGATTTGTGGTGAAATATGGGACACTCATTCAAGGGACTAGTGATGGGGGGCGACATAAATTCCTCCTTCCTTGTACTGATCCCTAAATAATCTAACCCCTCTACCTTCTCCATATTTAGGACAATATCCATTTGTAATGTCTCCTACAAAATATTTTCGAAGATCCTTACTCTCAGGCTGAAGCCCTTGCTGCCTCTCATGATCTCTGAAAACCAAGTGGGGCTTGTCTCGGGCAGAAAAATATTTGATAGCATCATTCTTATATAAGAAGACATCGATTTGAGTTGGCGAACAGGGGACGAGGGAATGATTACAAAGTTGTACATGGCTAATTCCTTCGATAGAGTAAAACATGAGTTCCTTTGGAAGATCCTCAAGAAAATGGGGGTGGATGAAAAATTCATAAGATGGATTAAGCTATGCATCTCCTCCCCTGGGATTGGCCTATTAGTTAATGGTAGAGTGGTTGGTTTTTCAAATCCTCCAGGGGGTTGCGTCAAGGTTTCCCTCTCTCTCCATTTTTATATATCGTAATGCTAAAAGCCTTGAGCCAGAAATTAGAGTAGGAAAGAATATCAGTGAATCTCCTGGGCATCAGATACAAGGATGGAATCAGAAGCATAAACCATGACCAATTTGCGGATGACACCATCTTGTTGGGTGGAACCTATTCTATGATTGCAATAAACTTCAAAAGAAACCTTGACATATTCCTCAAGGCCTCGGGAGGGGCCATTAATGATAGCAAGAGCCACATTTACAGCTGTAACATTTCAATCCAAAGAGAGAGAAAAATTGAGGAAGTCTTTGGGTTTAGAGCAGTCAGAGGCTGGAAGGACTTTAGCTATCTGGGAGTTCCAATAAATCTAAGGATGGCTGCTCCTCATGCCTGGAAAAAAGTACTTGACAAAATTAAAGAAAAAATTGTGAACTAGGGTGGGATTTGGCTTAACACGGCGAGAAGAACCATCCTTGTCAAGTCTGTTCTGTCGGCCATCCCCCTATATTAGTTCTCAGAATTACAAGATACAAAATATGTTTTACATAAAATGGGGATGTTTATAAGGAAATTCCTGTGGGAAGGAGGGAAAGTCGAGACCAAAAAATATCATTTGGTTAATTGGAGGACATTAAGATCTCCAAAGCAACATGGAGGGCTGGGAATAAGAGAACCTGTGATGGAAAATTCAGCACTTGGAGCTAACATGTACTAGAACATGATAAATAAGTCAAATATTTGGTGGACTCAAGTGGTCAAGGCTAAGTAATTTGATTAGAAATCATTCTGTGGAGGGGGACAAGGGAAAGTGGTGGGCATTATAAAGGAAAACCTCAACAAAGACCCAGGTATGGGCGATACAATTAAAATCTTCCGAGACTCGATTTTGGGCCTACAACCCATGGCTTGGATCATTCAATGTTGGGCCTTCAGGAGCTCCTAAGGCAAAGAGGGTTTCTTACGCTGGACCAAATATCTGAGTGAGACCATCGCAGAAGGTAGAATAGATGGAAGATCTAGAACATTCCAGAAGGCCTGATTAACCAAGGAGATAATCTCATCGAGAATTTAACAGGGTGTGCCCCCATAGATTGCTCTATAGAAGACAAGTGGAGATGGAAGAAGGGAAACTATTCAGTAAAAGAGTGCTATGAAAATATGATTTTCCAATATTGGGTCCCCCTGAAAGCCTCTATTTGGAATCAAATATGGAAACCAATTGTTATTCCAAAAGTTTTTTTTTTTTTGGTGATTGACTCACAAGAAAATTATTACAATAGAAAACCTACAAAAACGTGTCCTGATAGGCCCCTCAAGATGCCCCCTTTGTGAAAAGGTAGAAGAATATATCCCTCACCTCTTCCTAGACTGTCAGATAACAAATAAAGTTTGGGTTTTCACATTGGGGCCTCTTTTTAGTAGGGTCTCTTGGCCATTCAATATTCTCACACTTTTAAATACATGGCCCAAATTTTACATGGGCTCCCTTCGGGCCAAATCTGATTTTAAAAAGATCTGGAAGACACTTCATAAGTATATCTATTGGAAAATCTAGCTAATGAGAAACAAGGCAATCTTCAAAATGATCTAACCCTCATCCCAGTTGGCGAAAATGAAATCCCTCGCGCTATGTATGGAGATGCATAAGCCAGAGCACAACCCTTCCTTGGACCAAAATGAATAAGCATGGATGGTCCATTGGGTTAACCCCCCTGCCCCACAGCTAAGGACAAAATTCATCCCTCCCCATGCCCAATGGATCCTCAGATTGTCTTCAGAAGGAATGGAGTGGCTAAAATCTTCGAAACAACGGACTCTTCAATTTGATGGCGCCTCAAAAGGATATCCTGGGGTGGCAGGAGGGGGAGGGATTCTCATTAATCCTAATGGAAACATCGAATATAGATATGCATGGAGCTTGGGTAGGAGAACAAACAATTAAGAAGAGCCCTATGGCTTACTCCTAGGACTGAATCTCGCAAATACTAAGGGCATCAAGGAGCTTCAAATTCTAGCAAACTCTTTGTTGATAATAAAACACACGAGGAATAAAATCCTACCCAAAATATAATGCTAAATGAATTCATCAAGAGATCCCAAGGAATGATCCCTCTCTTTGATAAAGTAACATTCTACCATATCCTAAGAGGAAACAACCAAGAGTCAGATAAGTAAGGCAACTTGGCTTGCAGGATGAAGGAAGAAGCTAAAGTGGTGAATGGCAAGGAAGGAAATCTACGTATCCCATAACCATGCCTAGAAATCCTAAATATGAGACAACCTCAGATAGATTCAGTTTGAATAAAGAAGATGGTTTATTAAATAAAGGGGTGGAGGGATGCCTAACTCTCACTTACCCCCTTCATTCTCCTAATCCCCCCCTTAGCCTCCCCTCCCCCTTCTGCCTTCTCTCCCCTCCCTCAGTGGTCCTAACCGATTCCCTCTTCCCTCACCCCTCGTTTCCTTCCCTCCCTTCTACTAGCCCCCACCCCTACTTATCCCCTTTCTCCCTCTCGCCTTCCTATTTCCCTTGTCCCCTCCCAACACCCCTCCCACGCTTTTTGGGAAGCCACATCATAGTCAGTGTTATGCTAATCTATTTAACCTTTGTCAAATTGAATTATACTCCCTTCTGAATGCCATAACAACTCATGGCATGATGAAACCAGAGATCATGATGCAGTGTGGCAATATTCAACCTGTTTGTCCTACACCTGGTACTTGTAAGTTCTACGACATGTGTTCTCAGAGCCCCCGTCCTTGTTGCATTTGCAATCGTCAGCATTTTGGAAATCGACCCATGGGAATGGTGAGATCATGGGGTCTACATTTACTCCAGAGGCTTCGAAATTTGCAGGTTGAGCATGGGAGGAACCTGGTGGAATATTTACAGAACGAGGTGAAGGGCATGGGAATTATGGAGATGCATCGGGATGTAAGCAAGGTTAGTATAGTGATGGAGGTCTGCATAAGAATTTTTACCGTGGGTGGTTATATAGAGGCTAGCGATATGATTCAAAACATGAAGTTTCAGGCTCTCACAACTAAGGAGTTCTCTCCTTTGCTCTAGAGGTCGTGATTGAAGTTTGGGCATGCTTGTAAATTCTGCTTGTCTAGGTGGTTGGGTGGGTTATACTTCTATTTTGTGAGTTCAGTGGGTAGTCAACAGGGGCTAAGCAGATGGAAATTGGCCTTGGGATTTTGGGAATTGGTTTTTTTGCTTGGTTCATTATTTCCTGTGATGTCCTTAGTCCCCTTGAAGAGTGTGTGTGCGTTGTGACTGTCAGGATGAGTAAGCAAAGAAGTTCGATGGAAGAAAGTTCTGGTTCAGACTCCCAGAGTCTCTGCAGACCCAGGTCTGGGGGAGCGAGTGTGAGATGGACGAGGGATAGTGGTAATAGAAAAACCAATTGTGAAATTTGTGCTGAGGAACACAGGGAATTCAGGAATGGACTCACAATTCTGCTTGTGTATACATCAGCATCATAAAGATGCAATCGACATGGAAGAGAGGTAGCTAGAGAAAAGAGAATGCATATAGAGGCTCAAGGATGAAGTGGAAGCTCTGAGGCAGGAGATCGAGGCGCTGAAATTCAAGTTGGTTGAAAGCAACATGAAGGCAGAAGAGGAGCACAAAAATATGGACCTCAACAATCTGGCTCCGATGTGTTGGAGTTCCCATGTTTTGGCCAGATTGGCAAGACCAAAAGATGAGACAACATCAGAACCACTTTGGGATCCTAGGATCTAGCCCTCCTGGATCCGGAGAGAGATCTCTCCATAAATACAAAGAATGATATATCTTTGAAAGCTCAAGATGAGGTATTAGGCTAGTTATGAAGCACAGGGGGTTTTAAATGATTTGGTTGGTTGGTTATTGGGTTGCATCATGAGATCATAAACTGAGAAATTAATGGAAGGAAAGGAGCAGAGCAACAGGATGTTTCAACAAAAGAGGATAGGTTAAGAATGTTCCATCCATTGGGCTATGGAGTCATGAAAGGTAATTACATGCAAACAACTAGCCAAGGCTTTCAAAGGGAAAGTCATCTAAAATAAAGGATCTTTTTAGATAGATGATGGAATGGAACATTAAGGATTGAAAGTGAAAGAAGGAAAGCAACACAATTTCTGTCTATAGATCAGGTCAGAGGTCATTTAACTCCAGACCTGCTTGGACATACTCAAAGGAAGCTTTCAATGGAGGGACAAAGGGGCAGCTTATAGATCGGACCAGAGGTCATTTAAATCCAGGTCAGCTTTAGCATGCTCCAAGGGAAAAACATAGATAAGGTTTAGTACAGAGCTAGGGTCTATAGATCGGAGAAGGAATTTTAACCTTCCCTGCTTTGACACCAGCAAGAACATCCAAGCAGAAAACCCTGAATTCATACATCAGCTAGCAGGAAATAACATCTGCTACACTGGTTAAACCACATGAATTTACTCTTAGATTCACTATCAGCAGAAAACATTAAAGGCAAGGAGAGCAGAAACATAGGGTACCTAACAAGGGTAAATCCTATGCTAGATTTCTAATGCGAGCCAGAAGAAAATGAACAACATGGAAATGTAAATAAACGATGCAGAGAGAAAACATCACCCATAGTAATAGACCAGGATCCTGTGAAATTTGCTTGATTAATTGATGCAAAACCAGTGACATACACTGAGCTCAATGGCTAACACAGTCCAAACTTTCTCCTCCCAGCCTACTACAGTACAAAATACTCTGCTACTCCCTCCCAAGACTGTTCTAACAGTCAAAATGAATCCCTTTAATAGCAACAACCGAACAACAACAACAACAACCTTTACACTGGGTTTTTTCATGAATTTTATAGCCGAAGAAGAGGCTGAAGAGGTAGATGGAAAAATAAATGCAGTATTAACTCTCAGAAGAGAAAGAAGGCCTAGGCCCCATTCTGTATTAAATTCTGGGCATTCATCTTCAGTACTCTTTGGATGAAAGAGTGGTCTTCGTCGGGCTACAATTTACTCCAGGTATGTCTCTGATGTACTTTGCTATAGCACTCTGTAATACTTCTGGTGAATTAAACAAAAAGGTAGAATAATGATGCTAGGGTCTGCCATACTGTGAAACAAATGCTCTGATAGCATCAAGACTGTTGTGAGGGCCGCAAATCTCCCTAAAACACGGTATAGAATGCAGACGGTATGGGCACCTTGTCCTTTTATGGAAGAACATTCTCCTAATGTCAAAACACTGCTAATATAGTTTTCTGTGCATTGGACCTTCTAAGCGATCCACGGGGTCTTCGATCTGGTACCCTGCCTTTCAATTACCGAATTAAGGCTTCGAAAATCATTGATTACCGACCTTAAATTTTTTGATCTTTCACTGACATCCTTCGTTGCTCCAGTATTGTCCTTGTCTGTGCAATTTGAGCTTTAATGGCGTCGGAGAGGTTTTGCAGAGTTTGAACTCTGTCCTTAGATGAAATTTATGTTGCAGACACCTTTCCGGACATTTTCCTATAATATCAGGCTCTAAATTCAGCTTCTTCTGTGCACTGCACCACTACAATAGTGCATATGAATCATGGCGGTTTTCCGCCTGCCTGTAACCCCGCAAAACATGAAAACATGTTAAGAAAACATGCACGGGGAGGGTGGCGCGGATGACTGTGAAAATGGCAGCGTGGCATGGACGAGGACGATGAATGCAGAGGATGTTGTGACGGAACGCAGTGGATCAGCGGGGGATGCATTCGAAGGTGGCGAGAATGGAAATTTAAATGCAGAACCTTAGAATGGAATATATATAAAGGGACGGGCGAAAAATGTGATGAAACATGTGGAATGGTGACATGGCGGGACCCAGTCGATGGCGAGGCTGATTTAAATCTGGACCGTCCGATCTCAAGAGGAGATTGATGGCTGAAAACACATCGGAGGGCGATGGATGGTGGGCCAAGGGTCGCGTTGCCTTGGGTTAACTCCCGCGCAACTTCGTGGTGTGACTACCGTATGATGGCCCGCCCCAGATCGGACGGTGTACAACCATATCGCGCCAGATCTGCGGACGGACGTTAACGCGCGATGGGGGGGAAGTTTTCAAATAGTGCTCGAGACATGCGTCATGCGATGAGTGGAATCGCTCCGAAATAAAAAATACCGCCAGCCCTCAGAAGGCGGTGCGATGGAAACAGGTGGGTTTAAACACTGTTTTGGCGTGGGGACCACCGAGACAGGTGAACTTCTAACTGTTGATTCGCGGGTTAAACGGACGGTCGTGATGCGATCAGGCGGTGAAAGGGGAGGGGACCATGGGTGCGATGGGATTGCAAAGACCATCGGATCTGTGTAGATCAACGACGGACCTTGCCCCCGATACACATTTGCGACGAGCACTCTTCGGGCTAGCGCCAAGTTCTAGCGCCCATGTCACGTGGGGGGAAAAATTAAGGGGGGTGGCCTGAAGGGGGCTAAGACCCATATATGTCCAAATGTGGGTTTTTCAACCTTTTTCAGTGCAATTCGAGGCCAGAAATGGGTAATGATAGAGAGAGTAGGGGCTATCAAACCACCCAGGTTATTTGAATGGTTTAAGAGGGGCATGGGGATGATTTAGAAGGTTTAGGGGGATTTGGGGATAAAAAGGGGGACTTTGACAAAGGGAAAAAGGGTTGAAATGGGACATTCTGCAGAGATACAAGGGGAAAATGAAGGCCTTTTGGAGCACACATTTTTACAATCAATGAGACCTTATAATGGGAATCAGCAGAGGGGATTTCATCAAAGGACAAAGGCATGAGGAGGCTTCAAGGATGATGTGTTTTTCAAGAAAAATGCATTCCTTGAAGGCTCAAAAACAATCTAGCCCCCTGCTTGCTTGTCAAGGAATTTATAGGGGGCTAACAGTGGCTCCACATGGGGATGGCTTCTTCTTGAAGGAGTCAAGAATTCATAAATGATCTTTGGTGTAGGCTAGATGCCTGCTGCTTGACCCATCCATTTTCTCTCTTGGATCAACTGCCACAAATTGTGAAGACATCAAATCAAAAAAAAGATTCTCAAACAATCTACCTACCCATCCTACGATCCTAGCATTTTTTCTTCTAGGGTGCATTTGGACTAGCAGACCCTTTTCATCATTTATTTTTTACAAACAAGAAAATAAACCTATTCTATTTCTACCCTTATTGCTCCATGAGGCCAAATTAAACTGTTGGCCTCATAGTTCCTCTACCTAAACTACATCTACTAGGATTACACTGTCTAACAGATTTCTTTTCTACATTCTAAGACAGAAATTGAAAAATAGTCAAGCCAGGATTAGAATGTCTGGCTCGCTGTGGACCATGGCATAAAACAAAACTGCTCATGGACTGAAAACTTTGCAGAAATTTAAAACAACTAACTAGATGCTCACAGACTGAGCCTTATTGAGCTTTTCCTACCTACCCTACTCTACTTCAAATATTTAGAAGTCTAACTCACAAACATTGTCTTCCAAGGCAACCAGTCCATCAAGTGATCCCATTACTGGTCTTCCTTGCTCAACTCCTTGAGCAGGCTGGATAGGCAGGGCTGCTCCCACTCTTTTTGTTCCACAACAACAACTTTGAAAAATTTGCTTTCTGTTTGCAACATGCTGCTCAAAAAGACCCTTGATCCTTCTTCAAATGTGTGCAGGAAATGAACATAAGGATCATGAAATGATACCTGGTTATGAATATCTGGCAGGCAGGCTTCAACCAGGATTTATTTTTCTTCCACTGGATCAAGAACAAGACTCTCTTGAGAAAGAGAATCTCCCTCATCTTCTTCATTTTCTGAACCGAAGGACTCATCATATATGGCAGTGCTGTCCTCTTGGAGCTCTGGGATGTTCTGATTAAGTGGGCCGAGCTCTGTGAAAATATCCATGTATTCTTGAGCAGGGGTATGTTCCTTTTCTTCCTCTTCTTCAAGAGAAAACTCCTTGCTTTCAAACTGCTCAAAGATCTCTTCCTTGTTTTCCTCCTCATCTTCTGAAAAGGAAGGCTGCTGGTTTCCAGTCTCACTGATGATCTGTGGTAAAGCAGAATGAAGATTCAAGGAATCTTCATCTGCTATTTTACTGTCGTAGCTCTCCTCATCAGTGTCATAAATAGGTTGGCTCAACCAAGTCAACCATTCTAGACGTCAAACAGGTCTTTCTTCATTCTGGTTCTCAGAGGAGCTTTCTGGATCTGTACAATCAAACCCAAGAGATGAATGAGAAGGAGTGTATGTTCTATAAAAGACTTCAGAGGTGGACTGTTGCTTTAATATCTGATCAATCTCTTCTTCTGTCAAAGGGGAAGATTTTCTTGTGGTTCTTTGAGCAGAGGTGCAGCAGTTCTCTGTTTCTTGTATTAGCTGATTTGGAGGCAGGATGTCTTCTTGAACCTCTTCTAGAATATCTTCAGTTGTTCTTGCAAGGAAATCTTGAGGATCTTCTGATGTTTCTTGATATTTTTCTGATTCAAACAAATCCTCATGAACCTGATGATACTCGGTTAGACTACAAGGCTCATGAGTGGTTTCTTCTTCCACATCAGATTCTGCATCTTCTATGTGGTCTCTTGTTTCCTCAAAGCAACATTCCCTATCAGCCTTTGTCAATAGGTCGTGATACTCTCTGGTCAACATCGTACAAGACACAGAAAGGCAATCAGGTGGTTCCTGATCATTTTCCTCTTCGGCTTCCATAGATTTTAGAGCATCATACATGTCTTGCTCATTACCTAGGTCTTGAGTTTGTTCCTGTTCTGGAAGAGGCATAAGCTGCTCTAAATAATCATCATTTGCATTCAGATTAGCCACATACATTTCCAGCACTTTACCAAACATTTCTGCTATTCCATTTAATTGATCACACAAAGCATCTAGCTTTGTATCTCTATCCATGTCTGGATCCATGTTCCTGGAAAGATGGTCACTGCATCTTCTCAACCAGTTCAGAGTCTTCTACCAGTGGAGTCATTTGGTCTTTTGGGAGTTATGGAGTGTGGATTCGCCAGGTGGATGAATTTGATTGTTTGGAGCAGGCTGCTGTCCACCATCAGCAATTAAAAGCCAATCTAGGCTAAGTGGTCTTTATTCCCCAGCGGAGTCGCCATTATGTTGGAGTTCCCATGTTTTGGCCAGATTGGAAAGACCAAAAGATGAGACAACATCAGAACCACTTTGGGATCCTAGGATCTATCCCTCCTGGATCTAGAGAGGGATCTCTCCATAAATACAAAGAATGATATATCTTTGAAAGCTCAAGATGAGGTATTAGGCTAGTTATGAAGCACAGGGGGTTTTAAATGATTTGGTTGGTTGGTTGTTGGGTTGGGTCATGAGATCATAAAATGAGAAAGTAATGGAAGGAAAGGAGTAGAGCAGCAGGATGTTTCAGCAAAAGAGGATAGGTTAAGAATGTGCCATCCATTGGGCTATGGAGTCATGAAAGGTAATTACATGCAAACAACTAGCCAAGGCTTTCAAAGGGCAAGTCATCTACACTAAAGGATCTTTTTAGATAGATGATGGAATGGAACATTAAGTTGAAAGTGAAAGAAGGAAAGCAACCCAATTTCTGTCTATAGATCAGGTCAGAGGTCATTTAACTCCAGACCTGCTTGGACATACTCAAAGGCAGCTTTCAATGGAGGGACAAAGGGGAAGCTTATAGATTGGACCAGAGGTCATTTAACTCCAGGTCAGCTTTAGCATGCTCCAAGGGAAAAACATAGATAAGGTTTAATACAGAGCTAGGGTCTATAGATCGGAGAAGGAATTTTAACCTTCCCTACTTTGGCACCAGCAAGAACATCCAAGTAGCAAACCCTGAATTCATACATCAGCTAGCAGGAAATAACATCTGCTACACTGGTTAAACCACATGAATTTACTCTTAGATTCACTATCAGCAGAAAACATTAAAGGCAAGGAGAGAAAAAACATAGGGTACCTAACAAGGGTAAATCCTATGCCAGATTTCTGATGCTAGCCAGAAGAAAATGAACAGCATGGAAATGTAAATAAACGATGCAGAGAGAAAACATCACCCGTAGTAATAGACCGAGATCCTGTGAAATTTGCTTGATTAATTGATGCAAAACCAGTGACATACACTGAGCTCAATGGCTAACACAGTCCAAACTTTCTCCTCCTAGCCTACTACATTACAAACTACTATGCTACTCCCTCCTAAGACTGTTCTAACAGTCGAAATGAATCCCTCTAACAGCAACAACCGAACAACAACAACAAAAACCTTTACAATGGGTTTTTTCATGAATTTTATAGCCGAAGAAGAGGCTGAAGAGGTAGATGGAAAACTAAATGCAGTATTAACTCTCAGAAGAGAAAGAGGGCCGAGGCCCCATTTTGTTTTAAATTATGGGCATTTATCTTCAGTACTCTTTGGATGAAAGAGTGGTCTTCGTCGGGCTACAATTTACTCCAGGTATGTCTTTGATGTACTTTGCTGCAGCACTCTGTAATACTTCTGGTGAATTAAACAAAAAGGTAGAATAGTGATGCTAGGGCCTGCCATACTGTGAAACAAATGCTTTGATAGCATCAAGACTGTTGTCAGGGCCGCAAATCTCCCTAGAACACGGTATAGAATGCAGACGGTATGGGCACCTTGTCCTTTTATGGAAGAACGTTCTGCTAATGTCAAAGCCCTGCTAATATAGTTTTCTGTGCATTGGACCTTCTGAGCGATCCACGGGGTCTTCGATCTGGTACCCTGCCTTTCAATTACCGAATTTAGGCTTCGAAAATCTTTGATTACCGGCCTTAAATTCTTTGATCTTTCACTGACATCCTTCGCTGCTCCAGTATTGTCCCTGTCTGTGCAATTTGAGCTTTAATGGCGCTAGAGAGGTTTTGCAGAGTTTGAACTCTATCCTTTGATGAAATTTATGTTGCAAACACCTTTCCGGACATTTTCCTGTAATATCAGGCTCTAAATTCAGCTTCTTCTACACACTGTGCCACTACAATAGTGCATATGAATCATGGCGGTTTTCCGCCTGCCTGTGACCCTGCAAAACACGAAAACACGTTAAGAAAACATGCACGGGGAGGGTGGCGCGGATGACTGTGAAAATGGCAGCGTGGCACGGACGAGGACGATGAATGCAGAGGATGCTGTGACGGAACACAGTGGATCAGTGGGGGATGCAGTCGAAGGTGGCGAGAATGGAAATTTAAATGCATAACCTTAGAATGGAATATATATAAAGGGACAGGCAAAAAATGTGATGAAACACGTGGAATGGTGACGTGGCAGGACCCAGTCGATGGCGGGACTGATTTAAATCTGGACCGTTCGATCTCAGGAGGAGATCGATGGCTGAAAATGCATCGGAGGGCAATGGATGGTGGGCCAGGGGTCGCGTTGCCTTGGGTTAACTCCCGCGCAAATTCGTGGTGCGACTACCGTCGGATGGCCTGCCCCAGATCGGACGGTGTACAACCATATCACGCCAGATCTACGGATGGACGTTAACGCGCGATTGGGGGGGGGGGGTTTCAAATAGTGCTCGAGACACGCGTCATGCGATGAGTGGAATCGCTCCGAAATAAAAAATACTGCCAGCCCTCAGAAGGCGGTGCGATGGAAACCAGCGGGTTTAAACAGTGTTTTGGCATTGGGACCACCGAGACGGGTGAACTTCTGACCGTTGATTTGCGGGTTAAACGGACGGTTGTGATGCGATCGGGCGGTGAAAGGGGTGGGGACCATGGGCACGATGGGATTGCGAAGACCGTCGGATCTGTGTAGATCGACGACGGACCTTGCTTCCAATACACATTTGCGATGAGCACTCTTCGGGCTAGCGCCAGGTTCTAGCACCCAGGTCACGTGGGGGGGAAAATTAAGGGGGGTGGCCTGAAGGGGGCTAAGACCCATATATGTCCAAATGTGGGTTTTTCAACCTTTTTCAGTGCAATTCGAGGCCAGAAATGGGTAACGATAGAGAGAGTGGGGGCTATCAAACCACCTAGGTTATTTGAATGGTTTAAGAGGGGCATGGGGATGATTTAGAAGGTTTAGGGGGTAAAAAAGGGGGGACTTTGACAAAGGGAAAAAGGGTTGAAATGAGACATTCTGCAGGTATACAAGGGGCAAATGAAGGCCTTTTGGAGCACGACGTTTTACAATCAGTGAGACCTTATAATGGGAATTAGCAGAGGGGATTTCATCAAAGGACAAAGGCACGAGGAGGCTTCAAGGATGATGTGTTTTTCAAGAAAAATGCATTCCTTGAAGGCTCAAAAACAATTTAGCCCCCTGCTTGCTTGTCAAGGAATTTATAGGGGGCTAACACAATGGAAGAATAGGCATCACCTCAATTATTACCAATTTTGTTTTATGGAGAAATATACTTATATATACCTGTTATTACAGTTCTGCAATGTATTTAGCTATAGGCTGGTAGTTAAGAATTTTTTTTGTGAAATGGCTGGAAAATCCACTCCGAAAAGAGTTGGTCTCAATATAATATCAATAGACATAAAAAAATCTATAACTTTGATGTAAAATCCCACATTTTATATGTGAGTGGAAACGTTTTATATATATATATATATATATATATTGTTTAAAAAAAAAATTATATAAATTTATTAAACAAAAGTAGATATATACTATTTATTTAAATTATTATAAACTTTGGAAATTGTATGAATGCATGTATAATCTTAAATATGATGTCATATATATTTTTAATTATTTTAAAAATAATTAAAAATAAATCTCACATACGTGATAAAAAAAATTAATTATTTAGGTGGTTTTCCATTATCCAAAGCTTAAGACCCGCTGCGGAACTTCAATAAACTTTCGTACATGACTTCTTGGACAAATTTCGATCGGAGAAAAAAAATTAACTACGATTAACATCAAGTTAGCTTTACTTAATCTCTACCTTACACATTTTCCTTTTCCACGATTATTTTCGGACATGAACATTGACTAAACACCTTGAGCATATTTAATTTTATCATTAAAACGGTACATTGTTTGTTCTTTACATTTGGCATTTTTGCAGTTAACTCTTTACACTAAAGTTGCAAAAAAAAAATTCTACTATTTCTAAAAACCAAGTTTCAAATATTTGTTATTTGGTTTTTCTATAATTAATTAATTCAGATAATTATTTTTGGGTTATGAAGTATGTATATATTCATGTAATTGTAAAATAAATAATAATTTTAATTTTATATATTTTTTTGGCTATAGTATGACACAGTAAAAGAAAGGACATTAGATAAAAATATTAATTGTGAAACACTTACAACAAGAAACTTGAGGGATAAGGGAATTAAAATAAAAACAATAATTTAAGAAAATCTCATTATGTTGAATATGGCTATAATATTAATGAAAATGTAGAGGTAGTTTGATTGCTTAAACTAAAAAAGATGAATATTAAGAGGTTGGTGTTTTATTTTTTTTGCAAATTAATATTTGGTTGTTACATAATTATGCTTATTGTCTTGAATTAATAAATACATAAATATGAATTAATTATAAATTATATATAGAAAACAATAATGATAATTTGTTTACTATTACTTATATTGTTATTTACATATTATATATTATAATCTACTTGTATATTTATACAGTAATTTATAATTATTATGTGAATTGTTAATGGTTTAAGATAGTGTAAGTATGAAGTAAATACTAATAATTTGAGTATAAAGATATTAATGGTTAGCTAAAAGAGTGATAAACAAATTTGATTTTTATAGTTTAAAATTTTGTTCAAAAGGTTAATTTTGGGAGATATATTCAAATTTACTTTTATTATGATATATGGTTTCTATGCATAAATGTATTGAGAATTTAGCTATGGTGAAGACGATGTGGTAATTCATAATGACAAGTAATTTTTCATAACATTGGAGTTGAGATTTTTTTTGTTTTTATTAACTTTCTAAAACATGTGAATTATGTCTAGTTGCTTAAATCTTATTGATACACTATGGTGTTATGATATGAGGTTATATTGACACGTAGTTCTGTTAATTATTCGATGACATGATATATACTTACACTATAAGTGGATGTTTTAACTTATGATGGAATTTTAGGATGTGAAGTGTGTGGTTATTGCATGTAGATTTCATGAAATGCATGAGCATGCACTTTCTACTATTCAGAATGTTTTGATAACAATGATGTTATGTTCTCGTGGTGGTATGCATGATGTGGCATATGCATTATTTTCTATGATGTTATGATTATAACTAATGCATTGGTTGCATGTTGAGATGTGGTAATTGATAGGATATCCACAAATGGGCTGAGAGGGCTAGTTTATTTGATGATCTCGTGGGAGCCCATACATGCAAGGGAGAATATGTAACACCATAAGGGTTGGGGAAAAAATCAATCAACACTACATATGGAAATGGTTCCTTTGTCTTGTATAGCTCTTGATGGATAGCTCTTAAGGGGCTATGGGACGATCTTGAGGAGGTCAAGTGCCTGATATTGTAGGCCAAGTGCCTAATATTGGATTGGGATTCCGAAGACTAGTGGGGGTATAAGGACTTCGATGCATAGGGTTTTGCACCTTAGTGAGTGTGTAGGGAGTGGGACGACCTTGCAAGATGCCTAGAGTCATGGAGTACTCAAATCGGATGTCTGCCTTGAGGCAGATGAGGGCTAAGCCTTGGCGTGAGCCTTAGGGCCAACCATAGGCTAGTGTATATACTGATGAGTCTTATGCCTGGTTCCGAAAGTGGGTAAAAGGACAAAGATTCCTTGGGATTTCTCGGGTGTTGTGGAAACTTTCGATGCCTGCTGGTTATTGTTTGGTCAATTTAGTGTGTCCCAAATTGCTACATTAATTTGTCAATCCGGGATTCGTAAGCTGACGAAGTGTGGCGCACTATATTTGCAAGATAACCTATCTCTTACTTTTTGTCGTTTTTGGTTTTTTTTATTTATCTTGGGGGTTTTTATCTTGGTTGGTTTCCTAATGTGATATGGAAATTCTAAAAGACAAGTATGGATATAAATGTTCAAGGCAATGATGTCCTTTATAATGATTTCCCAAACTTCAAACTTCAAAAGGGTTTTAAAACATGCAATGACAAAATTAATTCCTAAAAGAAAATGAAAATGTGCTACTATACTAGTCAAACAAACAGTGAACTATTGATCATGAAACCCATTACCCTTGCTGCTGTCTAAATACAAAAGAAACTGTGCTCAAAGAAATCCAAGAATTGCAAGCGAAGTAAAGCTAAAATCAAATTACATCAACTCATATTCTGACCCCTCACCATTAGTCTCGCTATGGCTTTTGGAGGTAATCATAAACAACTTGAGCAATCTAATATCTAATTTGCAGAAAAATAAACTAATATCATTTGATAATGACAAAAGAAATTTAATATCTAACTTGCAGAAAAATAAACTACTATCAAACTACACACTCATACTTCAATCCCTCACCATTAGTCTCGCTATGGTTTTCGGAGGTAACTGATAATGACATGAGTAATTTAATATCTAATCTAACTAATAAAGAAAATGTACAAAACTGAAATAAATAAAACAGTGTTGGAATTAAAAGCTAAGAAAAATAAATCAACAGAAGGACAAGACTGATTCCATGTCATTAGTCATTGTAAAACTATGTGCAAATGCCCGGGCTGCCTACTGTAATCTGGAACAAAGACACTGATCAGTTAACAGCAGTATAAAGCATGAAAAATTATGGACAGAAATAAAACGTTAATACTATAAGAGATGTAATATATACACGTGAATAACTATGGCATAATGAACGTAAGGAAATAAAGCATGAAACTATACAGCAATAAACAAAACCTCGGCGTGTGCAGGGGCCCTCTGCACAATCCTCGGGGAACAACTATCAACCATGAATTATGCTTTTAACAGAGTCTTCTCATGTATTCAAAACGCAGTCATAACAAAGAAATAATGTCACGGCACAGTGGGCTTTCTTTACAGCAAAATTACATTACAAAAGCTAGCTATTATGCGTATGAGAACGCATTATTTATAACATAGGATGACATAACTACTTTCCTACAATCTGCGCTGATAAAAGACACGTGAACAACCACGTCCAAAAATTTAGCATTATGGCTGCCGTGAAGATTAAATCTATGGAGGGTGGTCGTTGGATTCGGCTTATGGAGCAGTTCACAGGTGTTGATATGTCCCCTGAGATTTAGGAATGGCCACGCAAGTCTTCACATGGTGAAAAACGGAGTTCTGTCGCCGTAGGACTCTTAGGTTGACCACCGCTTGACAACCTTTGACCATGGCCTTCTTTGGTGAATTCGACTGAGCCAATAGGACTCGGTCCATATCCATGTCATTTCCAACTTGCCCATGCAGCTTGATTTTCCTGAAGACACCTGCAATATAGACTTTAACAAAATGGCTACGGAAAGTTGAAGCAGCTGCGGAAAGTGACAAGATTCCGCAACTTAATGAGCAAAAATCTAATTCAAACAGCAGACACAAAACATAGTTAAAAACCACTTTAAATGCTCTTTTATGATTAATATGTAATGATGTGGATGACTTAGGAGGTCCAGGTAAATGGAAAATGTCTAGAAAGGTGTATAGGAAAGATGCAAGTTTGGGACTCAACAATTATATTAGTTCAGTAGAGGGTGTAGGAAAAACATGAAGTAATAAATAACTAAATAAATAAAAGGTTAAATAATTCAACTTAACTTTGGGACAAAGTTCCTTAAAGAGGGGGGTATGTAATGTCCCATAATAATAATAATAAAATAATAATAAATAAATAAATAATTTTATATAATATTAAAATATAAGTAAATAAATAATAAACAATAAAGAAAATATATCAATAGTACATAAATAATAAATAATAAAAAAAAGATAATAATAGTAAAGAAATAATAAATAATGAAGAAAATATAATAAAAATAAATATAAAATTATAGTAAATAATAAACTAGAGTTACATATATAAATAGTAAAAAAAAGTAAGGTTAACAAAAAAAGTAAAAAGGAATAAAATAAGAAAGAGTTAAATTAAGAGAAATATTAAATTAAATAAAACTTAGAATAAAGAAATAAAAGTTGCATGTTGAGAAATGGAATGTGTGCATGCAGACCCATTTAAATTGTTTGATCTATTTAATGGACGATGAGGAAGATGAAATTCATCATTCCTTCATCCATTCTCTTGAGATAAAAGTGTTGTGAGACAAAGGATTCCCTAACAGTAGTATGTTGATTGAGGGCTCAGGGGTGGTTAGCTATAGAAATATTATGTGCAATTGAGCCTACGGTTGGGTGGAGAGTCGTTCCCAAAATATTTGTTGTGGTTTGCAGAATTCAAAGAGAATTCAATTCCAAAGCACAAGTAAGGAATATCGTCGATACAGGTAAGTCGTCTCTACTCATGTTTTTTAAAATTTTATGTTAAATAGTTGAATAATTGGGTGTTGATTCTTAACTGCATAAATTGATGTGATTAGTTGTATATTTTAAATCGAGGTTGTTAGATAATATGACCAAGTTACGACCCCGAGAATTTGGTTTCCCAACTAACCCCAACGGGGCTCACAAAATCTTGGCATTCCATCTCCTTGGGTTAGGGTTTTGGTTGTTTAGGGTTTTCCCTTGTTGTTCAATAATAAAAAGGCCCTTGAACCCCATTGTAACACTGTTAGGTCCCTATATTACTAGTATAGTCCCTTATTGTTGTTAGTGTAACCCCTTTATTGTTATTATTGTACCCCTGTAACCTCCATATTGTTATTATTGTGCCCTTAAATTATTAGTGTTAGGTCGGCTAGGATTACATTGTGGCCCCACTAGGATTACGTTGTGGCCCCATGGACTCCTATATATAGAAGGGAGGTTTTGTAATTTGTATCATCCAAGAATTGTTAATTCATGTAATGTATTGGAGGTTGCCCCCTCAAAGTGGCTTATTTATAAGGTGTTGATATCTCTTTTCTTCTCTTTTTGGAGCTGGTTTCACAACATTTGGTATCAGAGCTTTGGATTCTACGGTTTCATTGCTCCAAACAGGTCATCGTGGAATTTTCGCTACAACTTTTTTATACAAAGTTTCAGAAGCTGAAATTTTTAGGGTGCGAAGCCGAAATCCTGAGGAACATCATCGCAAAATTTCAGAGCTTGGTTAGCAATATTTTCGGAGATATGATCTGTGGAAGTTATGTCTTTTTGTAGGATCCTCAATTTAATCTAAACAGGTCATCGTGGAATTTGCACTATAATTTTTTTTCTACGAAGGTTCAGAATCTGAAATTTTTAGGGCGCGAAGCTGAAGTCTTGAGTAAATTTCTCACAAAATTCCAGAGCTTGGTTCGCAATATTTTCAGAGATATGATCTATGGAAGGTAGTGCTTTTTCAGGCTCTTGAATTTCATCTCAAAGAGGTGATTGTGGGAAAATCTTCATAACTCTCTCCCTGAGCATCGGATTGGAGTGCCGTAAAAATTGGTCGCAAGAAAACGGACTTTAGTTTCTTTGCTATCAATTTTAGAGCTAAAATACGAAACAGTGACACGTGGCAAGTCGTACAAGTTCACTCTACTGAACCAGTCCATAATTTAATAGGTCATTGTGGGAGATTGGACATAAATTTGCCTTGGAGAATCCAAATTAAGTCAAACCTGTGGCATGTGAAAGATAATTCAAAAGGCTACCTCAGTGGCAAATTTCAGATATTGAAGAGCCACAATCACAGAGATAATCCAATTTCAATATCGAGCTCCTCAAAAGCAAGAAAAAGGTGTGTTTTTTTTTTCCGAATTGCATAAGTCTTGTTTGAAGAATAAATTTGAATTGATTCCAAGGGCATATTGTAGAATAGATATCAGTATTGGGTTCTAAAAAAATGCCCCGTAAAAATAATTCAAAACCCATTAAGCCTTCAGAAGGCTCTACTATGACTCATGAAGATGAAGAATTGCAACATGATCTATCAAAATTACAAGAGCAAGTGCACCAAATTTCGCTCTCGCAAAGAGAAAAAAAAATGAAATGGAAGTTTTGAAGAAAGGTGTGGAAGCGAAGATGGATGGTTTGAAGAATAATATGGATGGTTTGAAGAAAGGCGTGGAATCTAAGATAGATGGCATGGAAGCTGGCATGGAATCTAAGATGGATGACATGAAAGCTAAGATTGATGAAAAAATGAAAGAAAACATGGAAAACATGAAGAATGATCTAAAAGAAGACATGGAAGATTTGACAAAGTTGATACGAGAAATGTTTCCTAATGGTGAAAGGATAGTAGAGGAAACTCGTGATAAGAACAAAATAAATGTTAATCGTGACTTCATAAACTCTAATGTTGGCGAGAAGAACCACCATATTCCAAAAATGGATATGAGGGAGTTTGATGGAAAGGATCCTGTAACATGGATACTACAGATGGAGCAATATTTTGATCTCCATAATGTGCAAAACACACAAAAGGTACGCATTGCAACTTTACATCTAGAACAAAATACATTTGTATGGTATCGATGGCTTTGCTCCCATAAAAAAATTGTCACTTGGTCAATTTTTATGGAGGAAATGATAGCACATTATGAGGATACAAAGGGAAACACCTTCTTTAGCCAATTGATAAATCTCAAACAAAAGGGTTTAGTGGGGGAGCACATTGAGGACTTCCAAAAATTGAATATAAGGGTAACTGATATTCCAGAGGAACACATGATTGATCTCTTCATAGGCACTTTATAGGATAACATCCAACATGAAGTTAGCATTTTGAAGCGGATTCATTGGAAGACTGAGTTGTGAAAAAATTGAATGTAAAATTATGGCGGCAAGGAAGCCTACCACTCACTTCTATAAAGGAAGTGTTACTCAGCTGATTACAAACACAAGGTTGACACCACAACAATTGGAAGAAAAAATAGCAAAAGGGATTTGCTACAGTTGTGATAGAAAATACACTAAATGTCATAAGTGTGTTGAGAAGAAATTATTTTACATAGATTGTGAAGAAGAAGAAGAAGAAAATGAACAAGAATCTTCAAAAGAAGAGGATATACACTAGGAACCAACCCTAGAAGAGGAATAAATGAGTCCAACCATATCGTGTAATGCATTGGCAGCAATTACCACTCCTCAAACTCTCAAGATAGAAGGACATATTAAGAAGAAAAAGGTAATAGTCTTGATTGATTCGGGTAGTACCCATAATTTTATTCATTGTAAGGTAGCCAGGGAATTGAATTGTTTCCTATACAACACGAGAATGTCAAGTGATGGTTCCAAATGGAGGAACTATAAATTTCTCTAGAAAATGCCATAGAATCAAGCTAACCATGGGGGAATATGTATTGAATAGTCAAATTCTTTCCATTCCAATGGGAGGCGTTGATGTTGTACTAGGAGTACAATGGTTACAATCTTTGGGGATGGTAGCTTATAATTTTCAAGAACTTTTCTTGAAATTTTTTTCATAAGGAAAGGAATTTGAATTACGGGGTATCGCAGGGAAGCTAGGAAAGATAATAAGCTCTAATGTCATGACAAAGCTTATGAAGAAATAAAAACAAGGCGTAATTGCACAATTATGCTCACTAGAAGTTCCAACATCAATCATCTATTACCTTAGATCTCGACAAGTTTGGACAATCATTCCAAGGTGTTTGAAACTCCCAAAGGACTCCCACCTATTAGTGATCATGATGTTGCTATTTCATTTGATTCCAGGAAGTGTTCCTCCAAACATCAGGCCTTATAGATATCCTTATGTCCAAAAGAGTGAAATTGAACGTATGATTGCAGAAATGTTAGATGCAGGTATAATTCAACCTAGTCAAAGTTCTTTCTCTGCTCCTGTAGTATTGGTACACAATAAGGATGGATCATGGCGCATGTGTCCCGATTATAGGGAGCTCAATAAGCTCACCATTAAATATAAATTTCCCATTCTTGTGATTGATGAATTATTGGATGAATTACATGGAGAAATTTATTTTACCAAGTTGGATCTTTGTATAGGATATAATCAAATTAGAATGATGACTGAAGATATTCCAAAAACAACATTTCGAACTCATGAGGGTCATTATGAATTTTTGGTCATGTCTTTTGGCCTTACCAATGCACCTTCTACATTTCAAGTGTTGATGAATTCCATTTTCAAACCCTTAGAAAATTTGTGCTAGTATTTTTTGATGATATACTAATCTACAACAAGTCTTGGAAGGATCATGTTGAACATGTTGACATGGTGCTCAAACTATTGTAGGAGAAACAATTATATGAAAAAACATCCAAATATTTCTTTGGAGTACAAGAGGTGGAATATTCGGGTCATATTGTATCTCACAAGGGTGTTAAGGTAGACCCTAACAAAATTAAATCCATTAAGGAATGGAAAGTCCCCACAACCATAAAGCAGTTGCGAGGATGTATCGGGTTAATAGGGTATTATCGCAATTTTGTTAAGAATTATGGGAGAATAACAGCACCTATAACAACATTATTGAAGAAAGATGCATTTTAATGGACTCCTGAAGCAACTAAGGCCTTTGAACATCTTAAAGAGGCAATGTGCCTAGCACCGGTCTTAGCTACGCCAGACTTCATAAAAACCTTTATTATGGAATGTGATGCCTCAGGAAATGGAATTGGTTCTGTTTTAATGTAGGAAGGAAGACCCATTGCTTTTGAAAGTCGTCCAATCAAAGGAAAGTATTTACAGAAACCTATTTATGAGAAGGAAATGTTATCAATACTGCATGCACTAAATAAATGGCGAACTTACCTAATGGGAAGACACTTCAAGGTGAAAACTGATCATGATAGTCTTAAACACTTTTTGGAGCAAAGAATATCTTCAGAAGAGTAGCAGAAATGGGTCACGAAGATGTTGGGTTATGACTTTGAAATAATCTACAAAAAAGGGAAGCTTAATGTTGTTGCAAATGCACTCTCAAGAAATAATGAAGAGGTGGAAGCATTGCTTTGTGCCATTTCTATTATCCAACTAGATTGGATAACCGAAGCAAGAGATGAATGGAAGAAGGGAAAATATGTACGGATACTCATTCAAAAGTTGCAGCAAGATCCTAGTACATCTGATACATTTAGTTGGAAAAATGATTCTTTATGGTACAAAGATCGCTTATATCTTTGTAATAATTCCCAACTAAAAAAAAATATTCTTTTGGAATTGCACACTTCTCCTTTAGGAGGACACTCAAGATTTTTAAAAACTTACCACAGGGTGAAGAAAGATTTTTTTTGGGATGGCCTTAAATCTGATATTCAAAATTTTGAGGCGGAATGATTGGTTTGACAGCACAATAAAGTTGAGACAATTAAGACCCCTGGACTTCTACAACCTTTATCCATTCCAAGTCAACGTTGGGAGGAGATTTCAATGGATTTTATCACAGGTTTACCTAAGTCCAAAGGAAAGAGTGGCATCATGGTGGTAGTTGATATACTTACCAAGTATGCACCCTTTTGTGCATTATCTCATCCATTTAAAGCAAGTACAGTTGCTACTACATTTATGGACACAATTCAAAAGCTACATGAAAACCCAAGGGTTATTGTGAGCAATAGAGATCCCATTTTTACTGGAAATTTTTGGACAGAGTTATTTTCTTGTTTGGGTACTCAATTAGCTCATAGCTCATCTTATCATCCTCAATCTGATGGTCAAACTGAGATAGTAAATAAATGTTTGGAAGGATATCTTCGTTGTTTTGTATCTGATAAACAAACACAATGGGTCAAGTGGTTACCTCTCCCTGAATGGTGGTATAACACTTCCTTCCATACTGCAGCAAAAATGACCCCATTTATGGCACTTTATGAATATCATCCACCGTCCATCACATCATCTTTAAGAGAAAATTCTAAGGTTCAAGCAGTGGAAGATCACATCGAGCATCAACAAGAAGTTCTCCAACTCTTAAAGGATAACCTAAATTTGGCACAAAATCAAATGAAACAACAGGCATATAAACATCGCAACGAGAGAAGTTTTGATGTAGGAGGCGGGGATTTTATGGCTACAACCATGGAAACAAATGTCCCTCAGAAGGATAATAAATTATTATAGCTACTATGGTCCTTACGAGGTGTTAAAAAATGGTGCTATGGCGCACAAATTTGGAGCTTCTGCTTCTTCCAGTGCATCTCGATTTTCCATGTTTCATGGCAAGAAGGTTATAGGTGAAAATCTTCGACAAATTTATTTCGAGGAACTTGATAAGGAAGGTAAAATCATGTGTTGAACCTAAAAGGCGGTCACGAAACAAAGAACTTAGCGACTACAAAATCGATCAATTTCGGAAGTATCTCATCAAGTGGAAGAACTTACCCACTAAAAGATTCCACATGGGAGGATAGAGAATTTTATATAAAGGAAAACCCACACTAGAGCCACTCAAGCTTGAGGACAACACTTTTTGAAGAGAGGGCCATGTTAGGTCCCTATATTACTAGTATAGTCCTTTATTGTTGTTAGTGTAACCCCTTTATTGTTATTATTGTACCCCTGTAACCCCCATATTGTTATTATTGTGCCCTTAAATTATTATTGTTAGGTCGACTAGGATTACATTGTGGCCCCATGGACTCCTATATATAGAAAGGAGGTTTTGTAATTTGTATTATCCAAGAATTGTTCATTCATGTAATGTATTGGAGGTTTCCCCCTCGAAGTGGCTTATTTCTAAGGCGTCGATATCTCCTTTCTTCTCTTTTTGGAGCTGGTTTCACAACAAACACAATTCAGAGGCATGTATCCACCACATATCTTCTCAGAGATAAGCTACTATTGCCCGAGCTATTTTTTTTCCATTCTTTATGTAAGCATATTTCAGTTCTTTGATATTAATGAAATGAGGTTTTATTTCTGATACATCTTTGTATTTATGTTTATATATGTATTTTATTGTGTTCCTGCATAAGTATGGATTAGTGGTATCAGAGAATTATGCTATTTCTATGTTTGTCTTTACATTTCCCCAATAGAATTAGGGTATAAGGATTTAGGGTTCGATCTAGTTGAACCTTTGCAACATCAATCTCACAAATCCCAACGACCTCCCATGGCAGAAGAAAAGAAATATGAGGGAGTAGGATATCCTTTCAAAATATTTCTTGAGGAGGCCCTCAAGAAACAAAGGAACAAGATGATGGATAAATTTTCCTAGATCCTTTGACGACTACCCAGAGGAGAAGCATCTGCATCCAACAGCCACTCTAGAAGTGCCACTCCTTTTAAGGCACAAGTTAATTTTGAAATTCTGATATTTCAAGGACAAATAGATGTATACGTTGTAGATAGATGGTTAAATATGTTGGACGGATATTTTTTAGTCCATGACTTTTCGAATCGAGAAAATATTACTTTTTCACTTCTCAAAGCCACCCCCCATGTCAAGGATTGGTGGGAAACCTACTATGAGCAAAAGGACGAGAGGGAGTCCTCATTTTTTTCAGTCACACCCACTTGGAATTCTTTTTGAGACACCATAAAGGAAGAATATTACCCTGTCGGTAGCTGTGAATATAAATACATAAGGCAGATCACACTGCAACAAGAAAGGGACCAAGATGTGTCCGAGAGTTCCAAATGGTTTTGATGACCTCTGCACGAAGCTGCGTATCAATGATTCTAAACGAAATTTTTTACTCAAGTACCATGACTATTTACATAAGTACATATAGGACGAAATGGAGTTCCTGGACATCTCGTCGCTCGGTGTCAACTATAGATATGTTGCCAAGATCGAGCAGAATTTTAAACAGAAGAAGAGAGACTTTAGATCTACGAATCTGAAGCAGGGGAAAGGCACCCCCAAGCTGCATAAAAAAGGACAAAGCCAAGGCGGGGTGACCCAAGACAACCTGATGAAACTGCAAGAAAAGAATAAGACCACGAAGGCAAAGGACACGAAAAAGTGGTGTGAGTTCCATAAGAGCCCCACTCAGAACACGAGTGAGTATCGAGCCAAGAACTTACCGGTGGCCGAACTTAAGGCTTCTAAATTAGATGCATGTTCCAAATTTGAGTCAGAACCCAGTAAGGGGAATGACATAGGGAAGCAGGTTATTGATGTGAAGCCTAGTGCCATCGTTGCCACTACCAAGATCCAAAAGGATGAGCTCAAAGATCTAAATAAGGGGGGGAACCTCTTCCACTCACAGATGTGGGTGAAGGGTTCCACATTGCAGTTCATTGTCGACAAGAGCCAAAAGAACCTCATTTCAGCAGAGGTCATGAAGCGGATGGGCCCACCGACCACAACACACCCGCATCCATACACCATAAGGTGGCTTCATATTAGGAAAACCATATTTGTGGAAGTGACATGTTATGTATGAATCTAGGCCTCACACTGTTTTATTACTTTGGACAATAAGTTTTATAGGATACCATAGGTCGAACCACCTACTTCCATCTCTTTGATCACTGCGAAGTAATGCAATAAGATCATTTCCTAGACCAGGAAATTTGTTTTCCCAGACTGGGAAATTTTTTTTCCTTCTGATTTTCCCTAAGGGAAAGAAGAAGATTGTGGCCACAACCTCCAAACAGGGCTCCTCTGCATGACAAAAATAGATGGACAAGGTCGTGTCAGAGTACAGGGACATATTCACCTCACTCGCAAGGGTACCTCTACACTGTCAGGTCAAGCACTCCATTGATTTGACCCTAGGAGCACCGTTACCCAATGGACCAATCTATCAACGCTATTGTATAAAATCAAGAGGCAGATTTAGAAGTTGTTGTAGAAAGGGCACATTGGGCCAAGTTCATCACCCTGTGGGAGCCCAATCATGTTGGTGCATAAGAAAAACAGGACCTGGAGACTTTGTATTGATTATCGGGCATTGAACAAGATCATTATACAGAATATGTATCTTATCCCAAAGATTGATGACCTTCTAGACCAACTCAAGGGGGCCAAATATTTCAACAATATTGACTTGAGTTCGGTTATCACCAGGTACCAATCGAACCCTATGATGTGTGGAAGACTGCCCTCAAATCCAAGGAGGGAATTTTCTAATGGCTAGTCATGCCATTTGGGTTGAAAAATGCCCCCACAACCTTCATGAGACTGATGGATGACATGTTATGACCCTTCACCAAGTCATTCATGGTGGTGTATTTGGATGACATCCTGATATTCAGCTAGATTTAGGAAGAGCACCTCTACCACATTCGACAGGTCCTCCAAACACCGTGGCAACAAAAGTTGGGTGCCAGTTTGGACAAATGCACATTTGGCATGAACTAGGTTAAATATTTGGGGTACATAATTGACGAGAAGGGTGTGTATGTGGACCCAAAAAAGATCTCTGCAGATTTCTGGGTCTTGCCAACTTCTACCACAGTTTTGTGTTGGGGTTCTCTCATATCACTTGGTCTTTGAGTCAGGTCACCAAGGGAGAAGCGAAAGTAAAGTTATTTTGGTCTGAATCCCACCAGAAGGCATTAGCCGAGTTGAAGCATCGCCTCTGCTCTGCAGCAGTGCTCACATTACCAGACCTGCAACAACCATTTGAGATTGATACAGATGCCTTTGACTATGCTAATGGTGATTTCTTACTCAATAGGGGCATCTAGTGGCATATCATGGTGAGACACTTTCAAACATAGTCCAAAAGTATCTCACTTATTACAAAGAGATGTATTCCATTGTGCAGTCTTGACGAAAATGGAAGCACTACATTATGGGGAAGGAAACATTCATCCACACATACCACCAACCCTTACAGTTCATATAGACACGAGGGAAGTTGCAGAATGATCACCATCATAAATGGTCCACATACCTACAATATTTCCATTTGAACATTAAGTACAAGAAGGGTAACACCAACAATGTTGTAGACTACCTTAGCAGACCATCGATCGTGGCATTGAACGCTGTGCTTGACTCTTGTGGGCATGAGACTTCGGGGTGGCCGCATCTTTAGAAGAGCGATCCAGAGTTCAACAACACATACCATACGCTCCTGGAAGGGAAGCAGGTTCCAAATTTTCACCTCCAGGATGCACTATTATGCCACTTGGGACACCTATGTGTTCCTTCAAGTGAGCGTGCCAAGATGATTTGGGAAGCACACTACAGTCAGGTCGATGTTTTGAAGAATGTAACTAGGTTCAGTTTTCATAAAATGTATTTGAGTCATTATGTAATGTACTTGTCAAAAGAATAAAGAAAATAATTTTTATTGTTATTACAATGACTTATTAAAGCATGGGTTTCATGCTTGGGTCATATTTATATTATTCAAAGTCCACATTGTGGACTCCTAGGATTAATATCGAGTCAATAGAGTCATTGTATATTTAAAGAGACCCTTCTTGGGCTTTTGAATCATGTAAAAAGGTTTATTATTGAGTTAAAGATGAAATATGTCACCTCCACACCATGTCAGCCTAAAGGGGACCAATTCGACCTCACCTGGAGCTTATAAAAGGAAGGAGATCGAATTCATTTGGAGCATCTCATCTCAAGCTAGTTTGATATCTCTCTAGAATTCAGAAAAAGAGTGAAGTGTGTCAAGGAAGTCAAAAGAAGTGTGAGTTGGGTCAAAATGATAGAGAAGGAGAAAATCAAAGTTTTGGTGCTACTCTCTCTCTTCGTGCCCTAGTTTGGGAGATCAAAGTACTTTTGTGTTGTTGTTGTTGCCTGATGCCATCTGTTGCATAGTCAAAGTTACCGCTTCTATTGGGTCGAAGATTTGGAAAGGTTGACTTGGTGTGGAGGAAAGGTTGTGTCTATGTATAGGGTGAAGAGTCTCAAAGAAAACTATTAAAGGAAGAAAATTTTGACTGGGTTTTCCCCTAGAGAGGGGTTGTTCCCTGGCATAGTGATGGGGCCTCAGCCACATCTACCCACATTATGCATATAAAAATGCATGTCCCATTATGCCCTAATAATTTTCATTTCCATACTTAATGAAACCCTCTTAAACCAAGGTTGAATACCTTTTCATAAATCTTTATGAGGAGATATTTTACCTTAACCAAAGTCTAAACCTCTAAAAATATTTGATCCTTGTTTAAAACCTTTGCTCCACTCTATTTCTATTATAAAACTTATGTAATAGAAATTACCCATGAACCTTTACAACATACTATTCCGCATTAGATTTCCACCGTCGATTTCAACTCTCATCCAACGGTTGTCGCGCTTGATCATGATTATCCATTTAGCTTTGCGCATATGCCAATGCTCCTTAGAATATCTAATTTTTCACCGTCGATCTCCTCACACTCCCGATCCGACGACCCTCGCATTCTATTGCCTATATGATTAGCATGAATATTACCATGTGATAAAAGTTGTTTCTTCCTACTACGTGTCACTGCCTTAACACTATCACGCTCCTCAATTAATTACCGTTTACCTCTTTCGATCTGCGTGAATACCACTCATTGGTTTTTTTTAAGACCGCTCCATCCTTCAGCTGACACGTGGTGTAATCGGATCCATCCATTTCTCAACTTCATTTTTTTTTGACTTAATTCCCATTGTTCATCATCATCTAACTCTCCCATTGATTCGAATGATCCAACGTTTCTTCTGCACTACTACTTCGTTTCTTTGTTTTGTTCTTTCACTTCTCTGTCTTTGTTATTCTTCTGTCACTGTGTATGTTTGATGTGCATGGCTCTCTCCTGTGATCATTTGATATCATTTCATTTTTAAAGTGTTGACTTAGATTCAACAGATCAGACCTCTATCTCTTCTCGAATCTTTTCAAACTCAACCTGCACACATATATTATGCAAACCTATGATTTGCACACAAATTACAAATCAATTATTCACTGTACACAATATAAAGTCAGAAATGAGATACGACCTCAGAAATTGAATTCTTTGCATTAACACTCAATATTTACGTAGAAATTCTCTTCTGGCATGATATTTGAATCAATGGCCTCTTTCTTCCTACTACCCGTAGGCTACAATCAAAACCCTAACTATTCTTCTGATCTGAACTATCTCCCTATTTTACGATGATTTATGTCTTCTGTGATGATCCCTTTCTTCCTTTAAGGCTCACAATTTATACAAATCGATTCTACAACCAATTCTGGTTTAAGTCCTAAAATCTCTTCTTTATCCCTAAGGATCCTTTCAAATCCCTAGATTCATGAAACCAATTCCTAATCTAGGATTTACAATAAATTCCTAAATCTCTCATGTTCTCCAAAATTTGGGAAAATTTACAAAATTCCTCACCAATTAAATCCTATTCTAAACATCTCTCATTAAAATCACTCCGAATCTTAATAATTATATTAATTTGTTACATAGGAATCCAACTTCTTAGAAAATACAAGACCCCCTATATCTACTAGAACATAATGAATTTCTGACCCAGATGCTGCTGCATCACATAGTGCCTACATCTTATGTCTTATGTTTTTATGATCTTCATACACATAATTTGGTAATTTACTGATGAAAGGTAATCTAATAAAGAATTAAAAGAAGCCAACATAATTCACGAGTAATTATCAAGAAAGAGGAATCAAACCCTAATCTACTTGCCTTGATTTATCAACATGCTGGACATTTCAAAATATTGCTTGAAGAGGCCCTTGAAAAACAAAGGAATTCGATGATGGATAACTTCACCCAGATCCTTCGATGGCTACCCACAGGTGACACATCTGCATCCAACAATCACTCTGGAGGCACCACTCCTTTTAAGGTACAAGTTAATTTTTACATTCCCATATTTGAAGCCTAGATAGATGTAGATGCCATAGATAGATGGTTAAATATGTTGGAAGGATATTTTTCAGTTCATGAATTTTCCAATCGGGAAAATATTACTTTTTCACTACTAAAAGTGGACCCCCATGTCAAGGACTAGTGGGAAACCTACTGTGAGGAAAAGGATGAGTGAGAGTCCTCATTGTTTTTAACCTCACCCAATTGGAATTATTTCCAAGAGGCCATCAAGGAACAATATTACCCTGTTGGGAGCTATGAATATAAATACATAAAGTGGACCACACTGCGGTAGGGAAGGGACCAAGATGTGTCTAAGTTCACAAATATTTTTCATGCCCTCTGCATGAAGCTGGGTATAAATGATTATTTACATAAGTACATGCTGGATGAAATGGAGTTCTTGGACATCTCCTCGCTCGGTGCCGCCTATCGATATGATGTCTAGATCGAACAAAATTTTAAAAATAAGAAGCAAGAATTTGGATCTAGGAATCTGAAACAGGGGAAAGGCACCCCCAAATAGTAGAAAAAATGACAAAGCCGAGGCGGGGTGACCCAGGACAACCCAACGAAGCCGCAAGCAAATAAAAACACCACGAAGTCAACGATGAACAAGGGAAAGTGGTTTTAGTTCCATAAGAGCCCCACTCACAACACAAGTGAGTGTCAATCCAAGTGTTGAGATTCAACAAGAAAATTCAGCACCCACGCCTCGTGCATTAAGCACCTAGTGCATTAAGCACTTGGTTGCATTAAGCACCCAGACTAGGGTGGGGCCCATAGTGTTATTTTTGGGTGCATATCTATTTTGGTTATCCCTTAATTAAGATGGAAATTAAACTATAATCTATTCTCAGTGTGGATTTGAATCAGTTAATTGAAAGTGATAAATTCATTTAGCTTGTGGATTTCGAGTTAGGGGTAGTTGGTGAGGCATGCAGAGTAATTCTATTTGTAATAAAGTTTGAAGTGTAGTGGTGCATTAGTTTTGTAAATATTTTAACTGAGTTAAGTGAGTTAAACTCAGTTGTTCTAGTTGTAACTGAAGATACACTGGTGAGGGATCAAGTGAATTAAATATTAATCAATTCAAAATCAGTGATCTCACATGCAACTGAGGATTTACTATTATTAGTTGCATGCATGTCAGATCTAGTGGAGACCTAGTTGATTTCTAGGTGAAAGGGAAGTTTACTATCAGTTGTAGGATTATTGGTTTGCACACATGCAACCAAACACCCATTGGAGTGCCCATGATACTTGCGCAGTCAAGGCCGGCGAAAATTCCTATCTTGTATGGATCTATACCATCAGGGATTGCGCAAGCAAGTCAGGCTGTCTAGAGGTTGAGAATTGGCTATGTGTTGGAAAGTTTTGCATATGACAATGTGAGACAATTAGCTAAGTACTGGAGGGCTCTTGTGAGAATAGTTTTGTATGTAATTGTTTCATGATCCATGTTGAATATACAATAGAAGATAGTGGGGTTTTTAGCTGTAATATTTCCCTGGGAAATTATCTGTGTTGTGTGTGATTGATATTTCTTTATGTTCATGTGATCAGCGATTGTGTTTTTAATTCCACAAAATATTTGTATAAGCGATTCAATATTTAACTTTAGTACATTGTTAGATTGGGTGAATCCAAGATATACATGCATGTTGTATAATTTCTACATGGTATCAGAGCACATGAAATTGCAGAAGTGAAGCAGGAGCTGAGTCTGTGACTGGATATAATTCAAATTTACAGAAATACTTTCTTGGTGCTACAACTGATTCAAGATCGAAATGGGTTTCAATGACTTGAGGTTAGAGTATGCACTCGAGGGCAGCTCGAACTATATTTCTTGGAAGGACAGGATGGAGGCAGTAATCGAAGACAATGGCTTGAAGTAATTCATTGACAATGATGTTGCTAAACCTGATGTGGCAGATGCTGCAAATATTGATGCATGGCAAAAGAAAGTGGAAAAGGCAAGGAGGATCCTGTTGGAGGGAGTACGAGACCACATTGTCTCAAGCCTCCATGGAAAATCCACACCATATGCAATGTGGAAGGCTTTCACAGATCTATTCCAAAGTAGTAGGGACCATAGGAAATTAGCACTCAAAGATAAACTCAGGAAGATCAAGATGGAAAAGGGCGACACCATTCCAAAATATCTAACAATGTTTGTCTAATGTCGTAATGAACTGGGGAGCGTTGGAATAACAATTGCTGGTGATTATTTGGTGAGCTTGGCTCTCGTAGGACTTCCCAAGAGTTGGCACAGTTATCAAGACTTTGTCAATGAAAGGGAAAAATTTCCAAATTGGGAACGACTATGGTTGGATTTAGTGCAGGAGGATTTCAGACGGAACACCAGAGATGGATCTTCATCTAAGAATGAGGATGAAGAGGATTATGCTTTGGCTACGAAGGCGAGAAAGGGGAAGGGAAATAAATTCCATTCTAAATCCGAGTCCATGAATGGCAAGAAGTAGGACATGTCCAAGGTGAAGTGTTTTCAATGTCATGAGCATGGGCATTTTGCTATTAACTGTCCACAAAAGAAGAAGAACAAGAAGGCTGTAGGATCTGTAGCTGGTGAGGCCCTTGCCTCACAATTTTAGTTTGACTTCTCATTAATAAAATGCATGGTGTCCAGTGCATTGGGATCTGTGTGGTATTTGGATAGTGGCATTTCCTTTCACATGATGGGAGATAAGGAACTTTTCAGTGACTTGGAGGAGAAAGATCTCCATATGCATATTGAAATGGGTGATAACAGACGATACAATGCTACTGGGATTGGTACCATTACCTTTTAGAGGGAGCTGGGTAAACTATTTCAATTAAAAGATGTAATGCATGTACCAGGTCTGAAGAAATTTTTTGTCTTAGCCGCAATGTTGGAGGATAGAGGTTTGTTACACAACATTTTTCCACCGTCCCTGCAATCCCTCGCCCTGCATATTGGAGGGTCTTTCCCATGACCCATGAGCAATGTCATACTCTGTAAATACCTTCTTTGCATCCTTCTGCATAAGGACATCATTTCTCCTGTTGAAAATTTCCTCAAAGAACACACAAAAACCTATTTTTTGGCATTGGTGCGGGTAGCCAGTTCACCCCTCGCACTAATAGGGAATATTTGCACTAGAGCCCGTCTCTATGTATTTCCCGCACCAACTATTTAAGGAATGTTTTAAAAAAAAATAGAGGCGGAAGTTTCCTTCTAAATACCTCAGGGATGAGTCATTAGAAGTGGTTAAAGTTGATGAGCCACAGATCTCTCCCTTTAGGTAGTGATTTTTTACCTTCCATGGAACACTCCTTGAAGATAGGACTCCCTTCCATGATTATAGGGATCCTAACCTCTCCCTCTCCCTCTATATAAATAGGCCTTCTCCCTTTACAAAGCTAGCTGAACATATAGCCAAGAAGTTGAACTTGGAGAAGAGATACTATAGCTGAGTAATTGCTATAGAGAAGGTAGAACCAAGGAGAATTTCGTAGAGAGAGCCTCGTCCGAATTCCCGACGAGCTTTTGTGAGACGTGCTCCGCTGGAACCCTGTTGGAGGAGATCACAACGTCAAAGCTTGGTTGTACTGTTCCTTTCTTTCATTAATATACTCGACTATGGTGTTGGTTCCATCATTTTGTCATGTTGATGATTGATGCAATTGATTTAGTATTCTTCGACTGACTGATAGTTACAAATGCGAAATAGTGCATTGTATATTGTTTTTGTTTCTTGTGTGTGTGTAGGTATTCAAGCGTGAAAACGAGCGGATCGTGATCTGTCAAACCAGGAGCGAGAGGTATCCACTCTTTCGACAACAACAATAGCGTAGGACCTCCAATAAGTCATCTATCGAATCTTTGTCCATTCGTTAACTAGGAATCAATATTATAGCTTGTCTCGTTTGTGGCTAGACCCACTCTAGGGCTAGTGGGATCGCCTCTGTCCGCAGAGGGGATTTACCTCACCAACAAATTGGCGACTCCACTGGGGATCAGTGTGAGTTTTTCTTTCATCCATTAGGTCTTTTTCTTGGTCTTTTCTTGCTTTTCTTGCCTTTTCTGATTATTTTTGCTAAGTCTAAGACCCCTATTTAGCCCCAGAGGATCAGATCTGACCTCTGTTTTTCCAAAATTTTCCTTTTACTAGGGTTGACTTGATTGGCGCGGTTTCTTGTCTAACAGTCGCGCCCACTGGCGCTTGTTGCTAGTTCAACACCCGTGCCATCCCCTGTTTGGCACTGATTATAGCCAAACAGTCGCACTAATTTCTATAGGTGCTAGGGTTTGCTAGATTTTGGAGTTTTTGGTCAGTCCTTGTGCTTCTGGGTGATTTCTTGACATGTTTTGTGCTTTGGGATTGTTTGTGATTGTGAAAAACCTCCTTCCTTCATTTGTTTGTCCGTTTCCTGTCAACATCATAGCCTTAGGGTTTTCCAGTGCTTTGGCATGCTAAGCCTCCTATAGGTGTCTGGGTATTTTGTTTCACGGTCAACTTCATTCCTTGCTTGATTGCATTTGGCTCCCTTGATCTGTTTGAGTGATTGCATTTGGTGAAATGAGTCTTGCCTCTTTCATTCAGTTGTGCTTCTTGTCACTCCAACCATAGATTACACTGCTTGTATGGGTCTGTTTTGACATCTTTCTTCGATTTGAGAGATTGCAACGTTGGTTTGAGTTTTGTTTGGTTTGCTTTTGAGTTGTTTCGTTACGACTCTCGCATTGACATTCTCGAACTAGTGTGTTAGTTTGTTTTTAATGTCATTTAGTGCACTGTTTTCCCTATTACATTGAAAAATCAAAATAATTTTGTGCTTGCATTTGTAGGTTTTAACCCTGAACAGAAATTATCTACTCACGAATCTTATAACAGAAGATAAACAATAGCGAGAGCATAAAACATAAAACAGATAAACACAGAGATTTTCCCCTGGATCCCAAATCAGGACAACCAGATTGATTTTTCATTATATTCCTTTTAGTGTTACAACACATATATATACATGCCGAAGCATACATAAAACCCAAATCCATTAACCCTGGATTAGAACATAACCGTAGTTCCCTTGACACATACCCAACATTCTCCCACTTGTTGTTTTCTTTCCACAGGGGGTCACAAGAGAGCTTAGTCATTGGCCCAATTATTCAACACCCATTGTTTCTCTACACCAAGAGAACTTCTGAGTGCTCACAGACTTTGTTAATGCATCTGCAACATTCTTCAAAGTGTCCACCTTTACCAGCAACACCCTTTTAGCCTCAACTATATCTCTAACAAAGTGATATTGAACATCAATGTGCTTTGTCTTTGAATGGTAAGCAGGGTTCTTAGCCAAGAAAATTTCACTTTGGCTATCACAGTCTATCCTTATAGCTTGTTGTACCAACCCCATACTTGAACACAATCTCTGTAACCAAACTACTTCCTTGCTTGCATGAGTGGCTGCTATGTATTCTGCCTCTGTAGTTGAAACAGCCACTACAGACTGTCTTTTACTCATCCAACTGACTGTGCCTCCAAATAGGCTAAACACATACCCACTTGTAGATATTATTTGGTCTAAATCTCTAGCCCAGTCTGCATCAACAAAACCATGAATTTCCAACATTATTTCCAATCCTGGTCTTCCTTGGTAGCACAAGCCATAATCACTAGTGCCACATAAATATCTGAAAACTCGCTTCACTGCTGTCTAGTGCTCCTTTCCTGGGTTTGAAATAATCCTGCTCAATACTCCCACTGAATGTGCAATGTCTGGTCTAGTACAGACCATTGCATACATCAAGCTACCCACTACACTTTCATATGGAACACGGGACATATACTCCTCTTCTTCTTGTGTCTTGGGACAATGTTCAGCAGACAGCTTTACACCTACAGGAATAGGAACATTCACCAGTTTACTATCCTGCATATTGAACCTCTGCAGTATAGTCTCGACATACTTCCTCTGGTTTAACCAAAGCGTCCACTTTTCCCGATATCTCTTAATTTCCATGCCCAAAATATAGTTTGCAGCACCAAGATCCTTCATGTCGAATTTGGAGAACAGTTGGGTCTTCAAATCTTGGATAATTTCTTTGTCATTTCCAATCAACAACATATCATCCACATACAAGACCAAATAAATAACATGGCCACCAATTAATTTAAAATAAACACAGTGATCCTCCTTGCTTCTGGTGAAGCCAAGTCCCCGTATATAGGTATCAAATTTCTGATACCACATCCTTGGTGACTGTTTTAACCCATATAGAGACTTCTTCAACCTGCATACCAATTCTTTCTTACCCTTCACCATAAAACCTTCAGGTTGCTTCATGTAGATCTCCTCTTCTAGATCCCTGTGAATAAATACTGTCTTCACATCCATCTGTTCTATCTCAAAATCAAATGCAGCAGAAACAAATAAAAGTAATCTAATAGAAGTAACTTTGGCAACAGGAGAAAAAATATCACCAAAATCAATTCCCGGCACCTGGGAATAACCTTTCGCTACCAACCAAGCTTTGTATTTCTCCACCTTGCCTTCTACATTCATCTTCTTCTTAAACACCCATTTTCTCCCAATGGGCTTCCTTCCAGTCGGCAACTCCACCAGATCCCATGCATCGTTTTTGTGCAAGGATGCCATTTCATCAACCATGGCCTCCTTCCAGAGTTTTCCATCCTCTGAATCTACTGCCTCCTTAACAATTTTGGGTTCATCATCAGTTATAGTTAAGGAAAAACCTGAACAGAAAGTAGATGGACTATACCTTTCTGGTTGCCTTCTTTCCCGAACTGATCTTCTCAAAGCTGGAGTTTGTGGCTCTTCATCTTCTAAGTCTTCTTCTATTGTAGAGTCTGATTCATCCTCCTTTAGCTCAAACTCTATCTTCTCAGGTTCCTTTGGTAGGACTTCATGTTTAACAACATCTTTCACTTCTCTAAACACCACATCTCTACTGTACACAACCTTCCTTGTTTCTGGGTTCCAAAGCTTGTAACCCTTTAAACCATCCTTATACCCAATAAAGATGCACCTTTCAGATTTATTATCCAACTTGGTCCTTTTATCCTTTGGAACATGTACATATGCATCACATCCAAATAACCTTAGATGTGAAAGAGAGGGTTTCTTACCAGTCCATACCTCATGTGGAGTCTTATCCTCCAACACTGATGAAGGTGATCTGTTAACCAGATAGCATGTAGTCTCCACTGCCTCTGCCCATAATTCTTGTCCTAACCCGGTACCACTGAGCATGCTTCTTGCCTTTTCCATCAGTGTTCTGTTCATTCTTTCTGCAACTCCATTTTGCTGAGGTGTGTATGGAGTAGTCTTATGTCGTGCCATACCACACTTCTTACAGAACTCTTCAAATTACTTCTTGCAGAACTCCCCACCATTATGTGTCCTCAACACCTTTATCTTCTTCTCTGTCTGGTTTTCCACCAGAGCCTTAAATTATTTGAATTTGTCAAAGACTTCATTTTTCTTTCTCAAGAAATATATCCATGTATTCCTTGAGAAGTCATCTATGAATGAAACATAGTACACAGAATTTCCCAGTGATGGAACTGACACAGGTCCAAACACATCACTGTGCACAAGTTCTAATATCTTGTTCGCCCTCTTAGCACCATAAGGAAAACTCACCCGATTCTGCTTCCCATATACACAATGTTCACAGAAATCGAAATCCAGAGAGCAATTAGACATACCTTCTACCATACCATTTCTATGCAGTATCCGAAGGCCCTTCTCTCCAATATGTCCAAGCCTTTGATGCCATAGCATGGTCTTTTCTCCAGAGACAGTTAGGCTTTCCGCTCCACTTTCAGGAACCATAGAACTGTTACACCCATCAATAACAGTGCTACCTTGTAGCTTGTACAGAGTTCCAGTCCGAACTCCCCGCATTAATACCAGTGCTCCCCGAACCATCTTGCAGGCATCTTTCTCGAACACTGTTTTTACACCTGCATCATCCATCTTGCTTACATAAATAAGATTTCTGGCCAATGAAGGAATATGCAGAACACCAGGAAGTGTTCTAATCATTCCACCTTGTAGCTTCAGCTTTACCTTTCCACGTCCGACGATTTTGGCCTTCCTATCATCCCCTAGGAAGACATCACCATCATATTTCTCATATTCACAGAACCACTCCCTATGGGGAGTGAAGTGACATGATGCACCTGAGTCAATCAACCATGACTCATGATCTACATGTGTATTTGAAGAAGAAGCCAAATACACATCCCCACCTTCATCCGAGGTGGTTTTGCCTCTGCATGAGCATCATCGATCCCTTCTTCTTTCAGAGCTTTAGATCTACAAATTCTTTTGTAGTGCCCTTCCTTTCCGCATTTCCAACACACCTTTACAAACTTTCCAGGAGATTTAGATCTCCCTCTAGATTTGGATCTCCCACTCGAAACCTTATTCTTGTTTCTGTTCTGGGACCTTCCTCTTACAGATAAGGCATCTCCATTCTGAACCTCCATATTTCTCCGTCTCATTTCCTCCGACAGCAAGGCTGAGACAATGTCATCGAAATTCAAGGTAGTTGTATTGCTACCTATTGCAATAACTAGACTGTCCCACGAGTCTGGTAGAGAACACAACAAACTAATGCACTTATCTTCATCTGAGATTTTAATATCAATAGATGACAGCTGACTTACCATAGTATTGAAGGCATTCATATGCTTTTTCACTGAGTCTCCATCCTTCATCCTCAGGTCATACAATTTTTTCTACAGAAATGATTTATTCACTAGAGACTTAGATTGGTATAAATTCCCAAGTTTTTCCCACAAATTCCTCGCCGTATCTTCCCTAGCATTCAACAATACTGAATCTGATACACACAACCGTATTGTTCTCTTAGCCTTCCGATCCAGTTTCTTCTAGTCTTCATCTGACATTGACGTTGGTTTAGTACCTGGATCTACCATGATCCACTGATCTTTATCCACTAGCAGATCCTCCATCTTGAGCTTCCACAACTCAAAACTCTGACCATTAAATTTCTCGATCTTTATCTTTCCATTGCTCGCCATCTTCTTTCACTGCAAGAATCGATCCCGCATATCTCCCATTGAACAGGGTCTACCTCAGGCCCGAGAAAAAAACCCTCAGCAGCAAAGGCGTCCCCTTGAAGCTGAAACAGCTCTGATACCAAATGTAGGTTTTAACCCTGAACAGAAATTATCTACTCACGAATCTTATAACAGAAGATAAACAATAGCGAGAGCATAAAACATAAAATAGATAAACATAGAGATTTTCCCCTGGATCCCAAATCGGGACGACCAGCTTGATTTTTCATTATATTCCTTTTAGTGTTACAACACATATATATACATGCCGAAGCATACATAAACCCCAATCAATTAACCCTGGATTAGAACATAACCATAGTTCCCTTGACCGTATCTACAAAAATACCAGGGGCCGAAAACCATCGTACCCCAAAACCATGTGCAAAACCATGCACAAAACCATGGACGCGGACTACCCACCGGAAATTAAGGACCAAAAATTTTCGCCGGGGCGCTGCTTTGGACCCCAACAGGGGGGGCTACCGCCCCCCTTGTGACCCCGCTGTTGCGCCCAGCCCAAAGGGGGGGCTATCGCCCCCCCTCTTACCCCCCCGTGCGTGCTTAGTCGTGGAAAGAATATAACACATACCCAACATCATTCTTGTTTGCATTGTGGAATTGAAAATATTTTGTATAACTAGCATTAGACATTCTAGGAAATATTTCTCATTTTCATTAGCTTGCATCAGATACTATAGTGGATTCTTCTGTGTGTTCTCATTATTTACTATCACTTGAAAAACTCCTAAAATTTCTCTTAGATAGCTTTTCATCGAACAAAATGGTATTTTATGGCATGTAGCTTGAATTTAGGGATTCGTGAGATTCAACATTCGGTAGGACCTTGGAATTGAAATATAAATACAAGATCAAATTAAAATTTATTCAATTAACCTAAGGCAACATTGAAACTTAATGAAACATTTAGTGGTCTAAGTTAGAGACGTGTTCCGGCATCTTTAAACCTAGCAGCTGTCGCTCGCCATCTGGCTTCAGAAAGCATTAGTACGGACTTGTGCTCCCTATACCGTCGAGTATATAAAGGGAGACCCATCTAGGTTGCAATCCTTTTATCTATAGGAAGCCGAGTCTGCCGCGTTGTAACCGTGATACACTGAACACAACATTCGAGGAGACTACCTGCACATACGTCAAGTCCTTGGTTAATTCTTCTTTCATTTTATTACCAAGGTGTATATGGTAGTTCACGGAAACCTGGTATACCCTTTTACCTAGACTACTTGAGCAGTCATTTTCGATCTTTACTGACTCCATAAATTGGAAAAGATCATCGATCACTTGTCCTTTCATGCTCGTTTCAACCTAAAAGTGATAGAGTCACCTTTTGCCTGTTTCTCGACTCTTAAAAGATGAAACGGTAGTGTTTGGTTTCAGTGTCTTAAAATTAACTTCCCATGAAGTATACCTGATTAAAGTTAGTTTCCTTAGTGCTGTTTTACCGTTGTTTCTGATGAAAACCTTCCTGGAATTTACCAACCAAGGAATCCCCGCCGAAGGGAACCCTGGCCCTTTTCCTGCTTTTGGGAATGTTGGTGCTCCTTACATGGCAATGTTGTCTCTTCCAAGGTTAACTGTTGGTTTTCCCGTGTGGTTGTTTTCAACCTCAGTGGTCTAGAATGCCCCGATCTCTATTCGACCATCACCTCCACCTAAACAACACCATCTTGATTTTAGGGTGGACCTCTCCCCTTCTTCACCTGTTTCTTCGAACTCCTCTTCTAATTCGCTTGGTGAAATTTTGGATTCCAGTAACAAGGTGGCTAAGAAGAAGAAGAAGAAGACGAAGAAGAAGAATTCAAATAAGTGAGAGGCTAATGCTGCAACTATTGTGCCTAGGAAACCTTCCATCGAGAAGTCATCCAACCTTCCACGGAAAGTAAAATTCCCTTGCATGTTGTGCAAAGGTGACCACCTTCTTTGATATTGCCCTGGCATTCCCAAGGTACTTGAAGTATGGTCCAATGGCCGTCCGCCATTGCATTTGGCTTCCGGAAGTCATATTGGTAGCACATCTTTGACTAGTGCTGATAAGACTCATAAGAAACAGGGTAAGATTACCAATCCCTGTAAGTTGTATGAAGGGAATCATCCCATTCACCTTTGTCTCTGCATGGATGATGCCAAGAGAGTGTTGGACAACTCTATTGTTTCTTCACCCTACCTTCTGGTTGGTTACCAGAAACTCTCTTTGAGCCCTCCGCTAGCTAATTCTGCGATCGGTCAAGAGTCATCCTTGGTCGATCCCTCTCCCCCAGAAATTCAAATTCAGGAATCCATTCCTAACCAACCATTGGAGGTTGAATCGGTTCACTTGATCCCGCCTATGGTTCATCAGGTCTTTTCCGTTGAGAGTAGATCTCATCCCCCCTAGGTTCTTCTTGTTTCATCAGATTTGCCAGACTTGGAGAAAGATTCTTCCATCCCTGTAGTTCAAGAAGTTGCTCCTCCTACTCCCATGATGGAAGTCCAAGAGAGTGATCCCCTTGCTTTGGTAACATCAAGGGAAAACCATCTCGGTTAGATGGTATCACCTCCCAGTAGTTTGGTCGCTTCCTTTGATTGGAGTCGAATCGTAGGATACCGCCTTCCGTCTTATGTGCCTTTCGAGATAATGGTACAAACCTTTGATCTGGTCATACCCAACACTATTATAGATGAAGGCGCATCTATTAGTATTCTATCTTCCACTACTTGGAAAAATTTTAGTTCTCCACCACTTATGCCTATTACATGGAATCTGTTGGCTTTTAATAGAGGAACCAATCAACTGTTAGGAATCCTTCTGAAGTTGTCTGTTACTTTGGGAAGTAAAACCGTCTATATAGATGTGATGGTTGTCCCAGGCCCCTTAGATTTTAATTTACTCTTGGGCCTTGACTATATTTATGTCATGGGAGTGGTTGTCTCTTCCCTCTTTCATGTGATTTATTTTCCATACAAAGGTTGGATCGTGACCATTGATCAACCTTATTTATTTGGTCCTAACGTGACATTTGGTCCACCATTGTCCCTTCTGAGTCTTTACCCGTCAGTTGTATCTTCACTTCCACAGGTTAACTAGGTGGCTACCTGTCCCATGCCCACATTCAGTGATAGTGTCGTTATGCATCATGTGCTAGGGGCATTGGGTCCTGATTTCCGAGATGTTATTCTCCCATTGGGTGAGAACCTATTGGAAGCCATGAATTCTTCAACATGATGAAGTCGTCGGAGCATAGTTCATTTTCTTGTGTCAAGCTCCTTTAAAAATGAAACAAGCTTGTCCGAGGATATTTTGTCTTCTATGTCAACCTCGTTAAAAAATGAATTAGGTCCCGAGGATAGTTCATCTTCTATGTCAACCTCGTTTAAAAAATGAATTAGTTACGAGGATAGTTCTTTTAATGTGTCAACCTCGTTAAAACAATGAAACACGTTCCCGTTCAATTCGAGTCTTTGCTCAGATCTTGTAAAATCCTAGTCGAGCCTTTCTCTGATCTCGTAACTTGAACCTTCACTCGATCTGCTTTTCGTTCATTACATATGGAATGAAGCTTGGGGGGCATGTACCTTGAATTGAGTCACCATGCTGGGGGCATGCCCATTTTTCAAGCATAGTTTACTTTTGTTTCAAGCTTGTGTAAACATGAAATCAATATCAAGCATAGTTTACTTTTGTTTTGAAGCTTGCATAAAAATGAAATCTTTTGACTTTTATGTGCTCTGTGAATGTTTTCCTTCGGGTCATTACTCATTATGTGGATTATTGATACATTAGATAACATTGTATTAAATAGACATTTGCATAATTTGTAAAAACATCATCATATGTAAAAATATCCATGCAAGGAAATAGATGTATATATATATATATATATATATATATCGCATGTTTGCAACTGTGTGCATCATAACGTCAAAAAATATATATGTATGTTTCAGTTACATCGTGAGGAAACATGTCTCTCAAATGTGCGAAAATAAAAGCCTAAGTGCCTAATCAATGTGATGCTCATGATAGCACATCACCGCCCGTACCAACCGCCTCAGCAAGCGGTGGATACGACTCGACACCCCTATGGTATGCCTGTGATAGGCTCAAGGAACATCATCAAAATGAGCATAGTATGGAATCCCACGGGTGATACCCTCCAGGTTTTGTACTATCTCCTCGTCACTGCTCTCACCATGAGGATTGAAATCACGAGGCATTCCCTCGCTATCGGTGACATACCTGCGGGTCGCTCTGGGCCAACATCTGCATACATATAAAATTAACTGTCAGAACATGCATATATACCAAAAAATCATAAACTCATGAAAATAAAAAATGGGTCTCACCTAGCTCTTTGTCCCAATCCTCTCCCTCTGGGAGTGGGATGTCTAGATCACCGGTGAAGTCTGTACCAGAGTAAGGCCAATCCTCTATGACAATCAGTTGTCGTCGGAGCCAATAAAAAAACTCTGGCCTCCAGGACATCTGTTGGCCACCCCCTGTTCTAGGCATTAGTGCGGCCCATCGGGCCATCCGTGGCTCTTTGGGTGGCAGCATCAGGACAACGACCTCCTGACACTGGAATATGGGTAGTCGTTCCAAGAAGAATGATACCAAAATGGATACATAACAAAACTATTTTAGTTTGGTCTTCTTGCACTTGGTGAGCTGCCGCTTGATGTTAATGGTCACAGCCTCGACCCAGTTGAAGAGAGTTGGGTTCATGCACTCTGAGGCAAGAAAAAATTGTGTCTTTGTGGCCTCATGCGGTGCTTGCGATCCTGAAGCCCGCGTGATGGTGTGCAACACTACTTTTAGTGCCAGATAAGGAACAGTTTGGATGTCAACTTTTCCACTCCCTGTTCCTTTTTGTGCCCCTCGGCACACCCTGTCAATCACCATTCCCATGCTTTCCCTGGAAGGACGGGTACCGGTCAAGATAGGGACTGCACCCCTACGCGACAATCCAGTGATAAAATACACATCAGAGACTTCGAGTTCAAGTTCTTGATCCCGAAGCACAAACTTTTCTTGATCCTCATCCCAAATGCTTATCAGATATTGAAGCAATTAGGGCTGAGCCTGGAGACATGGTGTCAGAAAGAATTTTTTTAGCCCACAGTTTCTAAGGGTGTTCATGCATCGTTCATTCTCCATGGCCAATTCATCCTCCTCATTGTGTTCTCTCTCTTTCCACTCAATTACCATCTTTTTCTGCTTGGTACCTGCACACATTGTTCACATGAGCATTGTAAATCTCATTAGGCATCGAAATTTGCAAGCAAATGGTTGCATTTTTATTAAATTTAGGAGGATTTTGGGTTGCGCAGTTGGCACGACCCCTGTGTAAAAAGGGGGCGATTGGTGCGGGTCCGTGCTAGAAACCCACGCTAACCGTGATGCCCTAGATTTTTCAAATCCTCCCCTAAAGGAATCAAAATGACAAACAAAGGTAATGAAATATAGCTTAAAAGATGGAAAATGGTGTCAGATCTTACCTAAAACTGACAGAATCAAGATTGGTTCATTGGATCGCTCACAATCATCGCAACAAGATCACAAGGAAAATGGACCACTGGTGCTCCACAAAGAGGTAAAAGTGAAAAGTAAATAATTTTTTACCACTTATGGCATTTTATAACTTTTCAAAATATTAAATTAGGTTTTAAAACATATTTATCGATTATTTCATCATATTATTGTCGAGAAATACGTTTTACACGCGTCTTTTTGTGCAGCAACAAGGTTTCACATGGTTATGACGAAGAACGAGTTGTATTTTATACTTTTTCAGACTTGGTAAAAACACAAAAAAGTCATTACTAGAGTAATATTTTAGGTCTTTTATGACTCTCTAAAACTGAAAATATTTCCGAGACGCTTGTCGTTTTGACCTCGTAAATTGGCTACGAAACGATATCTACCCAGTATAAATTTACCCCTTTTTCGGGCTGGGATAGATTATTTACGAAAAAGGAATACCTTAGCCTATCACGACTAAGAGGTTCTCTCAGACACAGTTTTCTGCCTTTTCAGATTTGTGAGACTATTTATGAAAAGGGACTGATGGAGTTTTATTTTCCGCTTTCTTTTCAAACTCTCTAAATATGAAAAGATGTCGAGTTCTCCCTTTGCCAGACTTGTTAAAAACTGATGACATCAGACTCCATCGTTATGAATTTACTCGAGTTCCTCCTTCCTAGGGCTCGTAAAATGTACTAGGTTGGATTTGTCCGAAGGACAAACTTACATCGCAAGCACATGTTATCCCCTTCAAGCTCGTTTTCAAAAATAATTGGGGCACTCGCCAAAAATGGCAGGGGAAAATGGAACCACATTGTAGTCGTGATTGGCAGTATGTCACTCTTGAACATGGCACTTGTCTGCATTCGTGTTGGGTTGGGGAAATCTCATCTAGTTATTTGTTTGCCTCCATGGGTTTGGGAAATATTTTTTGACCTCTCATCTGCTCTTTTCCACGTCACCATGACCTCAGATCCCTTGATGTCAAATACTTCCAAATCCAGTGTCGTGCCACCGATATGTTCAAGAGAAGTTTGCCTCTGAAGTTTTCAACCTCCCTCTGATTCTCTGTTGGTCTTGATTCAAAAAAATTATATCACTCTATCTTGTATCGATGATGTGGGAAACATTATGGCCCGCCTTCGATCAGGTCACTTCCTGTCGACTTCAGCTCATTTTCCAGGAAGTTGATCTAGAGATTCCCTTCAAGTACCTTGGAGCCTGCATGCCTCAATGGCAGGTTCTTTGCATTTGATGCAAGGTTTACATCATTTTCCTTTGATCGACTGACTCCGTGGGTGTTCGACATCAGATCACTATTCACATTCTGTGGATTGTACCTTTCGTACCTTGAGAGCCATTGTCATTATTAGTGGTTTCTCTCGCATCTGTTAAAGAATTTCATCATTGGCGGGTAATTAGATGATTTTCTTGCATGTTCAACTTCAGCTCACGTATTCGCATGCTCGAATTTGTACTTTTTTTGGGTCAAGATGGAGCGCAGGACCCAGGGTTTTGTCTGATGAAATACAGGCTACGGGTTCTTTGTAGATTACTATGACTTATTGCATGACTATTCTGATTGGATGGATGTGACCATACCTGAGTCTATTTGTTGATCCTTATTACTGGATGGTTGTGTCCATACCTTGGATCTTACTGTTCATGTACTCTATTATGGATGGCTGTGCTCACGCCACATGTCATGTATCAGAAGTATCAGTTGTACTTGTACTTGCAGGTCGTCCGACAACAGTGTTTGGGTCGAACACATTCTCATAAAGCATTTCACCCCTCCCTCTCTCTCGGACCTCATGCTTTAGGGGACATCTGTTACACAAAATTTTGTCATCATCCTTGCAATCCCCCACCCAGCATATTGGAGGGTATTTCCCATGACCTATGAGCAATGTCATACTCTGCAAATACCTTCTTTGCATCCTTCTGCATAAGGAAATCATTTCTCCTATTGAATATTTCCTCAAAAAGCACACAAAAACCTATGTTTTGGCATTGGTGCAGGTAGCCAGTTCACCCCTCGCGCCAATAAGGAATATTTGAACTAGAGCCCGCGCCACCTGGTGCTCTGTCTCTTTGTATTTCTCATGCCAGCTGTTTTAGGAATGTTTTTTAACAAATAGAGGTGGAAGTTTCCTTCTAACTACCTCAGGGATGGCTCATTAGAAGTGGTTTAAGTTGATGAGCCACGTATATCTCCCTTTAGGTAGTGGTTTTTTACCACCCATGGAACACTCCTTGAAGATAGGACTACCTTCCATGATTATAGGGATCCTAACCTCTCCCTCTCCCTCTATATAAATAGGCCTTCTCCCTTTACAAAGCTAGCTGAACATATAGCCAAGAAGCTGAACTTGGAGAAGAGACACTATAGCTAAGTAATTGTTATAGAGAAGGTAGAACCAAGTAGAATTTCATAGAGAGAGCCCCGTCCAAATTCCCGATGAGCTTTTGTGAGACGCGCTCCACTAGAACCCTATTGGAGGAGATCGCAAAATCGAAGCTTGGTTGTACTCTTCCTTTATTTCATTAATATACTCGACTATGGTGTTGGTTCCATCATTGTGTCATGTTGATGATTGATGCAATTGATTTAGTATTCTTTGACTGACTGATAGTTACGAATGTGAATTAGTGCATTGTATATTGTTGTTGTTTCTTGTGTGTGTGCAGGTATCTGAGTGTGAAAACGAGCGGATGGTGATCTGTCAAACCAAGAGCGAGATGCAGCCACTCTTTTGATGAAAACAACAGCGTAGGACCTCCGGTAAGTCATCTATTGAATCTCCATCCATTCGTTAACTAGGAATCAATATTATAGCTTGTCTCATTTGTGGCTAGACCCACTCTAGGGCTAGTGGGATTGCCTCTATCCGCAGAGGGGATTTACCTCACCAACAAGGTTATGATGTTGTTTTTAGTGATGGAAAATCTTTCCTGCGACATAAAACAATGGGAAAAGCTAAGAGGATAGGGATTTGAGTTAAGAATCTCTACAAGCTAGAGGTAGATGGCTGCGCAACAATGATGGGAAAGGAAGATCAAGTGGTGAGCCGGGATGAGGGAAAATTATGGCACAGGCGATTGGGCCATCTTCACCATGGAGCCTTGAAAGTCATGTAGCAGATTTCTACTGGTCTTCCCAGGCATACAATTGCACATTCAGACACATGCAAGGGATGTACTATGGGAAAATATGTAAAGGACACCTTTCATGAGAAGGAAAAATGAGCTTTGGGGATCCTTGAGAGATTTTGCATAAACGTGTGTGGTCCTTTCTCTGTTGCTTCAACAACAAAACATAAGTACAATGTAATCTTTGTTGATGAATTTTATTATAAGTGCTGGATGTTCTTCATGCAGAAGAAAGATCAAACATTCTCTAAGTTTTGTGAGTTGAAGGCACTGGTGGAGAAAGAGTCGGGGAAGAAAGTGAAGGCTCTTAGGAGCGATAATGGTGGAGAATACATCTCTAACAAATTTAAGAAATTTTGCAGCAAAGAAGGAATTCGAAGAGAACTCATAGCGCCTCATAAACCATAACAGAATGGGGTTATAGAGAGGAAGAACATAACTATTGTGGGTGCAGCACGAGCAATGTTGCATGATCAAGGCCTATCGATGCATCTATGTGCGGAAGCATGCAATACATCGGTACATGTGCAGAACCATTGTCCTCATAGAGTACTTGGCATGAGTACACCTGAAGAGGATTTCACTAGTAAGAAACCTGATGTTTCACACTTTAAGGTTTTTGGCTCATCTGTTTGTGTGCATGTGACCAAGGAAGCCAGGAAGAAGCTGGAGCCAAAAATTGAGGTTGGGATTTTTGTGGGGTACACTAAAACACCCCATAATTATCATGTATATTTTCCAAACAGCAGAATGATTGTTGTGCATTGGGATATAAAATTTTATGAGGAGAAATCCATGTGGTTGTCCCTTGAGAGGGAGCTGGAATTTCATGCACAGGAGGAAATATTGGTTCCCAAGGATGAGTCTCAAGATGTGGATCAACCACATGAGGAGGTTCATGGATTGGAGGAAAACACTCATGCAGAGTCATCCATTAGAAATGGAAGAAGGCACACCATGGAAGCTGATAGATTGAGAGTTGATGCTGCAGAGAATGTAGGATCCTGTACTTCAAAGTGCAGACAGAGACAGTATCGTAACCGATTTACTGGATACATGGCTCTTATGAGCAAATGTATCATGATTGAAAAATATTCCTTTCAGGAAGTAGTGCAGTAGCCAACTTGGGTTGATGGAATGGTGGAGGAGTATGACTCCATTATCAAGAACAGTGCATGGGAGATAGTCCCAAGACCGGTCAACAAATCAGTGGTTGGATCAAGATGGATCTACAAGGTTAAGCAAGTTGCTAATGGGAGTTCAAAGAAATACAAGGCCATATTTGTGGCCCGAGGATTCTCACAGATCGAGGGGATAGATTATGATGATACTTTTTCACCTGTTGCAAGGTACTCTTCCATAAGATCCATCCTTGCACTCTCAGCGTCAATGGGATGGCGCATTCATTAGATGGATGTGAAAACTGCATTTATCAATGGGATCATTGAGGAAGAGGTGTACATAGAGTTGCCTGAAGGTTTCAAGATCTTCAATAGTGAGTCGCATGTGTGCAGACTCAAAAGAGCACTGTATGGGATGAAGCAAGCACCCCGTGCTTGGTACACTCAGATAGACAACTATTTCACCAGATTGGGCTTCACCAAAAGTGAAGAAGATAAAAACCTGTACTAGATTGTGGTTGAGGGTAAGCTATTGATCATTCTTCTTTATGTTGATGATATAATTTTGACTGGTGATGAGCAACTGATACACTCATGCAAGGAGGATCTTGCAAGGGAGTTCGAAATGAAGGACATGGGACTCCTTCATTATTTCCTTGGATTGGAAATATGGCAGCGAGATGGTGAAATTTTTGTGTCTCAAGGAAAATATGCAAAGGAGATACTGGGTAAGTTTAACATGGAGAGATGCAAACCCATGGATACTCATCTTCTAGGAGATTGGAGGAAAGAGGATGCTACTTCTAGAGAGGTAGTGGATGCTACTATCTACCTATAGTTAGTGGGTTCACTAATGTATCTAGGGAACCCGAGATCGGACATTTGCTATGTAGTAAGCCAGCTAAGTCAAGCTATGGTTAAGCCTACCAAGCTCTTTTTGAAGGTGGGGAAGCATGTCCTGAGATACCTGAGGGGTGAATTAGAGTATGGCATATGGTACAGATGGACAGAGGGATTGAAGCTACATGGTTTCACGGATGTAGATTGGGTAGGAAGTCCATCGGACAGAAAGAGCACATCAGGAGGGATATTTAGCATTGGATTGACAACAGTTTCATGGTACAAAAGAAAGCAACGATTCATGGCACTCAGTTCAACGAAAGCGGAATACATGGCAACAAGTCAAGCTGCATATGAGGCTATCTAGATGAGAAAGATCTTGGTTGGTTTGTTTGGTTCTCAGATGGATCTGACAGTGATTCATTGTGATAATCAGAGTTTCCTTTTAAAATCTCAATTAATCCCGTGTTTCATGATAGGTCCAAGCATATAGATATCCAATACCATCATCTCATAGATTGTGTGTAGAGAAGGAAATGTTGCTTCAGTACATTCCCATAGAAGATCAAGATGCAGATATTCTGACAAAGGCGCTCACCAAAAGAAAATTCGAATACCATAGAGATAAGATTGGGGTGAAGTATAATCCCTTTATTATTGAGAGGGAGTGTTGATATTCAACAAGAAAATTCAGCATCCACGCCTAGTGCATTAAGCACCTGGTTCATTAAGCACCCAGACTAGGGTGGGGCCCACCGTGCTATTTTTGGGTGCATGTCTATTTTGGTTATCCCTTAATTAAGATGGACATTAAACTGTAATCTGTTCTCAATGTGGACTTGAATCAGTTAACTGAAAGTGATAAATTCAGTTAGCGAGTGGATTTTGAGTTAGAGGTAATTGGTGAGGCAAGCAGAGTAATTCTAGTTGTAATAGAGTTCGAAGTGCAGTGGTGCATTATTTAATGCAAGTTGTAAATAGTTTAACTCAGTTAAGTGAGTTAAAATCAGTTATGCTAGTTGTAACTGAAGATACACTAGTGAGAGATCAAGTGAATTAAATATTATTTCATTCTCAATTAGTGATATCACACGCAACTGAGGATTTACTATTATTAACTGCGTGCATGTAAGATCCAGTGGATACCTAGTTGAGTTCTAGGTGAAAGGGAAGTTGACTATCCGTTGTAGGATTATTGGGTTTCACACATGAAACCAAACACCCATTAGAGTGCCCATGATACTTGCGCAGTAAAGGCAGGAAATAATTCCTATCTTTTAGGGATCTATACCATAAGGGATTGCGAAACAAAGGTAGGTTGTCTGGAGGCTGAGAATTAGCTATGTGTTGGTAAGTTTTGCATATAAAATTGTGAGACAATTACCTGAGTACTGGAGGGCTCTTGTGAGAAGAGTTTTGTATGTAATTGTTTCATGATCCATGCTGAATATACAATAGAAGATAATGGGGTTTTTAGGTGTAATCTTTCCCCGAGAAATTATCTATGTTGTGTGTGATTGATCTTTCTTCATTTTCATGTGATTAGCGATTGTGTTTTTAATTCTGAAAAATATTTGTAGGATTTAGTATTTAAATTTAGTACATTGTTAGATCGGGTGAATCCAAGATATACATGCATGTTGTATAATTTCTACACCAAGCAGTCACTTGCGGCCAAGATGGAGGCCTCTGAATCAGATGCATGTCCTGGATATGAGTCAAAACATGACAAGGGGAATAACAAAGGGAATCATATTATTGATGCGGAACCTAGTGCCATAGTTCCCACCACCAAGATCTAGAAGGATGAGCTTGAAGATCTAAAGGAGGGGGATCACCTCTTCCTGTCAAATATGTGGGTGAAGGGTTCCCCACTGTAGTTCATTGTCGACAGTGGGAGCCAAAAGAACCTCATTTCAGCAGAGGTCATGAAGTGACTAGGCCTACCAACCACAACATGCCCGCAGTTGTACACCATTGGGTGGCTTCACCAAGGAAGATATCTCCGCGTAAGCCAACAATGCCTCCTCCCCTACAACATCAAGCCCTTCACAAATGAGGTATTTTGTGATGTTTCTCCTCTTGAATTTTGTAATGTATTATTATGCCAACCATATTTGTGGAAGCGACATGTTATCTATGAATTTAGGCCTCACAATTTTATTATTACTTTGGGCAATAAGTTGTATAGGATACCGAAGGTAGCACCACCTACCACCAACTCTTTGATCATTACGAAGCAAAGTTTTAAGATCATTTCCCAGATTGGGAAATTTTTTTTCCTTATGATTTTCCCTCAGGGGATGAATAATATTGTGTCCACAACCTCCAAATAAAACTCCTTCACACGATAACAAAAAATGGACAACGTTATGGAGGAGTACAGGGACATCTTCACGTCACCTGCAGGGGCACCTCTACATTGTCAGGTCAAGCACCACATCGATCTCACCCCGTGCGCACCATTACCCAATGGACTAATCTATCGACACTCTTTTCTAGAGAACATTGAAATCAAGATGCAGATTTAGGAGCTACTGTAGAAATTTCACATGAGGCCTAGTTCATCACCCTGTGGGAGCCAAAACATGTCGGTGTAGAAGGGAAGGACCCGGAGACTCTGTATTTATTTTTGGGCACTGAACAAGATCAATGTTCGGAATAGGTATCCAATCCCACATATTGATGACCTTTTGGACTAGCTCAAGGGGGAAAAATATTTTAGCAATATTGACTTGAAGTTCATTTATCACTAGGTACCAATTGAACCCTTCAATGAGTGGAAGATTTCCTTCAAATTAGAGGAGTGCCTTTTCGAATGGCTGATGATTCTTTTTGGGTTAATGAATACCCCCGAAACCTTCATGAGGTTGGTGGAAAACATCTTGCGACCCTTCACCAACTCATTCATTGTGGTTTTTTTTGATGACATCCTGATCTTCAGCGAAATTTGGGAAGAGCACCTCCACCACATTCGACACGTCCTCCAGACACTATGAAAACACAATTTGTGTGCCAATTTGGAGAAAAACACTTTTGGAATGATCCAAGTTCAATATATGGGATACATCATTAATGAGCAGGGTGTTCAAGTGGACCCAAAAAATATATAGGACATTTGGGATTGGCCAACCCCAACCTCTCTAACATAGATCCATAGATTTTTGGATCTTGCCAACTTCTACCACAGATTTGTGATGGGGTTCTCTCATATCACTTGGCCTTTGAGTCAAGTCACTAAGGGAGGAGCGAAAGAAAAGTTCTTTTGGTATATTTCCCAATAGAAGGAATTTAATGAGTTGAAGCATCACCTCTGCTCTGCACTAGTGCTCACATTGCCATACCTGCAAAAACCATTTGAGATTTAGACAGATGCCTCTGACTATGCTATTGGTGCAGTTCTTACTCAATATGGGCATCCAGTGGCATATCACAGTGAGAAAATTTCATACATAGTACAAAAGTATTCCACTTATGAAAAATAGATGTATTCCATTGTGCAAGTTTGTCGATAATGGAAACACTACATTATGGGGAAGGAAACATTCATCCACACAAACCACTGACCCCTACATTTCATACAAACATAAGGGAATTTTCAGAACGATCACCATCAGAAATACTCCTCGCACCTGCAAGATTTCAATTTGAACATTAAGTATAAGAAGGGAAACACCAACAATGTTGCAGACTGCCTTAGCCTACCACTGATCTTGGTGCTGACCACTCTGCTCGAATCTTGTGGGAATGAGACTTCAGGGTGGCCACTTCTTTGAAGAGTGATCCAAAATTCAGGAACACATACCATATGCTCCTGGGAGAAAAGCAAGTTCCAAATTTTTACCTCTAGCATGCATTGTTATGCCACCTGGGAAAAATTTATGTTCCTTCAAGTGAGAATGCCAAGATGGTTTGGGAAGCACACTACAGTAGGGTTGCTGGACATTTCGGGGTCGAGAAAACACTGGCTTTGATACAGAAGTATTTATATTAGTTGAACCTTTGATAGGATGTTGGGATGTACTTCAGAACTTGCAATGCCTACATCATTGCCAAACTGAACATCAAGAATCAAGGCTTATATAATCCACTGCATACTCCAAGTCGACCTTAGGAATCCATCTCCATGGATTACATGTCTTGCCTTCCTTCTAACAAGTATGGAAATGACTATGTTTTTGTGGTCATCGATAGATTCTCTTAAATGGCCATTATAGCGGCATGTAAGAAGCGTATAACATCAAAAGCCACTGTTAAGATCTTCTTTGAATGAGTGTGGGTACACTATGCGATCCCACAGTCCATTATCTAATATTGGGACAACAGGTTCCTTATTAAATTTTGGTCAAGTCCCTTGTAGATGTCAGAAGCCAAGCTCACTAAGTCCATGCTTTTCCAACCCCAAACTGATGGCCAAACATAGGTTGTCAACAACATGATCATGCAAATTCTACGCATGTAAAACTCGAAGAATCCATGCACATCAGATGAAAGTCTCCCCTATGTCCATAAAAAATAAACCTAAGCTCTCCATAGCTCAATTGGTGACAACCCATTTTAGTTGGGGTTGGGTTTCCAACAACTATGTCCCATTGATGAGGCCACACCATTTTCATCTACCCAGGAAGATTGAGCTCATGTACAGACCAAAGTTGACATGGCGAACAAATTCATTAAGCAAATCTTCCAAAAGGTCCATGACATATTGGATAGAGACAATTCTGAGTACATGCAAAAACATGATTAGCATCATGTGCCACACAAGTTCTAGGTGAATGACAAAGTTCAGCTACATTTGTAGTAGGAGCGCCTTGCGGGGCCCCGCCGCAAGATTCTCCCGTTTTGATATGGTTTGTACACCATCACCAAGGCTGTAAGGGACACCGCCTTTGAGCTCACTATTCCACCATTCCTTGGTCTGCACCTAGTGTTCAATGTGGATCACCTTCGGCCATACTTTCCACCAATACTGGACAGATCCGACATTGTAGAACAAATCACACAAATGGAGTTAAACCCAGACTGCATGAAACATTCCATAACTAATCAAATCATGGACACACAGATCAAGAACACCAACCAAAAGAGGATCTAGTTATATCAAGTTATGAAAGCAGGCTAACTCCTTCACCACAACAAGTGGTTCACCAGGGACCAAGTTCAACATAAATTTACTCACGTCTTGCAGGCCTTGCACGTAATGGGGACCATTGCTTCCTAAGGAGGGAGGACTGATTTAGGTGGATATTGGTCGTCACCCACCTATTCCACCTAGACCTCCAGTCAGTTTCATCAATTTCCTTATTTATAGCAACATTTACTATTTTTATTAGTTTTTGAGGTCCTGAACTTTAGAAGTCGGTTTGACCCCCTAAACGACATTTTTTTGATGTCTGAAATAGGCCCAAAGCCATAGGAAGGGGGTAATAGAAGATATATTTTCAACGAGGTTTCATGCACGCCAAACAGAGATAATATGATCAAGTTATGACGTAGGGAAGTTGGTTGCCCAACTAACCCCAATAGGCCCACAAACTCTTGGCGTTCCATCTCCTTGGGTTAGGGTTTTCCCTTATTGTTCAATAATAAAAATTCCCTTTAGCCTCATTGTAACATAGTTTATAGGCACGTAGCCTCCATATATCTTCTTAGAGACAACCTACATCGCCCGAGCTAGTTTATTTCAATTCTGTATTAAGCATATTTTAGTTCTTTGATATTAATTAAATGGAGTTTTATTTCTTCTGCATCTCTATGTTTATGTTTATATTTGTATTCTATTGCATTCTTGCATAAGTATAGATTAGTGGTATCAGATCGGTCTGCTCTTTCTCTATTTTTATTTTCATGTCTTGAACGAGATCAATGTATAAGGAGTTAGGGCTCGATTTGGGTTAACCTTTGCAAGATCAACCTTGCAAACCTCGACAACCTCCCATGTCGGAAGAAAATAAATACGAGGGAGTAGGAGATCCTTTCAAAATAGTGCTTGAGGAGGCCCTCGAGAAATAAAGTAACATGATGATGGACAACTTTTCTCAGATCCTTCGATGGCTACCCATAAGTGACCCATCTACATCTAACAACCACTCTGGAGGTGCCACTCCTTTTAAGGTACAATTTAATTTTTATATTCCAATATTTGAAATAGAGATAGATGTAGAAATCATAGATAGATGGTTAAATATGTTGGAAGGATATTTTTCAATTCATGAATTTTCCAATCGGGAAAAAATTACTTTTTCACTGCTCAAAACCGCCCCCCATGTCAAGGACTGGTGGGAAACCTACTATGAGAAAAATTAGGAGAGGGAGTCCTCACTATTTTCAACCACACCTGATTGGAATTCTTTCTGAGCCACCATCAAGGAACAATATTACCCTATTGGGAGATATGAAGATAAATAGATAAAGTGGACCACGCTGCAGCAGGGAAGGGACCAAGATGTGCCAGATTTCAGAAATGGTTTTCTTGCCCTTCGCACGAAGCTAGGTATCAAGGATTATGAGCGACATTTGGTACTCAAGTATCGTGGTGTGAGTTACATAAGAGTCACACTCACAACACGAGTGTGTGTCGAGCAAAGAATTCAGTGGTGGCAGAGTTGAAGTTTTATGAATTAGATGCATGATAGAGAGAAGAAGATTATTGATGTGAAGCCCAATGCTACCGTTTCCACCACCAAGATCTAGAAATATGAGCCCAAAGATCCAGAGGATGGGGGGTGCCTCTTCGACTCACAAATGTGGGTAAAGGGTTCCTCGCTGTAGTTTATTGTAGATAGCGGGGAAAAAATAGCCTCATTTCAGAAAAGGTTGTGAAGCAGCTAGGCCTACTGATGAGAGCACACCCGCATTTGTACACCATCGGGTGGCTTCACCAAAGGCGATATATCCGTGTCAACCAATAGTGTCAATTTTCTTATAGCATCAATCCCTTCATAGATGAGGTATTGAGTGATGTTTCTCCTCTTGAATTTTATGATGTATTACTAGGACAACCATATTTTTGGAAGTCGCATGCCATGTATGAATATAGGCCTCACACTTTTATTATTACTTTGGGCAATAAGTTGTATAGGATACTAGAATTAGCACTGCCTACCGTCATATATTTGATCACTATGAAGAAATGTAGTAAGATCATTTCCTAGATCGAGAATTTTTTTCTTCCTTATGATTCACCCTTGGTGAAAGAAGAAAATTGTGGCTACGTGTAATATCCCAAAATGGGAAAGACAAAAATATAGATACAAAATAAATGGAAACTGCAACAATGAAAAAATTAACTAAATACACCATAAAATAGACAGAATTACTGAGCCATTTTATTAATATGGAGGTGGATAAACAAGTACAACATTGATCAAAATATGAGACACTCAAGCCAAACAAGTAGGCTAGAATGACCCTAAAGTCCTCCCAGAAGAGGCATTGTGTAACTATAGAATTTCTGGAGGTAATACTGCGTTGTCCCTACTGAAAATGTCGGGACTACAACTACTGGATGAAAATAAAACTATAGGTCTGGCTATTCCGGAGTTCAGATGATGTCGGGATTTCAGATCCAGGTTCTACGATGAATACCCAAGATAACCCAGAAAGGATTTCCAAATATGAAAATCTTGGAAAATCACCCTCTTAGGGCCTGTAACATATCACTGTTAGGTTTGCAAATCTGAAGCATGAACTGATCATATGATGGTTGCAATATGATAAAATCAGATCAATGCTTGAAGGTTTGATCCCTTCACTATATCCTCAAGCTGGAAGCTCAAGATCTAGCTCCTCCTTCCTCCTCCACTAAATGCAGTTGTTGAATACACAACAACTGAGTAAAACTGCATTGTCAAGGATGGAGAATCTATAGCCTGATGCTAGATAATGAAATGAAGCTCTTGAATGATGGAAATAGTATGAAAAAATTGAGTAGATGGTCCCTCATAGGATTTCCAGCTGAAATACTGGAAAATTTCTTCCTCCGATAGATCTACAGGACTAGAATGCACAATTCCTGAGGGAACTGCTGTTGCATGGAGGTATAAAATGATGGCCTGAATGTAGGAAATGAATATGCTTCTCCTGGAAGACTAATCTTGAAGCACAAGGTGAAAGGATGAATCCTCCACTAGTTTCCTAGCTGAAATTCTAGAAACAACCTCCTCCTCTCAAACCCTCAAGCAGTAATGCATAATTCTTGAGACTGAATGTGCTGTAGAGAGGGGTTGAATGTGGCACCAATTCCTGATGATGTATGGCAGGTCAAAGAAACCTTCCCAGAGTAGGCACTCGAATTCCCCCATGGGTAAGTGTGGGATTTATGCTCGGAAACACCCGTGTGCTATACAAAACTGCATACTTAGATAAACAGCTGAAGCGTGCATATAAATTTCACATGACAAATACAGATCTAAATAGATCAAAAATCAAAATCTAAAGCCTCCCTTATATTGTTGCCTTCATCTTCCTTATATGGTTTGTGAGCCTTCCATAGCCCTTGCCCACCTCATAACTGTGCTGCACATGTGGCCACTAGCCTCCATGAAGACTGTGCTGTCTCTCCATGTTCTCCGCCATCTCTGCATTTAATTCCCACTCTCTCCATCATGTGTGCATTAGATGCACCACTTCATCCACTATTTCATCATTAGTGCTCTATGATCTTAATTTTATTGCACCATGATCTCATTTGACTTCCTCCATGATCTCCATGATCTTCTCATTAATGATCCATGATCTCCACTCTTCCTTCATTAAGAAGCTGCTCCACTACTCCATAATGCAGATCTACTTCTAAATTATCCACATACACACATCAAAAGTGGATTTATTCATATATGGGGTTGATGGGTCCCTCCACCCTCTTCTTTACTTAATTAATTAAGAAAATTAAGAACTCTAATATTCCAATTAACTGATGGAAAATTGGGAATATTACACTGCGACCTCCAAATATGGCTCCTTTGCATGGAAACAACCAATGGACAAGGTCGTGGAGGAGTAGAGGGACATCTTCACCTCACCTGCAGGGGTACCTCTGCACTATTAGGTCAACAAATCCAATGATAAGATCCAGAGAACATCGTTACCCAATGAACCGATCTATCGATGCTCTGTTCTGGAGAACAATTAAATCAAGAGGCATATTTAGGAGATGTTGCAAAAAGGGCACATCAGGCCAAGTTCATCACCTCGTGGGAGCGTGATCGTGTTGGTGCAGAAGAAGGACAACACTTGGAGAATCTATATTGACTATCGAGCACTGAACAAGATCATTGTCAAGAATAGGTATTTGATCCCATGGATTTATGACCTTTTGGACCAACTCAAGGGGGGAAGATATTTCAAAAATATTGACTTGAAGTTTAGTTATCACCAGTTACCAATCAAACCCTCCGATGTGTGGAAGATTGCCTTCAAATCCAAGAAGGGCCTTTTCGAATGGTTGGTCATGCCTTTTGAGTTGATGAATGCCCCTGCAACTTTCATGAGGCTAATGGATGACATATTGCGACCCTTCACCAACTAATTTGTGGTGGTGTATTTGGATAACATCCTGATCTTCACCCAAAGTTGGAAAGAGCACCTCCACCACATTCTATAGGTTCTGCAAACATTACTGCAACAGAAGTTGTGTGCGAATTTGGAGAAATTCACTTTTGGCATGACCTAGGTTCAATATCTGGGGTACATCATTGATGAGCAGGGTGTGTATGTGGACCTGGAAAATATTCAGGTCATTTGGGATTGACCAGCCCCATCCACTCAAACAGAGCTCTGCAAATTTCTGGGTATTGGAAACTTCTACTATAGGTTCATGTTTGGGTTCTCTCATATCACTTGGATTTTGAGTCAAGTCACCAAGGGAGGAGTGAAAGCAAAGTTATTTTGGTATGAATCCCAACAGAAGGCATTCGCCGAGTTGAAGCATCACCTATGCTCTGCACCAGTGCTCACATTACCAGACCTGTAGCAACCATTTTAGATTGAGATAGATGCCTCTAAATATCCTAATGGTGCAATTCTTACTCAACAAGGGAATATAGTGGCATATCACAGTGAGACACTTTCAGACATAGTTTGAAAGTATCCCACCTATGAAAAAGAGATGTATTCCATTATGTAGGCCCACTGACAATGGAAGAACCACATTATGGGGAAGGAAATATTCATCCACACAGACCACCGACCCCTGCAGTTCATACAAACACAAGGGAAGTTTCAAAATGATCACCATCATAAATGGTCCACATACCCGCAACAATTCCATTTGAACATTAAGTATAAGAAGGGAAAAACCACAATGTTGCATAATTCTTCAGCTGACCGTCCATCATGGCATTGACCACTTTTCTTGACTCTTGTGGGTACAAGACTTCGGCATGGTTAGATCTTTAAAAGAGTGATCTAGAATTCGACAACACATACCATACGCACCTGGAAGACAAGAAAGTTCCAAATTTTCACCTATAAGATATACTGTTATGCCACCTGGAATGCCTTTGTGTTCCTTCAAGCGAGAATCCCAAGATGATTTGGGAAGTGCACTACATTTGGTTCACTGGACATTTCGGGGCAGAGAAAATAGTGGCAGTGATGGAGAAGGATTTCTATTGGTCGAACCTTCAACAGGATGTTGGCAAGTACATTAGATCCTCCACTGCCTGCACCATTGCCAAATTGACCATCAAGAAGCAAGGCCTATGTACTCCAATTATTACTCCTAATTGACCTTGGGAATCCATCTCCATGGATCACATGTTGGGTCTTCCTTTTACCAAGCATGGAAATGGCTGCATTTTTGTGGTTGTCGACAGATTCTCTAAGATGACCATTCTGGAAATATGAAAGAAGAGTGTCATGACAGAAGCCATTGTTAAGATCTTCTTTGAATGAGTGTGGGTACACTTTGGGATATCATATTCCACTATCTCAGATCGGGATAGCAAGTTCCTAAGTACATTTTGGTCAAGTCTTTAGTTGATGCTCGATGCCAAGCTCAATATGTCCACGGTTTCCCATCCCCAAAATGATGGAAAAATAGAGGTCGTTAATAGGATGATCGTACACATTGAATCTACAACTTGTAGAAATTATACCAATGGGATTTAATCCGATCTTGTGATACAATTTCGCACATTTCTTCATTTGGTCTAATTTTGCAAAGGATTTTTTTGGGCTTAAGGACCCTTTTTGGCTTAACATTCGAAGGAAATTTCTTGGAGGTATGTGATACATATTTTGGATGTTTTTTGGGCTTCAATTTTTTTGATGTATTTTGTTTTTAGAGGTTTTTGGGCTTATTTTCCAAAAGACATTTTTTGGACATTTTTGGAATTTTTTTGGGCTTAATTTCGAAAGGAATCTTTTTAGGCTTGATATTCAAAGGACATTTTTTGGAGGTATTTTTTAAAGTGATACTTTTTTATAGGATTTTTGGGCTTAATTTTCAAAGGACATTTTTTGGAGGTATTTTTAAAGTGGCATTTTTTAAGAAGTTGGGCTTAATTTTCAATGGACATTTTTTGGAGGTATTTTTTGAAGTGAGTTTTTTAAAGTACGTGTTTTGGGTTGAAGTAAATCTTTTATAATGATTCTTTAAAATGAGTTTTTGTCTAACTTTTTAAATGAATTTTTTTTGTAGGACTTGGAAGGAAACATTTTGAGCTTCATTTCATTTTTATACGACACTTTTTTCTCGGATTTTTTAAAGTAAGTGTTTTGGATTGAAGTATGTATTTTTTGAAAAAATTTTAAAATGAGTTTTTTTTCAATTAAATCTTTTGTGATGTTTTTTAATTGAGTTTTTGTCTAAATTTTTGAAGGAATTTTTTTGAACTTCATACTCAATTATCATGGGAAATCGAAGGAATTGCTAGAGAAAATATGATTGAAAAAGAGACCCTGAGGAATGTAGAGAACAGGGGAGAGAATATCGCAAAAAAAGAGAGAAGAATGCTCAAATATTGAAAGGGAAAATCAACCTCAACTAGAAGTTGAAGTAGGTATGTAAATGAAAATATTATAAATTTGATATTTAAAATTTTCCTAGTGTAAATCGTGAAGCTTAATTTTTATTTGATGAACTAATTTGAAAAATATTTTGCAATGTAAACATAGAGTGATATTCCTCAAAACATTGATGTTGAAATACAAAATTTTGAAAGAGAAAGTGAAAGAGATATTGAAGATGGTGAAAGTGTTGAAAGAAATTCAAGAGAAGAAATTTAATCACCAGGTATATATATATATATATATATATATATATATATATCCGTTGAACACATGCACATATTATTGAAATTATATATATTTACTAATTTAGTTATTTATTGAATATGTAAACTTATTATGCACTATTAATTTGAATATTTACAGATGAAATCAATATCGATGATGAGATGTTAGAAAATGTTGACACTCACACATATGGAGATAAAAAATCTGACCATGTTATACGATATCATGTTAATCACATTTTTGATACGTAATTCATAAACGAAAAATGTGGAAGTTCAAGCCCAATTGTTGAAAGGTCTCCTATCATTAAGGAAATTAAAAGAAGCTACGAATTTATTGGGTATTCAAAAATCAACAAAAGGTAAAAAAAATGAAGGAAAATGTGATAAAAAATACAAGTAGTGCTACAAATTCAATCAGAAGATCTGGACAGAAAAATGTTTTAGTTGCACATAGAGAAATACATATGGCAGTGGTTTCATCAAGTACTAAAGAGAATCTCTTGGTAAAATCTATGGCACAAGCATTAGGAACCTCACGAAAAAATTTGCACAAACATCAGAAATTTTGGTTGCAAATAGATGTAAATGATGAACTCGCTTGTTGGAGAGCTATTTGTAGGTAACCATACAAATATAAACTTGGAGAAAATGTTAAAAAAACAATATATGATTATTGGATGAAAAAATCACGTGTTTCGCCAAATGCAAGGGATGTGATGCGAAGAAGAATAGCACGAAATCGATATGAAGTGCATCCAAAACATTTCTTGGACACCACTCAGATAGAGTTTTTCAACAAGTTAAAAGAAGATAATCGTGAAATTGATGTCTCAATTAGTGCTTTTTTTCAATAAAAACCATGGTATGTAAAACCTATCAATCTATGCGACACATGTTTTTTTCGTTATCATGTGGAATTTCAGTTATATTATGAGACATTCCTTAATTTTGGTAGAAAATTTTGGAAAGATTCACCTCCTCCTTCCACTATCCATGATTTCATATCTCAAATTCTATGTGGAAGAGAAAGCCATGAATTATTTTACCAAAAGAAATGCGTTGGTGGTAAAAAATGCAATGATTGTGGAAATTTGACTAAATTTCAAAAAAAATATCATACAGATATAAATGATCAATAATTGTCCAACATGAAAGTGAAATGGAAGAGATATGAATATATCCATACATTGATTCAAGGTTCAAGTAGTACTACAGGTGCTAAAACAATTGTTTTACAAGAAGAAGAAATTTTTGTGATAGATTTTTTGAGAAAGTTTGAGGCAGAAATTTATAACTACACCAAGCATTCCCATAGAGCTCGATGGTAGGACCTACAAGTCAAAAACTCCCGTGAAGTTTTTCCACCAAGGACCATTTTGTCAGTAATTGATTTTGTAGAAAACTACACATTTGTTCCACAAAAAGAAATTCAGAGTGAATACTATCATTCTGACCAAGTCTCCATGCTCGTCCATATTCTATATAGACATGTTGAACAAAATGTTGATCATATAGAAAGCACCAGTGAAAATCGGCATGCTATTAAAGAATATCCCTTTTATATCAGTGACGATCAAACACATGATACATATTTTGTACAACATTGTTTTGGAAAGATTTATGACTCCTTGAAAAGTCATGGAATAAAATTCAATGAACATTGGATATGGTCAGATGGATGCGCAAGTCAATTCAAATATTCACGATCATTCTTTTGGTTGTGTTGTCTTCATATGAAAACCCACATTAAACATTGTTGGAATTTCTCTGAGACTGGTCATGGAAAAGGAGAACATGACGATGTAGGGGTATGCATAAAATGAGCACTTTGAAGATATAAAATGAAAAAATCTGCAAAATGACTTGTGGATGATAAAGAGTTGTTCAATGGTGCATTGCTGCACTAAGACATGAGACTAACCAATCAAGGGAAGTGCCAAGGTACATTCAATTTAATTTTATTGGATATCCAATTTTAAACAATGTACATTTATCACAATGATTATCTTTGATGGTGTTTTGATATAATATTTATATTCTTCTTTGAATTTTCCATATAGGTTTTTTTCGCATATTGGGGTTGAAGATGTAGATAGATCGATTGGAAATGACGTTGAAACAATAAAAGGGACTCGAAAATTGCATTCAATTAAAAAAAATTTGTCCACAAATGTGTTTGCATTAGATAAAAGAAAATATTCTTGTTTTTGTCATGTTTGCATAGACAATGTTATCACAAAATCTGACCCTGATAGGCTGCTGATCAAGTAGACTCTGAGTAACTCTTTCAAACCAATCTTTTGGCTAAGGCTTAGCCTCCTCAACCTGAGAGGGCTCTCTCAATAGGTTTAAGATTTTTTATTAATGATTAGATGGCTAACTCTAGGAATAAAAGGATAAAAATGTATAACTGGTTGAATCAAAGATTAGCAAACATCTATTGGGCTACGAAGTCAAAGTAATCTTCAAAAAAATATCATGATCTGTCAAACATGGAAATCAAGGCACTTGGAGTCTAGGTTTATAAGTGAAACAGTAACACAATGAATAAACACGGTCTACAAGCATATGAAGGAAGTTAGAGCATTATCCAATGAATTCTAAGTAACACATGCTCATACCACTGCAAATAGGTAATTGAAAAAGGCCATAGAGATATCAAACACATAAACCCCTTGTGAATCTTGAGTAGTAAACTGATCTCTGTATTAGGTTGAAAAATACACAGTCACATACAATAACACCACTGCTTTGCTAATGAAAATGCCAACCTTGAGGAATTTGACCTCATGCTTCATATAGAGTCTTTAAATTTCTTGGATTCCATGATCCATCATTAGGAGAATTCAAATTTATAAAATTAACACCTATCTGCTCCTAAAACAAACTCTTAATTACAAACTGACAGCTAACTGTCTTCTAGGAGTTCTAATACAAATAGGAGTGAAACTCCTTAACATGTCTCAAACAACCTTATCCAAAATTAAAATACTCTCTTTGACAGCTGCTAATCCATGTCTTCGACCTTTATGATGCCTCTAGCTTTGTGGTGAACCCTGCTGATTCATGACTTAACTGCCCTAGAAACCAGGAGACAGAGTTTCCTGATTTTTAGCCCTTACCTCCATGCTTGTCTTCGAACATCTTTGCTAGCCTTTATGATTATCTTGTATATGTAACATGTGTTAACATTCCATAAACTCATCAATCCTTCCACCATTTTTTCCCTGTTTCATTTTTGCTGCAACTGTATTTCTAGGTCTTCAATCTGCTTCTTCAGTTTCCTATTGGTGGCCCTAAATTGAGCATTCATCATTCTCACATATTTAGCCTCTTTAATTGTAGGAACAATCCAAATAAAGTATTGAGCTTCACTAGTTATTGTTTCTGGTTTAGAAACCTTCTCATGTTCCCATAGAGATTTTATCCTTTTAAAATTTGTCTTTTTAGCAGCATGCCTTCTTACTCTCTTCCTTAATCTAGCAATTTCATAATTTTCTGATTTCAACTTTTGTTCCATTTCTTCATAGCTAGTTTTTTCTGTCTGAGTGGAAAGTACTCTGTCTTTGTCACCTTCAGGTATTGGTGATGAAAGGTCTATGAATTCTTCCTGAACAGTGGAAGCTTCCTCTATTTCTCCTAATTTAACATTGGACTCTTGCATCTTTTTGGATCTCCCGGTTAAAGGCTGTCTTGGCTTAAACACAAATGTTGCAACCTCATCCTCAAATTCCAGTTTCTTAGAAGATTTCACCTTCTTAGGTTTTCCTCTATCAAATTTTATGAAATATGCCTGTACCAAAGGGGATTCTTCAATATCAATGGCTTCTAAAATATCATTTAAGTTACCCTTTAAGCTTGGAATTTCTTCTGAGATCATTGATTTACCTTTCTCCTTTGCAATTTGACTTCTAGTTAATCTCCTTTGAACTGGTTTATCAACTGAATGTTCTTGTGTCATTTCTCTAACTTCAAATATATTTTCTTTTGTAGGTTGAGGAGTCTCAAGACTAACCACTGATGCTTTACTCACTTGCTCTTTCACCTGCTTTCTTGGTTTCCGTTTGAAAAATATTTTTTACCTGGTCACTACAGGCTTACTGGTTTCTGCTGATGGGGTTTCTTTAGCCTTGGGGCTAATTCCTGCTCCTTGGTTTTCCATTCCAAAACCACATAAAAAAAAAATGAAGACCATTCTTTGTGGATCTTTTGAATTTCATGTAAAACTATCAGTGTAATTAGGCCATGATGGAAAAGGGAAGTTTCACATCCTTGAGTTTTCAATTGCACTTTATCTGCCATCTTAGCTATAATTCGATATAGGAAGAAAAGAAAATCTAAAGAAATCATGCCAGTAAAATGCAATAGGAGTTTAAAATGATATGAATACACTTTATAATATCTTCCCTCGTAGGTAAAATACCTTTGAATACTGAAGAGCAAGTTGGCATAGATGTCTTTGATGTAATTCCTTGGAGTTTCCTTGGTTACATCTGTTTTTGCAAACTCTGGCTTCAGAAATATCTTCCATGGTTCCATATCAAATTTGAAATTTTTGAACCATCTATCTTGCCTCCTAGGAATCTCTGTCACCAAAGGTATGATCTCAGGGGTTACTTCCAAATTTAGAACTCCAACTTTTGTATTTGAACTAGTGAAATAAAGAGAAAATTCCTTTGACACTTGAATGTGTCCTCCTTGCAATTTTTCACAAAATCTCCAACACCCTGTTTTCTTGAAAGCTTCCATCACTGACTTATCTTTGAATAGAGCCTTTGTGCTTTCAGGCTCTATTCTTAAATAATGACCAGACCTGTGAATTTTACTTTCTTCTGTCATCTTTGACTCTGAATTCCTGTAACAAATCAGCCTTGCTTGAATTTCTGTTGATCAGCCTCGCTTGCTAATAGTAGTCAACCTCGCTTGCTAATGGTGATCAACCTCGCTTGAAAAATCAATGAGAGAATATTTGGTAAGAGATTACCATGAGCTTAGCATTCAAAGACATTTTGCTTGAGTGTTTGCATGCAAACTGCAATATGAAACCAACCAATCCTTTCGAATTTGAAATTACCTATCATGATGACCCTTATATTCGAAATGATGAAATTGATTGGTTGCATGCCTTAGAAATGACTCTTAACTGACACCTAATGATGAAAAATTAACAAAATCTGACTGAATTGGTGATTTGACAAGAGTTCCTACAAATCCGCGATTTCGTAGTGCATTGAGTTCAATTTCAGGGTTTTGCGCTACGAAAATAGCAACGTTTTCGTAGCACAAAACAAACTTTTTACACTGTCTGCGCTACAAAAATGTGGTTTCGTGGCTAATTCAATTTTTTTTCAAATGGTTTGAAATTTTACTTCTAAAGAGGGTTGTATGACATTTAAGACATGAATAAGGTTTTTTAAGCTTTATTTGGACATGAAAATGAGACTTTAATACTCTAACCCTATTACTTACCCTTTGGAACATCATGATGACCCAACACCTATATAAGGCCATAACAAAAATTGATGTAAACCGTCCAAGTTTAGAAATTTTTTTTTGTGGTGTTAACAGACAACATAGAATCCAATAATGTTTGTGAAAACTAAATGTACGTAAAATATTGGCAACATACAAAGCTAAATACAAAGGGGAAAATGTCCGTTGGAATGTTTGAAGAAATGCAATCAGAGGAGACTACAATATCATTTGATGGTGATCGAGTTTCTGATCTTGTTAGAGAAGGTAACATTTTAATTGCTTTCAAATGATAGTGATCTAAAAATAGATAATAAAATCAAGTACATGTAGGTTAATTTTAATGTTAATTTTTCATGGTAATTATGATCTAAATTTAAATACATAAGTTTGTTTTATTGTGCAGGAGATGTTTTTGTTGTAATTGCACCTACTATCAACAATAAAAATGTGAAGTATTATTTGATGCGTTGCATTGAATGAAAGATGAAATTATTAAAAAACTATAATGATCATGGGTTTACATATGATATAGGGTCTGTTATACTGAAAGTTTATTTTTTCAGACAAAGTAATCAAAGTGGGGATTTTGTTTACTTTCAAGACTATGAACTTGATGTCATAAGTTGTCAATATAGTCACTTGGTGTGTGCAACATGCATAAATTTGATAGAAGTTCAATCAAAGAAAAAAATGAAAATTAAGAAATGGAAAATGTCAAAAACCGATCATGAACGGATCATTGAAGATGGCATTCCATTGGAATTTTTTTGATTAAATTGCCCAGCAATTTCTTCTCTTTGGATTCATGTTTTAGAACTTCCAAAAATCAACTAAAAATTGAACTGCCTTGCTATGTTATCTGTGCAAGTGTTTGCACATGTACATTGTTTTGGTACATGCACATGAGTAATTATATCACAACATTGCTTCACATTCCAAATGTAGTTCAACTATCCAATAAAAACAAAACATTATATCACAATCACATGCCAAATTTAGTTCAATTATCCAAAATTTGAGTTTTAAAAACAATTTACATTACATAACAACATTACTTCACATGCCAAATGTAGCTCAAATATTCAATAAAAACAAAACATTATATCACAATCACATGCCAAATGTAGTTCAACCATCCAAAACTTGAGTTTTAAAAACAAAACATTATATCACAACATTACTTCACATGCCAAATCTAGTTCAACTATCCAATAAAAACAAAACATTATATCACAATCAGATACCAAATGTAGTTCAATCATCCAAAACTTGAGTTTTAAAAACAAAACCTTATATCACAACATTACTTCACATGCCAAATGTAGTTCAACCATCCAAAACTTGAGTTTTAAAAACAAAACATTATATCACAACATGTGATCACATGCCAAAATGTAGTTCAACTGTCCAAAATATGGTTTGTAATTCGATATTTCCATCTAGAGAGATTCATTTCATATTTTTAACAAGTTTATAAAATGACAACTTGAATTTTAAAAACAAAGCATTATATCATAATTGCATACATGCCAAATGTAGTTCAACCATACAAAATATACACATTGTGAAAATGTAATTTGAAATTTCCATCTAGAGATTCATTTTGTGATCACATGCCAAATGTAACCATCCAAGAGAAGAGTAAATGTAGTTTAAAACTATATATATATCCAAACAGTAAAATATGTCCAAAATTTGTTTCTCACATGAACAATAAAAGAATATATATATATAGTTCAATGTATAATGTTACAAGTATGTTATTTAGAAAAGTAAATATATGACTGTATCTAGATAAGACTATATATAAAAAATCAAAAATTTTAATAGTTGAAATGCAATGATTGTGGAACCATTGGTCTAAAGTTGGAATGTAACTGATTTGGTTAGGAGAGAATGAAATGATGGCACGGGAAGTGCTTCTTGCAACAGATCATTGCTGTGTATTTCTTAGGAATGTAACTAATTTGGTTAGGGGAGAATGAAATGATGGCATGGGAAGTGCTTCTTGCAGCAGATCATTGCTGTGTATTTATTGATCCTTGTAAAAAGATTTGAACTTGTTTCCAATGATGAAGTGACTTAAAAAAGTATTAACAAAACCCAAAATCTTGTAAGTACCAAGGAATGTGATGATTATCAAAGAAAATTGATAATCATATAGCATTGACCAATGCCATGGGGCTTCTAATGAAAGCAAAGAGGATATTGAGAATCATGCCATTTGGACACAGGATTAAGAGGAATTATCATCAAGTACTGAATGTTCCATAAATAAGATAGCATATTCTTGATTCTGTTGAAGTTGGAGATATATAGGATAATGTTGCAGGTATTCCTAATTTCCTATATGATTTGGTAAAAAGGTTTTTATTGTTTATATTTCTTAATATCCTTGGACATGATGGGTAATTTACATCCATGTCAGATGTTGGAAGGACACGCCGAAGATATTCGATATCTGTCTGTTCCACTTCAAAAGGAACTTTTTCGGATAGAGAGCAAAACAACATGACTAGAAGGAGGGACTGCTGAAGTAACATCTGTAAATTACTCTACGAAAAAGAATCTAATACGTTTTTTCCCGAAGGACAAAACTAATACGAACTCCATCGATTAGAATATCATGTTTCCTTTATATGAAGACAGTGAATGTACCATGTGGCTTATTCTATGGAGGATGAAAAAGATATTGTTACTGTTACAATATTTGTTGACTAGATCCACATTGTTTAACAATATGAATAGTAAATTTTTTTGATTCCCTTCATTATTTGTAACCTACCAGAAATAACTTGTGAAAATTGTCTATATATACTATTTACTATTCGGTTATATATAGCTTTGATTTCCTTTTTTTCCTCGGTCGAGAACAAAATTACAACCAGAAAACCTCGTGATGGTTCTTTGAATGCATGAAAGCTGAGTGTTCATGTAAAACCATTGAATAAAGATACAAGTGTTCTGAGTTGCTGAATTTTGTGTGTGAATTTCTTTGCGGTGTTTAATTTTGTTCATTCTGTGTGAATTTTTGTTCATTCTATTGCTGAATCCTATGCGAATTTATGTTCATTTTGTTGCCAAATTCTGTGTGAATTTATTTGAGGTGCTTTGCTCTTCTATTTTATAGTTTGATGAATAATAAGAATACTTGGGTAGATAAGAAAAGAAAACATATATTATTTCTAAGACTAATAAGGATTTATTCATATGCTATATTGGCATCTAGATGCTGAGCAAGACTTTTCATGTTCCAAATAACTACTTTCAAATTACAAGGATGGTGACTATTTGCTAGAGCTCTTAGAAGTGGCTGGGAGGTACCAAAGGGAGGGATGGGTCAGATAGCCAAGTATTCAAGGGAATAACCTTTATGTGTTGCATTTCTAAATAGAAATATCTGTAATTAGCATATCAAAGAAGATTTATGTTGACTAGACATAGAAATCTACAGTCAGAAATCATAAGGACTATTTTTATTTCAATTTTAACGATTAATTTTGTTTTTTTAACTTGCTAAAAATAGAGGTTCTGACGACACATACCTGGAAATTAGGAGACGACAAGAGGACAAAGTCACAATGAGAAGATGAGGCGGGAGATTTTCGAAGACGTCGTGGAGGACGCAGATCAAATTACTTGCGAACAAAAAAACATAGCCATAAAATTAAAATCAACAAAAAAATTCACAAAAAAATAGAGCAACAAGTCTCTCACCTCATCGTTGTGGTGCAACACCAAGCCCCTGCAAACAAATGAAATAGAGATCACACATCAAACAGATAGACGCAATACAGATAGATGACACACATATGCGACAACGGTAATAAACCTGAAACCTGTTAAGGTTTGCGGGCTGTAATATTTATAAGAAAAGTTCGGTTGAATTATTTTAAAAGTTCTGTTGGACTAATAGTTGGACCGGACTATTAGTGCGACCAAATTTTGGTTGTCGGTTTTCCCATATCCAGCCAAAATCTGTTTTCCCATGTTGTAAATATGCCGTCAATGTAAACAACAGAATTAGTTCGGCTGAACTAATTTCGAAAGTTTAGCAGAACTGTCAAATAGTTCGGCCGAACGTTTATAAAATTTCAGCCGAACTGTTGGGAAAACTAGTTTTCTGCTTGCAATTTTCACAAAAGTGTAACCCACCTTCGCATTTTTACCCATGTAATAAAACAAGATGCTAACTCCTACAATATTTGTGGAATACAAAACACGATTGCTCAATCACATGCAAGTAAGAGAAAGAAGTAAATGAATCCTACAACACAAGATATTCTTGGGGAAAGCAACTGCTCAAAACCCTGCTATCATATATTTTATAAGGTTGAGGAATCATGAAACAATATAATGCTTTCTTGCTCATAGTAATCTCTCACACTCTACCGATTGTCTCACATTGATCTAGGAAAAATTGGACAAACACATAGCCAATTCTTAGCCTTCCTTCAGCCTGCCTTTCTCACGCAATTCATAGTGAATTAGGCCCCTATTAAATAGGAATATTTCCCTTCCTTGATTGTGCAATCCATCATGGCTTTATAATTGCACATGGGAAATTCTCTAATAATATGACTGATAGCTATGTTCCCTTTAACCTCTATCTCAACTGGGTCATCCTCATAACTGACATGCATGTAACTATTAATAGAGAATCATCAACTATCTGATTGATCACTACTTGTGAATTAAATCTAATTTTATTTACTGGACCTCTCACTAATTCATCACTCAGTTAGAACTAGTTGAACTGATTTTAACTCAATTAATTGAGTTAACTTATTACACTTGCACCCCATTAGCGCATTAATTGCAAGTGGACCCCCAAAATATTAGAATCACTCTACATGCCTCATCTTAGACCCTCAACTCAAATTTCTTGAGCTAACTCAATCATCATGACTTAGTTAACTGATACAAGTTGTTATGAGATGAAATTACAATTTATTGTCTAATTTATTTAAGGGAAAAATAAATTAGACACCCACATTCCTCACTAGTGTGTAAGTGGAATCCCTCACTGAATTTCCTCACTAATGTGTGGGTGCATTTTCTTGTTGAATTTAAACACTCCATCTCAACAAGAAATGGATTATCAACTACATTGATCCTGCCTCTATGGTATTCGAATTTTGTCTTTTCGAGCGCCTTCATCAAGATGCCTTCATCCTGATCCTATGTGGGAATGTACTGCAACAACATAATGCACATCTGAACACAATATTTGATATGGTGATACCAGATATCAATATGCTTGGACCTATCATGGAATACCAGATTAAGTGAGAGTTTATTGAAACTATGGTTATCACAATGTATCATTGTTGGATCCATCTGATGACCAAACAAACCAACAAGTATCTTCCTCATCCAGATGGCCTCGCATGTAGCCTAACTATTTGCCATATACTTTCCCTCTGTTGAACTGAGTGCAACTGATGTCTACTTCCTGTTGTACCAAAGAACTGTTGTTGATCTAATGTTGAGATGCCTCCTGATGTGCTCTTCCTATCTGATGGACTACCTGACGAATCTGTATCGGTGAAGATTCAATCCATTTGTCCGTCTATACCATAATCCATACTCTGTAGTGCCCCCAAGATATCTCAAGACATGCTTCCCTGCCTTCCAAAAGAGCTTTATTTGGTTAACCATAGCTTGACTAAGCTGGTTAACTTTGTAAACATATTTCTGGTTGTGTGTTCACCAAATACATAAGTGAACCCACAAGCTTCCTGTAAATAGTAGAATCCACTACCTCAACTAAAGTAGCATCCTCCTTCCTCTAGTTTCCTGCAAGAGGATTCTCCATGGGTTTGCTGCCCTCCATGTGGAACTTCCTTAGAATATCCTTGGCATACTTTCCCTAAGATAGAAACAACTCCCCATCTCTTTGCCATATTTCCAAACCAAGGAAATAATGCAAGAGCCCCATGTCATTCATCTCAAATTATCTTGCAAGATCCTCTTTGCAAGAAGTTATGAGTTTCTCATCACCTGTCAGTATCATATCGTCTGCATAAAGTACAATAATCAAAGGCTTACAATCAACAACAATATGATATAGATTCGCATCCGCTTCACTCTTTGTGATGCCTAACCCGATGAAATAACTGTCGATCTAGGTGTACCAAGCACGAGGTGCTTGCTTCATCCCATACAATGCTCTCTAAAGTCTGCATGCATGCAACTCCCTGTATAAGGTCTCAAAACCTACTGGATGCTTAATGTACACTTTTTTGGCCACCTATAAAATTTGTTTTATCAAAAGGTGGGAAAAAAATATTTTAGCCTTCAAGAAACAGTTTTATTGCCAAAATGTTATCTCTTGAAGCCTCTTGAAGACCTCATGCCCTTGTCTAAAAATATTCACTGTTGTTTCCCTTCAGAACTCATAAATTCTACTAAAATTCCCTGAGAAAATACTGCTGCAAAATCCCCTTTCCTCCCCTTCCTCCACTCAGAAACTAACCTTCATTTTTACTCTCTTTTTCCACATCATTTTCCTCTATTTTCCATTTTTCCTCATCTCCCCTTCATAAAATCCACCTTGCATAGTTTAAAAATCCTCTTTGAACTCTGCCGAAACCCCCAAAATCCATTTAAAACTTGAAAAAATTCATAAAAAATAAGTTTTGTTTACCACAGGCTTAAGCCCCCTTGGGCTAAGTCTTAAACCCCTTCCCCTCCATGTGCCCTAGCGTTGGAACCAAGTGCTAAGGGTCCCAAGTGCTTATCACATCAGAGAAAATCACAGAGTGCTGTTGTTTGCGTTAAACAAAAGCTCTGATGCCGATTAGTCCCACGCATTATATCCCTCGATCATATTATCATTCCATGTAGACCAAGCGCTAACCCCTCTCAGCGCTAATCACATTGCAAAATCCCAACGTGCAAGTCTATTTTCCAGGTTTCAAAATTTCCGATGTGATTAAATCCCTTTTATTAAAACCCCACCCCCTCCGCTTTTTATTCCATATGGCCTGCACTTGAGACCAAGATTTTAAGTCCCAAGGTGCTGATCGCAAAAGTTTCAAATGGTTAGATTGAAAAACTGGGCCCGACAGTTCCGATGCGATTAGCCCTTTATCGTATAAAGCCCTGGGACTTTTATCATTTCATATAATCAAAGGCCTTGCAGTCGGGCGCCATGACCCTTCCATATATATATTAATCCGCCCAACAACAAAACTTTGTTTTATATTGGAAATTTGGGGTTTTCATATGTTTCAAAGATTTTCCGCTGGAGCATAGTTAAAGAAATATCTGCCGTCGATCTGGAGTCGATCGAACGGTCTGCACAACATCGCATCGCAAGTTTTATTGAGCGCGTCCAATATCTCTCCAGCCCTGATGGGCCATCCCTCCAATTCACTCCCCACCATTGATCTGATCCTCAAATCAACGACTAGCGCTCAATCACTCCATCACACCCCAAGTTCCTTACCCCATTGATGCATTTGCCTATGATTGCATCTGGACCGTACACATGTCCAAATCGGACGGTCCAGATCGCATTTCCCAATCTTGGTTTAAATTCATACGACCCCCACCGTTGATCTTTGCGCGATCGACAAATTTGTCTTATTTTCTTCCTCTGCTCTCCTTTTGACTGCCTCTAATGAATCCCAACCGTTGGATGATGCCATCCAACGACCATGCTCCTCCCTACAACCTCTGCTGCAGTAAAACCCAAAAACGAAGGATTTTATAATATAGTTTTGTATTGTGCAGGTGTTTGAATGTTTTTCCGTCATATTAAAGAGAAAGCTGAATGCTGGTAATGACGATTTCCACGCCTTTGATTCATCAAAGGGAACCATTCACAGGGTTCTACTCCATGCCTCGTTAATGCTTCATGGGAATTGATGCCATACGAGCCCTGTGCAGCCCTACACATCAAAAAGACACAAAAAAGTGCATAAAATAATTAAAAAGAGTATCAGTGTTGAAAACAAAACATAGTAGAATAGAGGATTGAAGACAATTTTGAGGGATTATGGCCTTAATCGACAATCAGATGCCTAATCCAGTCAATTAAAGACAACATGAATACCGAAAGACATAGACTAAGCCTAATCTGTCCTAAAACACTAAACTAAAGTAAATTAAAGGTGTTTTAGGATAAAACAAAAAAATCTATTAGTCCGAGAAGCTTCCACCGCCACAACAGAGGCCAATCGAACCCTCGCCAATGCCAAAGGCCAACCTTTCCAGATACCAATGACACCTGCAACCACATAGAAATCAAAGGAGGCCTAGTAATTACCTGAACAAGAGGTGTTTGCCTAAAGACAGCTGAACAATTAATACAAATCAAAGATCTTATCTCTAATTGTCGACAAAGCTATTTTTAAAGATTAAGAACAACCTAGAAACAAATATTTTCGATCATTAGGCCTTGAAGAGCAGAAAAAGAGTTACTTCAACATGACACAGAGCCTTAAAAGTCAACAAAGGCTCCCACTGAGCTTAATTCATAAATGTAAATCAATTAATACAGACAGATCATCTGTAAACTTCTTCATTGAGCCCCTCAAAGGCCGAGAAGTATTAAGTCTGTATTAATTGACTCACGAGATCTATTATTATATCCCACCTCCTCATTCTTATATAAATACTTCTGTAGAAGATGAGAAATTGTTGGTCTCTGGACATCTGATCGCATATAATAGTTTTCTGAAGCTACTAATGCCCTGTTTGCAAATTGAAGATACATAAGCTGATATGAGAAGTTCGAAGTTGTAGAGACCCACCGGGCTTGCTGATTGTAACTGGTTTGAACATCAAATACAAGCTTTTGATTTATGGGATCTTGATTTATGTCAATGGTGATGTGTTCCTCACTGTCAAATGTTGTTTTCTTTAATGTTTTCACTCTTTCCACTTTCTCTGATAAAGAACAACAAATATCGAGCTAGGATTTACTCTCAACAGTACCCTACTCTTACTGAAAGCTTTATTTCTATGTTTTCTTCATTTGAAAGTTCTCTTTAAAGAGTATATCAAAGCAGGTTGGTTTCAAAGCACTTTCCTGATCTAGATTTCTCTTTGTGATTATTATCTGGGTTTTCCTTTAGAATATGCTGAAAGCAGGGTAGTTTTGAAGCACTCACCTGACCTTAAGCTATTTCACTTGTTTTTAAAATGTTTTCTAACTGAAAGTACTTCAATGCAGGCTAGTTTCAAAGAACTTACCTGATCTCAGAATACTTTTATGTTTTTCCCTAAGTACAGGTCGAAGCAAAATAGTTTGAAAGTACTTATTTTATCTTAGGCTGTTCACTGGTCTTCATTTTTTTTGTTCTCCATTTCATATCTGTTTCATTCCATAAAATCAACTTAAGATATCCTTTTGACATAAGTGACTTGCCCCATGGATCCTTCTTAAACCTTGCTGTCTAATTAAAACCCTCCTATGACTCCATAGCCCAATGGGTTAAAACTGTTTTTCCCTTTTCTGTCAGTCGAATCATTCCTTCACTTGCATACATCTTCACCCTTTATTTTGAACTGCCTTCACCCTCATCATGTCTTTTCCCAACCAAAAACAAACAAACAAAACCCATACTCTTCATAAATAGTATAATATCACATTTCAGGTTTTAAAGATCACATCTTAAAACTCATTCATAGAGAGATCCCTCTCTAGATTCAGGAGGGCTAGATCCTTGAATCCCAAAGCGGTTTGATGTTGTCTTATCTTTTGGTCTTGCCAATCTGGCCAAAACATAGGAACCCCAAAACACTTCTTCCTCAATAACTCCATTGAGAAAGGTTTTATTTACATCCATTTGATGTATATTCCATCCCATCTATGCTGAGAGTTCAAGGATGGATCTAATCAATGAGTACCTTGCAACTAGTGCAAAATCATCCTCTTAGTCAATCGCCTCTACATGTGAGAACCCTTTGGCCACAAATCTATCCTTGTGTTTCTCCACACTCCCTTTTGCTGCTTGCTTCACCTTATAGATCCACTTGGATCCAATAATTGACTTCCCCACTAGTCTTGGGACCACTTCCCATGACTGTTTTTGATAATGGAGTCATACTCCTTAACCATGGAATCAACCCATACCAGCTGCTGCACTACTTCCTCGAAAGAGGATGGTTTGGTCACAATACATTCACTTATAAGAGCCATGTATCCAGTATATCTGTCTGGGGACCTTCTCTTCTTATGTTGTGATGTATGTGCACCTATATTATTTGTCACATCTAGTATCAATCTTTCAGCCTCGCTGGTGCGCTTCCTACCACTTCTTGAGGATGGATCTACATGAGTGGTTTCTAGCACTCTGTGTTCCTCTACTTGTGGCTGTGCCACATCCTGAGGTTAATCCTTTGGAGGTAAGAGTTCCTCCGCTGCATGCAAGTCAAGCTCCCTCTTAAGGGACAATCACATGGCCTTTTCCTCATAAAATTTCACATCTCTTGTGAGAACTGCCATATTGTGTGCTGGAAAATACACCCGATAGTTGTGGGGAGTATCTTTGTACCACAAAAATATCTCAACTTATGATGTTGGTTCTAGCTTCTTCTTGGCATCTTTGGTCACATGGCAATAGACAGATGAGCCAAAAAATTTAAAATATGAAACATCCAATTCCTTACCTGAAAAGGCCTCCTCTAGTGTACTCATGCCAAGTATCCGATGAGGACTACGATTCTGTAAAAATACCATTGTGTTGCATGCCTCTGTCCATAGATGCAATGGTAGGCCTTGATCATGAAACAAAGCTCATGTTGCTCCCATAATTGTTCTGTTATTTCTTTCTACCACCCCATTCTGTAGTGGGTTATGAGGTGCAATCATTTCTCTTTGAATTCATTATTTGGCACAAAATTTATTGAATTCATTAGAGATATACTCACCACAATTGTCACTCCTCAGAGCCTCCACCTTCTTCCCTGTATCTTTCTCTACCAGTTCTTTGAACTTACAAAAATTGGAGAACCTCTAATATTTCTTCTACATGAAGAAAATCCAAGACTTTCTAGAAAAATCATCAACAAAAATCACATAATACCTGTGCTTTGCTGTGGAATCTATTTATAATGGTCCACACACATCTGAGTGAACTCTCTAAAGTATTTTCATTGCTTGAATTTCCTTATCGTGAAAGGTGGACTTTGTATACTTCCCCATAGTAAAACCTTTTCATGTGTCTCTTTGCGCAAGTGTACCCTTTAGAAGCCCTGTATAAATTTTTTGCATGATCCTCAAAGCAATCTGGTGTAGATGACACAACCTTCTGTGCCATAACTCACTAATATCCCGAATCACCACCTTATCTGCTTTACTTCACAATGCTGTGCAACCATCTACATCAAGTTTTTATAGGTTCTTCAAATGAACCCCAATCTTATTTACTTTTCCTATGGCTTTGTGATGAAGGAACACATTTTCTTCACTAAAAACCACGTCATATCCATGATCCTCCAACATAGAAACTGAAACTAAATTCTTCTTCAAACCTGGTACATGCATGACATATTTTAGTATGAGGGGTTTACCTGAATCTCTCTGGAAAGTAGCTGTACCAATCCTGATAGTGCTATACCTCCCGTCATCACCCATCTCGATGTGCATATGAAGATCCTTCTTCTCCAAGCTACTAAAGAGTTCTTTGTTGCAAGTCATGTGGAAAGATGATCCACTATCCAAGTACCACATATATCCCATCACAATTGACACCATGCATGTGATGAGAGATAACTCCAACTCAAACTTTGAGGCCAAAGCTTCACCCGCTGCAGCTCCTAGAGTCTTCTTGTTGTTCATCTTCTTTTGTGGACAATTTGTGGCATAGTGTCCATGATCATGACAATTGAAACATTTCACCTTTGACATGTCTCATTTCTTTCCTTCTTTGTTGGTCTTAGATTTGGATTGGGACTTCTCCCCTTTCCCTTTCTTTTCCTTACCAGCTAAGTCACAATTTTCCTCATCATCAGTCTTGGATGAGGATCCATCCCTGGTATTCCATCGAAACTCTTCTTATACCAAATTTGACCATAGTCGCTCCCACTTTGGTAACTTCTCCCTCCCATTCACAGAGTTCTAGTAACTATGCCAGCTCTTGGGAAGGCCTAGAAGTGTTAGGCTCACCAAGTCATCATCAACCACAGTAACCCCAACACTTCCATGCTCATCTCGACATTGAGTGAACTTGGTCAAATATTTCTATATTGTGTCGCCCTTCTCCATTTTGATTTTCTCGAGCTTTTCCTTAAGTGAAAATTTCCTTTGGTCAATGTTGCTTTGAAACAGAGCTATAAAGGCCTTCCACATAGCATATGGAGTTTCCTTTTCATGGAGATTCGAGATAATATCTCGAACTCCCTCTAATAAGATCCTCTTCGCCTTTGCAACATTCTTCTTCCATGCTTCATGTTGTGCAACATCTGTTGGAGTGGGCTTAGAAATATCAGTCTCAATGAATCCCTTTAGTCCGTTATCCTCCAATACTACCCCCATCGTGTCCTTCCATGCAATATAATTCGAATTTCCTTCAAGTTCATATTCGAGTCTCAAGTCATTTAAAGACATCCTGGTCATCTGCTAGGTACCAAAGAATGAATCTACAAATTTGAATATTGTACAACACAAACTCAATTTATTCTCTTCTATTGTGATTCTTGGTGCTCTAATACCATGTAGAAATTATACCAATGTGATTCAATCCGATATTGTTATGTACTAAGATATTTACGGAATAAAAAACTCAATCTCTCAATCACATGCAAGTAGGAGAAAGAAGTAAATCAATCGCACAAGACAAGATATTCTTCGGGAAAGCAACTGCTGAAAACCCCACTATCATATATTGTATAAAGTAAAGGAATCATGAAACAATACAATGATTTATTGCTCACAAGAATATCCCATACTCTACCAATTGTATCACACTGATCTAAGAAAAATTGGACAAACACATAGCCAATTCTCAACCTTCCTTAAACCTGCCTTGCTCATGTAATTCCTAGTGAATTAGGCCCCTATTAAATAGAAATATTTCCCCTCCTTGATTGCACAATCCATCATGGCTTCCTCATGGATTTATAATTGCACATGGGCAATTCTCTAATAATACAACTGTTAGTTATGTTCCCTTTAACCTCTGTCTCAACTGGGTCATCCTTAGAACTGCCATGCATGCAACTATTAATGGTGAATCATCAGTTATCTGATTGATCACTACTTGTGAATTAAATCTAATTTAATTCACTAGACCTCTCACTAATTCATCACTCATTCAGAAATAGTTAAATTGATTTTAACTCAATTAATTGAGTTAACTGATTACACTTGCACCCCACAAGTGCATTAACTGCAACTGGACCCTCAAAATATTAGAATCACTCTACATGCCTCATCTTAGACCTTGAACTCGAATTTATTGAGCTCACACAGTCATCATGACTTAGTTAACTGATACAAGTTGTTATGAGATGAAATTATAATTTATTTTTTGATTTAGTTAAGGGAAAAATAAATTAGACACCCACATTCCTCACTAGTGTGTAAGTGGAATCCCTCACTAAATTTCCTCACTAATGTGTGAGTGAATTTTCTTGTTGAATTTCAACAGATAACGAAGTTACATGCAGATGGGATGAAATCAACCCTATGTCTAGCACAACTATAACCTAGCTATCCATATGTCAACTGGATAGAACCCCTTTCAGGCGGGGTTAGGTTTCCAGTCACTATGTCCCATTGATGTGGGCATACCATCTGCAACTACTCAGGCATATTCAGCTCATGTCTAGTCCAAAACTAACAGGGTGAAAAAATTCATTGAGCGCATATAGCACGTCTGTCAGTAATTTCATGACATATTGTACAGAGCCAATGCTAAGTACAAGCATAAACATGATCATCATTGGGTGCCACACAAGTTCCAGGGGGGTGACAAAGTTTAGCTACATTTGTAGAAGGAGCGCCTCGCGGGGCCCCACCGCAAGATTTTTCCGATCTTACATGGGTCCTACACCATCACCAAGGCTATAGGGGATAATTCCTTTGAGCTCAAAATTCCACCATTCCTTGGTTTTCACCCAATGTTGAATGTGGACTGCCTTCAGCCACACTTTCCACCATTACTAGACACATCCGACATTGCCGAACAACTCACACCAATGAAGTTAAACCCAGACTGCATGGAAGAGCACACAACTTATCGGATCATGGACATGTAGATCAAGAACACTCGTCAATAGAGGATCCAACTATATTTTTTTTCAAAGCAGGCCAACTCCTTCCCCATGGCAAGTGGTTCACTAGGGACCAAGTTCAATATAATTTTTCTCACCTCATGGAGACTTTGCATGCAATGGGGCCTATGGAAAATATTATAGTAATTGGAGAGATATTTCTAACGAGGTATCGCATGCACCAAACAGTGATAATATGACCAAGTTACGACCCCAGGAAGTTGGCTGCCCAACTAACCCCAACGATGTCCACAGACTCTTGGCATTCCATCTCCTTGCTTTAGGGTTTTGGTTATTTAGGGTTTTCCCTTATTGTTCAATAATACAAAGTCCCTTGAGTGTCATTGTAGAAAAATTTATAGGCATGTATCTGCCACATATATTCTCAGAGATAAGCTACCATCGCCCGAGCTAGTTTATTTCCAATTTGTATGTAAGTATATTTTAGTTCTTTGATATTAATGAAATGAAGCTTTATTTATGCTTCATCTATGTGTTTATGTTTATATTGGTATTCTATTTTATTCTTGCATAAATCTGGATTAGTGGTATAAGAGTGGTCTGATATTTATCTATTTTTCTTTGCATGTCCAAAACAAGGTCAAGATATAAAGGGTTAGGGGTCGATTTGGTTGAACCTTTGCAAGATCAGCATTTCAAACCCCGACGACCTCCCATGGCAGAAGAAAATAAAGACAAGGGAGTTGGATATAATCTCAAAATATTGTTGGAAGAACCCATCGAGAAATAGAGGAACTTGACGATGGATAAATTTTCCCAGATCCTTCAACGACTACCCATAAGCGATGCATCTGAATCCAATAGCCACTCTGGAGGCACCACTCCTTTTAAGGTACAATTTAATTTTGACATTCCCATATTTGAAGTCCAGATAGATGAAAATGCCATATATATATGGTTAAATATGTTGGAAGGATATTTTTCAATTCATGATTTTTCTAATTGGAAAAATATTACTTTTGTGCTCCTTAAAGTCAACCCCCATGTCAAGGACTAGTGGGAAACCTACTCTGAGAAAAAGGACGAGAGGGAGTCCTTGATGTTTTTAGTCACACCCACTTGGAATTATTTCAAGATGCCATCAAGGAAAAATACTACTTTGTCGGAAGCTATGAAGATAAATACATAAAGTGGACCATGATGCAGTAGGAAATGTTGAGATTGCAACAAGATGATGAGCTTAGTGGAAAGGAGTCGCCTTCACTAAGTGGGTCCGCAGGCTATTTTTGGCGCAAAGTCTATTTTTAGACTATGTCTATTTTTAGACATATGGATCATGTTCTATGAGTTGCAGGATGGTATTTGTGGATGGTTGGTCAAGTCGGAAAAAATAGATGGACTTCTATTTTTAGACATATTGGGCGGAATCTATTTTTAGATTGCCAGTCTAAAAATAGATATGTCGAATATTATTAGCTCTTAATAATATTTAGAATCTAAACATTATCTTATTCTCTTGGAGCACTTCAGTTAAGTGCACAGATGTGGCACAGGAGCTGACAGAAGGAATTACGCTATTCCTGAGGGTTAAGTGGAGCTATTGCATGGATACTTCAGTTAGAACTCATGTGACAGAGTTTGGTGGAGTTGATTGAGGAAGTTAGTGGAGTCGTATTCAGTTTAACTAATCTAAACATAGTTGAGCTATTTGTATTCAGTTTAACTAATTGATACAATTAGTGAGAGTGGTGTGAATTAATTATTAATTAATTCACTAATTATAACCTCATTAATCAACTCAGTAATGTACCGCTAACTTCGGGCAGATGGACAAGCCAAGGAGACTAAGTATAGTAGATAGGTGAAAGAGCAAAGCACTATCGGGCCAGACTATACCATATTTGGTAACACACGTATAGGTGGAGTAGCCCATGAGGATTGTGCAGTTCAAGCCAGGTGGTTTATATATTTAATGAAGCCATCCCATAGCATTAATTATGCAATAGAGGCTGGCTATCAAGTGGCAAAATATTGGAGCAGGTGTTTTGCTAGATCTAGCTTGATAGTGTGTAGCAATAGGAGGTAGTGCTGAGAGCTTGTGAGGAGATTTTTACTATGATTGTTACATGATCTTTATGACATATAATATACAGATAGTTGGGGTTTTCAGCTTTAAGCTTTCCCATTATATACTGTGTTCATATGTGTGATTGTTTTTGGTTTTAATGTGTGCATGCAATTGATTTTATTTCCGCATGTGATGATCAATGGTAGAAGAGATTCTGTATTGTGCATGAAGCTGAAATAGTGTGTGAACAGGAGAATCTTGGTGAATAATATATCAATTATTCAAATTTTCTACAGGAAAGGGACCGATATGTGCCATAGTTCACAAATGGTTTTCATGCCCTTCGCACGAAGTTGGGTATCAAGGATTCTGAGCGGAATTTGGTACTCAAGTACTACGGTTGTTTAAAAAATTACATATAGGATGAAATGGAGTTTCTGGACATCTCCTCACTCGGTGCTGCCTATTGATATATTGTCAAATTTGAGTAGAATTTTAAACAGAAGATGTGAGACTTTGGATTTGTGAATCCAAAGCAGCGGAAAGGCACCCCCAAACCACAAAACAAAGGATAAAGCCAAGGCGAGGTGACCTAGGATAACCCGACGAAGCTACAAGAAAATAAAAACACCATGAGGTCAAAGAAGGACATGGAAAAGTTGTGTGAGCTCCATAATAGCCCCACTCACAACATGAGTGAGTGTTGAGCCAAGTAGTCAATGGTGGTTGAGCTAAAGGCTTCCAAATTGGATGTATGTTCTAACTCTGAGAAAAAAACTAGGGAATGGGAATGATAGATGGAAGTGGATTATTGATGGGCATCCAAGTGCCACCATTTCCATCACCAAGATCTAGAAGGATGAGCTCGAAGATCCAGAGGAGGGGGAGCATCTCATGCACACACAAATGTGGGTGAAGGATTCACCGCTCCAATTCATTATCGAGATCTGGAGCCAAAATAACCTCATTCAGAAGAATTCGTGAAGCAGTTGGGCCTAGCAACCACAACACACTGAGAGTCATACACCATTGGGTGGCTTCACCAAGGATGAGATCTTCACGCCAGCTAGTAGTGTTGCCTCCCTTACAACGTTAAGCCCTTCACAAATGAGGTACTTTGTAATGTTTCTCCTCTGGAAGTTTGAGATGTATTTTTAAGCCAACAATATTTGTGGAAGTGACATGTTGTATATGAATCTAGGCCTCACATTGTTATTATTACTTTTGGAAATAAGTTGAACATGATACTAGAGGTAGCACCGCCTACCACCATCTCTTTGATCACTGCGAAGCAAATAAGTAAGATCATTTGACAGACCAGGAAATTTTTTTTCCTTATGATTTTACCTGAGGGAAAGAAGAATATTGTGGCTACAAAATCCAAACAAGGCTCCTCCGCACGACAAAAACAAATGGACAAGGTCGTGGAAGAGTACAGGGAAATATTCACCTTACCCGCAAGGGTACCTCTACAACGTCAGGTCAAGCAGTCCATCGACCTAAACCCGGGCGCGTTGTTACCAAATGGACCAATTTATCAACGCCTTGTTATGGAGAACGATGAAATCAAGAGGCATATTAAGGATCTTCTACAAAAAGGGAACATAAGGCCAAGTTCATCACCCTATGGGAGCCCGATATGTTGATGTAGGGACTCTATATTGACTATCGAGCATTGAACAAGATCATTGTTCAAAAAAGGTATCTGATCCCATGGATTGATGACCTTTTGGACCAACTCTAGGGGGCCATATATTTTAGCAATATTGACTTGAAGTCCGGTTATCACGAGGTACGAATCAAACCCTCTGATGTGTGGAAGCTTTCCTTAAAATCCAAGGATGGCCATTTCGAATGGCTGGTCATGCCTTTCGGGTTGATGAATGCTCTCAAAAAATTCATGAGGCCGATGGATGAAATATTGTGACCCTTAAATAACTACTTCATGGTGGTGTATTTGGATGACATCCTAGTATTCAACCAAAGGTGGGAAGATCACCTCCACCGCATTCGACAACTCCTCAAATCATTGTGGCAACACAAGTTGTGTGCCAATATGGAGAAATGAACTTTTAGCATGACCTAGTTTCAATATCTAGGGTTCATAAATGATGATAAGGGTGTGAAAGTGGACCCAAAAAAGATACAGGTCATTAGGGATTGGCCAGCCCCAACCACTCTAACAGAGCTCCGCAGCTTTCTAGGTCATGCTAACTTCCACTGCAGGTTTATGTTGGAGTTCTCTCATATCACTTGGCCTTTAAGTCAAATCACCAAGGGAGGAGCGGAATAAAAGTTGAAGCATCATCAAGTTGAACCATCACCTCTAATATGCACTAGTTTTCACATTACCAGACGTGCAACAACCATTTGATATTGATACATATGCATATGACTATGCTATTGGTGTAGTTCTTTCTCAACAGGGGAATATAGTGGGATATCATAGTGAGACACTTTTAGACACAGTCTGAAATTATCCCACCTATGAAAAAGATATGTATTCCATTATGCAGGCCTATTGAAAATGGAAGCACTACATCCTAGGGAAGGAAACAGTCATTGAAATAGACCACCGACCCCTGCACTTCATACATACACAAGGGAAGTTTCATAATGATTTCCATAAGAAATGGTCAACATACTTGCAAAAATTCCATTTGAACTTTAATTACAGGAAGGAAAGCACCAAAAATGTTGCATACTGCCTCTGCCAACCACTGATCATGGCGCTGAATACTATGCTCATCTCTTGTGAGCACGAGAATTTGGGGTGGCTGCATCTTTACAAGAGCGATCCAAAATTAGGGAACATATACCATACACTCTTGGAAGGCTAGCAAGTTCCAAATTTTCACTGCCAGGATGCACTGCTATGCCACCTAGGACAACTCTGTGTGATTCAAGCAAGCGTGCCAAGATGATTTGGGAAAGGCACTAGAGTCGAGTCGTTGAACATTTCGAGGTAGAGAAAACAATGGCAATGCTGCAGAAGTATTTATATTGGTCGAACCTTTGACATGATGTTGGGAAGTACATCAGATCTTGCACTGCCTGTGCCGTTGTCAAACTGACCATCAAGAAGCAAGGCTTATATAATTCACTGCCTACTCCTATTCAACCTTGGGAATCCATCTCCATGGATTACATGTCAGGTCTTTCTTCTACCAAGCATGGCAACGACTGCTTTTGTGGTCGTCAATAGATTCTCTAATATGGCCATTATGGAGGCCTCCAAGAAGAGTATCACAACAGAAGCCACTGTTAAGCTCTTCTTTGAACGAGTGTGGGTACACTTTGGGATCCCACATTCCATTATCTCAGATTGGGAAAACAGGTTCCTAAGTAAATTTTGGTCAAGTCTCTAGTTAATTCTTGATACCAAGGTCATTAAGTCCACGACTTTCCACCCCCAAACTGATGGCCAAATAGAGGTAGTCAACATGATGATCATACACATTATGTGCATGTACAACTCAAAACATCCACGCACATGGGATGAAATCCTCCCCCATGTTCAAAACAACTACAACTGAGCTCTCCATATCTCAACTTTCCACACCCCTTTTTTGGTGGGGTTGGGTTTCCAACCATTATGTCCAATTGATGTGGCCATACCATTTGTAGCTACTCATGTAGATTCAGGTCATGTCTAGTTCGAAGCTAATAGGGTGAAAAAAATCATTAAGCACATTCATCATGTCCGTGAGCAGGTCCATGACATATTGGATGGAGCCAATCCTAACTACAAGTAGCGACATGATCAACACTGGGTCCCACACAAGTTCTAGGTGGGCGACAAAGTTTTTCTAGATTTTCAGAAGGAGCACCTCGTGGGGCCCCACCACAAGTTTCTCCCACTCCGATATGGGTCGTACACCATCACTGAGGTTGTAGGGGATAATGCCTTCAAGCTCAACATTCCACCATTCCTTGTTCTACACCCAGTGTTCAATGTGGACCGCCTTCAAACATACTTTCCACCATTACAGGACACATCTGACATTGCAGAACAAATCACACCAATGAAGTTAAACCTAGGTTACATGGAACAAGACACAAATGATCAAATCATGAAAATTCATATCAAGAACACTCGCAAACAAAGGACAACTCCTTCACCAGAGAAAGTGTTTCACTAGGGACCAAGTTCAACAGAAATTTTCTCACCTTATGGAGGCTTTGTATGCAATGGAGACCATTGATTACTAAGGAGGGAGGACTGATCTAGGTGGATATGGTTGGCCACCTGCCTATTCCACCTAGACCTCTAGTTAGTTTCATCAGTTTCCTTGTTTATAGTAGCATTACTATTTTTATTAGTTTTTCGGGTCCTAAACTTCTAGAGTAGTTTTGACCCCCTAAACGACGTTTTTTTGAGGTCTACAAAAAGCCCGTATCCATAGGAATGAGTGTGCCATAAATATTGTAGTACTCAAATATATATTTCCAATGAGGTATCGTACGTTCCAAATGAAGATAATATGACCAAGTTATGACCCCGGGAAGTTGGCTTCCCAACTATCCCCTACGGGGCCCACAAACTCATGGCGTTCCATATCTTTGGGTTAGAGTTTTGGTGTTTTAGGGTTTTCCCATATTGTTAAATAATAAAAATTCCCTTGAGCCTCATTGTAACACAGTTCATAAGCATGTAGTCGCCACATATCTTCTTAGAGATAAGATACCATCGCTCGAGCTAGTTTATTTCCATTCTTTATGTAAGCATATTTTAGTTCTTTGATATCAATGAAATGAAGTCTTATTTATGTTTCATCTCTATGTTTATGTTTATATTTATATTCTATTTCATTCCTGTATAAGTTCATATTAGTGGTATCAGAGAAATCTGCTCTTTCCCCAACAATATTAGGGTATAAGGAGTTAGAGCTTGATTTCGTTGAACCTTTGCAAGATCGGCCTCACAAACCTTGATGACATCCCACAGCGGAAGAAAAGAAAGAAGAGGCAGCAGAAGATCCTTTCAAAATATTGCTCAAGGAGGACCTCGAGAAACAAATGAACACAATGATGGATAAATTTTCCCAGATCTTTTTGACAACTACCCTCAAGCTGCACATCTGCATCGAGCAACCACTTTGGAGGCGCCACTCCTTTTGAAGGCTAGATATATGCAGACATCGTAGATAGATGGTTAAATATGTTGGAATGATATTTTTTATTTCATGATTTTTCTAATCGGTAAAATATTACTTTTGCACTCCTCAAAGTCTCCCCCCATGTCAAGGACTAGTGGGAAACCTATTGTGAGCAAAAGGACGAGAGGGATTCCCCATTGTTTTTTGTTGCACCCACTTGGAATTATTTCTGACATGCCATCAAGGAACAATATTAACTTGTTGGGAGATATGAATATAAACACATAAAGTGTACCACGCTGCAGTAGGGAAGGGACCAATATGTGCTGAAGTTCACAAATGGTTTTCATGCCCTTCGCATGAAGCTGGGTATCAAGGATTCTGAGCAGAATTTGGCACTCAAGTACCACGACTATTTACACAAGTACATCTAGGATGAAATGGAGTTCTTAGACATCTCCTCACTAGGTGTCTCTTATTGATATGCTTTCAATACCAAGTAGAAGTTTAAAAAGAAGAAGCAAGACTTTGGATCTGCGAATCCAAAGCAGGAAAGAGGCACCCCCAAACCACATAAAAAAGGAAAAATCCAAGGCAAGGTGACCCAGGAAATCCAGAAGAAGCTACAAGCAAATAAAGGCAACACGAAGTCAAATAAGGACACGAGAAAGTGGTGTGAGTTCCGTAATATCCCCACTCATAACATGAGTGAGTGTCGAGCCAAGCAGTCACTGGTAGTCGAGCTAAAGTCTTCTGAATCAGATGCATATTTCGACTCTGAGTCAGAACTTGATGAGGGGAATGACAGAGGGAGGCATATTATTGATACGAAGCCTAGTTCCATCGTTTCCACCACCAATTTCTAGAAGGATGAGCCCGAAGATCCAGAGGAGGGGGAGTGCCTCTTCCACTCATAGATGTGGGTGAAGGGTTCCTTGTTGCAGTTCATTGTCGACTATGGGAGCCAAAAGGACCTTATTTCAGGTGATATCATGAATTAGATAGGCATATAAACCATAACACACCCACTTCTGTACACCATCGAGTGGCTTCACCAAGGATAAGATATCCTCTTAGGCCGACAATGCCACCTCCCCTATAACATTAATCCCTTCACAAATGAGGTATTGTGTGATGTTTCTCCTCTTGAAGTTTGTGATGTATTATTAGGCCAACCACTTTTGTGAAAGTGAAATGGTGTGTACGAGTCTAGGCTTCACATCATTATTATTAATTTGGGAAATAAGTTGTGCAATATACCGTAGGTAACACTGCCTACCGCCATCTCTTTGATCACTGTGAAGCAATGTAGTAAGATCATTTCCTAGGCCAGAAAATTTGTTTTCCTTATGAGTCACCCTCATGGAAATAATATTATTGTGGACATGGCCTCCAAATAGGGCTCCTTTGCACAGAAACAACAAATGGACAAGGTCATGGAGGAGTACAGGGACATCTATACCTCACCCGCAGGGGTACCTTTACACTGTCAGGTCAAGCACTCCATCGATCTGATCCTGGGTGCATCATTACGCAATGGATCGCTCTATCAATACTCTATTATGGAGAATAATGAAATCAAGAGGTAGATTTAGGAGTTGCCACAGAAAGGGCACATCAAGCAAGGTTCATCACCCTGTGAGAGTCTGATCGTGTTGGTGCAGAAGAAGAACGAGCCCTGGTTACTTTATTTTGACAATCGAGCACTGAACAAGATCAATGTCCAAAATAAGTATCATATCCCACATATTTATGACCTTTTGGACCAGCTCAAGGGGAAAAAATATTTCAACAAGATTGACTTGAAGTCCAGTTATCACCAGGTACCAATCAAACTCTTTGATGTGTGGAAGACTACCTTCAAATCCCAGAAGGGACTTTTTGAATGGCTGGTCATGCCTTTCAGGTTGAAAAATGTCCCCACAACCTTCATGAGGTTGATGGACAACATTTTGCGACACTTAAACAACTCATCTGTGGTGGTGTATTTGGATGACATCCTGATCTTCAAAAAGAGTTGGGAAAAGCACCTCCGCCACATTCGACAGGTCCTACAAACACTACGACAACACAATTTGTGTGCCAATTTGGATAAATGAACTTTTGGCATGACCCAAGTTCAATATATGGGGTACATCATTGATGAGTGGGGTGTGCATGTGGACTCGACAAAGATACAGGTCATTCGGGATTGGCCAACCCCAACCACTCTAATAGAGCTTCGCAACTTTCTGGGTCTTTCCAACTTCTACCACATGTTCGTGTTGGGGTTCTCTCATATCACTTGGACTTTGAGTCAAGTCACCAAGGGAGGAGTGAAAGCAAAGTTATTTTGTTATGAATCGAAACAAAAGCCATTCACCGAGATAAAGCATCACCTGTACTCTGCACTAGTGCTCACATTACCAGACCCGCAACAGCCTTTTGAGATTGATACAAATGCCTATGACTGTGATATTGGTGCAGTTCTTACTCAACATGGGAATCCAATGGCATATCATAGTCAGACACTTTCATACATATTCTGAAATTATCCCATGTATGACAAAGAGATATATTCCATTATGAAGGCTTTCCAACAATGGAAGGACTACATTATGGGGAAGGAAAAAATCATCCACAAATACCACCGACCCTTGTAGTTCATATACACACAAAGGAAGTTGTAGAACAATCTCCATTAGAAATGGTCTACATACCTGCAACAGTTCCATTTAAAAATTAAGTACAAGGGAAGCACCAACAATGTTGCAAAATGCCTCAATCGACCATCAATCATGGTGCTGACCAGTGTGCTCCACTCTTGTGGGCATGATACTTCAGGGTGGCCACATATTTAAAAGAGAAATCCAGAATTTGGCAACACATACCATACGCTCCTGGAATGCAAGAAAGTTAGAAATTTTCATGTCGAGGATGCACTATTATGCCACCTGAGACACCTCTGCGTTCCTTCATTTGAGCGTGCCAAGATGATTTGGGAATCACATTACAGTCAGGTCATTAGACATTTCAGGGTAGAGAAAGTAATGACAGTGTTGCATAAGTATTTCTATTGGCCTAACATTCGACAAGATGTTGGGAAGTACATAAGATATTGCACTACCTGCACCATTTCCAAATTGACCATCAAGAATAAAGCCCTATATACTCCACTTCCTACTCCTAGACGACCTTGGGAATCCATCTCCATGGATTAAATGTCATGCCTTCCTTCTACCAAGCATGGTAATGACTGTGTTTTTGTGGTCCTCGACATTTTCTCAAAGATGGCAATTATGGCGGCCTAGAAGAAGAGTATCATAGAAGAATCCAATGCTAAGCTCTTCCTTGAATGAGTGTTGGCACACTTTGGGATCCCATACTCTATTATTTCAGATCGGGACAACATGACACTAAGTACATTTTGGTCAAGTATCTGGTTAATGTTGGATACCAAGCTCACTAAGTCCATGAATTTCCACCCCCAAACTAATGGCTAAACATAGGTCGTCAACACGATGATCGTACATATTCTGCACATGTAAAACTCGAAGAATCTATGCAAATGGGATGAAATCCTCCCCTATGTCTAGCACAACTACATCAAATCTCTCCATAACTCAACTGGCCACATCCCCTTTCAGGTGGGGTTGGGTTTCAATATGTCTCTTTGATGTGGCCATACCATTTGCAGCTACTCAGAAAATTCATCTCATATCTAGTCTGAATTTGACAGGGCGAACATCTTCATTGAGTGCATTCAACACGTCCACTAGAAGTTCAATGACATATTGGACCGATCCAATGTTAAGTACAAGTAGTGACACGATCAACATTGGAAGGCACACAAGTTCTAGGTGGGCGACAAAGTTTGGCTATTTTTTTAGAAGGAGCACCTCGTGGGGCCCCACAACAGGCTTCTTATGCTCCGATAAGGGTGGTACACCATCACCAAGGCTGTAGGGGACAATGCCTTTGAGCTCAACATTCCATCATTCCTTGGTCTGCACCCAGTGTTCAATGTGAACCACCTTGGACCATACTTTCCACCATTACTAGACATACCCAACATTGCAGAACAACTCACACCAACAGAGTTAAACCCAGACTACATGGAATATGCCACAACTGATCATATCATGAACACGCAGATAAAGAACATCCACTAATAGAGGATCCAGTTATATCGAATTTTCAAAGCAAGCCAACTCCTTCACCATTGCAGTTCATTGTTGATAATGAGAGCCAAAAGAACCTCATTTCAGTAGAGGTCATGAAGCAATTGGGCCTACTAACCACAACACACCCACAACCGTACACCATCAGGTAGCTTAACTAAGGACGATATCTCCACGTCAGCCAAAAAATGTTGCCTCCCCTATAGCATCAAGCCCTTCACAAATGAGGTATTGTGTGATGTTGCTCCTCTTGAAGTTTACAATGTATTATCATGCCAACCATATTTTTGGAAGCAACATGTCGTATATGAATCTAGGCCTTGCGCTATTATTATTACTTTGGCCAATAAGTTTTACAGGATACTAGAAGTAGCACTACCTCCTACCATCTCTTTGATAACTGGGAAGAAATGCAGTAAGATCATTTCAGAGACCGGGAAATTTGTTTTCCTTATGATTTTCCCTTAGGGAAATAAATATATTGTGGCGATGACCTCTAAATAGGGCTCCTATGCTCGAAAAAAACAAATGGAAAAGGTTTTGGAGGAGTAGAGGGACATCTTCACATCACCTACATGGGTACCTATACACTATCAGGTCAAGCACTTCATCGATCTAACCTAGGGTGCACCGATACCCAATGTACCGATATTTTGACATTTTTTTCTAGAGAACGATGAAATCAAGAGGCAGATTCAGGAGCTGTTGTACAAAGGGCACATCATGCCAAGTTCATCGCCATGTGGCAGCCCGATCGTGTTGGTGTAGAAGGATGAGACCTGGAGAATTTGTATTGACTATCGGGTGCTGAATAAGATCACTATCCAGAATAGGTATCAGATTCCATGGGTTGATGACATTTTGAACCAGGTCAAGGGGGCCAAATATTTTAGTAAGGTTTACTTGAAGTCCGGTTATAACCAAATACCAATCAAACCCTCCAATGTGTGGAAGACTTCATTAAAATCTAAGGAGGGCCTTTTCGAATGGTTCGTCTTGCGACCCTTCACCAACTTGTTTGTGGTGGTGTATTTGGATGACATTCTAACCTTCAACAAGAGTTGGTAAGAGAAACTCCACCACATTCGACAGGTCCTCCAAACACCGCGACAACACAAGTTGTGTGCCAATTGGAGAAATTCACTTTTTGTGTGACCTAGGTTCAATATCTGGGGTACATAATTAATGAGCAGGGTGTGCATGTGGACCCATATAATAGAGCTCCAACCAATCTAACAGATCCCCAACCAATCTAACAAAGCTCTGCAACTTTCTGAGTCCTACCAACTTCTACCGCATGTTCGTGTTGCGATTCTCTCATATCACTTGGCCTTTGAGTCAAGTCACCAAGGGAGGAGAAAAAGTAAAGTTATTTCGGTCTGAATCCCAACATAAGGCATATTCTGAGTTGAAGCATCACCTTTGCTCTGCACTAGTGCTCACATTACAAAACCTGCAGCAACCATTTAAGATTGAGACATATGCCTCTGACTATATTATTGGTGCAGTTCTTACTCAACAGGGGCATCCAATGGCATATAATAGTGAGACACTTTGAGACACAATCCATAAATTATCCCACCTATGACAAAGGGATGTATCTCATTTTTTAGGCCATTTTAATATGGAAGCACTACATTCTCGGGAAGGAAACAATCATCCACATAGACCATCGACCCCTTCAGTTCATACTTACACAAGGGGAGTTACATAACGATCGCCATAATAAATGGACCACATACATGCAACAGTTCCATTTGAAAATTAAGTACAAGAAGGGAAATACCAAAAACATTGCACATTTCCTTAGATGACCTTTGATCATGGTGCTGGCAACTATGCTCGACTCTTGTGGGCACGAGACTTCAAAGTGGCCTCATCTTTACAAGAGAGACCCAGAATTCAACAACACATACCATACGCTCCTGGAAGGCAACCACGTTCCAAATTTTCACTTCTAGGATGCACTGTTATGCCTCGTGGGAAACCTTTGTGTTCCTTAAAGTGAGCATTCCAAGATTATTTGGGAAGTGCACTATAGTCGAGTCGATGGAAATTTCGAGGTAGAGAAAATATTTCCAGTGTTGTAGAAGTATTTCTATTTGCCGAACCTTCGATAGGATGTTGGGAAATACATCAGATCTTGCAACACCTATGCCATTTCCAAACCGACCATCAAGAAGTAAGGCCTATATAATCCACTTCCTACTACAAGTCGACCTTGGGAATCCATCTCCATGGATTACATATCGTGCCTTCCTTCTACCAACCATAGAATTGACTATGTTTTTGTGGTCGTCGACATATTCTCTAAGATGGCCATTCTAACGGCCTGCAAGAAGAGTATCACAACATAATCCACTGTTAAGATATTATTTGAATGAATGTGGGTACACTTTGGGATCCCACAATCCATTATCTCAGATCTAGAAAACAGGTTCCTTATTAAAATTTGGTCAAGTCTCTGGTAGATTCCATATACCAAAACCACTAAGTCCATGAATTTCCACCCCCAAACTGATGGCCAAACATAGGTCGTCAACATGATGATCGTAAAAATTTTACGCATGTACAACTCAAAGAATCCATGAACATGGGATGAAAGCCTCCCTTATGTCTAGCTCAACTAAACCCGAGCACTCCATAACTCAACTGGCCACAACCCTTTTCAGGTGGGGTTTGGTTTCCAACCACTATGTTCCATTTATGAGGCCATACCATTTGCAACTACGTCTCAAGTAGGTTGAGCTCATGTGCAGATCGAAGTTGACAGGGAGAACAACTACATTAATCACATTCAACATGTCCAGCAGCAGGTCCATGACATATTGGACAGAGCCAATGCTAAGTATAAGCAGTGACATGATCAACATTGGGTGCCACACAAGTTCCAGGCGAGCGACAAAGTTCATCTACATTTGTAGAAGGAGCGCCTTGCTTCAATATGGTTTGTACACCATTTGCCCTGCTGCAAGATTCTCCTGCTTCAATATGGTTTGTACACCATCACCATGGCTATAGGCAACAATTCATTTGAGCTAAGCATTCCACCATTGCTTGGTATGCACCCGGTGTTCAATGTGGACGACCTTCAGCCATAGTTTCCACCATTACTGGAAACATCCGACATTGCATAAAAACTCACACCAACAGAATTAAACCCAGACTGCATGGAATAAGCCAAAATTGATCAAATAATGGGCATGTAGATCAATAACACCCGCCAACAGAGCATCCAGTTATATCGTGTTGTGAAAGCAGACCAACTCCTTCACCAAGGCAAGTGGTTCACGAGGGAAGAAGTTGACATAAATTTCCTCACCTCATGGAGTCCCTGCACGCAATGGGGACCATGGCCTCCTAAGGAGGGAGGAAAAATCTAGGTGGATATTGGTGGTCACCCACCCATTCCACCTAGACCTCCAATTGGTTTCATCAGTTTCATTGTTTATTGCAACATTTACTATTTTTAGCTGTTTTTCGGGTCCTAAAATTTCGGACAATTTTTGACCCCATAAACCATGTTTTTTTGAGGTACACAGTAAGCCCATTGTCATAGGAAGGGGTATAGAGAAAATCTTGTAGTACTTAGAGCGATATTTCCAACAAGGTATTGTACACACCAAACTTAGATAATATGACCAAGTTACGACCCCAGGAAGTTGGATACCCAACTAACCCCAACAAGACCCACAAACTCTTGGCGTTCCATCTCCTTGGGTTAGGGTTTTGGTTATTTAGGGTTTTCCTTTGTTTTTAAAAAATAAAAAGGCCCTTGAACCTCATTGTAACACAATTCAGAGACATGTATCCACCACATCTCTTCTAATAGATAAGCTACCATCGCCCGAGCTAGTTTATTTCCATTTTATATGTAATAATATTTTAGTTCTTTGATATTAATGAACTGAAGTTCTATTTTTGTTTCATAACTATGTTTATTTTTATATATTTATTCTATTGCGTTCCTGCATAATTCAAGATCAATGGTATCAGAGCAGTTTTCTCTTTCTATGTTTTTATTTATATGTCCTCAACGAGAACAGGGTATAAGGAGTTAGGGCTTGATTTGGTTTAAACTTTGCAAGATGAACCTCGAAAACACCAATGGCCTCCCGTGGAAGAAGAAAAGAAAGACAAGGGAGAAGGATATACTTTCAAAATATTGCTTGAGGAGGCCCACGCACTACAAGGAAAAGACCCTCTAGTAGAGGTTATAAAGGAGGTTTTTAGTGTTATAAAATTGTCCAAAATTGTCAAAAAACATTTGTTACAACATCCGTTTATGGTTACGGAGGTTTTGGCAGAGCTTTTAATGGAAATTAAACATAACTAAAAAAAAATGGGCGGCCAGAGGTTATTATGGATGTGTTTTTCATCGGTTTGCTACTCGGGCTTGAACGCACCGGTGTGTACATCTAGAAGGTGGCCCGGGTTTGTCGAAGGAGAATGCATCGTGCTATCAAGGTATAAAACCGCAACATGCGCATGTTGGTGATACAACACATGGGTCCATTCTAATTGGTCTTGGTATTTGTGTGGTGCCCATAGGTCATCTCAACGCATAGGTGCATATACTTATAGAAACGCATCAGTGCGCATTATCACATAAATGCATCGAGATTTATAATTGGTATCGGTATTTGTGCGGTGCCCATAGGTCGCACAAATGAACCGGTGCGTAGAGACACATAAACGCACCAGTGCGCAATATCACACAAATGCACTGATATTTTTAATTGGTATCGGTATTTGTGTGGTGTCTAGAGGTCGTACAAATGAACTGGTGCGTAATTACACATAAACGCACTAGTGTGCAGCACTGCACAAGCGCATCGATATTTTTAATTAGTTTTGGTATTTGTGCGGTGCCCATAGGTCATAGAAATGCACCAGTGCACTTCAGAATACAAACGAATCAATGTACAATAACTGACACACACAGTTTTCATTTTGTATTTTTTAGAAACATCGACCTGTGACAGTGCAATTATTGTGATTTTTTAATATTCATTATTCATCAAAAGTCGACACATCTTATAACAATATTCATATTAATTAAATTTTTATTAATGCATTTGAATGTGATGTTTGGATTAATTTTTTATATTATATCATATTTATTGTGATTATTTAAAATTCATTATTCATCAAAATTCGACACATATATCTTATAATAGCATTCATATGAATTAAATTTTTATTAGTGCATTTGAATGTGATGTTTGGATTAATTTGTTATATCATATCATCAAATTTCACATCTCTTCGTTATAATATTTAATCATCCATAAATTTAATCAGTGGTGTTACATTTCACAACGACAATGGAGAACGCAATAGAATAAATTAAAACATATTTTATTATTATTATATATAATATATATATAATAATAATAAAATATGTTTTAATTTATTCTATTGCGTTCTCCATTGTCGTTGTGAAATGTAACACCACTGATTAAATTTATGGATGATTAAATATTATAACGAAGAGATGTGAAATTTGATGATATGATATAACAAATTAATCCAAACATCACATTCAAATATATATATATATATATATATATATATATATATATATATATATATATATATATATAAGACAATCTTTGTCATACAAAGTGGGACAGTTATTGGCATCCCTTTGTCTTTTATTTGGGACACTATGTCCATTAAATTAAACAAAATGTCTGATTTCACAGGATAATATTTCAAAAAATACAACGCCTTGCTTTGATATCCAAACATAGTGATTATCATTCTTCGCTTGAACTATTGTCACTGCTAGAGCTACTTCCATGACTTGGGGTTATTTTCAGGAATGTTTTGTTCACGATGTCTATTGTTTTCTTCTTCCTCACCTTCCATCTACAAACATAAAAATAATCTGTAATGAGTGTATATACATTGGTGAGAATAATGAAAATTGCAATATTAAATAATATACATCAATGTAAATCGAAAAAGAAATGATGTACCATTACAACAATTGACTCATAAACTATACACATTCTTTCAAAACCATTTAACGTGCCATCTTTCAAGGTTTCATCTGTTGGCACAGTTCCATACTTTGTTTCCTGCAAGTTTTATACCCCATAACAAATCATATATTTAATATAAATATATTTTTTTGTTCTATTAATTATAGATGGAGCTAAGTAAAACAAGATCGATAGATGCTTACAAATTCCACAATTAATTTATGATATGTCAACATATACTCACAACCCATATTTAACCCAATTTTAATCAATTCCTCTGATGGTTCTTCTTTGTATGTTAGCACATGTTTGAAGACATTCAATGATGATTTTTGTAAAACAACTTAAAAAATACAAAAATGAAATCTAGTTAAGTTGTTATAAGGAAGTAACAATTACTCACAAACTTAGATATCAACCCTTTTCTTCCTTGTCGTCTTGTTTTATGTGTTGAATGGGTTCCATTTTCTTTTCTTTTTTGCAAGAAAATACTTGAAAATTAATATTTAATGCTAAATTTTTTATTTATTGTATCTAATGATCGAAAAATTCAATGATTACATATTACATTTGAAGCACGTTGTTGTTGATATGGCTCCTCATGTGATGCAATTTTGTCCATTTCTTTGACCATCTCCTTGTACACCTTTTTGGACATTCCTACTGGCATATTTATGATATTAGCTCGTTCGTCTTTTGAGATTGTCATAATCTTCCTGAAAATGTAACATTACAATAAACTATTTAATTTTTATATTGATATATGAAAAGTAAATATAACAAAAATGATATTTATAAATAATTCTAGACAAACATTTAAAGGAATATTAATTTTTCATTCCTTCTTTTTTGTTGTTGTATGTTTTTGCTATTAAAAGTATGAGATGTCTCATTGACTAATTCTCTACAAACTCTTCCTGTAGTTTAGATAAAATTTGGTTCTTGGAATCTTTGGTTTGGTTTTTGTAATGTAAGTGGAAAGAATGTCTATACATTCATTCCACTAAATCCCTCAAAATTTTGTAAAAGTTTTCCCCCCTTTCGTTAACCTCCAACAACACTCCAGATGAGCTAAGGAGCAATTCATTTTCATTTGCATGTTCTATTTTTTTTCTTTTCTTTAAACACCATTTATTTTCTGAGTTGTTGGTCCCTGTAGAACATTAAAGAGATGTGAATTAATAGATTGTTTGACACATGTTATCTAATAATTTTAAGTATATTATTAATGAAAATTAAAAAAAGAAACTCATATTGGATCGATAGTATTTTTTCATTCACCTGATTCATCCTTTTACAATTTTTCCATCAAGATTTTGCGCTCTTCTGGTCCTAGATTAGAAATAATCTTATCGAGCTTCGTCATTTTGTGGCTCTGCATGATACACAGTAAACAATACATATTAGGTAAACTTACATATAGTTCAAAAATAACATTTTAAATAATTTACAAAGAACTCGCCTTTTTTGCTTTTCTTGATGTGTTATCAGTATTTTTGCTACTTGATCTCTTGTCAGTCATTTCTTTATCAATCTGAAACCTGTACCATATCATTCATTAATATATTTATAAATAAATTGTCAACTTTTCAGGTAAAAAGAAAATCTCAAGAAATAGATGCGCCATTCATTCTGTACACACCGACGTCGGTGCGTGGAGGTATTATAAATGCACTACACAAATATTATAATAGACCATACGGTGCTCTATGTCAAAAAGGAGCACCGGTGCATTACATGTTAACCACCGCATCGATTAACATAGAAAAAATAATAAAAATTGTCGAGTGTTAGTTTTTGTAGCATAAACTGGTGCCATATTTTACATATGGCGCACTGATAATTTTTTTGTTGTTTTTTAAATTTTTATCACAGTACTTTCATGGTGCGCTAGGTAATGCCAGGTGCACCGATGAAACAAAAATATGTCTTTTTTTTAAATTCACGCAAGGGCTGACATGGATTGGGATCCAACTATGAAAGTCATCCCGTGGGTCGGATGTCTTAGGCCTATATTTAGCAATACAAACCCTATAAATCTAAAATGAAAAGCCCTAATTCTAAAATCACAGAAAGAGGGAGAAGAAAGGGTAGAAACAAAAAAGAATGTAGGGTTTGTTTCTAAAATAGATTTTTATTTTTTTTGTGCAAAACAGCATGTTCGCGGTGCACCATAATGAAATAGTGCACCTATGGCATATTTTACATATGGCGCATTGAGAAAAAAATATTTTGTTTTTTAAATTTTTATCACAGTACTTTCGCAGTGCGTTTGGATAATACAACATATCGGTGTGCTAGGTTACGCCGGGTGCACCGATGAAAAAAAATCTGTTTTTTTTTAAATTCACGCAAGGGCCGACATGGATTGGGATCTGACTATGCAAGTCGTCCCATGGGTTGGATGTATTAGGCCTATATTTAGCAGTACAAACCATATAAATCTAAATTAAAAAGCCCTAATTCTGAAATCCCAGAAAGAGGGAGAAGATAGCACAAAAATAGAAAGAATGTAGGATTTTTTTCTAAAATGGATTTTTTTTGTGCGAAACAACACGTTCGCGGTGTTCCATGATGAAATAGCGCACCAGTGCCATATTTTACATATGATAAAAAAATATTTTGTTTTTTTTTTTTTTTAAATTTTATCATAGTACTTTCACGGTGCACTGAGATAATACAACACACTAGTGCCCTAGGTTACGTCGGGCACACCGATGAAAAAAATCTATTTTTTTTTAAATTCACGCAAGGGCTGACATGGATTGGGATCCGAATATGCAAGTCATCTCGTGGGTTGAATGTCTTATGCCTATATTTAGCAATACAAACCCTATAAATCTAAATTGAAAAACCCTAATTCTAAAATCACAGAAAGAGGGAGAAGAAAGGGCAAAAACAAAAAGAACTTAGGGTTTGTTTCTAAAAATGGATTTATTTGTTTATTTTGTTTCTGAAAACTGCAGAAAAAATAAAAAAACAATAAACTTTAACTTTTTTTCTTTTACTGCGTAAAAATAATTGCAGAAAAAGTAAAAAATAAAATAAAATTTAATCACGAGATCATTTGAAATTCTATGCTACAGGGTTTGAATCACCAGAGGTTTGGAATTCTGATTTTTTGAATACTTCTGTTCGAACGTATTTCCCTACTCCATAGTGCTCTCATGCTCTGTTTTCTCTAGGTATGTCTCCTACAAATCTCTGGCTAAAATTATTTGCAAAATAGTGAAATAATGAAAAGTGTTTAGTATTTAAAGAAATGTTTTATGAAATTAGAAATTCGAAAATATTTTGCCACCCATTTTCCAATTTACCACTTTTTTTTTCACTTAAAGAAAATAGAGTTGCGCTTTTTTTATTTTCAGTTATTCGTCACCGGTGTGTCACTTAATAGAACCAAACTAGTGCGTCTGTTTATAAAACGACACCGGTACATAGTACCAAAAACGCACCAGTGCGGTGATCTGTACATTAGCACCGATAACAAGAAGTCCATTTTTAAGGCACCGAAAATACTTTTAGGTGTGTGCACCAAAATTTATTGTTGATTTTGCTCAAATGCAGGGATAAAATATCATAATAATATTGAATGGACAATTCTTCAAAATCTAGCTTGTTACATAGTATTTGTAATATTCCAAAAATTTCCTTCAATAAATTGGAATATTAGATTTTCCTAAATTCAGTTAGGAGATGAATAATTGGGTGAGAAGGCCCATTCACAATAAAATCATGGATAAAATACCTCTAGTATGAAAGGGGATCAACCTTGGAACTAGATTTCACACCCTCATGTGTGAAAGGGGACATTTTTCAAAGAGGCTTGGTTAAGTTTGACCAAGTCAAACTAGAGGTATGAGGTGGAAAGCACCATATGGGATAGTGCAGAGAAAGAGGAGGGGATATTCCTTGAAGGAGGAAACCCTAATAGAGTGGGACCCATGGAGAGGGAGCTCTCACGTGTTTAAAAGGAGGGCAAGGCAGCCATTGTTACTCATGCATATGATTATTGATTTCATGTTTGCAATCCCGACTGTTTAGCTGAGTTGCTGTGCTGCTAAGCACAAGGATCTCCTGCTTAGGAATCCTTCTCCTTTATTGAGAAGACTCTTGAAGGATTTGTACAGATTGGCCTCACATCTAGGCTTGAGGCCAAGAATCCTCCTCCAAGATAGCGTTACTGCTGCAACAACATAATTATGTGTTGCAGGGTGTTGCAGTGAGGGGTCACAACACCTCTTCCATTTCTTGTTTTTTAGAGGGAGAGTCTTCCTTCCATTTGGAGGATCAGTTTGGAAGCTATCAGAGCTTATTTCAAATCTTGGCACTTGGCCAAATTATTCTATTCCACCTACAGCGTAGTTACCCTCTTAGACTGCGTTATTTTCATGGTGCACTTGCAGTGAGGGATTACAGGTTGATTGGAGGGTGAGATCTCAAGTGTAAGGATCGGATTTCCACTTAGGAGATCCATTGGAGGAGGCCTAATTCAAATTGTTATCATCTTCAGCCTTCTCTATGTACTTCTAGTTTCTGAGTTGCAGCTGTTGCCCAACAACTCCGACATTTTTTCCATTTTGTATATTTCAGCCAATCCTTTGGAGGATTGATGTATTACTGCTTCTAAGGGTTAGAGATTTGCTCCCCTATTGTATTTGAGCTATATCTTGTCATATATTTCAGTTATCATGTAATATGGATCAATACCTTTTATAAACTGCATCCTCTTAGCCTGGGTTCATGCAGAAATAACAGTGTTATTCTATTTTCATGTACATGTCTTGTTGAGGCTTGCATTGCCTTCCTTGAGTGGATGTTTCCTCAAGAACTTGTACTTTATTTACTGCTATAACATTATTTGTTGGATATCTACATCTTCTTGTCTCACAACTAATAAAATAACGCTATTGATCTATTGTATGTTCATACATTTGTTGCAGTCCCTCATCGGGCATTTTCTACGGACATCTAAGTGTGGAAGATCTGTTTAACCACCTTAGAAGGATTTCTTTGGAGCCTCCTCTTGGATTTAGCAGTTATATACATTGATATAAGGGGTCCAGGTCTTGGTTTCAATTCCTGTAGCAGCCATTATTGGAAAATGCGTTTTCCAGTCATGCCTTGCTAGCTATTCTGGATTTGGAATATTACAATATTTCTCAAAGTCCATCGCGGAGTTCTCCCTATCCATCTTGAGACGTAATATTTACTTCAGATTTTATTTATATTTTGATTATCTAATTGAATTTATGTTTTTTATCTATGTCAATCATGCACAAATTAATTAAATTTATAATGTATAAAAATTTGCAAGTTCATGCAGATTCAACATCGAGTTTAGATGCACAAAATATTCAAACAACTCCAAAACGCCTGAAGTTCTTATCAAGAGCTGCATACCGCAAGGCACATTTGGTAGATGAAAATGGACAGCCGCTTCACCCTGCCATTTGTAACAATATTTCATCTTCTAGCCACAATCCCATGACAATGATGGTAATAAATATAATTGTTTGGTATATTGATTAATTTAATTATCTCAACGTCAAACCAATTTATAATCATGTAATATTGTCAACGTGGTTACTAATTGATATCATATATTTTGTACTAATCATGTTCAAATATATATTTTTTAAATTATTAGGATTCTAGTGATGATGAGTGACCTACCTACCATCTTCCATGGCACCCCACGACAATCTCAAATCGAGAGAAGACTAAATTAAGTGAAAAAATCGGAGAGGAACGATACCAAGAATGGTTGAATCAACCACCAATTCAATTCTCGCTATGTCCAGATTCACCAATTAGGAATGACTACAACAATAGTAGTTCTTCGCACGCTGGCAATGGAGGAAATCAAATAGAGGTTGGTATGGATGATTACTTAAGGGATACGACTGCCATGGAGACAATGTTGTTAGATGAATTCCAAAAAGATGATCAGCTAGGGAATTATGCTCATATCGCTGACACCTTTTTCGAAAGCCTTAAATTTGCTTCCACCACCCCTCACTTTGGACCTGGTAGTCAGTCCAAGTCTACCCAGTTGGGGACAACGATGTTACTATACAACTTGAAAGAAAATTTTGGCTTGTCAAATGCATGTTTCTCGGAACTTTTAAGGTAAGTTACCATAAAGTACTCCCTTATATAAATTTGAAATATAATCACTACACTACAATGAACATTACAAATGGTAAATTTTATGAACGTTAATAATTATATCTACATTAATGTACATTTATTAATATATTTTTCCATGATCACCAACTATGGGTTATTCAAAGATAAGGTTCTTCCGAGTGATAATGTCTTGCCCAGTAGCTGCGAAGAGGCAAAGAAATTGTTGAAAATGTTGGGTGTTGAGTACATATCATATCATGGATGTCCAAATGATTGTATTCTATATAGAGGATAATATGTAGACAAAGATATGTGTCCTAAATGTGGGCATGACAGGTATGATAAATAAAAAAAGAAGGGTAAATCACATACTAGTCCTCCTTTTAAGATATTGAGGCACATGCCTATAATCCCAAGCATTCAAAGGCTCTTTCGTTGCAAAGAATTAGCTATGTTGTAGGGATGGCATGCCTCACACAGAAGTGAGTTGGGAGTTATGCGAATCCTAACTGATTCAATAGCCATGAAGCATATAGAGGATACATGGCCTGAAAAATTCAAGAATGAAGTACGAAGTCTACGACTCAGCATAGCCATGGATGGCGTCAACCCATATTCCCCCCAGAACACCAACTATTCTATTTGGACTGTAGTAGTGATCAATAACAATACCCCCCCATGGTTGTCTGTGAAGAATGAACATCTTATGTTGGCTCTCATAGTCCTCTGTAGAAGACAAGTGAAGAATATGGATGTCTACTTACAACCACTGGTAGATGAATTGAAGGAATTATGGGATGGGATAAATTTATACGATGTATCAAGACCCATCACAACATAGAGGAGTTTAACATTGTATGTCATATGTGCTTACACGACACATGATTATCTAGGCTTAGGAGTTTTCTTTGGTAAATTACATGTTTAATTTATTGATTTGTTTATATACGTAACAATATTCATTCACATATTAGTTATTTAATTTGTTGTAATATTTTTTCTGATCTTCATGATATTCTTTAATGTGCCATGCATATTAATTGTATACAATAATCTCGCAAGTCTTGCAACAAAAGGGTATTTTGTATGTAAATGTTGTGGAACTTCTCTGAAAGCTAGATGGTACAAGGACCTATGAAAGCCAGTGTATGATTGCTCCAAGGTATTCCTCCGAGAAGAACACCCTTACAGAAGAGAAACATCCACTTTCAATGGTAAACGAGAGAGAACCCAAAGGCCTCCAATAACGACACTAGCTGAATGGCTTAGAGCATATGAGAGAGAGAAGGAGAAGGAGTTCATAGAAATGTTCGATTCAAATGGGGAGCCTATGTTTGATGATCCAGAATTCTTCGACACTTATGTTGATAAATTTCCCATTGGGATGAAAAGGAAATCTATCTTTTGTAACCTCCCATATTTGGAGCATCTTAAGATTACCCACTTATTAGATCCCATGCATATATTTAAAAATGTTTCATCTTCTTTATGGAGGCACATATCATTGAAACAAAGTGACACATTGGTTGTTAGGAAAGATCTTATTACTTCAAAAACTAAAAGGAAACATTGGCCAAAATGATTAGAAAGTACAGGATCAGAGGCAGATGTTGGTCCCTCTAATTCATAGTTTTCCAAAGAAGGTGATGTCCCATGGATTTAAAAAAAAGATTATTTTTCTTTGGCAAAGGAAGTTATAATGGGTGTGAGGGTGCCAACTTCATATGGGTCTTCATTATGACGTTGTTTCACCATGGATGACCATTTGTCGGGGTTGAAATCGCATGACCATTTGAATCTTCTAAGAGTACGTATAATGTCACAAGCATGATTTTATTATTCGTTATATTAACAAATTTTATCCCATGCAGGGATCATAAAACATAACTAATTTTGTATATTATTGCTCGTGTTTATAACTTTGCAGTGTCCTTATCCTTAGTTCATGCATGGGTGTGTGAAACATGAATTCCCTCAAGACCTAGGACATGCCATATCTAAATTATCTGCATTTGTATGTTTGATCACGTCAAAGGAGATTCATGTGGCTATAATTCCACGGTGGCGTTAAGAGATAGTTGAGATTGTTTGTATGTTTGAGAAGGAACTGCTAACGATTTTCATGGACTTACAGGTTCATCTTCTAATCGACCTAGTAGATGAGGTTGAATCAGTTGGGGTGGTTTCTTGTCGTTGGATGTTCTTCTTAGAGAGGTACATGAAGAAATTGAAAGGTTTTATCTAATAGAGGGAAAAACCTGAGGGGTATATGGCAGAGGGGTACATATCATATGTGTCTTTCTATTATTCCAATGAGTACATCAAGAAGATCAACAACAGACCAGGTGTAGTGATTTGGGACGATGAAAGGGATGAAGATAAAAGAGAAGGGGAGTTGCTCCAAATGAGTGGAAAAAAGCTCTTGATAAAGAGTAAGCGACTTATAATTTTTCAAATTTACACAAAGTTAATATTCATGTTGAACTTCAATATAATGTATTTTTTGATCTCTAAGTACTATATAATGTCGGTTTGATTTCATCAGCGAATGCAGAAATTGAAGCAATTAATAAATTCGTTCTTTACAATTCTGAAGCGACACAACCGTGGGTCGCATTGTATGAACAAAAGAGGATGAAATGGGATAGTGACAGGAAATAATTCAGACAATTGAATGGTAAAAGTGTGCCTTATCCCAATCATTTAAAAGAAAATATGCCAAAAAATATGCCCCAAAAGTTGGGTTGCTGACCAAGTCAGAGAGAAATATGGTGCAACTAATCATTACCCACGTGTTGAAGAGGATGCGCTAAACGTAGGGATTGGGTGCAACAACTTGGTAATAATATTTTTAATTTATATGTAAATTTGAAGCTTATAAGACATCTATATTTCATATTGTAACTATTGGGTTATTATAAGACACATGACACTATGATTTTTTTAACTTTTTTATAATAGGTGAATTTATTCCCATATATGTGGGCATATGGACACCATTTTCGCACAGAAAATGTCGATGCTAGAAACATCACACAATACTGTGGAGTGGAATTCGAGTTCGATCAATCTAGTCGTTCTATCCACCATGATCAAAACCTAGTACAAGGGATGTTAAGTAACGTCGGAAAGATAAAAGAGATAATTTAAGTGGATTTCTCTTCTTTCCAATGTGTTATTTTTAGGTGCAAGTGGTGGGACACCTGTTAGTGTCAGTCTTGTCATACTGCCATCAGTGATCAAATTTACTCTTTTGAATTTGCATATTAGGAGTCCCATACCATAAATTTTCATCATTCCATTAGGTCATGGATTCATTGATGGTAGTGGTCTTTCATTAGTTTTCCCTCATGTGAAACTTGCTGATTCTCCTCTCTATGGTCTTTAGTCATGATTCAATTTCATACCCAGTCCATATTATTAGGTCATAGGGTTGGTCTCATTAGGTTCTAGGGTCTCATCATGGTAAAATTTATGAGTCAAGTGTCAATAAATATCAGCAAGGTCATGAGGAGGTTAAACAAACTCAAAGGCATAGCATCTAAAAAATCAAAGAATTGTTCTACCAAGCTTGATGTAATTTTCACCTCAAAACCATGTTTTGAGGTGAAAACATGGTACTTTGCTTTTATTATCATCTTTTATGTAATTTTATGTCTTCATATGTAATAAGTTCCACTTCAGAAGCTGTTGTCTCCACAAAGCCTGGTCCCTGCCTTCAAAGGTGTTTTCAACAGAATTTTTAGTGGAAAATCATGTTCTAAGTATGTTCATCAGAAAGAGCCCGGAAAGAGATTTCCAACGGTATATTATACTCTCAAAACTGACTCCTGGATCAAAAAATATGCTTAAGTGAACAAAAGTCCCCAAAAGCCTACACCCTACCCTTTTCCCATTTATCCCTTAGACTTTGTAACTTTACCTTTTTATATAGTTTTAAAGTTTTTATTATAATCCCTTTCCCTCCAATCTGATTTCACCCTTTTCTCCGATCCAATCGCAATATTGAATCGCATGGTTGCGATTGACCCCGCCTGATCACATATGGATCGTTGATCTTCCCAACGATCCGACGGTCCACATCCAATTGCAATCATTCGATTGCATCGCATATTTTTAGCGCTTCCAATTTTTATCCCCGCTCCTTTGATTTTCTCCCATGCGATTACATCTCCGCCGTCGGTCCGCCCAACCGATCGGATGGCTCACAATTCCGTCGCACCATCGCAATCGTCCATTCCCACAGTTCAACTCCCGCTCCACTCCTTTGCCGATTTGTGATTGCGATTGGCTGGGTCCCACCATAGGCCTTTCCGCCCTGCTCCAATGCAAAAATGGTTTTTCCTTTGTAAATCCGATTAATTGATTTTAAAGGATTTCTTAAGTGTTTCATCGCAATCGGTGGATCCCAAAACACTTTGCCTCCGCTCCCCTTCCGATCCCCGATTGCAATTGCGATTTACTCCCCCGATCCCACCATAAACCCTTCCACCCATTCCCAAACGAAAAAATGGTTTTTCCTTTTGTACAGGGTGATAGTTCGATTATTTAGTTTTAAAGGGATTTCTTAAGTCCCTCATTGCATCGAACTTTTTCCATTGTTTTCATTGCCTCGCAAGTTTTTACGACATATTCCCGCTCTCCTTCTCGTCCTGAATTGCGATTGCAATTTCCCCTTTCCCCTACACACTATCACATCACATTTTTCCCAATCAAACTATCCCAATACACCTTCCTCCCTTTCCGATTGCGATTCCCATGGGTCCTACCTTAAAACCCCTCCGCTCTTTTCAATGAAGAATCATTTTTTTTCCCTTTGTAAAGCGCAAAATTTGTTTTTATTTGTTCTATAAAGGCTTTTCCTCCATCGCATCACATTATTTCATCAGCACTTAAAACCCGCTCCCCTTCTCATCCCGATTTTCTATTGCAATTTTACTATAAAACCCTTTTCCCTTTACACTAATCGCAATCGCAAGTTTCCATCGCATCTCTCCCTTATGTGATACACCTTCCCCTCTTCCGATTGCAATTGTGATTCAGGTCCACCATCCTTCCTTTCGCTCTTTGTCCATAAAAAAGGGACTTCTCTTCATTAAAAGGCATGATTTCAGTTTTATTGTTTTCAAGAGGTATCAATTTTTCAACACTTGGTTTTTATTCAAAGAGAAAAACAGAGAAACAGTCAAATGCCGTGAGCTAATTATGAACCAGAGACATCTACAACAGCTATAAAATAGGGATATGTTCTTCATATTTCCTATTTTAATTCATTGAGTGTAACAACAAATCTTCAAGATGGTCAATACGTGTTGTTTCTCCTTCTTTTCAGGGGCAAATTGTTGGTCTTCTTCCTATGTTCGGATTTCAGTTTATGGGCTGGTGAAATAGCTCCCTTTTTCTATGGATCTACTCCCCCTCAAATTTTGTATATTTAATGTAGTTATTCATCATTGTAAAGGGGGAATAAAGTGTGGAATTATTTGGAAATCACTGAGGACGCTCTGCGCTCCATTTGTAATAGTTTGGTAGGGAATTAATAAAGATATGCAGCTCTAATTTGTGGGATCCCTGTGGTATGAATTTTAGCATTTGTTCTTTCTTTTGTGTTCATCTGTAAATTTGTTATGTTTACCATTCGTTCATTCATATCTCTGGTTGAATGCTTTCAAGATAGATAGGTAGAATCCATTGTATAATGCTTCGCCTTGGGAAATCATTCAATACTCTATGTTTTCTTCTGTTTGAAAAGGATCCATATTCTATGCCATTTTCAGCTCCTCATGAGTCTTACCATTCCATCATTATTTTAAACTTAATTGTTAAAATTCTTGCCTACCTTGCCCCATGAAATACCCTATATCTCTGATTTAATTGCCCAGTTTCAAACTGCCCCATTTGTTCCATACAACCCTGAATTTTATAAAAAACAATTTTCATCATTATACCTAGCCTAATATCAGTTTACTCTTATATTTTATTGAATATCTTTTGCAGAGAGAGCCCTCTCCTGACCTTGTAGGGCTAGCTACAAGGCTGAGCGTGGTTTGAGGTTGCCCTGATTTTCCTTCCTTCAGCGTAAGGTTCAAATTAGGTGCTAACATTTCTGGTGACCATACTGGGGAGTATTTAAAAAAAAATATTCATCACCCCAGTAATATATTCAATATAAATTCTTGGACTCTAGATAATGATATTCAGAGTTTGCTAGGCTGAAATAAAATATTGTAAAGTAGAAATTTGACCACACTGGCTTCAAGGAGATACACAAGGGCCAACCCTGATCCAAATCCTCCCCCTATGTTTGATAATCCTAATCTCATTCAGAGGATAGTTAGAAGACAAGAAGGATCACTAAGTCCTAGACCTATTTTCAGATCCCATGCTTGGCCCAGTGAGTGGTTGTTTATAGAATATCTCTCTTTTGATGAGTGTTTTGAGCTTTCTTTGTTCAGAAGTAAATCTGAAACTGCACTTGATGACATAGTTTTAGATCCATAATTTCTTATAGATATTGAATTTCAAAGGGAAAACACATCAATTGATGACTATATTTTGAATTCCCCTCACACATCTATCACTGTAACCAATATCCCTGAGCCTTTAGAGTCATCAGCAACAACATTTCCTCCCCCTAATTCATTAGCATTTCCATCAGTTTCAGAAGTCAATTCTCAGCTTTCATCTCCTCCATCAACACCTCCCTTGCGTCCTAGTATCACAAACACTATTGTAAATCCACCTTGAGTCATGGCTACCCGGTATGCACCCCTGGTTTTACCTCAAAACCTGACTAATATGCCTACTGATTATCAAATTAAAATTCCTATCTTTGATGCCACTCAAAGCATCACAGCCCAACAACATGTTGATAAGATGAATGAATTTTTTGATCTTCATGAGGTAGAGGCAGAGAATGTAACCACAAGATTGTTTGTCCAAAGCTTTGGAGGTGAAGTTCGAAAATGGTTCAGAGCCTTACCAACAGGCTCTATCCATACTTTGCAGGAGCTACATAGACAATTCTTAGACCCGTGGAAGGTAAAGAAGAACCCACTCCAAATATTTTCTGAATATGAAAATATTAAAAGAAATGTGGGTGAAACTGTACAGGATTATTGTGTAAGATTTAATGCTGTATATAATGCTATTCTGGCCAATCTAAAACCCCCTATGGGATTATATTTGCTCAAGTTTCCAGATGGTTTCAATGCTGATATGACATATCAACTACGAGAAATAGATCCTACCACACTTGAAGACATGTAGAAGATAGCTGTGAGGGATGAAGCAAATTTGCTGGCCAAAAGAGTGCAGACCAGAGCTGAAAAGAGAGTCATTGTGAAAGAAGAAGCCTCTCCTTCATACAGGAATATGTACACTTTGATCCGGACAGTGAAGAAGATGGTTGATCAATTAAATATTTCAGATAGACTTGAAGCACAAATTAGGAATCCGAATTTCAGAGGACATCAATAGCCGCAATTCAAAATTAAGCAAAGAGAACAAAGAGCGTAGGACCAAGCAACACAACAATAGCAGATCAAGACTCCATTGCAACAAAATTACGTTCAGGGAACAAAAACAGATGATGATGATGATCCTTTGATTGAAGCCAACCAATTTTTCATTGTCGATGGTACGCCCATCTTTCTCACAGAAGATGAAGAATATACAACGATTACAGACATTCAAAAAGATGAAGATTTCATATTGGCTAATGATGCAGTGTTAGAGGAAGAGTCCGATGATTATCAAAGAGGATACATGAATGCTTTATCAGCGCAACAGAAGCAGTATTCTTTGAGGAACAAAGATGTGCCAATCAATCCCATTCAAAAGAGAAAAGAGATGCAATCGAAAAATGATTTTTCAAATACTCAAAGAAAAGGGAAAGAGGTTGCTGATCCCTCCCCCAGCAAGGCATCTTTAGCGATTAACACTGCAAATGAAAAGAACCAGCATAGCGCAGGAAAGGAGAAAGTAGAGAAGAAAGATACTCCCATCAAATAGGTAGAAAAATTTCCTTCTTTTAATTTGGAAAATGATATTTCTAAGCTAAAGGTGTCCATGCCCTTGACTGAGTTGGTGAAAAATAGCACTTATAAACATCAGGTGTCTAGAATTTTGCAAATAGACTCTGTATCAGATATGGTAAATGTTGAAGATGATTATCCTGAACTCATTTTTGGTCCAGCCACAGAATATCAATTTGAAGATAGTGAAGTCCCTTCCTTTTACCCGAGTCTTAGATTACATGAGTTCATTTTACATAATGCTATGTTGGACTCTGGAGCCTCGTACAATTTGATGCCCAAAGCCATTATGGAGAATTTGGGACTTGATATTATCCGAAAATACCATGATTTGTATTCCTTTTGTTAGTATGAATCTTTCGTCGGAAAAGACCACTTTAGCTACGCATAACAAATAGCCCTAACATCAATTATGGCTATCAATATCTTTAAGTATGCAATTAGTTGATCCAAATAATGCTGCACAAATCCAGATCTAAGCATAAAAGACATTAAGCAGTAAAAATAAAATGTAGCTCCATGCATCCAATAGACAAGACAAGAACAATGTATTTGAAAGAATTTTTTTATATTAAAAGGGGGCACCTGAGAGGAAAACAAGAAAGGTGTTTCCGATTCTCCTCAATGGGATGGGTTCTTGAAAGTCCTCAGCATTTCAGATCTAAAATTTCTCTCTCTTGTTGGTGTAGAAAACCCAGACAAACATAGAACTCAAAGGGAGCTCACAAGGCAAAAATGGAGAATGTGACCAAGAGTATAGATCTAGAGTGATCTAATGCAATGAAAGGTGACTAATGAATGGGAAAACCCTTCTATTTATAATAAAATATTATGGCGGTCTAGAACTTGGTGTATGAATAAAATATTATTAATCAAATTCTAGAACCACCTTTTAGGAATATTTTATTATATTTGTTGGAGGGAAAAGGATTTTTGACTTGGGTCAATTCCTTTATTTATAAATAATAAATAAATAAATGATTTATTTATTATTTTAAGGAAATGGTGGGAATGTAATTAAATAAATAATGATTTATTTAATTATTTATAAATGATTTAGTCAGATTTAACTAGGAATATTATTTAAATAAGGATTTAAATAACTTATTCCTAGAAAATAATCAAATAAATAAGGATTTATTTAATTGATTTCCTTGTTTTGGGTTAAATATGACTAGGAAATATAAACAAATATAGATTTGTTTATTATTTCCTTCTGGGGTTTCCTGTTTAGACCATAAACAACTTAATAAAGGTGTTTTACTAAGTTATTTCACATAGTGAAAGAAATTTTACTTAGGGTAAAATTGGTCTTACATGGTGTACTTGGGTTCATCTAATGATAATAGGTTAGATGACTAAAAAATGGTGTAATAGATTGCCCCCCAACGTACGAGTGTTAGGAGCAAATCGTATGACCGAAGTGCGTTGTAAGAACTCAATCACTAGACATCAAGAGGGAAGTAAGAGAGAGAAATGTAAGGTAGTCTAATGTGCTAAAGGACTAGACCCTGAGGAGACGAGACTTATAGGTGCAACAAGTCTCTAGTTTATGAAGTGGTACCTGTGCTAAAGGTGGCGGGGGAGGCATACCTATGCCCGCCAAGAAAAATTAAAAAAGAATAGGATGTCCAATAAAGAAGGAACCGAACTATAAAGTACATGCTGGCATACATACGAGCCAGAAAAATAGAATGATGAATCCCACATACATGCTGTGCCTGGAATAACAGTTAGGACTTATACAATAATATTTTAGTACATGAGATACAAATACAACCAAAATGCCCCTATACACGGGGAAGGGCTCGCAAAATTTGACTGATACATGAAAATCGAAAAGGCGCTGCAAGCGGCTGAGGCCGACATCATCAAATGTAAGGAGTTGCATCAAAGGCTGAAATGAAGAAGTCATCCGGGCATGTGGGGGGCTACCTGCAGGGCCACCCCCTCATGAGGGTTGAGACATATCACACACACTCGGGAATCACCAATAGCTGCTGCTGCATCACTGGACCATCAAGTATACAGATCACGATCATGTTGAAAGGAGCTCGAACCAAGGTACACCGCCCTCTAGACCTGGCTTCTGGAGTAAATGAGCTGATGTCGACAGAAGGAGGTCTGCCATAGGTGAGGCAATAAGGGATCCCCAACTAAGGCACGAGAGAAAATAATAGAGTGACTAACAGAAAGACACTAATGATGATGATGAAATGAGGGATATTGAGTAGCGGATGGACGACTTCCCTTGTTAGAGCATAAAGGGCATGAATGGATTGGCAGTGATGGACACAATATCATGAGGGATAGGGGACAATGGTACTGAAAGCCATAATGTGAAACATGAGAGAGTGACCAAGAAATTAAGGATGGAGGACTATAGCGGGATACAAAGGGACTCGAGATAGACTCCATGACCGATGATGACTCAACTCAGATGCTCTAAACAAGGGTGAATCGATGGTGCTGCCACACAGTAAAAGGTCCAATGGGGGACCATAAAAACATGAGTACAATAGGTTATCTCATGATGAAAATCAACACGAACAAATACAAGTAAGGAGGCAAAGTGGTGCCCTAAGTACAAGTGTTGTAAGTGAAGAAATTCGATTTGGAGGAGAGGTGAATAGACCCTTCGTGGACAAAATGTGCCCTGGTGAAGTATCAAAACATGAAAAACTAACAGATACCCATTTGAGTGCTCGGTGAGAGCTTTCCAACGGTGCAGACAGTGTGTCAAACGGGGCTACGGTTTGGTCGCAGCAGGCGAAAGAAAAAACAGGGGTTTTTCTTCTAATAAGGCATTTTCCCTCCAAAGAAATTCATTTGCTTGTGTAGCTATGGTGAATGTGGAGAGGAGAGAAGGCCCTAAATCTTGCGGTGATTGTAGCAGACAAACTGACCGTTGGAATCGAGATTCGTCAGTTGTAGGTAAGAGGCCTAATCCTACTCTTTGTTTTTGATGGATTAAAAGTTCAGATTAGGATCCCAAATCTCAGTAACAGCCCCTACCTCATCATTATGGCCGGGTCGCACTTTTTGGGGCAAAAACTATGACCTGGGACGTAGGTTTGGGTCTGAAAAGTGCAACCTGTCCCAGGATTTGGCCAAAAAGTGCGACCTGTCAGATGGAGGTGGTTTTAGTGTTGTTGTGGGCTGAGATTCAGTTTTTGTGTAATTGAATGCAGTTTTACCTTTCTGTAGACTGACAAAGATGATGGTTTTGTGAAGATATGGTAGATATATGGATCAATTGGAGAGAGAGAGACCTAGGTACATTACAGACGGAAATCCAAGTGGATCAGGGTGTCCATCGTGCATTGGCTAGGTTTGGGGTTCTGAAATTTGTGGAGAACCCTTTGATGAGGGTTGGGGAGCCCTTGTTGGCCCGAATTTTCAGTTATTTGGATCCATACCATGAGGTTTTTATAGTGCAGGGGCACAAAATTGAGCTGACAGTCCAGGATCTGTATTTCCTGATTGGTCTCCCACCATTAGGGATGGTGGGAAATACACAGCCAGTGTTATCGCGGGGGCGTAACATCATGGAGTTCGTAGAGCGACATTGTCGACCAGGTTACTGAGTCAAAGGGACTTGGATATCGATTGGGGATCTAGAGAGGTTGGAGACACCCTAGACTCAGGTAGGGTCCATTGTATTGGTCTTATCAAATACTTGGTAGCATCTTTAGACCAAATCCTAGCCAAGAATGTTTTGATGGATGTATTTGTTGCCGATGTTACACCACGGTTTGGAATGCTTCTATGATCCAGGTGTATATCAGTGGTCACCCACCTATTCCATTTGGACTAGCACCATCAATTCTTGCAGCTCTTCACATTCAGCACAACTTACTATTTTTAGCAGGTTTTCGGGTCCTCCACTCCCGGAGCCGTTTTGGGGCCTTAATGATCCAGGTGGATATTGGTGGCCACCCACCTATTCCATTTGAACCCCCACCATCAGTTCTTTCAATTTTCAAGTTGCAACAAAAATTACTATTTTTAGCAGTTTTTTGGGTCCTGAACTTCCGGAGCCATTTTGAGGCCCTAAACAACGTTTTTTAAAATGAGCAACAGGGTTCAGTGGACACAAAGCCACATTCAAAAGTTGTACCTCTGATAGAGTATTTTAGAGCAGAGGGATTCGAGCGCATCAACGAAGATCGGATGCCAAAGCTACGTCCTGGGGAAATTGAAACACCACCTACCCAAAACGGTGCTCCACAGCCACCGAGGCGCCTCATCTCTCATGCTTTGTGTTTTGAGACCTTGGATTCTACATTGTTTCTCAACAATAAACAGCTCCTCGAGCCTCATTGTAACATAGTTCGCAGGTCTCGTAGCCATCACATCTCTTCTCGGGATTCGTTACCAAAGACCTCAGCTATTTTATTTCCATTATGCCTCGTAAGCATACTTCGTTATTTGATATTAATGAAATGAAGTTATTTCCGCTACATCTCTATGTTCATGGTACTTGCACTCGTTGCGTCTCGCATAAATATGGACTTCGTTGGTTTCGGAAAGTGGGTCCTGCTTCTTTCTTTTGTTTTTCTTTTTGTGGCCATCTCGGAACGCGGCTAGTAGTAGTATAGTTAGGGCTCGATCTGGTTGAACCCTTGCAAGATCAGCCTCGCAAACCCCGATGACCTCCCATGGTGGAAGATAAGAAAGATGAGGGAGCAGGAGATCCTATCAAAATACTGCTCGAGGAGGCCCTCGAGAAACAAAGGAATGCGATGATGGATAATTTTGATCAAATCCTTCAACGACTGCCCACATATGGCACATCTACATCCAATAGCCACTCTGGAGGCGCCACTCCCTTCAAGGTACAGGTAAAATTTGACATTCCTATATTTGAAGGAAAAATAGATGCAGACACTGTAGACAAATGGTTAAATTTGCTGGAAGGGTATTTCTCGGTCCATGACTTCTCTGACCGAGAAAAGATTATTTTTGCACTCCTCAAAGCCTCCCCCCATGTCAAAGACTGGTGGGAAACCTACCATGAGAAAGAGAGCGAAGGGGGACCCTCTTTGTTCTCGGCCACACCCACTTGGAATTCGTTCCGAGACGGCATCAAGGAACAACATTACCCTGTGGGGAGCTATGAGGACAAATACATCCAATGGACCACGCTGCGGCAACAAAAGGATCAAGATGTGCATGAATTGACGAATTTGTTCCATACCTTGCGCACAAAGTTGGGTATTAAAGATTCAGAGAGACATTTGGTGCTCAAGTACCGTGGTTGTCTACACAAACACATTCAGGAGGAAATGGATTTCCTTGACATTACATCGCTTGGCACGGCATATCGCTATGCCGCCAAGATCGAGCAGAAATTTAAGTAGAAGAAGCGAGAATTTGGATCTGCGAATCCGAAAGGTGCCCCCGAACCGAAGAACAAGGGGCAAGGCCAAAGAAATGCGACTCAGAACAACACCACAAATATAAATAAGGACACAGGGAAGTGGTGTGAATTTCATAATAGCCCCACTCACAGCACAAACGAGTGTTGGGCCAAACAGTCTTTGGTGGCCGAACTAAAGACACCCGAATCAGATGCATTTTCTGATCCTGAGTTAGAGCCAGAAAAAGGCAATGACAGAGGGAAGCAGATCATTGATGCGGATCCCAGTGCCATTGTTGCCACCACCAAGATCTAGACGGAGGGTCCAAAGGATCCAGAGGAGGGGGAGCGCCTCTTCCAGTCGCAGATGTGGGTGAAGGGTTCTCCGCTGCAATTTCTTGTCGATAGCGGAAGCCAAAAGAACCTCATTTCAGCAGAGGTCGTGAAGCGGCTCAGCCTACCTACCATAGCACACCTGTAGCCATATACCATTGGGTGGCTCCACCCAGGGAGAGATCTCCGCATCCGCCAACAGTGCCGCCTTCCATACAGTATCAAGCCATTCACGGATGAGGTATTGTGTGATGTTGCTGCTCTTGATGTAGCTGATGTATTATTGGGCCAAACATACTTGTGGAGGCGTCATGCTGTGTATGAGTCTAGGCCTCGTGCTGTTATTATTAATTTTGGAAATAACTTGTACAGGATACCAGAGGTAGCACCACCTCCTGTCATCTCTTTAAATACTGCAAAACAACGCAGTAAGATTGTTTCCCAAACCAGGAAATTCATTTTCCTTACCACTCACTCACAGGGAAAGAAAAATATTGTGGCCACAACCTCGAAATAGGGCTCCCTTGCACGGCTGCAGCAGATGGACAAAGTCATGGAGGAATACAAGGAAGTTTTCCCCTCACTCATAGAGGTTCCTCTACACTGTCAGGACAAGCACTCCATTGATCTGACTCCCAACGCACCACTGCCTGATGTTGCCATACATCTTGCAACTACACATACAAAATTCAAACATGTACTGTCTGAGGCTGATAAAGAAACCAAATTTACTAAATGCATCCAGCATGTCCACCCGCAGGTCCTTGACATCTTCAACACATCTAATACTCAGTTCAACAGAATTTGCCTCATCTCATGGAGGATCTCAACGCAATGGGGACCATTGCTTCCTAAGGAGGGAGGAATGATCCAGGTGGATATCGGTGGCCACCCACCTATTCCATTTGGACTAGCACCATCAATTCTTGCAGCTCTTCACATTCAACACAACTTACTATTTTTAGCAGGTTTTCGGGTCCTCCACTCCCAGAGTCGTTTTGGGGCCTTAATGATCCAGGAGGATATTGGTGGCCACCGACCTATTCCATTTGAACCCCCACCATCAATTCTTTCAATTTTCAAGTTGCAACAAAATTTACTATTTTTAGCAGTTTTTTGGGTCCTGAACTTCCGGAGCCGTTTTGAGGCCCTAAATGACGTTTTTTGGGAAAACAGAGAGCAACATGGGTCCATGGACCAATTTTTCTCATTCAAAAGTTGTTCTCCTCGGATAGATCTTTCTAACGAGCTATTGAGTGCGTCGAACGAAGATCGGATGCCAAAGTTACGCCCCCGGGAAGTTGAACCACCAATTTACCCAAACGGGCGCCCACAATTTTGGTGCCTCATCACCTATGGTTAGGGTTTTGGATGTTTTGGATTATACATTGTTTCTCAACAATAAATAGGCCCTCGAGCCTCATTATAACATAGTTCAGAGGTCTGTAGCCATCACATCTCTTCTCAGAGATTCACTACCAACACCCTAGCTATTTTATTTCCATTATGCCTGTAAGCATATTTCTGTTATTTGATATTAATGAAATGAAGCATTATTTCCGCTGCATCTCTATGTTCATGGTTATTTCTGTATTCTGTTGCGTTCTTGCATAAATCCAGATCATTCTATCCAGGTCTTGGGGTGCAAAACTTAAAGGAACCATGCAACTTGACTTCTCTTATGCCACCATTCTAGTGTTTGGTCAGTTGAGAAAACTATATAGGGAGAAGAAAATGAAATACATGATCACTAGCAAAGAGAAACCAGTCAATCATCCAATTAATGCAGTCCACACAGATTTAGAGTCATTTTTATTATATTCAGATGGTGGTTTTAATGATGAAAATGTTCAGTTGGTAGAATTAGATGAGATACCTGAAATTTCAGAAAATTTTAGGGAAGTCCTTAGACAGGAAAAGGATAAAGTAGCAAGAATTTCTCAGCTTCCTACCTGCCAGCAGCAAAAGGACAGTGAGCAGCAGAAAAATGCAAAATTTAGTCAAGATAAAGTAGAGAAAGAAGAAAAATTTCAGCATCTAGAAGAAGAAGAAGAGGGTCTTTGGAGCATGGACTTTGATGGAGCTATTGGTAAGGATGGAGGTGGTATAGGAATATTGATTCGGAGCCCTATTTTCCAGCCTGAAAAAGTTCCTTGTAATGTTAGAGTATGTGCTTACAAGTTAGCTTTTGACTGCTCTAACAATGAAGCGGAGTATGAAGCTTTGATTGCAGGATTGAAAATTTTGAAGAAGATAAAGGCAAAGAGGATTTCTGTCTATGGAGATTCAGAGTTGATAATCAAACAGGTAAAAGGAGAGTACCAAGAAAAGCATCCAAGATTGAGGGCCTACATAAATGTAGTCTTAGAAATTTTGAGGAAATTTCCTAAGTACACTTTGACAACAGTACCCAGAATGCAAAATCTTATTGTTGATTCCCTTGCCATTACTGCAAGCAACTTGAAGATTCCAATGAATTCCAGCAGCAAGTTTGAAATTTATGTCAAACATAAGCCTACTATCCTAGACAATCTAAGGTATTGGAAAGAATTTTGGGATGACAATGAAATCAATGCTTTTTTGAAGAGTGAAGGAAAATTCAAGGATACTCCCATAGAAGGTGATTATAATGTCGATGATCAAGAAATTGAAACAAATCAGATGGACATATTGCAGCTGAAAGACAATGTAATTCCTAGAGGTCTCATACCTTTAGAGGAGCTTTTTGATCAGGATGATGTTGCAAAGGAACCAAGCTTGGTACCTACTGATAAAGGAGTTGAAGATGTTAATCTTAGAACAACTGAAAAGCCTAAGCTAGTCAAGTTATCAAAGGCATTGTCCCTTGAGGTAAAGGAAAAGTATGTTTCTGAATTTTCTGATGTGTTTGCGTGGGATTATTCAGATTTGAAGGTGTATGACAAAAATATAATTCAGCATACTATTCCCATCAAGCTAGATCAGAAACCATTTAGACAGAAGCTAAGAAGGATCAACCCAAAGCTGCTTCCATCTATTAAAAAAGAGGTAAACAGATTGTATAAAGATGGCATCATTGTCCCAATTAGATTTTCTGACTGGATTTCAAATTTGGTTCCAGTACATAAGAAGACAGGAGAGATAAGGTTGTGTATAGATTTCCAGAATCTGAATAAAGCATCCTTAAAGGATAACTATTCACTTCCGAAGATGGACCATATTCTGCAGAGAGTAGTTGGAGCATCAAGGATGTCACTACTCGATGGCTACTCAGGCTATAACTAGATCTTGGTGCATGAAAAATACCAAGACAAAACTGCCTTCACAACACCCTAGGGAACTTTTTCAGTATGCCAAAATGCCATTTGGACTGAAGAAAACTAGAGCTACTTCCCTGAGAGAAATGGACATTGATTTTATCAATGAAAAGGATGTTTTTCTTGTTGTTTATTTGGATGATCTGACAGTGTTTTCTGGTTCTGATGATGAGCATTTGCACCACTTGAAGGTTGTTTTTCAATGATGCAGAAATTTTGGGATTTCTCTTAATCCAAAGAAAATTCTGTTTGCTATGGATGAAGGCAAGTTGTTGGGGCATATCATATCTAAAGGCAATATCTGCATTGATCCTTCAAGAGTGGAGGAAATTTAGCACATAGACCTTCCACGTAACAAAAAGGAGATTCGAGCATTCAATGGTAAGATGAACTTATTGCACAGATTTATACCCAATTTGGCTGAACATTTAAGAGAAATGACTAACATGTTGAAAAAGGATAGCATTGTCAAATGGAGTGAGGAGGCTATCAAGTCGTTTAATCTGGTAAATTTTTCTCTGTCCAATGCCCCAGTATTGATTAGTCCTGACTATACTCAAGATTTCATTATATTTTCATTTGCATCGAAGCATACTGTAGCTGCGGTATTGATGCAAAAGAGAGATCAGATTGAAAAACCCATTTCTTTTTTCAGCAGGACTATTAGAGATGCTACCTTGCGGTATAATATCATTGAGAAAGAAGCATTGGCCCTTATAAAAGAATTGAAGGATTTTAGAGTATACATTCTGCATTCGCATACTATAGCATATGTTCCTAATGCAGCAGTAAAGGATGTGTTGATGCAAACTGATCTAGAGGGTTGAAGAGGTAAGTGGATAGCAGCAATGTTAGAATATGATTTGGAGATTAAACCCACAAAGTTGATCAAAGGACAAGGCTTGGCAAAGCTAATGGCCCAATCAAACCTATGTGCCCTGGATATAAATCTCATAAAAACAATGTTAGAGGATGAGGATGAAGGTTTCCTTGTTCTAGTTCCAGAAAATTTTCTACAATCCCCATGGTATTCAGACATTGTTTATGTTCTTCAGTACCTTTCATCGCCTCCCGGGATGTCTAGAAGAAAAGGTAGATCACTGAAACTTAAGTCTGCTAAATTCTATATTTTAAACAGTGCTCTATATTGGAAAGATCCAGGAGGTGTTTTTCTTAATTGTTTGGTTGAAGATGAGGCTCAGCAGGTGATGCATGACTTTCACAAAGGTGATTGTGGTGGTCATTTGTTTTGGAAAATTATAGCTAACAAGGTGTTGAGAGCAGGATATTATTGGCCCACCTTATTTTCAGATTGGTATAAAATAGTAATGAGCTGGAAAAATAAACTTCTTCCTCTCCCTTTGAAACCAGTTTCAGTAAATGCTCCCTTTCAGTAGTGGGGACTTGATTTCATAGGGGAAATCCATCCTGCATCATCAACACAACATCGATGGATCTTGACAGGTATATACTACTTCACCAAATGGATCGAGGTCGTTCCAGCAAGGCAGGCTACATATACGGTAATCATTCAATTTTTAGAATCAAATATCTTGTCTCGTTTTGGTTGCCCTCACAAAATCATAACAGATAACGCAAAATCATTAAAATATAAGAAGATGGTGGAGTTCTGCAACAAATACAATATTTTGTTGGGACATTCAACAACATACTACCCACAAGGCAACAGCCTGGCAGAATCATCAAATAAGTCTCTGATAAACATAATCAAGAAAATGCTGGAAACAAATAAGAGGAATTGGCATCGAAAGCTCATCAACACGTTATGGGCATATATATTCAGCAGTAAGAATCCATAGGTATGTCACCGTTTGAATTGGTTTATGGTATTGATGTTGTTTTTCCCACATCGTTTACAGTCCCGATCATGAGGCTACTGCAAGAGGCTGGTAGTGAAGAGGATGATAATCATCGAAGGATCAATCAAATGATCCACCTTCAGCAAACAAGAGAGGAAGTTTCTCAGAACGCTATTCAGTTACAGGAGAAGATAAATAAAATCTATGACCGTAAGACCAAAGCAGAAAGGTTTCAGTTGGAAAATGTGGTGTTGATATGGGATGCACGAAATGAGGACAAAGGGAAGCATGGTAATTTCGACAACCAGTGGAAAGGACCATACAAGATTTCCGCATACAGGGGACAAAATGCTTTCTTGCTCTCAGAGATGGATGGCCAAGATTGCCCTGGAGGACTAGTGAATGGTAGGCTTTTGAAGCACTACCATTGTTGAAGAGAATGGATCAAAAAACTATGTCACAATCATTGTATATACCATGTTATTTTTGGTCAGATTTTAAGTACACAATCATTGAAGTTTTGGGCCCGAGGTGAAGGCTATAAAACTTAAACGATACGTGTAAAGTTTGGTTTTAATTAAGTTTTCAGTCACAGTTTGAGTCAAAGTTAGTTTGCATTGTGTTAGTTTTCAGTATTTTGACCATATGTGCCCAATGGATAAGGTTACTTGGTCTACGGTGTTCTTGGCACCTCCAAGGAGCTACCATCCCCATTGGAGCCAATGTTAGTGTCAGTCTTGTCATACTGCCATCAGTGATCAAATTTACTCTTTTGCATTTGCATATTAGGAGTCTCATACCATAAATTTTCATCATTCCATTAGGTCATGGATTCATTGATGGTAGTGGTCTTTCATCAGTTTTCCCTCATGTGAAACTTGCTGATTCTCCTCTATATGGTCTTTAGTCATGATTCACTTTCATTCCCAATCCATATTATTAGGTCATAGGGTTGGTCTCATTAGGTTCTAGGGTCTCATCATGGTTAAATTAATGAGTCAAGTGTCAATAAATATCAGCAAGGTCATGAGGAGGTCAAATAAACTCAAAGGTACAACATCTAAAAAAATCAAAGAATTTTTCTATCAAGCTTGATGTAATTTTCACCTCAAAACCATGTTTTGAGGTGAAAACATGATACTTTGCTTTTATTATCATCTTTTATGTAATTTTGTGTCTTCATATGTAATAAGTTCCACTTCAGAAGATGTTATCTCCACAAAGTCACCACCCTACCTTCAAAGGTGTTTTCCATAGCATTTTCAGTGTAAAATCATGTTCTAAGTATGTTCATGAGAAAGAGCCTGGAAAGAGCTTTCCAACAATATATTATACTCTCAAAACTGACTCCTGGATCGAAAAATATGCCTAAGTGAACAAAAGTCCCCAAAAGCCTACACCCTACCCTTTTCCCATTTATCCCTTAGACTTTGTAACTTTACCTTTTTATATAATTTTAAAGTTTTTATTATAATCCCTTTCCCTCCGATCCGATTGCACCCTTTTCTCTGATCCAATCGCAATATTGAATTGCATGGGTGTGATTGACCCCGCCCAATCACATCTGGACCATTGATCTTCCCAGCGATATGACGGCCCACATCTGATCGCAATTGTTCGATCGCATCGCATATTCGCAACGCTTCGAATTTTAATCCACGCTCCTTTGATTTTCTCTGATGCGATTACATCTCCGCCGTCGATCCGCCCAACCGATCAGACGACTCACAATGTCGTCGTACCATCACAAGCGGCCATTCCCACAGTTCAACTCCCGCTTCACTCCTCTACCGATTTGTGATTGCGATTGGCTGGGTCCCACCATAGGCCTTTCCGCCCCGCTCCATTGAAAAAATGGTTTTTCCTTTATAAATCCGATTAATTGATTTTAAAGGATTTCTTAAGTGTTTCATCGCAATCAGCAGATCCCAAAACACTTTTCCTCCGCTCCCCTTCCCCCTTGCGATTGCGATTCCCCTTTTGGTCCCACCTAAGTCTTCTGCCCTTTTCAAAAGAAAAGGGCTTTTTCCTTGTGTTAATTCATTTTTTCCATTTCACTTAAATTTTTTTTTCCCTAAGTCTTCGCCCATCGCAATCGGCAATTTCCATAAGTTTAAACCCACTCCCCTTCTGATCCCCGATTGCGATTGTGATTTATTCCCCCTCTCCCACCATAAACCCTTCCGCCCATTCCCAAACAAAAAAATGGTTTTTCCTTTTGTAAAGGGTGATAGTTCGATTATTTAGTTTTAAAGGGATTTCTTAAGTCCCTCATTGCATCGAAAATTTTCCACTGTTTTCATCGCATCGCAAGTTTTTACGACATACTCCCGCTCTCCTTCTCGTCCCGATTTTCGATTGTGATTTCCCCTTTCCCATACACACTATCACATCGCATTTTTCCCAATCGCACTATCCCAATACATCTCCCTCCCTTTCCGATTGTGATTCCCATGGGTCCTGCCTTAAAACCCCCCGCTCTTTTCAATGAAGAATTGTTTTTTCCCCCTTTGTAAAGTGCGAAATTTGTTTTTATTTGTTCTATAAAGGCTTTTCCTCCATTGCATCACATTATTTCATCAGCACTTAAAACCCGCTCCCCTTCTCGTCCCGATTTGCTATTGCGATTTCTCCATAAAACCCTTTTCCCTTTACACTAATCGCAATCGCAAGTTTCCATCGCATCTCTCCCTTATGTGATACACCTTCCCCTCTTCTGATTGCAATTGCGATTCGGGTCCACCATCCTTCCTTTCGCTCTTTGTCCATAAAAAAGGGACTTTTATTCATTAAAAGGCATGATTTCAGTTTTATTGTTTTCAAGAGGTATCAATTTTTCAACACTTGGTTTTTCTTCAAAGAGAAAAACATAGAAACAGTCAAAGGCCACGAGCTAATTGTGAACCAGACACATCTACAACAACTATAAAATAGGGATCTGTTCTTCAGATTTCCTATTTTCATTCATTCAGTGTAACAACAAATTTTCAAGATGGTCAATACGTGTTGTTTCTCCTTCTTTTTAGGGGAAAATTGTTGGTCTTCTTCCTATGTTCGGATTTTAGTTTATGGGCTGGTGAAATAGCTCCCTTTTTCTGTGGATTTACTCCCCCTCAAATTTTGTATATTTAATGTAGTTCTTCATCATTGTAAAGGGGGAATAAAGTGTGGAATTATTTGGAAATCACTGAGGACGCTCTGCGCTCCATTTGTAACAGTTTGACAGGGAATTAATAAACATATGCAGCTCTGATTTGTGGGATCCCTGTGGTATGAATTTTAGTATTTGTTCTTTCCTTTGTGTTCATCTATAAATTTGTTATGTTTACCATTCATTCATTCATATCTCTGGTTGAATGCTTTCAAGATAGATAGGTAGAATCCATTGTATAATGCTTTGCCTTGGGAAATCATTCAATACTCTATGTTTTCTTCTATTTGAAAAGGATCCATCTTCTATTCCCTTTCAGCTCCTCACTAGTCTTACCATTCCATCATTATTTTAAACTTATTTGTTAAAATTCCTGCCTACCTTGCCCCATGAAATACCCTGTATCTCTGATTTAATTCCCCAGTTTCAAACTGCCTCATTTGTTCCATACAACCCTGAATTTTATAAAAAACATTTCCAATCATTATACCTAGCATAATATCAGTTTACTCTTATATTTTATTGAATATCTTTCACGGATAGAGCCCTCTCCTGACCTTGTAGGGCTAGCTACAAGGCTAAGCATGGTTTGAGGTTGCCTTGATTTTCCTTCCTTCAGCCTAAGGTTCAAATTAGGTGCTAACAACACCTTTGATCAGAATAGTGTAAAGGAAGATCGCGATTGTAGGCTGATATGTATCAACTCTAGAAATATGTGGGATGAAGCTAAGGAGCCCTATGTTTTCCCCAAACACTACAACCAGGTGTTTTTTTACCCAGATTTGTTGGACAGGGATTGGTGGTTCGTATTGACACATGACCCTAGATCAAAACATATTTTTGAGAACAATAGTGTTATCATGCCATGCGAGCTGGAAGATAATCAGGGTGATCATGAGAACCGAGAGTAATACATGTGTTTTTTCATCAATATTTATGCTTTTTAAGATGGGTTTTTCGAAACATTATAATATGTATTTTGAATTAATTGGTAATTTGCATTGTGTTAATGTTAAAATCAATATTTCACTTGATAATTTGCAATTATGTTGATCTAAAAAACAATGGTGTTGTATAAATTAGTTTTTTTTTTTTTTTTTATATCTAAGATCATGATAAAATAATGATAATTCTAAAGTACATGAATGTATTTGCATTATTTTCTAAACTTTATTATGTTACAATAATTCATATTATTCTAGATTTATTATCTTACAATTATTTAAAATTTTACAAATTTAAAAATTTTAATAAAATCATTTCACATTAATACAATTAAAATTTTCACATTAATACAATTAAAATTTTACAAATATTTGACATAAAATTACAATTAAAATTAGAATTAGAATTAGAATTATGATTATAATTAAAATTAAAATTACAATTTTAGAATTTACATACAATTAAAATTTTACAATTATAGTCAATTCACAGTAATACAATTAAAATTTTACAAATATTTTACATAGAATTAGAAATAGAAATAGAATTAGAATTAGAATTAGAATTAGAATTTTACAATTTCACGTACAATTACAATTACAATTTTAGAATTTTACATACAATTAGGATTACAAATATTACAATTTTACAATATCATGATCATTTAATATTAAATTAATTAATAAACATCACGTTCATGATAACCATCGTACAAACATCATATTTGACTAAAAAACACATTCAAAATCGTTAACATCATCGTGATCATGATCATCTAAGAAAAGACAATTAACATTATATATTAACATCATCACAACAAAAACATCAAATATACATCTCATGTCAAATAACTTATGCTATCACATACACATCTATCTGCAAGCTGCACATTAAATGAACATATCTAACATGACCTAACAATATACACATCATGATGATCACCAACATGTAAATTAAGTACAATTGCAACATCAACATAATATATATGGACCATATATATATATGTGTGTATGTATGTTGGGAAAAATACTGAGAGGGGGGGGGGGGGGGGGTTGAATCAGTATTTTGTTCTGACAGAAATTTTTTTACTTTTTCTTTCTCTAAAACCCATATGCTACTTTACTGAGCCCAAATCGCGTATACACAGATATCCTTAATAAAACTTGCGTATTGCCAGAAATCTTATTATGCAAATAATTCTTTACTTAGATCATTGCATCATTCATTCATTAGATGTTTAGTAAGCAGTAAACATGTGTAGTAAGAACAGAATAAATCATCACACATAAGCAACACACATGAACACCAGGATTTAAGGTGGAAACCCAATTCGGGAGAAAACCACCACTGCCATCGTCTCTGTCTTCAGTATTTATTATAAAGAAAACTTCTTACAACCATGTACTAGCGCAGACTCATACCAGAATGCAGGCACCCATCTGCAGAAGGCTACAACCTTTTCTCGTTTACCAGCCTCTCCTGGAAGGGAGCTACAACCCCCTGCTCTCGTGAACCAGCCTCTCCTGGAAGGGAGCTAATACCCCCTGCTCTCATTTACCAGCTACCACTGGAAGGGAGATAAAACCCCCTCACTGAAGGCTTTAACCCTCAACACCACTGCGGACCACGTTTCATCAATTTTCATACTAGATGAAACAGCTTCAATATAACCCCTTAATATAAACAACCATACTTTACCCAAAACTTCAATCAGAACAGCAATATCACTGTAACCAGAATATTAGAAATAGCCTAGACTTCAGAGTAGATGATCAGATACACATTCAACCTTGAACAACCATCAATTCAGATACCATACGCTACTTTGCTTCACTGAATCTGCATATATACGCGCTTTCCTGCTCATCAACCCACGTATACTTCAGTGCATACCAATTTTTATATTATAAATTAATACGCGACTTTTCTTTAAAGTTTCCACGTATGCACGTGCTTTCCTTTTCACCAACTAGCGTATTCTTCTGTGTATGCTTTCTTTCAGAATTTGTTCAAACTTATATTCAGATCTGAAATCACATTTCTGTTCAGACAATCTATCAACCATGCTGAACTGTTTAGACAATCATTCTTCCTTCATCAATTTAGTCATTGAATCATCAACCAATCAACCAACAACTTGATCTTTAATCAACATAATCAGCAGCACAATCAACATTCAAACAACCCAGTTCTGTATGAATACATCATTGTCAGATAGCAGCAAAACAGTAAAATAGATCAGACATTTCATTCCACATACTTTCGGAAAACCCTAGATTCCATACGCGCTTTTACTTCACTGAACTTGCATACATACGCACTTTCATAGAGACAAACCTGCGTATACTTCAGTGCATGTTATTCTTCAGAATCCCTAACTGCCATATGCGCTTTTCTTTACTCGGACCCGCGTATACATGCACTTTTCATGAAACGAACCTACGTATAGATCAAAAAATTTTCAGGACTGTGCAGCTCTTTAGATCAGGTAAAGATTCGCCAGATCACAGATCTAAACACTTCATAAACAGATCTAGAAAATACATAGTCAATTTTCAGATCTAGAGATCCCTCTTCATCATTTTCTTCATAGGTGCATTATTAATTTAGATCAATCAATAAACTGTTACCCTTTCCATACAGATATACTTCAAAGTGAATTATTCATTACAACCCAGACCTATGCACACCCTTGCACTATGATCTTCTTCTCCTTATATAGATTTAGCCTTTGTCAATACCATGAGTCAAAACCACTCAACCGCTGATGGTATTCCTGGACGGGATCAAATAGATAATCCAACGCTCAATACTGTGGGCCAATACCATGGTAAATTCCCCTGGTTTTATAAATTTAGAGCGCAAATAGGCATACGCTACTTGGTACGTACTTTTCTGCGTACATACGCTACTTCGCCTTTACAAACCCGTGTATACTTTGTGACATGACATTTTCATAATTTCTCTGGCCCTTATAGGAAATCCTTTCTCCACTACATCTGAACTGCTCTGTAGATACACCAGATTTACATCATTAACAAATAGGACAAGTCAGTTTCCATCAAGGTCAACTTCATCAAGTAGGTTGCCATCAAGGACAACACTCTGCATCATATTGCCAACAATCTCCCCCTTTGGACTTGATGGCAACCATGATGGTGTTTGATCACCACAACATATAGATACATTGATTATAACCATTATTCAAACACCATGATACTCTCCCCCTTTGAAATCAAGGGCAAAGGGCGGATCAAAAACCAAAACAAGGTTTTTCTTCTCTTGTAGAAAGAAGAGCTCTGTAGATTTGATGTGCACTGAAGTTACCATGCTCCCCCTGAGTTCATGCTGAATCTTCAAACATAATTTTCAATGAAGTATATGACTCTATGAACTTTCCTATCACCAAGGACTCATACTTACATCAATTTTCCAACCAAGTGGATTTACACATTTTTACTCAACTACCCAACCAAGTGGGTTTACAAATTTGAACAAGTCCTTACATGACTGAATATTACAATTTTACATCATAGGTCTCAACATGACCTTTTTCATCAACTTACAGAAATGACTTATATAATCAAGATCAAATATTCTCAAGCATGAGATCAGACTACAAAAAATAAATAGAATGTCAACAATGCATCCTTTTCACATGACCAATGCTCCCCCTTAGCCCGTGCATCCTGAACACTTTCAACAACAAATCATCAAGGCATCTTCATCAAAAGTATTAAAGAATGAAACAGAAATATGAGAGTTGGAACATCACCAAAGAGACCCAACAGCACTGCAGCTGTGCTGAAGAATGTTGACCCAGAAAATTTTTATCAACAAACACTCATACGCGGTTTTTTGTGTATAAACTCGCGTATATACGCGACTGTCCTTTAGGAAATCCGTGTATCCAACTTAATCTTCTGAATTTAAGCAGATCTGATCTTCTGAGAGGCAGAGACAAATCCCAGCTTCTGTCTGAGATATTTGAATGCTTCCCTGGGTAAAGGTTTGGTAAATATATCAACAACTTGTTCTTTGGAGGGAACATACTCCAACTTTACCTTTTGTTCAAGCACTTGTTCACGTAAAAAGTGATACTTGATGGGAATGTGCTTTGTCTTGGAATGCATAACATGATTCTTTGAGATACTGATGGAACTTGTATTATCACACATAATGGAGATAGGAGGTGAACATTTGATTTGAAAGTCTTGTAAGGTTTGCATCATCCAAAGAAGTTGTGTGCAACATGATGCGGCAGCCACATATTCTGCTTCTGCTGTAGATAAGGCAATAGAGTTTTGCTTCTTGCTGAAACAAGATACTAACTGGGGCCCCATGTAGAATGCACCACCACTAGTGCTTTTTCGATCATCAACATTTCCAACCCAATCTGCATCAGTGTACGTATGAAGAGTGAGATCAGAATTCTTTGGATACTATAGTCCAAAGTCTTGAGTTCCTTGTAGATATTTGAATATTATTTTGACAGCCTGAAGGTGAGACTCTTTTGGATTAGCTTGGAATCGTCCAACAAACCCAACTACATGAATAATGTCTGGTCTAGTCCCAGTGAGATAAAGTAGACTTCCTATCATAGATCTGTATTCTGGTTGATTCACCATGGGAGAATCATCATGAGAGCTGAGATTACATCCGGTTATCATTGGTGTACTTACATGTTTGCACTCTTCCATGCCATACTTCTTCAAAATTTGTTTAAGATATTTTTCTTGTGATAAGAATATTCCATCTGTTGCTTGATGCACTTGCAAGCCAAGAAAGAATGTTAGTTCCCCAAGTAAAGACATTTCAAATTCTTGCTGCATAACAAAAGAAAATTTCTGACTCATAGACTCTTCATTACTTCCAAAGATGATAGTGAAAATGTGAAGCTGGGTTACACTTTTTGCCCTTTTTTGAGAAAATTTTTTCATTTTTTTCGGTTCTTCAACTTTCTGCAAACTATAACAATTTTTCTGTGTAGAATTTCATTTTGCGATAAAAATAAAAGTTGTGAGAAATTTTGTTAGCTTTCTATTACTTATTTTTTGAAATTTTTTTATGCAGATTTGATATGTCAACTTAGCGTTTCTTTGAGTGTGTGTTTCTTAACAATCAAAGAATTCATAAGAAGTCATGTTATGTCACAATGCTGTATTCATTGAAAATTTGTGTTTTTGAAAAAAAAAAATCTGTTACAACAATCTAGACAGAGTCTACTTTGTTTTCACCATATTTACAAAGCCAATGAATGCATATCATAATTACTAGAATTTTTTGAACTGGTACAATACGAAAAACTGCATATTTTTGATATGTTTCGCGTGGCAACAAATTTCTTAACATATAAGTTATAAACTAAAAATCTAAAAGCTACCCATTAGAGTCAACGGACCAATGTAGTGCCCCATAATTTTTTCAATTTTTTTTACAGTGTATTTTGGGAGATACAAAATTTTGATTTCACTGAATCACGATGACCCTCAGAAATTGTTTGCACTCATTTTATTAGAAAAATAATTAAAATTAATAAACGTTTACGAAATTCCATAAACTTTATATTTCCTGAAAGTAGATTCAATTCTGAAAATGCTTGTCTTGGTTATGACAGTTAATTACAACCTCTCATGGAGTTTAATCAGTCCAAAGTTGCAGAACCGTTTTCAAAGCCTGGTTTTGCGTAATTGGTGACGTGTTAGTTCGGCCGAACTATGTTTTCCGGTTACGAGTCGTTAAAACTAACGTCTTAATAGTTCGGCTGAACTTCTTATCAAAAGTTCGGCCGAACTATTGTGCAATTCTCCGTCGGCCGGAAACTTTTGTGGAGCCCCCTACAAAACACATATTTCGCATCAATATAAATTGCCGCGAAATGATTCACAATTTTCGCACATTTCACACTTCATTTCATTTTACAACTTGGTTTGAATTCAAAAACTTTTCTTCAAAGTTTGGGTTTAAAGAACTTTTTTGGAAGACATTTTTTGGAGGCGGCGTGATTTTTCTTGGAGGTTCAAAGTTTGAGTTTAAAGAACTTTTTTGGAAGACATTTTTTGGAGGCGGCGTGACTTTTCTTGGAAGTATGTACGTGTTTTCTGTTGAAATAAATCTTTTGAGCTTCTTTGTTCAAAAACTTTTCTTCAAATTTTGGATTTAAAGAATTTTTTTGGAAGACATTTCTTGGAGGCGGTGTGAATTTTCTTAGAGATATGTACGTGTTTTGTGTTGAAGTACGTGTTTTGGATTGGATTACGTATTTTTTAGAAAATATTTTTTTAAATTAAATATTTTGTGATATTGTTTGTAATTGAGTTATTGTCTAATTTTTTGAAGGAAAATTTTTGAACCTCATACCCTATTATCATGGGAAATCGAAGAACTTGTGTGAGAAAATATGATCGAAAAAGAAAGCCTGAGGAACGTAGAGAAGAGACGAGACAATATCGCAAAACAAAGTTAGAAGCTCTCTCAAATATTGAAGAGGAAAATCAACCTCAAGCAGAAATTGAAGCAGGTATGTAAATGTAAATATTACATGATCTATTGATATATATTTAAAATTTTCCTAATGTAAAATGTGAAGCTTAATTTTTATTTGATGAACTAGTTTGAAAAATATTTTGTTTGATATAAACAGACAGAGATATTCCTCAAAATATTGAAGAAGAAAATCAACTTCAAGCAGAAATTGAAGCAGGTATGTAAATGTAAATATTATGATCTATTAATATATTTTTAAAGTTTTCCCAATGTAAAATGTGAAGCTTAATTTTTATTTGATGAACTAGTTTGAAAAATATTTTGTTTAATGTAAAAAGACAGAGATACTCCTCAAAATATTGAAGAAGAAAATCAACCTCAAGCAGAAATTGAAGCGGGTATGTAAATGTATATATTATGATCTATTGATATATTTAAAATTTTCCTAATATTTATCGACATATTTATTAATTTAGTGATTTATTGAATATGTACTATTTTTTCGAATATGTACAGATGAAATCACTATCGATAATGAGATGTTAGAAAATGTTGACACTCACACATATGGAGATAAAAACCCTGACCATGTTATACGATATCGTGTTAACTGCATTTTTGAAAAGTATTTCTTAAATGAGCGGGTGACAGTTCAGGCTCAAATGTTGAAAGGTTTCCTATCATTAAGGAAATTAAAAGAAGCTACGACACTATTGGGTATTCGAAAATCAACCAAAGATAAAAAAATGAAGGAAGAGGTGATAAAAAATATGAGTAGTGCTATAAAGTCAATTAAGAGATCTAGAGAGAAAGATGTTTCAATTGTACGTAGAGGAATACAGATGGCAATGTTTTCTCAAGTACTCAAGAGAATCGTTTGGTAACATCTATGGCACGAGCACTGGGAACCTTGCGAAAAACTTTGCACAAACATCGGAAATTTTGGTTGCAAATAGATGTAAATGATGAACTCGCTTGTTGGAGAGTTATTTGTAGGCAACCATACAAATATAGACTTGGAGAAAATGTTAAAAAAATAATATATGAATATTGGAAGAACAATTCGCATGTTTCACCAACTGCAAGGCATGTGATGCGAAGAAGAATAGCACGAAATCAGTACGAAGAACATGAAAAACATCTCTTGGAAACCACTCAAATAGAGTTATTCAAACAAAGCCCAAAGAAGAGAATTCTGCCAAATTCAAGTTTCACTCAAGAAGCTTTTGTTCAACAAAAACCATGGTATGGAAACCCATCACCAGACACACACTTGTTGTAGCTGTTATCATGTGGAATTTGAGTTATATTATGACACATTCCTTGATTTCGCTAGAACATTATGGAAAGATTCACCTCCTCCTTCCACTATCCGTGAATTCATATCTCAAATTCTATGTGAAAGAGCAAGCGATGAACTATTTTACAAAAAGAAATGTGTTGGTGGTAAAAAATGCGATGATTGTGGAAATATGACTAAATTTCAAAAAAAATATTGTATTGATATAAATGATCAATCATTGTTCAACATGAAAGTGAAATAGAAGAGATATGAATATATCGGTACATCGATTCAAGGTGCAGATAGTGTTAAAAGAATCGAATTACGAGAAGACGAAATTTTTCTGATAGAATTTTTGAGAAAGTTTGAGGCAGAAATCTACAAATACACCAAGCATCTTGGAGTCTCATTTAGATTGCAAGTCAAAAAATCTCGTGAATTTTTTCCATCAGGGACCATTTTGTCAGTGATTGATTTTGCAGAAAACTACACATTTGTTCCACAAAAAGAAATTCATAGTGAATACTATCATTCTGACCAAGTCTCCATGCTCGTCCATATTCTATATAGATGTTCTGAACAAAACATCGATCATATATAAATCACGCGTGAAAATCGACATATCAATAAAGAATATCACTTTTATATCAGTAATGATCATACACATGATACATATTTTGTAGAACATTGTTTTGGAAAAAAATATGATTCCTTGAAAAATCATGGAACAACATTCAATGAACATTAGATATGGTCAGACGGATGCGCAGGTCAATTCAAATATGCATGATTATTCTTTTGGCTGTGTTGTCTTCATAAGAAAACTTGCATTAAACATTGTTGGAGTTTCTTTGAGATTGGCCATGGAAAAGGAGAACATGACGGTGCAGGAGCATGCATAAAATGAGTACTTCGAAGATATCAAATGAACCACTTTGCACGCCGACTTGTGAACGCTGAAGAAGTTGTTCAATGGTGCAAAAATGCTCTAAGCCATGAAATTAACCCATCAAGAGAAGTGCGAAGGTACATTCAATTTAATCTATATTGGAAATCTAATTTTAAACACTGTACATTTATCATGCAATGATTATTTTATTGTATTTTGATATCATATTTACATTCTTCTTTGAATTTTCTATATAAAGTTTTTTCTCTCGGTATACTGAACTAGGATGATGAGGATTCAATGGGAAATGAGGGGGGTTGGAAACAAATAGTGAACTTAAAATTGCATTCAATTCAAACAAAGTTGTCCACAAATGTGTTTGCATTGGATAAAAGAAAATATTCTTGTTTTTGTGATGTTTGCATAGACAACACAAAATCCAATGACGATTGTGAAAACAAAATGTACGTGAACGATTGGAAACATACAAAGCTAAATACAAAGGGAAAAATATCTGTTGCAATGTTTGAAGAAATGCAATCAGAGGAAACCACAATATCATCCGATGGTAATCGAGTTTCTGATCTTGTTAGAGAAGGTAACATTTGAATTACTTTCTAATGATTTAAAGATTTAGAAATAAATTTAAATATGGCATTTGGGAAGAAAGAATTATTGATAGTGGGGTTGGGGAGATAAGTTTGTCAATAAATCATTGACAACATGGTAAATTGCAGGACATTTGATGCCTGTAATCAACGAAAAATGAAATTATTACAAGACTATGGATCACGATTTCAGTATGACAAAGGGTCTATTATACCTGAAGTTATTTTTTCAAACAAACTCGCTGGCATGGAGACTTTGTTTACTGAACATTTAATGGAACCTGATTCCATAAGTTGTCAGTATAGTCACTTGGTGTGTGCAGCACGCATAAAGTTGATAGAAGTTCAATCAAAGAAAAAATAAAAAATAAAGAAATGGAAAATGTCAAAATCCGATCATGAACGGATTATTGAGGATGGAATTCCATTAGAATTTTTTTGAGTGAAGTGTCCAACAATTTATTATCTTTGGATTAAATATGTTTTAGAACTTTCAGTACTCAACTAAAAATTGAGTTGCTTATGTTATTTGTGGTTTGCAGATGTTACAAATTGTTTGGGTACAAGCACGTGCTCTAGTATCAACTGAAAGTAGTTTTTCTATACATGTGCATTGATTAAAAATGTTATATGTATTGGATATATATATATATATATATATATATATTCTAGAATGAAATTAATTGTTTTTGTATATTAATTGTTCTTGTATATGTTCTCCGACCATATGGTACAAATTATTTCACTTTATTTTGTAAGGTCAGATTCGGTCCCCATATGGCCTAGCCTCCAAGGGACGAGATAACAAGTGGTTGTCCAAACTTGCCCGAATCTCAGCTTTTAAGTACAATTTTATTGTTTATGTCAGGCATCTTACATGATGTCCTAGCCAAAGATAGATTCTCTTTGTTTCAAGTTTCTAGTAAAAGTTGTCACCGAATGACCTGCTCGAACTCTTGTAGTAAACACCATACCTTATCTCTCTTGCTCTCCAATATTATTAAGTTTAATTATTATAACACAAAAATCGTTCTACATTGTCAATAATTTTTTGCGCTTACACTAAAATCAATGAACACTATTAATCCAATGTCTTTACAAGTAATGTACCATCATACATTCAATTATATCAAATTAGAAATCAACATATACAATGAAATCAATGGGGATTGTCTTGTTACAAGTAACATAATTTCAATTTACCATATGTGCAAATGTAGGTTGAAACCATCCAAAACTTTAAGTTGTAGATTGAAACCATCCAAAACTTTAAGTTTTAAAACCCTTTTGATTATATATTGTGTAACATTAAAACATTAAATACTAAGTCATGACAATGATTGCAGACAAATGTATAGAGGGGTATATCCATTTGTTCAACCAATGGTTTTTCACCCACAGTCCTTCAAGACACCATTCAGACAAACTGGAATGAAGCACACAGCATACTAAAGAAGAGAAGGAAAGCATTCTCAAGAACTCTGTTTGGAAAGGGCTCACTTGGAAGGAAAGAAGGTCAATGCCAGGTGCTAAAGTCAAGAACATGGAAGATAGATTTCCAAGAGGGACTTTCTTGATCCGAAACCTATCAAGGTTTGAAGAAAGAAATGCATGTGTTGCACAATTTGGAAAAGAAGACCTACTCACACTATGAGGACTGGGAGTTCACAGAAGCAATGCAGACCAAGAATATGAGCTGAACCAATCTGCTGTCTGATTCCATTTGTTCTATGGAGCTTCATGAGAAGAGATATGTGAAAAGAACTGTTAAGCCAAGGGCTAGTTCGAAAGACATATTGGAAGAGAAAATGTTGAAGAAGATTGCGGAAGTAAGGCGCAAGACAAGGAGGAGGAATGATGATGAAAGTTCCTTGGACTTGAGATTCGTGTCTACAACTGTACATGGGAAAAAGTTCTCTGCTTTGATAGACACGGGGGCTACCCATAGCTTCCTAAGTCGAAAGGCAGCTTCATCTCTTAGAAAGAGGAAGGCTAGCATCGAGAAAGAGTTGAGTGCTTTCAAGATATCATCCATGATGAGCCAACAGAATAAAGTCATGAAAAGGCCATGATATAGTAATTGCCTGGAAAGATAGACTTAAGAGTCATTGACATGGATGATCATCTTTACACAGCTGAATACTCATGCATATACATTATACCAATGATGGACTAGGAGTATTCTCAGAATTTTGAATCAATTCAAATCATTAAATGTAAACACTAATAGTTGAATGTTCAAGGCTTCAAATGTAATTAGATGATAACACATTTCAAGTCTACATGCTAAAAGTACTGCAAACTGTCTAAAGGAACACTTAAACCAACAGAATACTGTCAATCCAATGAACATTATTAATCAATGGGGATTGTCTAAAATTAATCCAAAGAACACTTAAATCAATGAACATTATTAATCCAATGAACATTATTAATCAATGGGGATTGTCTGGACCGAGACATTCTCTTAATTCTTGTGATCAATTTTAAACTATTTTCTGAACAAAAAAATTTAACATTAAATATCACATGTCAAATGTAATTCAGATGACAACATTACTTCACATTCACATGCCAAAAGTACTAAAACCATCCAAAGAACACTGAAATCAATGAACAAGTTATTAATCCAATGACTTTACAAGTAATGTACCATCATATGTATGCAATTATATCAAATCAGAAATCAACATATATTGTAATGAAATCAATGGGGATTGTCTTGTTACAAGTAACATTTCAATTTACCACATGTGCAAATGTAGGTTCACATTCTATCATTCATGTAGTTTTAAAAACTTCGGATGCCATGCCAATTATAATTCAACTATCCAACAAAAACATTTAACATTAAATATCACATGCCATGCCAATTATAATTCAACTATCCAACAAAAACATTTAACATTGAATATCACATGTCAAATGTAATTCAGATGACAACATTACTTCACATTCACATGCCAAAAGTACTAAAACCATCCAAAGAACACTAAAATCAATGAACAATATTAATCCAATGACTTTACAAGTAATGTACCATCATACATGCAATTATATCAAATCAGAAATCAACATATACTGTAATGAAATCAATGGGGATTGTCTTGTTACAAGTAACATTTCAATTTACCACATGTGCAAATGTAGGTTCACATTATATCATTCATGTAGTTTTAAAAACTTCAGATGCCATGCCAATTATAATTCAACTATCCAACAAAAACATTTAACATTAAATATCACATGTCATGCCAATTATAATTCAAATATCCAACAAAAACATTTAACATTAAATATCACATGTCAAATGTAATTCAGATGACAACATTACTTCACATTCACATGCCAAAAGTCCAAAAGTACTAAAACCATCCAAAAAATTAAATAAAACAAATTATATGATAGTTCATTGTAATAAAATATGTCCAAAAAATTGTAAATCTCACTTGAGTATCAAACTGTATCAAGTTTAACAAATTTTAAAACCATCTAAATTTTGAAATCAAATCTGTAAATCTTGTCCATCAAATGGAGGATCTGTCTGGGTCTCGAGTAGCGCCCTGTCCTGTGAATAGAAAACCATCATACACAATGCACATGTACTTGAACATTAAAATTTGAAGTTTTAAAAATGAACGAGAATATATATATCTAGAACTTCATGTAAAAAACAAAATATAACAAAAAAATCATGCAATACCTCATAAGGTTCCCTCTCCATTTGATGAAGAGGTTCTGCCATAGAAACATCTGCAGTGGTAACCTGTACAATATACATGTACAGTTAAATATAAATATATATATATATACATAAATAATTTATATAAATTAAAAAATTTCAAATGAAAATGCACGTGTACATATATAAACTTATTTGAACAATAATATTAAAAAAAAGAACTAAAGACAACTTGTTCAAATGTTGTGGATGTTCCTATCTCCGTCGCTAGAGTCCTCGGATTAAAAAAATCTTCTACACGAACCTAAATTCAAAAAAATTTAAATAACTCAAAATATAGATCTCTCTCTCTATATATCTCAATTTTTAATGGAACTTTTTGAGGTAACATAAATTTTGAACTTGTGAAAAATTGTCCATACTTGTACATCTCCCAATGAAGTAGAAGGTATATCTCCTAAGGAAGAAGAATGTACAACCATCCCAAAAACATCAGACAGAATCGGAATCTGTTAAAACATTTAAAATCAAATTATATATATACATACATGTACATGTGTGGCAACAATTATTTATTTTAGAGTCACTTAAAAAACACTAACATGCATGTGCCAACATATCATGATGGTCAGACCCATCTGCATCGTTTGAGCCAGAGGTCCCGAACGTAATATTAACATTTTCATCACGCATCATGCCTGAGAACTGCAAATGGTGTTTTAACATATAATCATACATTTTTGTTAGATTAATGTACAGATACAAATAAATGTATACATGTACATACACATGTATTTATTACAAATTGTACACATGTATATGTAAATATAATTTCAAACCCTAAGGTCACTAACACATACCGTTCCGGTGCCCTCTTCCTCACGAAAAATTAGGTCTTGCAGACCATTGTGACAATTTATTGCGTATGTTCGGAGATCTTCAACATTCATGTTGTAAATCTCCTCATCTGTACAATAAACAAAATTGGCACGTGCATTTTCACGTTCTCTTTGTCGATTTAATCCAATATCGACTCCACTCAATCCGCTATGAACATTGTCGATCATAACATCTCTTGCTTCACGAATTATTTGAGAAGTCGCATCCATCTCTGATCGTAGGGTTTCGACTCGAAACGGTCGACTCACCAATGGTGGCTCAGGGCGAGGCAACTCCACATCTCGCTTAGCGCCCTTACGTTGATATAATCGACCTCTCCCAGGGCCAAAAAATTCTGAAGGAAGGTCATTGTAGTCGGGTTTCATACCCAAAACAAATTCTGCATAAAACATTTGTGCAAAATAAACAGGAACCTCATCGTTCCATGGAAGCCTTCAAAAGGCCGCAAGATGTCGATCATACAAATATTTTGCTTTGTCTGGGTGCTTGAAATACTGCACCTTCAAAATTTTTCTTTTTAGCCCTTCCTTATAATTAAACATTGACTTAGCATCATCTCTTGAAACTCTTTTTTTTATGTCCTGCCATTTATCGGGACCTATCACTGTTTCTTTTCTCTTTCTCATCACTTCTACAAACAAATCAGTCGTTGGCCCCAAATTTTTGTACACTTTTACCATTTCACTCAATGAATGTGTAACTATTTCTAGGCTTTGTCTACTCTCAGCAGGTAGAGACAAAGACTCTAGATCTCTTTGCAATTTTGCATGAAGGCTTTGACACCTTTGTAAGGTGCATTCCGCCATGTTCGTTTCCCATGGTATATCAGTAATCTCAGCTGGATAAGTTGTGCTGGGTTGACAACCTTCTTCTTCAATGTAGCGCCCTGCCCTGCGTCTTTTTTGACCACTGGCTCAAACATTTTCAGCCTCTGCATCAATATATATAAAATTTCGTATATTAGAAAAAACACGTGTAAAAAAAGTTGTACAAATTTAATGAAAAAATACTGAAATTGATGGAAACCTTGATGTTGTTGGTTAACATCATCTCCAACATGACCCTGCTGAGAACCAACCCCAGAATGACGCTGCTGAGAACCAGACCCACAGTGACCCTGTTGAGAACCAGCAGTCGTTGATTGGCCTTCGGGGGAATAAATATCACCCCCTTCTCGCAACCTGCTACCACTCGTCCCTCGACCGGTTGAACCTTGGCCACGCTCCATGGATGGAGTAGAAACCCTTCTCCTCTTGCCTCCTAAAAATTAAAATATGAAACTTATTAACAACTAATTTCACTCACAAAGTTAATAAAAAAATCAATTCCATATGTACACACATGTATGGAGATTTAAGATTATATTTAAATACCGTGAACATCCTCCGATCCCTGAACTTCCATATGGGATTCGACTGATCTTCATCTTTCATCCTCCATGATATATATCTATTGGTCGACATTCACAAAATAGATTTCAAAAAATCAATTTGTAATTTAGTGTACACAAATTATGTAGAACACAACTTTCAAAAAAATAATTGATCATGTGTGAAACATAGAACCAGTGGAGAAACCTAAGGAAAAACTATGTTTCCAAGTCTAACCTTTGTAGAGGTTCCAGTACCTGAGAGTAAAATCCAGTTTGGGGTTGTTAAATCCAGTATGTTATATATTTCTTACATTTCTGCCCTCCTATTTTTCTTTCCAATCAAGGTTTATAAAATAACATGAGAAGCAACATGAGACTTGGAACAATCATTTTCATTATCTATATGGAAGGCAAGAAGGATTACTACAATTTGTACTAGGTTTTTTAAGAATATATCAAATAAAGTTTTTGAGAAGCAAATATGGTTTGTTCCTTAGTATTTGGCACTTAGAATTTCCATAACGCTTATAACCCCATCCTTACAATTTTTATAATTTCCATGATGAGACATTTGAATTTCCTTCCCCATATTTCTTGTTAATGATTATAACCTTAAAATGGCTAGTATTGGTTTGTCCTCATCATCTCAAAATGACCTGGCAGATGAAAATTTACCATGTCCATCATCATCACTTCACACCATCTCATACATGACCCCTTCTACATATTATATGCATGAATTTTTGGCATGTCATCCTCTCTACCTATCCCATGAATGATTGTGACAACAGGTGAATAAAATACAATTTATAAGCAGAGGATAGTTTCTAGTTTGTCCTCCTCCATCCACCCCATAGCTAGTGATTTCTCAATTTTCCACTTCCAACTTTCTATTCTCGAAATTCATTAGCAGCTAATTTTATCGATAGCCACACCACACCTAGAAGTTAAATAAATTATCATATACACTACTACATTAATGAACTCTACGTTGTTTGTTATTGCAAAGTCCAATAACAAACAATGTTAATTGAGTTTAGTAGTGTATATAACAATTTCTTTGACTTCCAGGTCTGTTGTGACTATTAGTAGAATTAACTACCAAAATGAATTTCCAAAATAAAATGTTGGAAGAGAAAAAATAGGCAATCACTGGATATGGAGTGGGTGGAGGAGGACAAACTTATAGTGATCCCTTCCTTATCAAATTTCCTTTATTCACCTAATGTCACAATCAATCATGGTCTAAGTAGAGGGGATAAACTACCATAAATTCAATCATATAATGTGTAGAAGGGTCATATGTAGATGGTGTGAAACGATGATTACAAACATGGTAATTTTTCATTTTTGAGATGATGATTACAAACCAGTGCTAGCCCATTAAAGGTTATAATCATTGGTGCCTAATGTGGGGTGGAAAATTTAAATCAAGTTCGTATCAAAGTACAATTTAGCTCATTTTAGTCAAGGTTAGTTAGAAGAATTAGCTATTGGTTTCTGCCTTCAATTTCCTATGAAAATGAATGTGTACATGCTTTTGAGAGACATTAGAGGAATAAGGTCCAAATTTTTGATGAAAATGTGCTATGAAAGTAAAGGGTTTTAAAGGCAAGCATGTACAAGGCATAGTTGAGCCAAATGTTCTTCAAGAAGGGCCTAATTATTTGGGTCTTGGTTATGGAAAACATGGAAAATGTATTTGGCACTTAGAATTTCCATAACGCTTATAACCCCATCCTTACAATTTTTATAATTTCCATGATGAGACATTTGAATTTCCTTCCCCATATTTCTTGTTAATGATTATAACCTTAAAATGGCTAGTATTGGTTTGTCATCATCATCTCAAAATGACCTGGCAGATGAAAATTTACCATGTCCATCATCATCACTTCACACCATCTCATATATGACCCCTTCTACATATTATATGCATGAATTTTTGGCATGTCATCCTCTCTACCTATCCCATGAATGATTGTGACAACAGGGGAATAAAATACAATTTATAAGCAGATGATCGTTTCTAGTTTGTCCTCCTCCATCCGCCCCATAGCTAGTGATTTCTCAATTTTCCACTTCCAACTTTCTATTCTCGAAATTCATTAGCAGCTAATTTTATCGATAGCCACACCACACTACATTAATGAACTCTACGTTGTTTGTTATTGTAAAGTCCAATAACAAGCAATGTTAATTGAGTTTAGTAGTGTATATAACAATTTCTTTGACTTCCAGGTGTGTTGTGACTATTAGTAGAATTAACTACCAAAATGAATTTCCAAAATAAAATGTTGGAAGAGAAAAAATAGGCAATCACTGGATATGGAGTGGGTGGAGGAGGACAAAGTTATAGTGATCCCTTCCTTATCAAATTTCCTTTATTCACCTAATGTCACAATCAATCATGGTCTAGGTAGAGGGGATGACCTACCATAAATTCAATCATATAATGTGTAGAAGGGTCATATGTAGATGGTGTGAAACGATGATTACAAACATGGTAATTTTTCATCTACTAGGTCATTTTGAGATGATGATTACAAATCAGTGCTAGCCCATTAAAGGTTATAATCATTGGTGCCTAATGTGGGGTGGACAATTTAAATCAAGTTCGTATCAAAGTACAATTTAGCTCATTTTAGTCAATGTTATTTAGAAGAATTAGCTATTGGTTTATGCCTTCAATTTCCTCTGAAAATGAATGTGTACGTGCTTTTGAGAGACATTAGAGGAATAAGGTCCAAATTTTTGATGAAAATGTGCTATGAAAGTAAAGGGTTTTAAAGGCAAGCATGTACAAGGCATAGTTGAGCCAGATGTTCTTCAAGAAGGGCCTAATTATTTGGGTCTTGGTTATGGAAAACATGGAAAATGCTCCAAAGCCAAGGAGGCACATGAAGCTATTCCAAGAAGGAATTTTATTTCGTGTTCATTAACTCAAGCTTGTGAATTTTTTGTTTATGATGAATGGAACATGTACATAGTTTACCTTAAAGTTGTTGTGTTTTATGGATATTAAAATGAAGAACTTCTATTAAGATCCATTCCAGAGATTGACTGCAGGGGCATTTACTAGATATGTCACCTTTCATAAAAGATGAGATCCAAAGGCTACCTGGCCCTTTACAGACTCTACCTATAGAACTTGTAGAAGTAAACAATAGAGGCATTAACAATATCAAAGAACGTTTTCATGCTCATACATGGGAATGTGTCTCTTTCCATACGCAAAAAAATAGTTCAAGGTAGTTAATCTTCATAGACATGTCATCAAGCAAGTCAATGTGATCATCCCTCCTTCCCTCCCTTGTAAAATAATTATGTTTTGCGGGTTAGAAAGCCAAAATATGGAGACAATTATCACCAAATCCAACGTACGATTATGCATGATGGAGAATCTCTAGCACTTTCCCTTGTTAATATATTTAATAATCTCAATATTTATTTAAAAGTATCAATAGTATTTCGACGACATCACATTTTTCAAATCTCATGGTCGAAATACTATTGATACTTTTAAATAAATATTGAGATTATTAAATATATTAACAAGGGAAAGCGCTAGAGATTCTCCATCATGCATAATCGTACGTTGATGCTTATAGAGTGAAAAAACTGAAAGAATCAACTTATATGGTCATTTTAATGGGGGTGGAGAATTCAGGTCTAAAACCTTTTGGAGTCATTTTGAGGTATTAAATGACATTTCTGGGGGTCAAACGATTATATAATTTAAGTTGAAGGCCCATGAGATAAATATGACTTCTATGTGACATTTGTAAATTAAATCATCTATTTGTTGTGTTATATGAACATAATTGGTACGCATATATAAAGAGTCCAAATGCTCATTCAAGACCATATGTAATCCTCATCTAACTTAGCTAGGGATTTGCAATACTATATTTGAGTTGGCTAGCTCCATTTCAAGATATTATGGTTATCCAAGAGGGGATATAAAAAATGAAAAGAAGAATGGAAAAGAGGATTTCATAATCGATGAGGGTCAAGATGATTCACATGATGAAGTGCAACTAAAAGAAGCGCCATTGAAATGGTTTGCTGACAGATGGTTAGATTTCTTATCCAATTAAGCCCTAGCATGTATTTTGATGTTTCAGGAATTTCTTTTCAAATTCAATGGTGCATGTTGCATGAAGCAATATGTTGAAAGTAGAGTTATGTTGACACACTTAAATGCAACAAATATGGAAATTTGTACATGAGCTCTATTATTTGACTTAAGAGTCAGTTGTTTGAAGAGGCATGTTTTGTCAACTTGTGTTTGGTTGATGGTTTTGTACACCAATATGTAAGAGTACATGGACATATTCACATGATGTGAATTTTTTTTTCTTTGAAGGGGAAAAATGATATGTCAGCGAGCTATGTTTTTTGCATGATGTGTTTTCAGTTTGATGGTTTTGTTTGTGACAAGACGTCACAAGATTTTGCGAAGGTCCACTCTTGAGCGAGAGCCTCATGATTACAACCTATTCGTGAGAATCAAATGGGAGTGAATCCTTATTTTGAAAACAAGTAGGATTCTAAGCTACCTAGGACTCAAACCATCATTTTTAAATTTGAAATATCATGGTGTGTTGTTTCAATGCATGAATCCACAACCCTAACACATGAAATCACTAATCTAATTACACATGAAATAAATAGTTATTTTCTCCAACATTAAAAATATAACTAAAAACTAAATTCAACATAGTTGAAAGAAAAAGAAGCGCCATTGAAATGGTTTGCTGACAAATGGTTAAAGATTTCTTATCCAATTAAGGCCTAGCATGTATTTTGATGTTTCATGAATTTATTTGCAAATTCAAAGTATGGTGCATGTTGCATGAAGCAAGATGTTGAAAGTAGAGTTATGTTAGACACACTTAAATGCAACAAATATGGAAATTTGTACACGAGCTCTATTATTTGACTTAAGAGTCAGTTGTTTGAAGAGGCATGTTTTGTCAACTTGTGTTTGGTTGATGGTTTTGTACACCAATATGTAAGAGTACATGGACATATTCACATGATGTGAATTTTTTTTTCTTTGAAGGAGAAAAATGATGCGTTTTCAATTTGATGGTTTTGTTTGTGACAAGACATCACAAGATTTTGCGAAGGTCCACTCTTGAGCAAGAGCCTCATGATTACAACCTATTCGTGAGAATCAAATGGGAGTGCATCCTTATTTTGAAAACAAGTAGGATTCTAAGCTACCTAGGACTCAAACCATCATTTTTAAATTTGAAATATCATGGTGTGTTGTTTAAATGCCTGAATCCACAACCCTAACACATGAAATCACTAATCTAATTACACATGAAATAAATAGTTATTTTCTCCAACATTAAAAATATAACTAAAAACTAAATTCAACATGGTTGAAAGAAAAAGAAAATGGAACTTTAAACATTCAATGAAAATTTCTAAATAAGAACATTGAAATTATAAGTTTCTTTCTTACATAGTTTAAGATTTGGGGTGTAAAGTTTTTTTCAAAAATTCTTTTAAACTTTTTGATGCTTCACGTTTCCGCCCAATTATCTATTCCTAATGTATTGCAATAACTGTTAGTTAATTAAACAATCATAAACCACTTCAATCTTCTTTCCTTAAATATGTCTTTAAAATATCAAGATAAGGAAAAAAAACTTTAAAATATGATACATCAATCAATAAGAAAACATATCAACTCAACCAGAGCCAACATGGAGATATCATTCTATAGTATGTACCATTCAAACATGAGCATCAAGTACATGTCCAACAAAAGAGAATTGACCAAAATCGACCCAAATGTTTCTCCAAAGAAAAGCATTGCAGTATGCTAGATTTGTAATAAATTCAAAAAAATTAAATATTACTTGAAATATGAATTTGGATGTGAAATAATCATAGCTAAATGTGAAAAAAAAAATTGTATATTTGTTTTAACTCCAATGTACTATGGGGTTTAAATCTATGATACCATGGGAAATAGAGATCTATCCAAAAAGTATTTCTTTCAATATCAGTATAAATATACATAAAGTCTTGAATATTCTGCAATTTAATGAAACAATAATTAATAATCCATCTTTGAAACCATCTAAATAATAAGGAAATAACACATATGTGGAAACCAACAAGCACCATCAATTTACCAACCAACCAAATCCCCACTGATGGCAAGGGTTAGGCTGTTACATTTTATCTACATATAACCCAAATGATTTGGTTTTCCTTTGTGCTACTTCTTAGAAAAAATGCAAGATGAAAGTTAAGGAAATTCACGATTGCGAAATTCTAGGTGTCCAAGAGGTGTAAGAAAAAGGATAAAATAAAATAAAATAAAAATAATTTAGCTCCCAAGGTCTCCAACGAGGAACCAAAGCATATTTCTTTGTCAAGTTTGTCCTTAGAAAAGCTACAACATGAAAGCACGAGAAATTCACAATTACAAGATTCTAGGTGTCCAAGAGCTTAAAGGATAAAAAATAATGTAAAAAACTGAAAACTTGAACTCGTAAGGTGTACAACAGGGAAACAAAGTATATTTCTCAAGGCCATTTTGTACTTAGAAGAGAAGCAAGATGAAAATAGAGAAGATTCACAATTGCAAGATTGTAGGTGTCAAAGAGCTTAAACAAAAAACTCAAGTTCTGAAGGTCTACAGAAGGCATGAGAGGCTTAATATTAAGCAAAAATAACCACCAAATATCTTCCTTGAGAAAACAAAATAAAGGAAATAAAGAGTCACCAAATAACTAAAACATTGTTGTTTTGTGGAACCAAGATATAGTCAACAATACAAGTGCTACACAAAAACAAATGTAAACACAATGGAAAACTGAAACATATCTCACTATCAAATTCGTGAATTCTTATTTTAAGATGGTAGAACTTAAGTCTCAATTGTAATTGGATTCTTTCTAAAGTGTAATTCCAAGCTCATTAAGCATACTAGGTGACCAAATTTTTGAAGTAACTTGAGATTCACAACAAGAGATACACAACATGCACCACAATACACAATGTGCCCTTGTAGATAAGGATTTAGACAAATATACTTCAACAAGGATGGAATCAACCTTAAAAAAGAATGATATAATGGAAGCAATATATCAATACTAGTGTCCTTTTTCATTCCTTAATAGCTATGATGACCAGAAACTTGAAATGCTAGAGATTTTAGCACTTGAGTATGGAATGGACCAAAAACATATTGACCGCAATTGTTTGGTGACCTTCAACTTTATGGAAAATGTAGGACTACAGGGAAGTTCTCTTTGCACATGAAAGATGTAATTTCATTCCAATTACCGATAAATAATATGTTTTATTTCTGAAATTATATATATATATATATATGTCCAATGAATGACCACAAGGTTGGTCAATAGGATTCAAAAGTATAGACAATGTGATTGCATATTTATATTTCAAATTAAAATCAAAATTTTATAAAGTGCCTAAATCTTCTTCAAAGATTAACATTTCTAAGATTAGTGGAATCACTAAACAACATCATAAAAATATAACAATAGAATAGTGTACATGCTTCTATTCTATGGTTATCGCTCTATCCTTGTAACCTAGATCTATTTAAACATTAGCAGTTTTAGGAGGAGATCCCATGTCAAGTCTAACTTTCAATATGAGTTGTACAAGGACTAACTAACTAACGTACATATGTGAGAAAGAGATTAACAAGAAGTATATAAATGAAGAAGTAAGACAAGGGAAAAGAAAAGTAAGACATGAGAAGAGTAAGAAAACGCTAGAGCAGAGTAGAGTAAGACATGAGAAGAGTAAGAAAACGCTAGAGCAGAGTAGAGTAAGACATGAGAAGAGTAAGAAAACGCTAGAGCAGAGTAGAGTAAGACATGAGAAGAGTAAGAAAACGCTAGAGCAGAGTAGAGTAAGACATGAGAAGAGTAAGAAAACGCTAGAGCAGAGTAGAGTAATACAAGAGAAGAGTAAGAAAAGGCTAGAGCAGCGCATTTTTATAGAAATTCAATCCAGAATTAGATCCATTTTAATTTGGATCTTGAGACAGAAGTAGATCTCAAATATGAAAAATATATATGTAACAGGTTGTAGGTATTCCATTCTTACAACCATATTATAGTATAAAAAACCATCTTATACGAGAAAAATTAATGCTTTCCTTTTATAATGGGAACACAAACACAATATATATTAATATAGTCCAAATCTCATGCAAAAATTCCCTTATTTTTCCAATAGAAACAAAAACAATAGAAATATAGTTCGAATCTGATGAAAAAAATTGTGAGAAAAAACAAAACAGTATCAATACAGTCCAAATCTACAAAGTTGTGATGCAAGTTGTTTATCAATGCAGTCCTGGGTGCTTTGTTTGTTGTCTGTTATATTTAATTTTTGAGCAATAAAATGTCTGTCTCAAGGTGCTTATAACGTTTTTTTTTCTTGCAGGTGTGCAGGATAATTCTCAGAGATTATTTTTCCAATAGAAACAAAAAAAAAAACAATATATATTAATATAGTCCAAATCTCATGCAAAAATTCCCTTATTTTTCCAATATAAATATAGTTCGAATCTGATGAAAAAAATTGTGAGAAAAAACAAAACAGTATCAATACAGTCCAAATCTACAAAGTTGTGATGCACGTTGTTTATCAATGCAGTCCTGGGTGCTTTGTTTGTTGTCTGTTATATTTAATTTTTGAGCAATAAAATGTCTGTCTCAAGGTGCTTATAACGTTTTTTTTTTCTTGCAGGTGTGCAGGATAATTCTCAGAGATTATTTTTGACATTGTGGAGTTAATAGCAGAAAATGTTAGCATTCACGCCAGATGGAATCTATTAATGTTTACATGAAAAATGTAATTTACACCAGCGCGAACATACCCGCGGAGACGGACAGGAGAACATACAATACGAGACGGACAGGAGAACATACAATACGAGACGTACAGGAGAACATACAATACGAGAAATGTAATTTTATTAGCCAGACAACAATACAAGACAGACAGGAGAACATACCCGGACAACAATACGAGACGGACAGGAGAACATACACCAGCGCGGCAGGAAGAGCGCGGACGAACACCAGCGCGGATTTTTTCGAACTCCGTAAAATAACCAATAGATAGATGGTGGCTTCATGACCAGCAATTACAGAAACAATTAGTGGTGAATATTTTAAGAAAACTTAATCATATCTGAAGTTACAATTTATCAGATTAACAACATACTTTGGAGGAAAAATTATATTGTCAGAGCCAACCCTTGAAACTCTAATGGCAAAATATGTATAATACTTCTGTCTGAACAAAGCCTTTAAACCCTAATCACAATATGCGTATAATAATTACTCATTAACATACTGGAACAAGCTTGGATTGGATTAGATACAAGTAATTTCGATACATGGATAAGCTTGGATTTTATTAGAAATACCAGTTAAATCAAATATTGTTTGATAAATTTTCTCATAGAAACGAAGCCGAAATAAAAGCAGATAATTCAACATTCGAGCACACAAGAAGAAATGCAGAAGAATAGTTGGGGAAAAATGAATAAATACTCACAAAATCGAGTTTACAATTGTTTCGATTCAGAGAGAAGACATTTCACTTCTCTGCTATTCAGAGCTGCAGACCAAGGAACTATGGAAATGGTCGGGCAAGAGATTATGGTGTTAGCGAGACGAACACCAGCGCGGACGAACACAAACACGGACGAACACCATCGAGACGAACACCAGCGCGGACGAACACCAACGCGGACGAACACAACAGCAGCCAAATGAACATTTAACGTTCCAACAATAAACTCTGTAAACCGTAACATTTCGCGGGCGATTTATTTATAAAAAATAGTTCGGCCGAACTATTTTAAAAGTAAAAGTTCGGCCGAACTAACAGTTCGACCGAACTTCTTTATAAGTTCGGCCGAACTTTTGTTGCCGGTTTTCCAATCCCCGGCAAAAATTCTGTTTGCTCGTGCCATCCGTGTGCCGTCAGCCTAAACGGAAACAAGAGTTCAGCCGAACTATTGCCGAAAAAAAATTTCTACCCCCGATTCTCACAAAAGTGTAACCCAGCTTCATGTTTCCGCCCTATAGCTATAGCATTAAACTAAACACCAATGTATGAGAAGACTTAAATGAACTCATCGTATTCAAAATGAAACTCGTTGCATCGGGATAAGACATACTTCATCGCATCAAAAAATATAAATGAGTCTCAATCGCATCGTATGGAATGAGTGCACCTCATCACATCGCATGAAGTCAATCGCATCGCATGAAGTGAATCACATCGTATGAAATGAGTTCATCAGGGTTTTAAAACTTTCGATGCGATGAATTTTAATTTTTTGTTTTTTGTTTTTTATATTTTTTTTATATATATATTTTTATATTAAATTTTAATTTAATTAATTAATTATATAATAATTAATTTAAAATTTAACATTAAAAATTAGTTTTTTGTTTTGTTTTCATTTTAATGATGTTAAATTAAATTATGAATTTATCTAAGATGATGATTTTCCTATCTAAATTATAGCCACTTTGTTACTTTAAATTTTTCGAGATTAGTAATTTATTTGAAAATTGGAGTAAATTATCGAAATCTCGATGCTTCGTTATTTGACTGTATAAGTAAAAAAAATGAAAAATATTAGTCATAAGTAGCTATGGGTTAATATTTTAAACTACATACATTATTGAACTAATTAAAAAAAATGAAATATTATACATTTTACGCATTTTCTAACTCAGACGACATAATTGATTAGACTTCAAAGGAGTGCTATTTGCAAACCAGTTGACCAAATGAGACAAAACAAACGTCAACAGGAAGCTTATAAAAAATCGATTTCAATCAAGCAATCAAAACAAGAATCTAAAGAAAATGAAAAATTAACAAAATCGTAAGATAATTGACTTAATAAAAATCCTAAAAGGTGTTTAGCCAAAACTTTTATAGAAAGGGTCCCCATTATTTGATGTGAACAAGTTAAAAATGGGGGGTTGTTGTACCGTGCAATAGGCCCCTAGATTCACTATCCTAGGCTCCTTGATTTTTCAATTGTAGATAACAGTATATGTGGCACATTTATCGACAATATACTACTGTAGGTTCATGTCCAAGAGCTCTAAGGGTGTGACATGAAACTGATCAATTGTCGATGGTCATTGTTTCATAATTGGGCAGCTAGTCTTTTGTTTCAACATAGACTTGTATCTATTTATAGCAACAATTGATGAGTTTCTTCACCAAATTTTTTTGAAATATGTTATTATATTGACATATCCAATTAAATTCAACAACAACACCCATACATTGGTAGCAATTAGTTGATGATGGTGGGAGGGACTTGAAGACCTTGAACTTTTGGTGTTGTTACAAGTACACTTGTGTAAATCCATATATTTGAAAACAAAATAAAGGAGGAATTCCTCATTCTGTCCTGATGCAAGTTTTGATGGTGTCATTTTCATGAACTAGATTTGTGATGGTGTTTTTAATCCTCAAATCAAATGAGTAATTCTATATTCTAGTCATGAGTGAAATCTTATGCATATGTATTCGATTGTGATTGCATTATAGTTATTATTGCTTGTTGGTTGCACATTGATTATTTGGTGCACATTTACTGAGGATATTGCAATATCTTTATACTGTGAGTGGGAGTTACCTTTCCTCTGTGTTCCATAGTTGTGATTAGAAAATGGCCAAATTTCATGAAGTATTAGAGTTCTTGCAAACTACAATACAGTCTAAAACTAATGACACAGTGGAAAAAAACAAATCATCTCTTGCTAACATTAGAATTTGTCTACAAAATGCACAAGAGAAGATTGATTTTTTTACAAATCGAATCTCAACTTTGGAAATAAGAATTACAGAAATGGATTCATCATTCTGAACCTATTTATGTTTAGAACATTGAAACAAACTCCCATCAGCAACAAGAATATAAAGTTGAATTTGATTCAGAGTGAATGCCCAATGAAGCAATAGAGTTACATGAAGATGAAAAAGTTTAGTCTGCACTTACCAAGCACATCATTATACCTTGGGAAAAGCATGTCCATAACAAGCACATAATAGGTGTTGGATATGACAATGATGTGTCCTTTCATATTTCAGATTACTCAAAGCCAATCCAATTTCAGAGTTCTAGATTTCTTCATAATAGTTCACCTTCAACTATTCCATATTTTTTTCCTCTTTCACAGCAACCACAATAGATTTTTATATGCCAACATTTTTAAAATAATGCAACTGCAGTAAAAATCCACTATGGATAGCTTAGATGGTCACGATCATAATTGCATTACATTCCTATTTTAGAGAGGACCAAAATCGACCTATAGATTTCCCCAATCAGTTAAGCGGAAGTTAAATTATGAATTATTTTATTTATTAAAATGAAATGGAATGGGTCGAACTAACCGCATGTGGATTTATTCAAGTCAACCTCAACCCCAAGCGGATTCTCACGACATCTATAAATATAAGTGAGCTCAAGCTCATTCTCACACATTTTCTCAAGCGATTTTCTTCTTTCACTCTTTGTCTTGGTTCATCTATTATGTTTTGGCTCACACATGTTTGATAGAATAAGTTCACACAGGGTCTGAAATCATAGGCGAAAGGCTCACTCTAATATAGGGTTTCTAGGCCATATCCGTAGGCACAGAACTAGTGAAACTAAGCTCTAGCCGTGGGCACAATGTGGCAAGGTAGTGGCCAGGGTGTCATAGCTACATGCGCAGTGTGGCAAGCTAGCAACTATGGTTCTGGGGCCAAATTAGGTTGATCCTGGCTAGAGACGTAGGCTCAGAGTTCCCTACTAGCAACCAAGAAGCTATAGTTGTAGGCATAACATCTTGTGGGTGCGGCTAAGAGTTTTTCTGAGAAAATATAAGTTAGATCAACTCCAGTTGCTCACGTAGTACTTCCAAACATCATCCACTCAATCAGAGATGCTCGCGATCAGTCTTTGATAGAATCCTGGATTCAGATCTAGGATTTGATAGTTGATATTGTTAGTGTCCCGTGATTTGGCAGATTGGTAGACCAAATGACAAGGTAACATTAGACCAGTATTTGGAGTCCTAGGACCTAGCCTTCCTGGACTCAGAGAGGGCTCTCTCTATTAGATGCAAAGGATGTGTTCTTATTTTCTTTAGATGGTTGATTTTAGGCTAGTTGTTAAGTGTAGAGTTTTTTGATTGTTTTGGTTGGGTAAGATCAATAGGTAGAATAGGTGGAGTGAGGAGTCTTCAAATCATTGGGCTATGGAGTCAATGAAAGTCATGGGTATCTCAATAATGAATCAAAGTGCATTACAAGGCCAATCTAGCAAGGTTAATGGATCCTTAAGGTTATGTGTGAAGTGGGATGGACATCAAGTTAGTGAATAAGGTAGAGAAAAGGGAAATCAAGAATCCTTTGTCAAATACCTATAACAAGGAGGTCTTAGACACTGATAAGCAAAATATATAACTCATGAGGTAGGGAAAACCATTAAGCTCAATGAAAATAATTAAACCAATAACCATTCAAGAGAAACAATTTCAATGAAATATAGAAGGCGAGAAACTCATTTAACTTCTATTAATTTCACATTCAAGCTTTAAAAAACATTTAAGATCACAAATAACTTTAATCCATGAAGTGGGAACTCCTAAACAACATAAATCAATCTATACATAACTTTGAGGCAAACTGATAGGCATGGACAAAGGGCAAGATCAAAACAAGACCTCTTTGACTTAACCTAGCAAGCAGTACTTCAAAGAGAGGTTTCAAGACAGAGTTTGGATAACATCAAATAAGCAGGGCTTACCTGAAACATATTTATAAACTAGCATACTAATCCATTAATGAAACAAACAAGTTTAGGTGGGCCTAAGGAGTAGTTAAGAATTCCTTAAGCTGACCGAACAGAGGAAAACATTAAGGCAATAGAAGGGAGGAGGACTAAGGTGCTTCAAAGAGAATTTCTTAACCTATAATTTTCTATTCTACTGCAACAAAGAAGGATGAAACATAATGATAACAAGAAAACATGAACAAATTAAGAATACATCACCATTAACCAAGCTTAGGAATCCTGCAAACAAGCTTCTCCATCATCAATCCAAGCAAGCCATTTATAAACTCCACAACACCAATTTCTTCTCCAAGCTCATAAAAACCATGTATTTCTCTCAAATCTCATCAAATTCCAACATTTAAAATCAAGTCCTCATGCTCTACTTATCTAGCAAATGAGGAGGTGGAAACCATAAGAGGCTTCTAGAAACCCTAAAAAGCTCATAAATGTCATAAATGCCCAAGAGATCATACAAGGCCCAAGGCACATAATATCCTATGAAATAAACTCCAAAATAACTTATTACACCTAATTCTAGAGTGATTTGCCTCAAAAAATCGAAAATATGATTTTGCAATAAATGAATGTGCTTTGTTGACTTTTGGTCCAAAACACATTACATGGTCCATTTGCGCAGCGCCAAAAACAGGTACTTTTGCAACCAAGTTTTGGACAACTTCCCGATGTTATATTTTTCTATGTGATGGCTCGTTGGAAAACTTGTTGAGTCTTATTTCCAGATATGCCTTTGGTTTTCTGATTGGGCCCCTGTAACGTATTGAAAAATTTAATTTCCCAAGACTACTATTAGCGCAGTGCCACCTCCAGCAGAAAATAGGCTTCTGTTGCAGCCAAGTTTTGGACCACTTCCCGATGTCAGATTTTGCTCCGTGATGGCCCGTTGGAAATATTGATGAGTCAAATTTCTAGAAATTCTTATATTTTCCTGATCCAACTCTTGTAGCCTGTCCAAAATGCCAAAACCCCAACACTGCACTACACAGTCCATTTGCGCAACGTCAAAATAGGTACTTTTGCAACCAAGTTTTGGACCCCTTCCTGATGTTAGATTTTGCTCTGTGATGGCCCGTTAGAAAGCCTGATGAGTATAATTTCCAAAAATACTCTTGGTGTTCTGATCAAGCCTCTGTTACCAGTCAAAAATGTCAAAATAACAACACTACTATTAGCGCAGCGCCAAGCCTGAAAAAGAGGCAGAATGGTGAAAATTTAGGTGTTTTTTGACCTTTTGAGGGGTCAAAACTGCTCTAATTGCTATGAAAGTTTGCGAGCATAGTGTAATAGTGATGAGAAATCCAAAAATAATGATTTTTAATTCTGAGAATGCTCCAGGGATTAGTGTAGGGCCAATGGCGCTATGCTAATAGGCCTCCAATTCTCAAAAAACCAAAAGTTGTCCAAATTTCCTCAAAATTGGTGGAGGTGTTCCTCATGGGGTTTGAGAGACCTATTAACAAGCTTGTGCCAAAAATCCAAGGCCTTCAAGACCTTTTTCTTATTTTAGGGTTCAGATTTCAAGGAAGGCCTCTTTGAGTTTGGCACTTGCAGCCTGATTTCTTTGGGCATAACGCTTAGTCATTCTTCTTTGTAGATCTAAGCCCTTGTTTTCCTCCTCCAACTTGGCCTCTAGGTGTATGTTTTCCCCTCTTCCCTTTTTTTTGCCAATGCCTTCCTCAACCCTATGGTTCTTGGTCTCTTAGTCTTTGAGTTGTGCCTTTTTGTCTTGGAGGAGGGAGTTTGTAATCCTTGCCTCATTTCATTAGCTTCTTCATCTTCACCATTTAGCCTCATCAGTCACCACATTCTCTATTTCATCACTACCCTCTTGGTCCTCAACACCATCATCACTTTTACCTTATTTTCTTCTTTTTGCACTGTCACCATCGTCTTCATTTGGGCTGCTTGCCTTTTCACTGCTATGATCCTAATTTTTATCATTACCCTCATCACTTTTCTCATTCTCATCATGACTGTCATGATTACCTTCAATCTTTTCATCACTTAGCTTATCATAATGGTCACTGTGGGGGTCAGTGTCTTCAATTTTTTCATTACTGTCATGACTTTCATGAATGTTTTCTTCCTCACTCACACTTCCCTTATTACCTTATGCACTTTGGTCATTTGTTTCACCTATATCCATGCTTCCCTTAGGCTTCATTATCAGTGTCATTGTCTTGATTGCCTTTCCATCCTCTTCCTTTCTGTCACTATTTTTCTCACTGTCATATTCCCCTGACATGGTGCTAGGAGATGTTTGTGGACCAACTAGGGTTTGGAGGGGCAAAACAAAGATGGTGATGATGGAAACCTTTACAAATGAGTGATATGGAGGAAAGTGTATGACTGTTTTTAGAGTTCAAGGTGGCTTCTCTTGAAAATGAATTTTTAAACACCCTAACTCACTCTCTCTCAAAAGACACTTAGTTTGTTCAAGGAGGTAAAAACATAGGCTCACTTTGCATTTAAGACCTAGGGTTTGCACAACTAGGGTTTGATAATTTCATAGACACCAAATTATGAAAATTTCTTGGAGGAAAAGGGGGAGAGGCCACCTACCAGCTTTAACTCTTCTGTATTCCTTTGAATGCAACTTGGAGGATGAATTTTAGCCTTAGGGAAAGTTCTTTCCTTGTTTGAGGAGCCTCTGCATTAGCGCAGCACCAAAAAAGGGTCCACTTGTAGCCAAGTTTTGATAACATTCCCTATGTCGGATTTGGGATCGTGATAGATTGTTGGAAATATGAACCTGTGCAATTTCCAAATATACTATTTTTTCCCTGATTGGATTTGATTTTCCCTGCCAAAAATTGATTTTCCCAAGACTAGTCAAAACTTGTTGAATGATGGTGCAGAAATGAAGAGTGCTGGTGTAGAAAACTTTTGGATGCCTTCCTCAACCTCAAATTGAGTTCGTGATAGCTCATTGGAAATATATTCTAGTATATTTTCCTTTTGACCCATCAAGCAAGTCATTTGGACACTCCAGCTATGATAAAACCTGATATTCCCAAGGTCACTCTAGCAATGCAGAGATTCTCCCGTGATACCTGCATTTTTGACATTGCTCCTAAAATATGATACTTGTGTAAAAACTAAAGGATTTTTGTCTTCTTGGTCCTATGATGGATAGAAACTGCTCTCAATTTGTCCAAATTCATCTCTATTTGGTTAGAAACATATTTTTAAACAAAACTGGCCCTAGGTGTGGCAAATGACTTGGCCCTTGGAATGAATTCCTTGAAAATGATGGAGGCATGATGTTTATGAGTTGGTATGGACTTATGATTTATTATATGATATATAAAATGGATCCTTTTCTCTTATGCCTCATTTCCATAGAAAACCCTAGCTTAGTTGGAAGAGGAAATTAGGGTTTGGTGTAGAGGATTTAGGACTTCCTTGTAGAGGGAGGGGAATGAAGGGGTTAAGGGTTGTATAAATTCTTGGGGAAATTTTGGGGGATATAGATAGATGTTAGAGAGTAGCATAAAGTGTAATTTCAAGAATTGAGTGAGGGGAAACGGTCCGAAAGGGAAAAACACAGGCCTAGTCTCGAAAAGTGTCAAATTGTAGAAATAAGATAGGTTTTGTAGAAAAATGATGATTTTGAGGGATAGGAGTGATGGGAAGTTTTTATGAAGGTATATTAAGGATAGGAGGAGGTGTAAGAGCATAAGGATACAAGCCTTGTTGATGTTTTAACCATGGAGGTCATGAAACCAAGAAAAATGCCCTCAACAACCCTAGATGGATAATGGAGCCATAGGCAAGGGAAAAACAGAGTAATGAGATTATGGGTGTGAAAAAGGGATAGATATGAGAAGCATGAGTACATGAGGAATATTCCATGAGTGATAGGCTGACTATGACATGATAGAGTAGGGAGATAGTGAAAATTTATCCTAAGGATAATGAAGGCAGTGAGATTTGTAGAACTCACAATATTCATGAATTTTATTTCTAGAAATCTAGGATAAGCATTTAGTCATCTATAAAAAGTAAAAATTACTGATGACTAACAGATATAAGTTGTCTTCGATGATCTATTGGATCTTTGTTTCTTGATGTTGTAGATCTGCATATTTTTTCTATATATTTCCACTATAGATCAGGCCCTCAAAGTTGAATCTTCTATTATTTGATGTTTCCACTCAGTCACAACAGTGTTCAATAGTATGCTACAGGCAGTGACAGTGCATTACAGTTCTTAGAATCAGGATCCTTCAGCAGAAGTATGTTTAAGGTCATATTGTACATGTGCTAGTTTTTTTACTGCATTACAAAGATATGGATCAATGGATCATTCTACTCTTGTATGCTGAATCATTTGATGATGATCCAAGAAGAAGAATTTGCAAGGGTTTTCCCCATAGTGGGTTTTCCCCTGGTCCTGGACCAAATCTGGTGTCTATATGTGTGCCTGATTTTCTTCCTATGTTTCTTTATGTTTTGTTACATAGATGATCATTATGTTATTGTTCTTTCTACATCGTTGCATATGTTTATGGTTAATAGTGTAAATCTGAATAATGATATAATGATATGGGGTGAACTTAATGTGCTTATGAAGAAATGAAACTATCAAAGAAAATATCAATATAGCCCTATGAAAAATTAACATGATATCAAAGTTGGGTGGATTAAAATCCATGGAGATCACCCCCATGGAGACAATTTTTGATGGAAGCGAGAAGAGGATGTTGGAGACCTAAAATAATTCTAGGGTATGAAGAAAACCCTAGGTAGTTAGTGTACAAGGGTTTTATGGTGAGGGTTTGAGAGAAAACCTAGTTTATGGTTGTTGGATTTAGGGGTCCTGACCCAAGTTCGCACGTTAAGGTTTGCCAGAAAAGCCCTATACTACTGGCCCTTTCAGCAGTGACTTGCTTGCGCAGGTCAAAGTTTCACCCGAAGCAGTATGGGAGGGTGCTAGAACCAGGTTTCCGCACCCAGGAAGATAGCAGGTAAGCCAAGCCATGCGCAACACACAGATCTATGGGAATGGAGCTAGTTCGCAAGCTTAAATAAATACACAGTGCACACAGTATTACAGATCTAGATCTTAGGTTCGCATCCACGTGCATTCAAACCATCAAATATATAAATTACAGTATACGCAGCAGTCTAGATAGCACATCTTATAGATAAACACATTAGATAATACAGATAATTTGTACCTTATCATAGATCTAACACAGAGCACAAATTCATATAAGAGTTAGATCTCAGAACCAAATATCAGCAATACTTCTCATATATTATCAGCAAATTCCTACATAACCCCAAATCCCACCTGCGCACATAGCTAGTAGGGTTTGCACACAGCAGGACAAAGGATCTCTGCACACACAGCCAGCAGGAGTTCAACCCAAATACCCGAAACCCAGAACTATCAATCCGCACTTAGCATTCACTTCTATTCATCATTTCCCTATTGACTCAAAAAGACTTACTATTTATACTAATTTAGCCTAGACTTACCATGGTTCACAAACCGTGGTTTGTGAACTCCTGGTTTTACCTATTTGCCCGCTTTTCAACACATTGGTGCTTTGATCCACCCTATCACCCCTATGCTAGACTAAACATAATCAAAATAATACAAAATTGGACCAGCTTTCATCAGTGTGGGAGACCCTACTCCAACAGTCCCCCAACACAATCTTGTGACTCGTCCCGAGTCACTGCGGTGGTGGAGCCTCCACCTGTGCACATAATTCCTCAACAGCTGCAACCAATGGGGCCAAGAATTCTAGGCTTTGCGTCGTAGCATGTTGCGCAATATCGACTAACTTTTGTGATATTGGATCTTCTGTTGCAGCAGTGACACTCTCCAGTGTCTGAATGAGTCTTTTTACCACAGCATCTGCGTCCTGAGTGAATTTAAGGGCCGCGGTAGACCATGGATTCAATATCTTCCTGATGGCATCCTTCTTGTGCTGAATTTCCTCAATCTCAACTTGGAGGACCTTGCTGGTCCTTAGACGGGTGATGCGCTGTGCTGGGATTAGAGTGGCGATGGTAGCCCTGATCTGTTCACATTCTTCTTCGTTCTAACGAAGCTCCTGATTAATTTGTCACAGGCTCGGATCATGTTAAACCTTTGTCCAGAGCTGCAAGGTGGTCTCCAGTAACTGCGTACCTTGAGCAATCTTTCCCGTAATGGTGTTTGTGGCAGTCACGACTAATGCAGCCCGTTGAGCCCTTACCTCTGGAGGCATCTTAGGTTGTAACTTGGCCTAAAGATCGTGGATTTGCTGCTCCATCTGTATCTTGAAGGCCTGCAACTCTGTTCGGGAAGCCTTCAATTCAATCACCAGTGCTTCGATTTTAGCTCGCGAGGTGGCATCGAGTGATATGTCTGTTGCTATGTCTGTATACACCTGGTGTATCGCTGCTGCCAGTTTGGCTTGCTGGGAGACTGCGAGAAGAACATCGGCATTTTGTTGTGATATCGTCTACTCGGTCGTACATAGTTGTTGATGTACTATTTGGTCTCGATGGTAAATTTCACGGAAAACCGTCATGTGGATATCCCTTATTGATTCATGCAGTAGCTGGGCGAGATTCGGCTGGATGCCTGATCCTGCTGGGAGATGCATTTTTGGGTCTGACAGATCCATGATAAGAGCAGCATTGGGGATCGCAAAGAGACACCTTTCCTCTGTAACTAGTGCGGGTTCGCTAGGAGGTAGAGGGTTTCTTCGTTGGGTGATGCTTGTCTTCTAAGTATCTGTTTTTAATTGTAGACTATGCAGCTCCGCTTGAATGGTGTCGACTGCATTTTTTTGTTGCTCTGCTAAATCTACCCATTTCTCTTTTGTGGCCAATGTAATGGCATCCTCAATCTGATCGAGATCCCCATCAGTCAAGGTGACTGTTTCATATTTCTCTGGTCACTGGGGCTGTTGCCAATGTAATGGCATCCTAAATCTAATCGAGATCCCCATCAGTCAAGGTGACTGTTTCATCTTTCTCTGGTCACTAGGGTTGTTGCTTCTTCCAAGTTCCTTGTACCGGCTCTCCTGTCCTCTTGGTACCCCCGGCACTGATATCCTGCGGCGCGGCCTGGTTGGTAGCTGTAGTATCCTTGTTGGGATGTTACGTGGAAGGAATGTTCATTGTGACTGTTGTGCCAGCATCTGTTCTTGTCTGTCTGCTTCGGCCTGTAACAGTTATGCTTGTATCCGCAGTACTCTTCGCAGCGGTTTTGAAGCCAATCTTCCAGGCAGGTGGCCCTTGTGCAATCACCTCATCAATCTCCGCTCTGTTACCATATAAGGAAGAGTCGTCCAGGTTTTATTCTTAAGACTATTGATTTGAATATGGTGCATTGTGACCTAGAACTTGGTGATACCCTTGTATCTGTCGTATATTATAGGAGATAGCCATGGGCATGAATTGATTGTTTCTACTACATTACCCTGGAAAATAACCCAGAAGACTTGGTTATCCTCCAATCGTTGTGCATCTTTGGAATCCCATAAGTGATCATACCGGGCTCCTTCGTACATGCCCAGATTGAGTGGGGGGGTGAATGATTCCTTGGGTGCTTCCCATACGACGAGGGCGATAAGAAATAGCAACCAGGAGTAGCAAAAGGCTTTTCCTTATTCTTGTGATTCACAGACATTGGACAGAAATTCGTCCAGCAAGTGTTGTGCCCAATTGAAGCAGCCCCCTTTGGCACACTGACCTTCCATTCGTATGACATACACAGGGACCATCGCAACCTGAAATTTTCGCATTAATTTGCAGGCTAATATCCGGGTACCCATTCACGTAGCTGGATCACTGATGGAATCAATGATAAAACCCCTCTTATTTTTCTTTACATGGTAGGCCTGTCGTACTTTGGTTGCGATTTCCTCCTCATATTTCTTACCCACTTTCTCCATGGGGTGTGGTCCTTACATGGGAAGACTAGTTATTCTGTGGATTAAAGCAACATCAATGGGGACTCTTTCATGAATCGATAAACAGTCGTCATGAATCAGGGCAAGCAACTGCCAGGCTAACCGATCTGTGACGTTGTAATGGAAAAAGTGGGGCATTCGTAATAGGTTCAGGATCCCAGATTTGGCCAATCCAAATACCCATTGCTGAGGGATGACTGTGACTCCGTCAGGTGCATGGACTGTCTCGAAATACAATGCGAGAGCCAGATCAGGGAATGCTGCGTAATTTTTCAAGTCATGATCATAAAATTTAACCTCATGGAGATTTCCGCAAGGATCACCAATGGCCGGGACCCCCATAGGGGTTAGTGTGTTTGTAAGTAAGTGATCAGGCCATCTAAATTTTTTGGTGTTTGGTTTGATTTCCTTCGTGGCCGAATAAATGGGGGTAACCATTTGATTGGATTAGCTGGGAGGACCTCTTCTGGCCCAGGCGGGGCATGAGATGACTTGGATGTTCTTGGCGAAGTCCTCAGCTTTCCCACGGCCCATTTTATAGTCTTTGGAGGCTTTTCTGAGCTTTGAGCTGGTTATTTGCCTTTTATGGTAATGGGGGTTATGGGTATGTATTCTTCCTCATACTCAATCTCCATGACTTCGTCACTTTCTTCCTCCATGGGTGCCGAAGATTCCAAGGGGCTGGTAGTTGTTGCTCTTGCCTGGAAGATGAATTCAGCTCCTGGTTGGCTACTTGCAGGGGGGTTTCGAGTAGACATGATTGACGCAGAGTAGACCCAAATGCTCTGATAGTCTATGGCTACGGGGTAGAATTTATGCAACTGAGATAGAATTGTGCTCTGGGCCGTCCGAGTGGTTTTATAACGTCTTTTGTTGTCCAACGGTTGGGTAAACTCTAAGTAGGACTTAGGACTTTCCCCGATTTGCGCTATTAATTTTCGGGTGACCGTTGCCTCCAACGGTAAATTTTTCTTTTTACCAGACATTATAATGCTAATAGCTAGTTTTTGCAACCCTATTGTGTTTGGAACTTCTACTGACTTAATCATCTTGAGAAATGGTGCGTCCTCCCCCAACACAGGCTTGTTCCCTCGGGGTTCTAGGGTCAAGGATCTGTATGTCATACTTTTGTCATCCTGATAAGCTGGCATCGCAAATCATAAGACCAAAATAGTTCGACATGCTTCCCATAATTGGAAGGATTGCCCGTGTGGTCCCCACCACTATGTTGGTGTGCCCCGTAGTGTCATTTTAAGGGCTCCCAACCTACATTCGCTCAGAACCATGGCTTCAAAGGCTTGCAAGACATCCTCCAAATATCCTGAACCATCAAACCGGGGTAGATCTCTTACCTCAGCTGACAAGTACTTGATATTTCTGGTAGTTTGGAGGCATCGTAACGTGGAGGCATTCTGTAATTGGAATTTCCAATGTTACATCTCCTCATTTGAATCAGAAGGGTCCTCATTATCTTGATTTACAACGGTGGTACCCCTAGTCATAGGATTGATTCGTTTGCCATTCTGCGTGGATAATCTGTAGAGGTTATCTATTTCTTCGTTCACGAGGACTGTTTCTATATTACCTGTCCCCCTCGGTAGGGTCTAATGGGATGATGACGCGTAGTCCGTTATTCTCAAACATCATATTTCATTTCTTTAAGTTGATGATACCTCCCATGTCGATCGCCCAATCCAATCCCAAAAGGGCTAGGTAGGGGTCTGTATCTTCTACTGTTTGGATAACTTCAAAATCAGCTCGTACCCTTACTCCAACAATGTCCACCACTACTTTTGATAATCTTCCTAGTGGTACTATCTTCTGTTGATTAGCCATGCGTAGCTATACAGCGGACCATTCGAGCTTAGGCTCACCAATCCGCTGCCAAGTCTGCTTAGGGAGCACATTCACATCTGATCCTAGATCAAGGATAACTTGATCTATTTCAAAGTCTCCAATATGCATTGTCAGCCGCATTTCCCGTCTCGTTCGTTTCTTCTGTCTGTATAGTTGGTACACATTGTGTATTTGCGTGCTAGAAGGGGTCTTCTTTGCGCACCCATCGATCAGCTCCTGAAGACTTTCCATGGCTTTTTGGTTGCACAGTAGTTTCAAACACGCTTGTAAGAATGGTTTGACCTCCTCTCTTCATTCAGTGTCATACGCTCCTCTTTTGCTGTGATCACCACCCATCCTAATCATGGGGTTGAGTTCTTTTAGGGGATGTTCCTCCTCTGTTGTAGCTTCTTTTATTGACCCTTCTTGGACTGATCCTACCTCACAGAGTTCTGTTTTCATCCTATGCACATTTTTCATAGGGTTCTGTTGCTTCTCCTGAACCCTTGCTACTAGAATCGGTCAATCCTCAATTGAGTGATCCCACTGTCTGCAATACCGACATGTGTGCCAAGTTGGGTTTAAACAGTCTCGTGCAAAATGGCCTACTTCCCCACAGTTGTAGCAAATCATTTGACCTCGTCCTCGACTGGCGCTACCTACGCAACCCTTACCTTGGGCTGGGGAACCCCCCCTTCCCATGGGAGAGCTGGGCGAAGCTAGATCGGACCGAACCCGAAATATGCTTCCTCGTTCAGTTAGTAAATCATATGTGCGGCAGGTTTGCTCATCGTGGCCAACTGATCTGAAAAATCGACGCCATGATTGGTTAACTTCTGGGCCGTATGTGGTCTTGTGAGGGCAGTGGCTAGTGTTGTGTAGTTCGGTAATGCGGAAATAATCACACCATAACATTGACCCACTGGATCTCGTGACCTCCCTAGGTTGCAAGGGACTAGGTGCTCCAGTCTATACATACGTAGAAAGTAATGGACAGTTATCCTTGCTGTGACTATTGACCCGGCATCGGATGCACCATTTTTTGGGGCTGGCTTCTGGCCCTCGCTCCTTGCGTAGATTCTACATCTCCATATGCATTGTTTCCAGCTGACCTTGTATTTGTTGTACCCCAGCTGTGTATCATCCCTAGGGGCAGCTTCTAGCTTCATAGCTACTTCCAATGCTTTCTCATGTGTTTCGATATATTGCTGTCCCATAGGTACTCGTAAGTGAGGTAGCAACATAGCGATGAACCATTTTGTGTGTTGTCAGTCATCATATTGGAATCTACCTTCCCTGATTGCTTTCTTTAACCTTTGATCTGCTTCCCATATAGACTCAGATGATCCCTGCTTGATGTCTTTTATTTCAATGACTATCTACAAATAGGACTTAAGTTTTTTGAATTGTTGCTTTAGTGCCATTTTGATCTCATAAATAGTTTCATTTGCATGTTGTCCAATGTATCCCATATACCAATCCAGAGCTCTTTCCTCGAAAGCCAGAGATAGTTGGGTCTGCTTCACCAAATCACTTGTAATGTTTTGCACCGTTCATACCGATTCAGCAACAAACCAAAACCTATCCATATCCTCATCACCCGCACCCTTTAAGGTAGGTAGTTTTAAATTCGCAACCATATCTACCTTCTTTTTTTTGTTTTGGAATTACCTGACTGCTCTTTCAAAATTCTCCTGGTCCCAGCAACGGAACCATTTTTTGGCTTTAGGGGTCCTAACCCAGGTTCGCACGTTAAGGTTTTCTAAAAAACCCTTATACTACTGGCCCTTTTGGCAATGACCTGCTTGTGTAGGTCAAAGTCTCACCCGAAGCAGTATGGGAGGGTGCTAGAACCAGGTTTCTGCACCCAGAAAGAGAGTAGGTAAGCCAAGCCACGCGCAGCACACATATCTATGGGAACGGAGCTAGTTCGCAGGCGTAAATAGATACATGGTGCACACAGTATTACAGATCTAGATCTTAGGTCTGCATCCACATGCGTTCGACCCAGCAAAGATATAAATTACAGTATACGCAACAGTCCAGATAGCATATCTTATAGATAAACACAACAGATAATAAAGATAATTCATACCTTATCACAGATCTAACACAGAGCGCAGATTCATATAACAGTTAGATCTCAGAACCAAATATCAGCAATACTTCTCATATATTATCAGCAAATTCTTACATAACTCCAAATCCCACCTATGCACACAATCATCAGGGTCCGCACATAGCAGGACAAAGGATTTCCGCGCACACAACCAGCAGGAGTCCGACCCAAATACCCGAAACCCAGAACTAAAAATCCATACTTAGCATTCACTTATATTCATATTTTTCCTATTGACTCAAAAAGACTTACTATTTATACTAATTTAGCCTAGACTTACCATGGTCCACAAACCGTGGTTTGCGGATTCCTAGTTTTACCTATTTGCCCGCTTTTCAACACATTGGGGCTTTGATCCATCCTCTCACCCCTGCGCTAGACTAAACATAATCAAAATAATACAAAATTGGACTAGCTTTCATCAGTGTGGGAGACCCTGCTCCAACAATGGTAAAGACTTGAGATTTGATGTATGAAACCCTAGCATGGTTTATGTGAAGATTCCCAAGCACTTGGGATTGATTTGATGAAGCCCTCAATAGGATAGTCCGTAAATGACCTGGTTGTTGATAAAGTTGATTGAAGGCAACACTGTTATGTGGTCTATGGATGGCTCTTGAAGGTTGGTTCAAGAGGTAGAGGATCACCTCTCATTGATGATAAGACCTCCTAGACTCTTAATGTTTCTTTGTGTCTTTACTCCTGTTTAGAATTATGGATATGACTATTATGATTATTGTTTTAATCATTTATTATACCTCCTACATGCATATTTTGAGTACTTGGATGTTTCTAGCCTTCTTGATGAGATGTTATATGTGGATCCCTCTTGAGGATCATTTGAGATGCAGGAAAGAAAATTTAGATCTGGAAAAGGGTAAAGAGGCACTTGATGAAAAATTGACAAGCACTACAAGTTGCCTATGTGAAGGTGCACAAGTATTTGAATACTACAAAGTATGCATGGTATATTGTTTTAATTTTATGTTTCAGCTATAAAATTGGATGGCTAGGTAAGCCCTATGGTATGTTGAGAATGTCTCCTTACCAAATGTCTCCTGCATACATATGAAAGTGTAATATCCCTTTTTAGGGATATCCCTTGAACACAAGCAAACTCCAACCAGAGATGGACTGCGAGGGAATTTACTATATATTTCACCTCTGAGAAGAGGGTGAGATCTAGAGGCTACCTGGCCCTTTCCAGACTCTGTCTAAGAGTATGGGGAAAACACACCAAGTGGTATAATAACTGGAATGCTCGAAGAGAAAAAATAACAGTAGTGCAAGCATACAATGGCATATATAAAACATGTAACAGATACTCAAGAAATTCAGAGAGAATGTTGAGCCATTTTATTATACTAAGAATATAAATGAGTACAATAGGTGATCATACTGATAGCACCTATACTTGCTCCAGGAAAGTGAAGAAAATCTCTCAGAATGACAAAGGAATGGCTGCTCTCTGATCTCCATCCAAGCTACTGGAGAACTGCTATGCTGCTGCTACTGCTGGAACCAAAATGAGTATTTGGAGCTGCTCCCCTACTCGAAAAAAACTGAGACTCTGGAATCCTCCACTACTCACCAAAGCCAGAAAATCCCAGAGAGTGTTTCTGAAATAGCCAACCCCCGAAAATCACCCCCTTGAGGATCTACACTATCCTCCAAGGCTCTGGATTGACACTGAAATGAATCCACCAAAATACTGCCTCAAACGCTGCCAAAATCCTCTGATGGGCAAGGGCTGGCCCCTTGCTCAATCTCCAAGCTCGAAACCCCCAAAAGAAACTCAATCTGGAGCTCCCAAGAAATGGACTGCGTCCTCCCTTTTAAGAATGTGTAGTCTATGGATGCAATGCTCCTCCATGAATGCCAAACACCAATCCTCCTGCAAAATACTGATGGAAAAACCTCACTCGATCAGGCACTCAAAGTCCCCCGGGGCTGAGGATGAGATCTCTGAACGAAGACAATCGGTGCACTAAACAGTGTTGTAGACTAGCTAAACAACTAGCGTGCTCAAGAAGTCGAAGTGACCAGCTCAATATCATAAACATCAAATGACCAAAATGAGGAGGCTCTCCTCTCTTTATAGCGTTGGCCTCTCTCAAACCCTAAGGCCCACCTCCTCCAATGTAGCCTCCCTTTTCCACGTGCTCAACTCAACTTTCACAGTCCCTCCATGTGGTCAACGTGGGTCCCCTCTCTACGTGGTCTCTTGGCCCCCTTGACTCACTTAAGTTACAACGTTGTGTCTACTAGGGAGTGCACTTTATTTTTAGAGTGAGTTATGTCCCCCTCTACTCACTTTTATTTATAATTTAGCTACATAAGGAAAATTTGACCAAAATCGATATTTCCAATTAGCCATTGCTAATTGGGAATATTATAGTCTCCCCCGGAAAAATGTTGCTTGACCCCAAGCAATTGTAGTGATGGATGCTGCAAGATCTTCTCACTCTCCCAAGTGGCATCCTCATCTGGAAAATTCTTCCACCTCACCAAGAACTCCTGGATTTTCCTATTCTGCAATTGCCTCTCTCTGGTATCAATAATGGCCTTGGGCTATAACACCAAATGCCCCTCATCATCTGTAGGCGGTAGCTCCTCTGTCACTATCACCTGCTACCCCATGCCTTCTTCAGGCATGATACATGGAAAATGTTATGAATCTTGCTGCCTTGGGGCAGCTCCAACTCATAAGCAACCTATCCAACCCTACGTATCACCCTGTATGGCCCATAAAAACGGGGCTTGAGCTTCTAAGCTCCCTTCTGCTTCAGTGACGACTGTCAGTATGGTTGCAAACATAGGTAGACCAAGTCACTTAACTCAAAATGTCTCTCCACCCGACCCCTATCGGCATACAACTTCTGCTGGGTCTGCGTTGTAGCCATGTTATCCTTGAGAGCTCAGAGAATGTCCTAACTCTCTTGGATCCAATCTTTGGCTCTCGGAGCCTTGCTAGCACCAAACATCACATCAGAAAAAGATAAGGAATGATATCCATTCAAAGCATAGAATGGAGACATACTGATGGACATGTGATGTGTGTTTTTGTAGTAGTACTCCCCTAGATGCAACCACTTCAGCCATGCTCTCTGCTGCCCACTGACATAGTTACGCAAGTAGCCCTCTAGCCACTTATTAACCATCTCTGTCTGCCTGTCTGTCTGTGGGTGGTAGCTAGTACTCGGTGTCAACTCTGTCCCCACCAGTTGGAAATCTCCTACCAGAATCTGCCCATGAAGCGGTTGTACCTGTCACTGATGATGGTCTTGGGAAGACCATGTAACCTGAAGATCTCTCTGAAGAACAGCTCTGCCACCTGTGCTGCTGTATAGTATGCAGATATGGCGAAAAAGTGTGCATACTTCGTTAGCTGATCAACGATGACGAATATATAGTCCTTTCCCACTGACATAGTTACGCAAGTAGCCCTCCAGCCACTTGTTAACCATCTCTGTCTACCCGTAGGTCTATGGGTGGTAGATAGTACTCGGTGTCAACTCTATCCCCACCAATCGGAAAAGCTCCTGCCAAAATCCGCCCATGAAGTGGCTGTCCTTGTCACTGATGATGGTCTTGGGAAGACCATGTAACCTGAAGATCTCTCTGAAGAATAGCTCTGCCACCTGTGCTACTGTATAGTGTGCGGATATGGTGAAAAAGTGTGCATACTTCGTCAGCCGATCACCGACGACGAATATACAGTCCTTGCCCTGCACCATTGGCAACCCTGTGATGAAGTCCAACGAAATGCTCTCCCATTTCCCCTCTGAAATGGGAAGAGGCTACAAAAAACCTATTGGATGGCTCATCTCTCCCTTGTTTTGCTGGAAAATGTCGCACTCCTTGATATGCTGGAGTATGTCCTCCTTGAGGCCCTTCCATGAGAACCTCTCTTTGATGGCCCTGCAGGTTTTGGTAAACCCTTGATGGCCAGACAATGGTGAATCATGTGATGCCTGTAATATCTTCTTCTTGGGATGAGAGCCCTCAGTCAAGAAGATCTGATCCCTATAGTAGATGATCTCATCTATCACCCTGTATCTATCATCTGTCACCTGACCATCTATAACCCCACAAGAAAACTTGTCCTTGGAGTACTCCACCAAAAGTCGAGCCCTCCAATATGTATCCAGACTCATCAGAGACAACGTGTCAGGTCTATGTGAAAGTGCAACAGCTACCACGTTGTTCTTCCCCTTGACATACTCAATGTCAAATTCATAGGCCTGGATCTTGCTGACCCACTTCTGCTGCCTCTCCTGTAGCTATTTTTGCTCCAAAAAGAACCTGAGGCTATTGTGATCAGCCCTCACCCTAAACCTGTTACCCACTAGGTACTGCCAGAATTTGTCCAATACATGCATAATGGCCAGCATCTCCTTGTCGTATATAGCATACAACCGCTCATGGGGAAGGAGCTTCCGGCTCTCATAGTCTATAGGGTGGCCTCCCTGCATCAACACTGCATTGATCCCCTCTCCCGACACATCACTCTCCAAAACAAAAGGCTACGTAAAATCTGGCAACACAAGCATTGGGCAGCTTCTCATAACCTCCTTAAGCTTGTCAAAGGCTCACTGCACTGTATCTGTCCAACTAAATGCCCCTTTCTTCATCAGATCTATCAGGGGTGCAGCGAGCTGAGAGAAACTCTTAACGAACTTCCTATAATAAGTACAGATACCAACAAATCCTCGAAGTTCCGTCACATTTCTTGGCTCTGGCCAATCTCTGATAGCCCTGATCTTCTCCTCATGGACCCTCACTCCGTCCACTCCTATGATGCGTCCCAAATACAACATCTCTGTCAACCCAAACTCACACTTGGAGAGCTTAGCGTAAAACTGTTGTTCCTCCAAGATATGCAGTACTGCCTCTATGTGCTGGAGATGCTCCTCCCAAGTCCTGCTATATATCAGTATATCATCGAAAAATACCAGCACAAACTTCCTCAGATGATTGCAAAAGATATGGTTCATGCATGACTGGAAAGTAGTTGATGCGTTGGTTAGCCCGAAAGACAAACCAAGAACTCAAAGTGGCTGTAATGGCACCTGAAAGCGGTCTTGGGAATGTCCTGTTCCCTCACGCGAATCTGGTGGTACCTGGATCTTGAATCAATCTTTGAGAATAACTGTGCCCCTCTCAAATCATCCATCAGCTCATTAATCCGCGGTATAGGGTTCATGGTATTTTTATTCAGGGCCCTGTAATCAAGGCACATTCTCAATGTGCCATCCTTCTTCTTCACCAACACCATCGAAGAAGCAAAATGACTGGTGCTAGGCCGAATATGTCCAAGAGCCAACAACTCCTGGATGGCCTACTCAATCTCATCTTGATAGGCCTTGGGGTGCATATAGGGTGTGGTAATAATGGCCTGGATGCCCTACTCTAGCTCAATAGTGTGCTCAAACCCCCAATATGGTGGCTATCCTGGTGGCATCTCCCCAAACACCGTGTCATACCTGTCAAGGATGGCCTGTATATCAGGATGAATTTTCTGCCCAGTTGTCCCTGCCTCTGATTCCCACAACTCTACTGCCCACTCTATGTCTCCCTTCTGGAATTCTGCCTCCATCCGGTGAGCTAAAACAGTCTAGGGTGGGTAAGTGTGCATCCCATGTATCTTCTCATGCTTCCCGGTTTTCTTATCATCCCACTCCATCTCCAAGGCCTCCCAATCTGTGGTGACCTTCCCCAGAGTATTCAGCCACTGTACACCTAATACCACATTGGTATCTAGTATGTTGACAATTAAAAAGTGGTCGGTCACTGTGTAGGTACCCATCGTCACAGCTAGCTCTGGAACATATCTAGCACACTACATCATCTGATCTCCTAGGACCAACACTGAAAATCCATCAAAGCTCTCTGTCGGTATGCCTCTCTTCTCAACCATCTGTGTATCGATGAAGTTGTGGGTCACCCCACTATCTAGCAAAAATAAAACTCGCTACCCACGCACTGTCCCTCGAACACGCAGCGTCAAATACTTGGGTACTCCCCGCAATGTTGCAAGGGTCCCCCCGTGGGTGTAAAAGCTACACCTCTTGCTCCTGGAGGTGGGGGTGGAAAATGGTGCTGCACTGCCTGACTGTCTCCTACATCCCCATCCTATACTCATCCTCTTCCCCGCTACTCTCGGAGAAGACCTAGATAAAATGTGCTTTGCCAGTAGCAGATCTGTGTCTCGGCGCCCACGGCTCCTGACAGGTAAAACACAACCTATTCTTCTTCAACTCCCTCCTGGCATCCTCATCTAGTTTTCCGCTACCTGGGTTCCCCTTAGGAGGTGGAATCCTCACAACCTTCCCCTTTGGCTGGAAAGCCTGTCTCTGGGGGTAAGGTGTCCTGGTCCGGGGTAAAGCATCTTGCAAATCCCGAGTCGTACCAACTGCGGCCCATAGTGTGGCTGGTCTGGTGGATCTGACCAAACCTCGAAGTGGCTCTGCTAACCCCTCAATGAACATGTATATCATTCGTTCCATGGATAGATCGAGCACCATCACTAAAAGCCTCAAGAAATCTGCAATATATGCCTCCAGGCTCCTGGTCTTTTTGAGCCTTGTCAGCTCAACAAAGTGCTCCTCTAGATCCCTCCGGTCAAACCACTCTATCAGTCTCTAGGTGAACTCAGCATATGTGGTCACTGTCAAATGCGTGGGTGTCACCATCCCATGGAACCACCAATCCTAGGCCTCACCATCCAAATGTAGTGTAGCCACCTTGATGGCCTTTGTCTCTGCCATCTGGTTGAGATGGAAGTATACGTCCAGCTTCTCCACCCAAGACTTTTCCGAATTGTTTGATGAACTGTCAAATGTAGGCAAATGGAATCAGCTCACTGTACGCTGGGTGTCTCCATCATGATAACGCCGGTGCCCTCTGTGATGGTCGTGGGGTCTGCTGTCCCACTAGAGTTGAACAAAGTCTTTGAATGAAAGGGAATCCCTGAACTCCTGCCCATATGCCTGATACTCAGCAAAATAATCACCCATGTGGCCGGGCTCTGGCTCCTGCTGTGCTGCTTCCCCTGTGTCTGCACCCATAAAAGTGGGCATAGTGGAACATGTGGGTGCATGCGATGCCATATGCTGAGTAGCATCACGCTCCGAAAAATGGTGTGATGTACCCGACCCTTCACCAACCTGGAAACCCCTTGGGGTTTCACGCTGTCTAGCCTCTACATCAATGAATCTCTGCCCCATCACCTCAATATGCCTCAACAGATCCTGGACTGACTTGAGGAGTGCCTCCCCAAACCTCTTTGCATCACTATCATCTGCCATTGGCTCCTCCTATTCTGCGTCTACCACAGGCCCCTCTTGATCTGTGTCCACCACCCGAATGTAGTAACCCTCTCCGTAGTTGTTCTCCAACCTACGCTCAATATCTGTATACGTCCTACCTTTGTAGCAGATGAAAGGTTTCTCTCCCGTGTCATAGACAGCTAGCTCCAGAAGCTGAGCTAGATCTATGCTCTGATACCACTACAATATCCATTTTTAGGGATATCCCTTGAACACAAGAAAACTCCAACTAGAGATGGACTGGGAGGGAATTTACCATATATTTCACCTCTGAGAAGAGGGTGAGATATGGAGGCTACCTGGCCCTTTCCAAACTCTGTCTAAGAGTATGGGGAAAACACACCAAGTGGTATAATAACTGGAATGCTCGAAGAGAAAAATAACAGTAGTGAAAGCATACAATGGCATATATAAAACATGTAACAGATACTTAATAAATTCAGAGAGAATGCTGAGCCATTTTATTATACTAAGAATAGAAATGAGTACAATAGGTGATCAGAGTGATAGCACCTAGACTTGGACCAGGCAAGTGAAGAAAATCTCTTAGAATGACAAAGGAATGGCTGCTCTCTAATCTGCGTCCAAGCTGCCGGAGAACTGTTGTGATGCTGCTACTACTGGAACCAAAATGAGTATTTGGATCTGCTCCCCTACTTGGAAAAAGCTGAGACTCTGGAATCCTCCTCTACTCACCAAACCCAGAAAATCCCAAAGAGTGTTTCTAAAATAGCCAACCCCCGAAAATCACCCCCTTGAGGATCTACGCTATCCTCCAAGGCTCTGCACTGACACTGAAAGGAATCCACCAAAATAATACCTCAAACTCTCCCAAAATCCTCCAATGGGAAAGGGCTGGCCCCTTTCTCAATCTCCAAGCTCAAAACCCCCAAAAGAAACTCAATCCAAAGCTCCCAAGAAATGGACTGCATCCTCCATTTCAAGACTGCGCATTCTATGGATGCACTGCTCCTCCACGAATGCCAAACACCAATCCTCCTAAAAAATACTGATGGAACAACCTCACCTGAGCAGGCACTCGAAGTCCCCCAGGGCTAAGGGTGAGATCTCCGAACGGAGACACTCGGTGCACTAAACAGTGCTGCAGACTAGCTAAACAACCACCGTGCTCAAGAAGTCGAAGTGACCAGCTCAATATCATAAACATCGAATGACCAAAATGAGGAGGCTCTCCTCTCTTTATAGCGTTGGCCTCTCTCAAACCCTAAGGCCCACCTCCTCCAACGTAGCCTCCCTTTGCCACGTGCTCAACTCAACCTGCGCAGTCCCTCCATGTGGTCTACGTGGGTTCCCTCTCTACGTGGTCTCTTGGCCCCCTTGGCTCACTTAAGTTACAACGTTGTGTCTACTAGGGAGTGCACTTTATTTTTAGAGTGAGTTATGTCCCCTTCTACTCACTTTTATTTATAATTTAGCTACATAAGGCAAAATTGACCAAAATTGATATTTCCAATTAGCCATTGCTAATTAGGAATACTACAATCTCCCCCGGAAAAATGTTGCTTGAACCCAAGCAACTATAGTGATGGATGCTGCAAGATCTTCTCACTCTCCCAAGTGGCATCCTCATCCAGAAAATTCTTCCACCTCACCAAGAACTCCCGGATTGTCCTGTTCTGCAACTACCTCTCTCTGGCATCAAAAATGGCCTTGGTCTGTAACACCAAATGCCCCTCATCATCTGTAGGTGGTAGCTCCTCTGTCACTGTCACCTGCAGCCCCAATGCCTTCTTCAGGCATGATACATGGAAAATGTTATGAATCTTGCTGCCTTGGGGAATCTCCAACTCATAAGCAACCTTTCCAACCCTTTGTATCACCTTGTATGGCCCATAAAAATGGGGTTTGAGCTTCTCATCTCCCTTATGCTTTAATGACGACTGTCGGTATGGCTGCAAACGTAGGTAGACCAAGTCCCCTACCTCAAACTGTCTCTCCACCCGACCCCTATCGGCATACAACTTCTGCTGGTTCTGCGTTGTAGCCATGTTATCCTTGAGAGCTCAGAGAATGTCCTAACTCTCTTGGATCAAATATTTGGCTCTCGGAGCCTTGCTAGCACCAAACATCACATCAGAAAAAGATAAGGAATGATATCCATTCAAAGCATAGAATGGAGACATACTGATGGACATGTGATGTGTGTTGTTGTAGCAGTACTCCCCTAGATGCAGCCACTTCATCCATGCTCTCTGCTGCCCACTAACATAGTTATGCAAGTAGCCCTCCAACCACTTGTTAGCTATCTATGTTTTCCCGTCTGTCTGTGGGTGGTAGCTGGTACTCAGTGTCAACTCTGTCCCCACCAGTCAGAAAAGCTCCTGCTAGAATCCACCCATGAAGTGGTTGTCCCTGTCACTGATGATGGTCTTGGGAAGACCATGTAACCTGAAGATCTCTCTGAAGAATAGATCTGCCACCTGTGCTGCTGTATAGTGTGCGGATATGGTGAAAAAGTGTGCATACTTCGTCAACCGATCAACGATGACAAATATACAGTCCTTGCCCTGCACCATGGGGAACCCTGTGATGAAGTCCATTGAAATGCTCTCCCATTTCCCCTCCAGAATGGGAAGAGGCTACAACAAACCTATTGGATGGCTCATCTCTCCCTTGTTTCACTGGCAAATGTCGCACTCCCTGATATGCTAGAGTACGTCCTCCTTGAGGCCCTTCCATGAGAACCTCTCTCTGATGGCATTGTAGGTTTTGGTAAACCCCTGATGGTCGGAAAATGGTGAATCATGTGATGCCTATAATATCTTCTTCTTGAGCTGAGAGCCCTCAGGCAAGAAGATCTGATCCCTATAGTAGATGATCTCATCGATCACCCTGTATCTATCATTTGTCACCTGACCATCCAGAACCTCACAAGAAAACCTGTCCTTGGAGTACTCCACCAAAATTCAAGCCCTCCAATCTGTATCCAAACTAATCAGAGACAATGTGGTAGGTCTACGTGAAAGTGCATCAGCTACCACGTTGTTCTTCCCCTTGACATACTCAGTGTCAAATTCATAGGCCTGGATCTTGCTGACCCACTTCTACTGCCTCTCCTGTAGCTATTTCTGCTCCAAAAAGAACCTGAGGCTGTTGTGATCAACCCTCACCTTGAACCTGTTACCCACCAGGTACTGCCGGAATTTGGCCAATGCATGCATAATGGCCAGCATTTCCTTGTCGTATATAGCATACAAATTCTCATGGGGAAGGAGCTTCTGGCTCTCATAGGCTATAGGGTGGCCTCCCTACATCAACACTGTGCCGATTCCTTGTCCCGACACATCACACTAAAAAAAAAAGGCTGCATAAACTCTAGCAACGCAAGGACTAGGCAGCTGCTCATAACCTCCTTAAGCCTGTCAAAGGCTCACTGCACTGTATCTGTCCAACTAAATGCCCCTTTCTTCATTAGATCTGTCAGGGATGGAGTGAGCTGAGAGAAATTCTTGATGAACTTCCTGTAATAAGTACAGATACCAAAAAATCCTCGAAGTTCCATCACATGTCTTGGCTCTGGCCAATCTTTGATGGCCTTGATCTTCTCCTTGTGGACCCTCACTCCATCCACTCCTATGATGTGTCCCAAATACAACATCTCCGTCAACCCAAACTCACACTTGGAGAGCTTAGCATAAAACTGTTGCTCCTCCAAGATATACAGTACTGCCTCGATGTGCTGGAGATGCTCCTCCCAAGTCCTGCTATATATCAGTATATCATCGAAAAAGACCAACACAAAATTCCTCATATGACTGCGGAAGATATGGTTCATGCATGACTGGAAAGTAGCTGGTGCATTGGTTAGCCAGAAAGGCATAACCAAGAACTCAAAGTGGTCGTAATGGCACCTGAAAGCGGTCTTGGGAATGTCCTGTTCCCTCACGCGAATCTGGTGGTACCCGGATCTCAAATCGATCTTTGAGAATAATTATGCCCCTCTCAACTCATCCATCAGCTCATCAATCTATGGTATAGGGTACCTATTCTTCATGGTATTTTTATTGAGGGCCCTATAATCAATGCACATTCTCAATGTGCCATCCTTCTTCTTCACCAACACCACTGAAGAAGCAAAAGGACTAGTGCTAGGCCGAATATGTCCAAGAGCCAGCAACTTCTGGATGGCCTGCTCAATCTCATTCTGATAGGCCTTGGGGTGCCTATAAGGTGTGGTAATAACAGACTGGATGCCCTGCTCTAGCTCAATAGTGTGCTCAAACCCCTGATCTGGTGACTGTCCTGGTGGTATCTCCCCAAACACCGTGTCATACCTATCAAGGATGGCCTATATATTAGGATGAACTGTTTCCCAGTAGTCCCTACCTCTAATGCCCGCAACTCTACCGCCCACTCTATGTCTCCCTTCCGGAGGTCTGCCTCCATCCGGTGAGCTAAAACAGTCTGGGGTGGGTAAGTGTGCATCCCACGTATCTTCTCATGCTTCTCGATTTTCTTATCATCCCACTCCATCTCCAAGGCCTCCCAATCTATGGTGACCTTCCCCAGAGTAATCAGCCATTGTACACCCAATACCACATTGGTATCTAGTATGTTGACCACGAAAAATTGGTCGGTCACTGTGTAGGTACCCATCGTCACAGCCAGCTCTGGAACATATCTGGCACACTACATCGTCTGATCTCCTGGAACCAACACTGAAAATCCATCGAAGCTCTCTATCGGTATGCCTCTCCGCTCAACCATATATGCATCGATGAAGTTGTGGGTTACCCCACTTTCTACCAAAACTACAACTCGCTGCCCATGCACTGTCCCTCAGACACGCAACATCAAATAGTTGGGTACTCCCCGCAATGCTGCAAGGGTCCCCCCTGTGGGTGAAAAAGCTGCACCTCCTGCTCCTAGAGGTGGGGGTGGAAAATGGATCTGTGCTGCCTGACTGCCTCCTGCCTCCCCATCCTCATATTCATCCTCTTCCCCGTTGCCCTCGGAGAATACCTCGATAAAATGTGCTTTTCCAACAGCACATCTGTGTCCCGATGCCCATGGCTCCTGACAGGTAAAACACAACCTCTTCTTCTTCAACTCCCTCCTAGCATCCTCATCTAGATGTCCCCTACCCGGGTTCCCCTTACGAGGCAGAATCCTCACATCCTTCCCCTTTGGCTGGAAATCCTGTCTCTGGGGGTAAGGTGTCTAGGTTCGGGGTAAAGCATCCTGCAAATCCCGGGTCCTGCCAACTATGTCCTGGAGTGTGGCTGGTCTAGTGGATCTGACCAAACCTCGAATTGGCTCTGCTAACCCCTTAATGAACATGTATATCATCTATGCCACAGATAGATCGAGCACCATCACTGAAAGCCTCAAGAAATCTGCAATATATGCCTCTGGGCTCCCTGTCTGTTTGAGCCTCATTAGCTCAACAAAGTGCTCCTCCGGATCCCTTTAGTCAAACCTCTCTATCAGTCTCCAGGTGAACTCGGCATATGTGGTCATTGTCAAATGCCAGAGTGTCACCATCCAATGGAACCACCAATCCTGGTCCTCACCATCCAAATGCAGCGTAGCCACCTTGATGGCCTCTGTCTCTGCCATCTGGTTGAGCTCGAAGTATATGTCCAACTTCTCCACCCAAGACTTTTCCAAACTGTTTGATGAACCATCAAACGTAGGAAAATGGAATCATCTCGTTGTACGCTGGGTGTCTCCATCATGATAATGTCAGTGCCCTCTGTGATGGTCACGGGGTCTGCTGTCCCGCTAGAGCTGAACAAATTCTCTGAATGAAAGGGCATCCCTGAACTCTTGCCCATATGCCTGATACTCAGCAAAATAATCACCCATGTGGCCAGGCTCTAGCTCCTGTTGTGCTCCTGCCCCTGTGTCTGCACCAAGAAAATTGGGCATAGTGGAACGTGTGGGTGTGTGCGATGCCATATGCTGAGTAGCATCACACTGAGTGGCATCACGCTTTGGCAAATGGTGGGATGTACTCGACCCTTCACCAACCTCGAAACCCCTTGGGGTTTCATGCTGTCTAGCCTCTACAGTAGTGAATCTCTACCCCATCACCTCAATCTGCCTCGACAGATCTTGCACTGACTTGAGGAGTGCCTCCCCAAACCTCTTTGCATCACTATCATCTACCATTGGCTCCTCCTATTCTGCGTCTACCACAGGCCCCTCCTGCTCTGTGTCCACCACCCAAACGCAGTCACCCTCTCCGTAGGTGTTCTCCAACCTACGCCCAATATCTCTATACTTCCTACCTCTGTAGCAGATGTAAGGTTTCTCTCCCGGTGTCATAGACAACTATCTCCATAGGCTGAGACAGATCTATGCTCTGATACCACTGTAATATCCCTTTTCAGGGATATCCCTCGAACACAAGCAAACTCCAACCAAAGATGGACTGGGAGGGAATTGACTAGATATTTCACCTCTGAGAAGAGGGTGAGATATGGAGGCTACCTAGCCCTTTCCAGTCTCTGTCTAAGAGCATGGGGAAAACACACCAAGTGGTATAATAACTGGAATGCTCGAAGAGAAAAATAACAGTAGTGAAAGAATATAATGGCATATATAAAACATGTAACAGATACTCAAGAAATGCAGAGAGAATGCTGAGCCATTTTATTATACTTAGAATAGAAATGTGTAAAATAGGTGATCAGAGTGATAGCACCTAGACTTGCACTAGGAAAGTGAAGAAAAGCTTTCAGAATGACAAAGGAATGGCTGCTCTCTAATCTGCGTCCAAGCTGCCGGAGAACTGCTATGATGCTGCTACTTCTGAAACCAAAATGAGTATTTGGAGCTGCTCCTCTACTCAGAAAAAGCTGAGACTCTGGAATCCTCCTCTACTCACCAAACCTAGAAAACCCCAGAGAGCGTTTCTGAAATAGCCAACCCCCAAAAATCACCCCCTTGAGGATCTACGCTATCCTCCAAGGCTCTGCACTGACACTGAAAGGAATCTACAAAAATACTACCTCAAACTCTGCCAAAATCCTCCGATGGGCAAGGGCTGGCCCCTTTCTCAATCTCCAAGCTCGAAACCCCCAAAAGAAACTCAATCTGAAGCTCCCAAGAAATGGACTGTGTCCTCCCTTTCAAGACTGCGCAGTCTATGGATGCAATCCTCCTCCAAGAATGCCAAACACCAATCCTCCTGCAAAATACTGATGGAACAACCTCACTCGAGCAGGCACTTGAAGTCCCCCGGGGCTGAGGGTGAGATCTCTGAACGAAGACACTCGATGCACTAAACAGTGCTGCAGACTAGCTAAACAACCAGCATGCTCAAGAATTCGAAGTGACTGGCTCAATATCATAAACATCGAATGACCAAAATGACGAGGCTCTCCTCTCTTTATAGCTTTGGCCTCCCTCAAACCCTAAGGCCCACCTCCTCCAACATAGCCTCCCTTTGCCATGTGCTCAACTCAACCTGCGCAGTCCCTCCATGTGGTCAACGTGGGTCCCCTCTCTACGTGGTCTCTTGGCCGCCTTGGCTCACTTAAGTTACAAAGTTGTGTCTACTAGGGAGTGCACTTTATTTTTAGAGTGAGTTATGTCCCCTTCTACTCACTTTTATTTATAATTTAGCTACATAAGGAAAAATTGATCAAAATCGATATTTCCAATTATCCATTGCTAATTGGGAATATTACAGTCTCCCCTGAAAAAATGTTGCTTGACCCCAAGCAACTGTAGTGATGGATGTTGCAAGATCTTCTCACTCTCCCAAGTGGCATCCTCATCCGGAAAATTCTTCCACCTCACCAGGAACTCCCGGATTGTATTGTTCTGCAACTGCCTCTCTCTGGTATCAATAATGGCCTCGGGATGTAACACCAAATGCCCCTCATCATCTGTAGGTTATAGCTCCTCTATCACTGTCACCTTCTACCCCAATATCTTCTTCAGGCATGATACATGGAAAATGTTGTGAATCTTGCTGCCTTGGGGTAGCTCCAACTCATAAGCAACCTGTCCAACCCTGCGTATCACCCTGTATGGCCCATAAAAATGGGGCTTGAGCTTCTCATCTCCCTTCTACTTCAGTGATGAATGTCGGTATGGCTGCAAACGTAGGTAGATCAAGTCCCCTACCTCAAACTGTCTCTCCACCCGACCCCTATCAGCATACAACTTCTTCTGGTTTTGCATTGTAGCCATGCTGTTCTTGAGAGCTCAGAGAATTTCTTGACTCTCTTGGATCCAATATTTGGCTCTCGGAGCCTTGCTAGCACCAAACATCACATCAGAAAAAGATAAGGAATGATATCCATTCAAAGCATAGAACGGAGACATATCGATGGACATGTGATGTGTGTTGTTGTAGCAGTACTCCCCTAGATGCAACCACTTCAGCCATGCTCTTTGCTCCCCAATGACATAGTTACACAAGTAGCCCTCCAGCCACTTGTTAACTATCTCTATCTGCCAGTCTGTCTATGGGTGGTAGTTGGTACTCGGTGTCAACTCTGTCCCCACCAGTCGGAAAATCTCCTGCCAGAATCCCATGAAGCGGCTGTCCCTGTCACTGATGATGATCTTGGGAAGACCATGTAACCTGAAGATCTCTCTGAAGAATAGCTCTACCACCTGTGTTGTTTTATAGTGTGCAGATATGGCGAGAAAGTGTGCATACTTCGTTAGCTGATCAACGACGACGAATATACAGTCCTTTCCCTGCACCATGGGCAACCCTATGATGAAGTCCATCGAAATGCTCTCCCATTTCCCCTCCAGAATGGAAAGAGGTTGCAACAAACCTGTTGTATGGCTCATCTCTCCCTTGTTTCGCTGGAAAATGTCGCACTCCCTGATATGCTAGAGTACGTCCTCCTTAAGGCCCTTCCATGAGAACCTCTCTCTGAAGGCCCTATAGGTTTTGGTAAACCCTTGATGGCCGAACAATGGTGAATCATGTGATGCCTGTAATATCTTCTTCTTGAGCTAAGAGCCCTCAGTCAAGAAGATCCGATCCCTGTAGTAGATGATATCATCTATCACCCTGTATCTATCATCTGTCACTTGACCATCGAGAACCTCACAAGAAAACCTATCCTTAGAGTACTCCACCGATATTCGAGCCCTCCAACCTGTATCCAGACTCATCAGAGACAACGTGGTAGGTCTACGTGAAAGTGCATCGGCTACCACATTTTTCTTCCCCTTGACATACTCAATGTCAAAGTCATAGGCCTGGATCTTGCTGACCCACTTCTGCTGCCTCTCCTATAGCTGTTTCTGCTCCAAAAAGAACCTGAGGCTATTGTGATCAGCCCTCACCCTGAACCTATTACCCACCAGGTATTGCCATAATTTGGCCAATGCATGCATAATGGCCAGCATCTCCTTGTCGTATATAGCATACAACTACTCATGGGGAAGGAGCTTCAGGCTCTCATATGCTATAGGGTGGCCTCCCTGCATCAACACTGCGGAGATCCCCTCTCCCGATGCATCACACTCCAAAAAAAAAGGCTGCGTAAAATTTGGCAACGCAAGCACTGGGTAGTTGCTCATAACCTCCTTGAGCCTGTCAAAGGCTTGCTACACTGTATCTATCAAACTAAATGCCCCTTTCTTCGTCAAATCTGTCACGAGTGCAGCGAGCTGACAGAAACTCTTGACGAACTTCCTATAATAAGTACAGATACCAACAAATCCTCGAAGTTCCATCACATTTCTTGGCTCTGGCCAATCTCTGATGGCCCTGATCTTCTCCTCGTAGACCCTCACTCCATCCACTCCTATGATGTGTCCCAAATACAACATCTCCATCAACCCACACTCACACTTGTAGAGCTTAGCATAAAACTATCGCTCCTCCAAGATATGCAATACTGCCTCTATGTGTTGGAGATGCTCCTCCCAAGTCCTGATATATATTAGTATATCATTGAAAAAGACCAACAAAAAATTCCTTAGATGACTACGGAAGATATGGTTCTTGCATGACTGGAAAGTAGCTAGTGCATTGGTTAGCCCAAAAGGCATAACCAAGAACTCAAAGTGGTCATAATGGCACCTGAAAGCAGTCTTGGGAATGTCCTGTTCCCTCACGCGAATCTGGTGGTACCTGAATCTCAAATCGATCTTTGAGAAGAACTATGCCCCTCTCAACTCATCAATCCGCGATATAGGGTACCTGTTCTTCATGGTATTTTTATTCAGGGCCCTGTAATCAATGCACATTCTCAATGTGGCATCCTTATTCTTCACCAAAACCACCGAAGAAGCAAAAGGACTGGTGCTAGGCTGAATATGTCCAAGAGCCAGCAACTCCTGGATGGCCCGCTCATTCTCATCCCGATAGGCCTTGGGGTGCCTATAGGGTGTGGTACTAACAGCTTGGATGCCCTGATCTAGCTCAATAGTGTGCTCAAACCCTCGATCTGGTGGTTGTCCTGGCGGTATCTCCCCAAACACCATGTCATACCTGTCAATGATGGCCTGTATATCAGGATGAACTATCTGCCCAGTAATCCCTGCCTCTAATGCCCGCAACTCTACCGCCCACTCTATGTCCCCCTTCCAGAAGTTTGCCTCCATCCGGTGAGCTAAAACAGTCTGGGGTGGGTAAGTGTGCATCCCACGTATCTTCTCATGCTTCCCGGTTTTCTTATCATCCCAATCCATCTCCAAGGCCTCCCAATCTATGGTGACCTTCCCCACAGTAATCAGCCACTGTACACCCAATACCACATTGGTATCTGGTATGTTGACCATGAAAAAGGGGTCGGTCACTGTGTAGGTACCCATCGTCACAACCAGCTATAAAACATATCTGGTACACTGCATCGTCTGATCTCCTGGGACCAACACTGAAAATCCATCGAAGCTCTCTGTCGGTATGCCTCTCCACTCAACCATCTGTGCATCGATGAAGTTTTGGGTTGCCCCACAGTCTACCAAAACTGAAACTCGTTGCCCACGCACTGTCCCTCGGACATGCAGCATCAAATACTTGGGTACTCCCCGCAATGCTACAAGGGTCCCCCCTATGGGTGAAAAAGTTGCACCTCCTGCTCCTAGAGGTGGGGGTGGCAAATGGTGTTGCGCTTCTTGACTATCTCCTGCCTCTCCATCCTCATACTCATCCTCTTCCCCGCTTCTCTCGGAGAAGACCTCGATAAAATGTGCTTTTCCAACAGAACATCTGTGTCCCAATGCCCATGGCTCCTGACAGGTAAAACACAACCTCTTCTTCTTCAACTCCCTCTTGGAATCCTCATCTAGCTGTCCCCTACCCGGGTTCCCCTTAGGAGGTGGAATCCTCACATCCTTCCCCTTTAGCTGGAAATCCTATCTCTGGGGGTAAGGTGTCCTTGTCTGGGGTAAAGCATCCTACAAATCCTGGGTCCTGCCAACTGCATCCTGGAGTGTGGCTGGTTTGGTGGATCTGACTGTTGAGTCTCAAATCTGCATTGTTCTTATGCATCTTCCTAGACCTTTTCCATTCCCCTGAACCTTCCCAGTTGTCAATATCATTGTATATTAGTTGCAAAAGAGCATCTAAAATGGCTTTTAACTATATTTTTGTGTCTGTTGTTTGATTTAGATTTTGCTCATTTAGCTGCGGAATCTTGCCACTTTCCGCAGCTGCTGCAACTTTCCGCAGCCATTTTGTGAAACTCTATGTTACAGGTGTCCTCAAGAAAAACGAGCCACATGGGCAAGTCAGAAATGATGTGGACATGGATCGTGTCCTATTGGCTCGAGCAAATTCACTTAAGGAAGTTGTGGTCAAAGGTGGCCAAGTGGAAGTCAACCGTAGAGTCCCACGGTGATAGGACTCTGTTTCTCGTCACGTGGAGATTTATATGGCCGTTTCTGAATTGCGGGAGACAAATCAACACCTGTACATGGCTCCATAAGCCGAATTCAAACATCCACTCTTCATAGATTTACTCCTCAACGTGGCCATGATCCTAGATCTTTGGAAGTAATGGTTTACGTGTTCTCCATCAGCACAAACTTTAGGGAATTAGTTATATTTCCTTTGTTATAAATAATGTGTTTGCATATGCACATTAGATTAGTCTCTGTTAGTCTCATTAGCTTCCAGATAGCTCTGTAATGTAATTACGTTGCCACTGTGCCGTAATATCACCTTTCTGTTATGACTGCATTTTAATATATAAGAAGACTTTGTTCCCAAGTGTAATTCGTACTTGAAGATTGTTGCCGAGGTTGGTGCAGAGGGCCCCTGCACACGCTGAGGTTTTGTGCATTATTGTATAGTTCTTGTTTTATTTCTTTAAGCTCATTGTGCCATAATTCATTCACATGTTTATACATTGCATCTTTTATGGTATATATGCTTCATCTCTGTTTATAATCTTTCATGCTTTACATTTTACTTCTGTCTTTCATGTTTTATGTTATTGTTAACTGATCAGTGTTCTTGTTTCAGGTTATAAATAGGCAGCCCGGGCATTTGCATAACTTTTTGACTAATGACATGGAATTAATATTGTTCTGTTGCTAATTTACTTTTCTTAGTTTCTGTTTAATTTCAGTACTGCTTTGTTTATTTCAGTCTTGCACATTTGTTTCAGTAGTTAGACTTAGATATATCAAATTGTTCATGTCATTTTCAGTTACCTCCGAAAGCCACAGCTGGACTGATGGTGAGGGATTGAATTATGAATGTGTAGTTTGATATTAGTTTACTTTCTACAAGTTAGATATATTAAATTGCTCATGACATCTTCAGTTACCTCCGAAAGCCACAGCTGGACTGATGGTGAGGGATTGAATTATGAATGTGTAGTTTGATATTAGTTTACTTTCTGCAAGTTAGATATATTAAATTTCTCATGACATCTTCAGTTACCTCCGAAATCCACAGCTGGACTGGTGGTGAGGGATTGAATTATGAATGTGTAGTTTGATATTAGTTTACTTTCTGCAAGTTAGATATTAGGTTACTCAAGTTGTTTATGGTTACCTCCGAAAATCATAGCTGGACTAATGATGAGGGATCAGAAGATAAGTTGATGTAATTTGATTTAGATTTACTTTGTTGCAACTTTTGGATTTCTTTAAGCATAGTTTCTTTTGTGTTTGAACAGCAACAAGAATAATGAGTTTCATGATCAGTAGTTCATTGTTTGTTTGACTAGAGTAGTGATGCAATTTCATTTTCTTTGAAGAATTAATTTTGTCATTGTGTGTTTTTAAAATTCTTTTGAAGTTTGGAAAATCATTAGAAAGACATTATTGTCTTGAATATTTGCCTCCATACTTGTTTTTTTAGAATTTCATAAAAAATCCAAAAACGACCAAAAAGTAAGAGATAGGTTATCTTGCACATATAGTGCGCCACACTTCGTCAGCTTACGAATCCCGGATTGACAAATTAAATGCAGCAATTTAGGACACACTAAATTGACCAAACATTTTGGCGCCGTTGCCGGGGAAGTGTAACTAGGTAGCCAATTTCTTAAAAAAAAAAAAAACATAAAATAACAAAAGAAGGGAAAACTTGATAATTTCTTGAAGTATGCTCTCCTCTTGCACCTAGTGTGATCTGGAGGATCAGAAAAGAGAGTTATTGGTTCAGTAATTTCTTAAGTATGCTCTCTTCTTGCACCTAGTGTGATCTAGAAGATCAGAAAGAGAATTATTAGCCCAACTTTTTTTTTTTTTTAAATAAAAAATAAAAAATGACATGCATAGAGCAAGAGATTCTAGGGGAAGGTTTATAGCTAAAGCCAAGAGTTTGATTTTCACAACTCCATCTTCTTCAAGGCATAGACAAGAATCACCACCATCTACCCCTAGCCTTAATATTTTTGGAATTCAAGGAGCAGCTGAATTAGAGGATTCTCCTATACCACCTACCAAATCTCATTTAGAAAAGGAAGAGACTCCCTCTCATCCTCCCTTGCTAGAAGAATCAGAGGAATTTAAGGACTCTAAAGAAACTATCATGGCAGAGGAAATAATAGATGGATTTAGAGGTAGAGGTAGAGGAGGAGGAAACAATGGAGACAACAATGGTGAAGGAAATAATGGAAGAAATAGGGAAGGAGACAACTTGTTTGGATTCCCTATAGTTGATGAGGAAACTCATACAATGATGAAAAATATCTCACCATCTGTCCTCCCTAAATTTTACGGATTGCGAAGTGAGGATCCTGAAACATTTCTGTTTGAGTTTGAAGTTGTGTGCCGAACTTATGACTATATGGAAGACTCTCAAAAACTCAAACTGTTTCCTTCAACATTGAAGGGAGCTTCTTTGAAATGGTTCATGGGATTAGCCACTCAATCTATTAGGACTTGGAATGATATGAAACAAACATTTTTGGAGAGATACTTGGACTATTTTATGCCCACCAATCACAAGGATGAGGTATTCAAAATGATGCAAAAAGAAGATGAAAATTTGGAAGACTTACTTGAAAGATTTCAATACAACTTGAAAAGAGCAAAGATGAGCAACTTAGATGATGAAGCCTTGAAAGCCCTCATATTAAAAGCCATTAGAGATGAATGGATAGATATTTTAAACATGATGGGGAAAGGAGACATTTCTCAACTTCCACTTCGTGACATAACAGAACTATGTGTCCATCTCTCAAGAGGAAAATCTAAAACAGGAAAAGGGCCTAGGGATCCTTCTCTTATTAGGGCTAACAAATCTGCAACTGGATCAGTAAGTAGGGAAGAGATTGGTAATATGCTTGATGAATTCAAAACTAATATCTTAGGGAGCCTTAGTGAACAACTAGACACCCTTAAAATCCAAAACAAGCAGAAAGCAGAAACAGATGCTTTAGCCATCTTTTGTCCGAAATGTAGGAAGAAACATGCTTTAAGGGAATGTCCTTTGGATGCAAAAGTTGTAGAAACATGTATGATTTGCTCAGAGAATCATGAGATCAAGGATTGTCCTTCAATTCCTGGACTCAAAGCTGTTTTTCAAGAAGACCCAAATTCAGTAGAATCTCTCTATTTTGTTGCAAGAAGACCTTGGCAGGGACAACAAACTCAAGGGTTTAACAACCCTATGAATTTTCAAACCCCACCAAATTGGAATCCTTGGCAACAACCTTGGCCCAAACATCAAAACTCATATCAGCCATGGGTACAAGGGATGCAAAATCCTTATGGGAGATTTGCTCAATTTTATCAATATCCTCCATCTTTTCAAAATCAACAAGCTCCACAACTTCCAAACACAAATACACAACTTTCATTGCCATTTCCACAACAACAACCTTCTCAACAAAATCAAAATCCTCAACTCATGCTCCCATACCAACAAAAGAAAAATCAACTTCCAGCTCAGCCATTGCCAAATCCTAACAATAAAAATCCTCAGAATACTTACATGATAGAAGGACAACAATTTCCTACCTATATGATTGTTCCTCTCAATGATGTACAACTCAGATCTGGTAGAGTTTTAAAAAAACCTTCTATAGATGACCTAGAGCAGGATACCTCTGAGGAGGACTCTCTTAAAGCCAATAAGGGTTCTGAGGAAGAATCTCTTCAAAACTCAAATATTCAAAAAGAAAAAGAAAAGTTAACATCCACAACTCCTATAGTTGAGCAACCTGCATCTTCATCTACACCTCCTTTTCCTAAAAGACTACAAATTGACAAGGGGGTGGAAAAACAAATCTTGTTGCCTAACTATGATTTTCTAGATGAATTGAAGAATGTTTGTATCAAGATTCTCTTGCTACAAGCCATTCAAGAGATTCCTATTCTAGCAAAAACAATAAAGGAGTTGAGTTTCAAAAGACCAGGAAGGAAACTAAAAGACACAAGAAGAATCCACCTGGTAGGAAAAATTGCGGATATCATGATGGGAAAAATTACCATGCAGAAGTATGTAGATCCAGGAAGTCCAATTGTCAAGACACATATAAATGGGATAGAAATTCCAAACACATTGATTGACTTAGGGGCTGCTATCAACATTATGAGTAGATAGACTATGGAACAACTAAAACTTCCTAACCTTCTTTTTACACCTACTTTACTGCAACTTGCAGATCGATCAATTATTAAACCAGATGGTGTATTAGAAGATATTTCAGTCTCCTTAGATTCTTGGGAATATCTGGTAGATTTTATGATTTTGACTCCCAAGAGTAATCTAGGAGGGCACCCACTTATCTTAGGAAGACCTTGGCTAGCCACAGCTGATGCTTTCATTAGTTGTAGATTTGGGGATATGTACATTTCTAATGGTAATTCGACAAAGAAATTCAATTTGTATCCTCCAGCAAAAGAAATCACAGAAGTAGGAGACAATGAATGGGTTGATGATGAGGACACTATACAACCTGTCTTTACCATTTCTGAAATCAGTGAGGACAGTCAAATTCTGAACACATTAGAAAATTTTGAGACATCTTCAGAATATGACCCCACACAATTTCGGTTGGAATCTGACATAGAATATTTATCATCAAGACAAATGTCTCTTTACTCTATGGAAGAGTTTGGTAGTTCTACTATTGAGATTTTTCCAGGGAAAACATTGAATATCAACAAACATTTGGAAAAGTCACAACAAGAAGAACTAACCAAAATCTTGCAAAAACATTCTATTGCATTTGCATGGGAGTATATTGACATGAAAGGTATTGATCCTAAGACTTGCATCCATCATATCTATATTGAGGAAAACAGTAGACCAATCAGACAACCTCAAAGAAGGATGAATCCAAATCTTAGGAGATAGTGAAAGAAGAGCTCCAAAAACTACTCAATGTAAACTTCATTTATCCAATTTCAGATAGCCGATGGGTTTCTCCTCTGGTTATAGTACCTAGAAAGAATGGTAAATGGAGGGTGTGCATTGATTACAGGGAATTGAACAAAGCAACTTTAAATGATCACTTTCCTTTGCCTTTTATCGATCAGGTATTAGATACATTAGCAGGTAAAAAGTACTTTTCATTTTTGGATGGTTTTAGTGGCTATAATCAAATTCAGGTAGCACCTGAAGATCAAGATAGGACCACATTTACTTGTCCATGGGGAACTTTTGCCTATCGAGTGCTTCCTTTTGGGTTATGTAATGCACCTGCAACATTCCAAAGAGCAGTACTAGGAATTTTTTCTGATCTAATCCATGATTGTGTAGAGGTTTATATGGATGATTTTACAGTTTATGGTAATTCATTTGAAGATGCATTAGAAAATTTTGAAAAAGTTCTTATAAGATGTAAAGAAACAAACCTTTCATTAAGCCATGAAAAATGCTTTATGATGTTTACTGAAGGGATTGTTTTGGGGCATCATATTTCGGGAGATGGGATTAAGGTTGATAGATCAAAAGTTGAAGTCATCTCCAAGTTACCTATTCCAAATTGTCAAAGAGATGTTAGAAGTTTTCTAGGATTTAATGGTTACTATAGAAGATTTATAGAAAACTTCACTAAAATAGCATCTCCACTCTTCAAATTGCTTACAAAAGACTGTGAATTTAAATGGGATCCTGATTGTCAATCGGCCTTTGAAACTTTGAAAACAAGAATATCTGAAGCACCTATCTTGAGAGGACCAAATTGGAAACTCCCTTTCCATATTTCTACGGATGCTTCAGATACAGCTCTAGGAGCTGTGTTGGGCCAAAAAGATTTAGTTCCTTATGCCATTTATTATACCAGTAAAAATTTGACTCCCACGGAGTTGAACTATACTGTGACTGAAAAAGAGTTTTTAGCTGTTGTTCATGCAATTAATAAGTTTAGACATTACATAACAGGCTATGAAACTTTTATTCATACTGACCATTCTGCAATTAGATATTTAATGAACAAACCTGTTACTAATGGCGGAGTGACAAGATGGCTCTTACTTTTGCAAGAATTCAATATTAATGTGTTGGATAGACCAGGAAAACAAAATACAGTAGCTGATTTCTTGTCTAGGATTCAGAATACTAAAGAAGATTCTCCTGTAGAGGATAAGTTTCCTGATGAATACTTGTTTGTAGTAACTATTAAGACTCCTTGGTATGCAGATATTGCTAACTATTTGATTACAGGGAAACTGCCTTCACATTTATTTTCAAGTGAAAAACGAAAAATTATTCAGGAGAGTTCAAAATATTCATGGATTTCTAACGAATTGTTTAAAACAGGGCCAGATCTTGTGATCAGAAGATGTGTCAGGGAAGATGAAATGCCCGATATTCTTAAGGCATGTCATGATGAACCATGCGGCGGACACTTTGCAGACAAAAGGACGACCTATAAAATCCTCTCTTTAGGATATTATTGGCCTTCCCTCTTCAAAGATGCAAAACAATATGTCAAAAGGTGTGACAGCTGCCAAAGAGTATGGAAACCTACCCTTTCAAATGAAATGCCATTGCAAACACAGGTACTCATTGAACCCTTTGAAAAATGGGCTTTAGATTTCATTGGACCTATTAATCCACCATCTAAGCAAAAGAAGTATATATTGGTTTGTACTGATTATGTTACTAAATGGGTAGAAGCAAAAGCATTAGTATCTGCTACTGAAAATTCAGTTGTTCATTTTCTTTATGAGGATATTTTTACTCGCTTTGGTGTTCCAAGAGAAATTGTGACAGATCAGGGGAGCCAATTCATATCCAATTTGGTGGAGAAGTTGATGGAAGAATACAAAATCAAGCACAGAAGATCTACTCCTTACCATCCGCAAACAAATGGTCAAGTGGAGTCCACAAATAAAGTTCTTGAAAGTATCATCACCAAAACTGTTCATCTACATAGAAGAGATTGGGCAGAAAGGCTTCCTGAAGCCTTGTGGGCCTACATAACTACATGGAGAAATACAACAGGACATTCTCCCTATGAACTTGTTTATGGGAAAGAAGTCTTGCTCCCCATTGAGTTCCAAGTCAAGACCTTCAAGATGGAAGTTCAATTGGGGATGGACTTATCAGAAGCCCAAAAGCATAGAATGGAGTAATTGAATGAGCTGGATGAAATTAGACAAGAAGCAATTTTAAGAACTGATCTAGTTCAATATCAAAGAGCTAAATGGCATGACAAGTACATCAAAGAGAAGAAGTTTCAAGAAGGAGATTGGGCATTGTTATTTGATTCCAATTTTAAAGATTTTAGAGGTAAGAATCAAGACCATTGATGATTTTCAAACTCCTCTTATTGTGAATGGCCTTAGATTGAAAGTTTATCATAAGCCACTCTCAAAAGAGGATTTTGTCAAATTGTTTCAACAGTGGCTTCCGCACCTTTGGCTGGCATGTATGAATTTTCTTCTCCACCACTAGCTTTCGTTCTTTTCACTTAAATATATATATATATATATATATATATATATATATATATATATATATATATATATATATATATATATATATATATATATATATATATTTGTATAAGCCTGAAAACCAATCACTGATTGGCAGTCTTATATAGAAAATATAGGGTGAAAATTAGGAACACCTGACACTCTATATTTTCCAAAAAAAAAAAACTTCTCTTTCATTTCATAAGTTTTGTAACCACTCCATTCCATTCCACTTCATTTCACTTCATTTCACTCCATTCCACTTCACTTTATCTATTTCATTCCATTTTCACCAATAAAATTCTTTTTCATGACCATTTCCATCTAGTCATTTGTCATTCGTTCATGTTCATTCATCCAAATAATAGCTGTGTCAGTTTCCGCAACTGACATCTGTTTCCGCAGCTGACACCAGTTTCCGCAGCCAGAAGCAGATTCCACAGCTACCACTCTATTTTCAAAATAATGTACAGCCAGATGTTATTTCCACAATCATGAAATTAAATGCAGGTGAGAGGACCAATTATGAAGACATGGGGCATTCAAGATACCAATGAAGAGCAACTAATTGAAGACCAAGGAAAAAGGCAAAGATTCCAAGGTATGAGTAAAAACTCATTTCAAATAGCATTGAAAACACATTTTTATATAGTTCTAAACCATAAGCTCCATCCATTATGTGCAATGATTATATTGACAAACTCCGTAACCCTTTCACGATCTCCATATGATCTTCTCGCATTCATTCTCAAACGGTCCCATAATTAAACCCCCGATCTTCACTCATACTCTGATATTCCACTGGTGACAATGAGACGTAGTTGATTTGACTACGGCCTCTTACAGCCGCATAAATCCATAGCCGTTGTTTAAACTTGCTCACATTTATTTTGCAGCCACTAAATTTCAAAACACTGCCGGATGTGTTATACTCCTCCTATTGTTCTGTTAATCTCATAGTCGTATCTCTGTCGTGCTCACGAAACCCCTCTCTGTTCTGTCTCACTCCATTTCATTCTCTGTTACGCTACAGCCTGTATATCCACTCTCTGATATCTACCTATAGTCATTGTGCTCATCTCCGTGCATTCAACCATTATATTTCCATTGAACCCTCACGCAGGCAAATTTTTGAAGAGCAGAAAGAAGAATGGGTAAATTTCTAAGAGCAGAACCAGAAGGACTTAAATTCATGGAAGGATATCCGCAAGTAAGGGATATATTGAAGAAAGCAAAGTGGCTACGGTTTATCCAAAAGTTCAAAGGTTATCATAAAGAAGTGACAAAAGCATTTGCAAGGTCGTTCAATGGCCTGGAAGTAGAGATTGGAGACCTTAAGTTTGCAGTGAACGAAGCATCTATAGCAACTGCCACGAAACTTCCTCAAGAGGGTGAGCGTTGGTTTAAGAATAAAAGCATTAGTAATGAAGCCTGGAGAATAATATTACGAAACCAAGGTATGGACATAACTATTTTTAAAAGAGGAATTCTTGTTCATGCATTGAAAGAGGAATGGGCTACTTTGTTGCTAGTTGTTCAGAAATTCATTACATGTGAAGGCCATTTTGGGTCCATGTATATGTACCATACCAGGTTACTGATGAATTTTCTAGATAATAAAACTCTCAATCTCCCATATTTTCTATTCAATATTTTGAAGAAAATGTCCGTGACTGTTCAGAAACATTTAGGAGATGTATAACCATTATCTATATCACCACGGTCTTGTAAAAATTTTGATTGAAAAAGAGTTAAAGGAGAAGAAATACACATGGGAACAATTTTTGATTAGAAATTTCTTTGAGGAACCTCAGGAAATTCCTGAAGGTAGCACATCAAGAAGGAGTAGGAGAAAAAGAACAAATGATGAAACCCAAAGTACTCCTATTCAAGAAATTCCTGAAGGTAGCATATCAAGAAGGAGTAGGAAAAAGAGAACAAATGATGAAATTCAAAATACTCCTACTACTACAATTGAAAGAAATGATAAGGAAGAGAGACTGCCAAAGAGGAAGAAGAAAGAAATTAAGGGTAAAAAGCCAATAACACCAAAAGAGAGAAAAACTATTGAGGCTATACATCCAACTCCTTCTTCCGAAGAAGAAGATCATCAAGTGTTATCTGAAAGATTAGTTTATCTTCAAAAACAATCATCTATGGCCAAGAAGATAGAGAAAGGGAAACAAAAGAAAAAGGATAGTGGTCCACAGCGTGTGAGAAGAAGTTCCAGACTTAAGGGGAAATTGAGGAAAACGCAAATTAAAGGACCCCATTTCATCGATTTGGGAGAAGAAACATCTGAACAGTCCCCAGCTGACCATAGTCCATCTCGCTCTCAGTCAGTTAGTGAACCTGGTTCATTTCATTCTCAGTCAAACATTGAACATAGTCCATCCCATTCTCAGTAAGATGTTGATGTGAGCCCTTCTCAGCCAGATTTTGAAGATAACTCACCTTCACGGCATTTTGGGGACAGCCCAATAAAAATGACACCTGATATAGACCCCAAGCAGCAGGAAGTATATGATTATATAGAATCTTTGGAAAAAGCATCTACGGGCCCCAATACTTCGTCCATCCAGCCTCACACAGTACAAGATGATCTAGTCCAATCACTAAAACAGGAAATCTTTGAGCTAGAGCTTTCAAATAGACACATCAAAAATGAAAATGATAAATTGAAGGAACAAAGGAAATTGGACAAAATCATTCATGATAATACCATGCTACATCTGGGAATATGGTAGAAGAAGAACAAGAAATTGAAAACGAAATGCCAGAAGTTAAGCAGAGCATTGGTTAATATCAAATTTAGATGCTTAATGAAAAAGCCCAGGATGTTAACAGCACCAAGGAAGAAGAGGAGAGGATTGGATGTACTGGCTGAAGTGTCAAGGCATATGAACTGAAGAAGGATTATCAAAATTTTGGTTGCATGCGGACATGCAACACCTTCACAGTGGGGGTATGTTGAGTCTCAAATCTGCATTGTTCTTATACATCTTCCTAGACCTTTTTCATTCACCTGAACCTCCCAAGTTGTCAATATCATTGTATATTAATTGCAAAAGAGCATCTAAAATGGCTTTTAACTATATTTTGTGTCTGTTGTTTGATTTAGATTTTTGCTCATTTAGCTACGGAATCTTGCCACTTTCCACAGCTGCTGCAACTTTCCGCAGCCATTTTGTGAAAGTCTATGTTACAGGTGTCCTCAGGAAAAACGAGCCACATGGGCAAGTCATAAATGATGTGGACATGGATCGTGTCCTATTGGCTCGAGCAAATTCACCTAAGGAGGCTACGGTCAAAGTTGGCCAAGTGGAAGTCAACCGTAGAGTCCCACGGTGACAGGACTCTCTTTCTTGTCACGTGGAGATTTATATGGCCATTTCTGAATTGCGGGAGACAAACCAACACCTGTACATGGCTCCATAAGCCGAATTCAAACATCCACTCTTCATAGATTTACTCCTCAACACGGCCATGATCCTAGATATCTAGACGTAATGGTTTACGTGTTCTCTATCAACATAAACTTTAGGGAATTAGTTATATTTCCTTTGTTATAAATAATGCGTTTGCATACGCATATGAGATTACTCTCTGTTAGTTTTTATTAGTCTCCATTAGCTTTCAGATAGCTCTGTAATGTAATTACGTTGCCACTGTGCCATAATATCACCTTTCTATTATGACTGCATTTTAATATATAAGAAGACTCTGTTTCCAAGCGTAATTTGTACTTGAAGTTTGTTGCCGAGGTTGGTGCAGAGGGCCCCTGCACACACTGAGGTTTTGTGCATTATTGTATAGTTCTTATTTTATTTCTTTAAGCTCATTGTGCCATAATTCATTCACATGTTTATACATTGCATCTTTCATGGTATATATGCTTCATTTCTGTTTATAATCTTTCATGCTTCACATTTTACTTCTGTCTTTCATGTTTTATGTTATTGTTAACTGATCAGTGTTCTTGTTTCAGGTTATAAATAGGCAGCCCGGGCATTTGCTTAACTTTTTGACTAATGACATGGAATTAATATTGTTCTGCTGCTAATTTACTTTTCTTAGTTTCTGTTTAATTTAAGTACTGCTTTGTTTATTTCAATCTTGCACATTTGTTTCAGTAGTTAGACTTAGATATATTAAATTGCTCATGACCTCTTCAGTTACCTCCGAAAGCCACAGCTGGACTGATGGTGAGGGATTGAATTATGAATGTGTAGTTTGATATTAGTTTACTTTCTGCAAGTTAGATATATTAAATCGCTCATGACATCTCTTTAGCTATTCGAAAGTCATGTAGATGGATCGATGGTGTGAGGGATTGAATTATGAATGTGTGGTTTGATATTAGTTTACTTTCTGCAAGTTAGATATATTAGATTGCTCATGACATCTTCAGTTACCTCCGAAAGCCACAGCTGGACTGATGGTGAGGGATTGAATTAGGAATGTGTAGTTTGATATTAGTTTACTTTCTGCAAGTTAGATATCGGGTTACTCAAGTTGTTTATGGTTACCTCCGAAAATCATAGCTGGACTAATGATGAGGGATCAGAAGATAAGTTGATGTAATTTGATTTAGATTTACTTTGTTGCAACTTTTGGATTTCTTTAAGCATAGTTTCTTTTGTGTTTGAACAGCAGCAAGAATAATGAGTTTCATGATCAGTAGTTCATTGTTTGTTTGACTAGAGTAGTGATGCAATTTCATTTTCTTCGAAGAATTAATTTTGTCATTGTGTGTTTTTAAAATTCTTTTGAAGTTTGGAAAATCATTAGAAAGAGATTGTTGTCTTGAATGTTTGCCTCCATACTTGTTTTTTTAGAATTTTATAAAAAATCCAAAAACAACCAAAAAGTAAGAGATAGGTTATCTTGCACATATAGTGCGCCACACTTCGTCAGCTTACGAATCCCGGATTGACAAATTAAATGCAGCAATTTAGGACACACTAAATTGACCAAACACTGACCAAACCTCGAAGTGGCTCTACTAACCCCTCAATGAACATGTATATCATCCATGTCGCGGATAGATCGGGCACCATCACTGAAAGCCTCAAGAAATCTCCAATATATGCCTCCAGGCTCCTGGTCTGTTTGAGCCTCATCAGCTCAACAAAATGCTCCTCCAGATCCCTCCAATCAAACCTCTCTATCAGTCTCCAGGTGAACTCGACATATGTGGTCACTATCGAATGCCCGAGTGTCACCATACCATGGAACCACCAATCCTGAGCATCACCATCCAAATGCAGTGTAGCCACCTTGATGGCCTCTGTCTCTGCCATCTGGTTGAGCTGGAAGTATATGTCCAGCTTCTCCACCCAAGAATTTTCCAAACTGTTTGATGAACCATCAAACGTAGGCAAATGGAATCAGCTCGCTGTACGCTAGGTGTCTCCATCATGATAATTTCGATGCCCTCTGTGATGGTCACGGGGTCTGTTGTCTCGCTGGAGCTGAAAAAAGTCTCTGAATGAAAGGGCATCCCTGAACTCCTGCCCATATGCCTGATACTCAGCAAAATAATCACCCATGTGGCCAAGCTATGGCTCTTGTTGTGCTCCTGCCCCTGTGTCTGCACCCAGAAAAGTGTGCATAGTGGAATGTGTGGGTGCATGCAATGCCATATGCTAAGTAGCATCACGCTGAGTGGCATCACGCTCCGGAAAATGGTGGGATGTACCTGACCCTTCACCTACCTAGAAACCCCTTGCGGTTTCACGTTTTCTAGCCTCTACAGCAGTGAATCTCTACCCCATCACCTCAATCTGCCTCGACAGATCCTAGAATGACTTGAGGAGTGCCTCCCCAAACCTCTTTGCATCACTATCATCTGCCATTGGCTCCTCTTGTTCTGCGTCTACCACAAGCCCCTCCTACTCTATTTCCACCACCCGAACGCAGTCACCCTCTCCGTATGTGTTTTCCACCCTATGCTCAATATCTCTATACTTCCTACCTCTGTAGCAGATGTAATGTTTCTCTCCCGATGTCATAGACAACTAGCTCCACAGGCTAAGCTAGATCTATGCTCTGATACCACTGTAATATCCCTTTTCGGGGATATCCCTTGAACACAAGCAAACTCCAACCAGAGATGGACTGGGAGGGAATTTACCATATATTTCACCTCTGAGAAGAGGGTGAGATCTGGAGGCTACCTGGCCCTTTCTAGACTCTATCTAAGAGTATGGGGAAAACACACCAAGTGTTATAATAACTGGAATGCTCGAAGAGAAAAATAACAGTAGTGCAAGCATATAATGGCATATATAAAACATGTAACAGATACTCAAGAAATGCAGAGAGAATGCTGAGCCATTTTATTATACTGAGAATAGAAATGAGTACAATAGGTGATCAGAGTGATAACACCTAGACTTGCACCAGGCAAGTGAAGTAAATCTCTCAGAATGAAAAAGGAATGGCTGCTCTCTGATCTGCATCCAAGCTGCTGGAGAAGTATTGTGCTGTTGCTACTTCTGGAACCAAAATGAGTATTTGGAGCTACTCCCCTACTCAGAAAAAGCTGAGACTCTGGACTCCACCTCTACTCACCAAACCCACAAAAGCCCAGAGAGCGTTTCTGAAATAGCCAACCTGCGAAAATCACCCCCTTGAGGATCTATGCTATCCTCCAAGGCTCTGCACTGACACTGAAAGGAATCCACCAAAATACTGCCTCAAACTCTACCAAAATCCTCTGATGGGAAAGGCCTGGCCCCTTTCTCAATATCCAAGCTCGAAACCCCCAAAATAAACTCAATCTGGAGCTCCCAAGAAATGGACTGCATCCTCCATTTCAAGACTGCACAGTCTATCTGCTCCTCCATGAATGCCAAACACTAATCCTCTTGCAAAATACTGATGGAAAACATCACTCGAGAAGGCACTCGAAGTCCCCCAAGGCTGAGGGTGAGATCTCCAAACGGAGACACTCGGTGCACTAACCAGTGTTGCAGATTAGCTAAACAATCAGCTTGCTCAAGAATTCGAACTGACCAGCTCAATATCATAAACATCGAATGACCAAAATGAGGAGGCTCTCCTCTCTTTATAGCATTGGCCTCTCTCAAACCCTAAGGCCCACCTCCTCCAACATAGCCTCCCTTTGCCACGTGCTCAACTCAACTTGCGCAGTCCCTCCATGTGGTCTACGTGGGTCCCCTCTCTACGTGGTCTCTTGGCCCCCTTTTCTCACTTAAGTTACAATGTTGTGTCTAATAGGGAGTGCACTTTGTTTTTAGAGTGATTTATGTCCCCCTCTACTCACTTTTATTTATAATTTAGCTACATATGGAAAAATTGACCAAAATCAATATTTCCAGTTAGCCATTGCTAATTGGGAATATTACAAAAAGTGATTTGGATTTATGTTTCCTATGATGAAATGGTGCACCTAGTATTGAAAATTTTGATCATGAGGATATTCTTGAAATATATTTATTGTTGATCTTGGATATAGCAGCGTAACATGATGTTTGGAAAACATCTATTGTTTTTGAGATCTTGATTCTAACTCTATTATATGATACTCTTGACTCTTGATATGCATAAGACACGTTGGATCTCTTATAGAAGGTTACCTCATTGATATGGTATTGATAATTATTGTGATAAGAATAATTAAAGCTCATAGAAAGAGAGATTTACAATATTTTGGTAAAGACTTATTGAAGGTCCTAACTTGGTCCTATTGATCAGGATAAACATGGTATTGATAGACTTAATGATAGAGGTATGTCTATGAGATTTATTTTCTAGATCTCTTACTACCTATGGTTATGGTATATGTAATATCCCAAAATAGTGAATTTCTACAGTATTGGGAATATCTTAAGATATTCCAAATGTGAAGCAATAAAAATATGTAAACACACCAATGGAGAAGAAGTGATACATTAACACGTGGAATGCTAGAAGATCCACATAACCATCATATTGGATCATAGCAGCAACAATGTATACAAATCCTTGAGGAAACAATCACTCAAGTGGGGCAATGCAACCCTCAATAGAACATATACATGATAAATGAAAAATACTGCTACATGAAGAAATCCATGGCTATGACTGTGCAGTCTATGGGGAATAACTACTGCAAACTAATGTCAATACATGAATATATCAATACACAGCTCATACCATATGGGGAGAAAAGATAAACACTCCCAAAGGAAATTTCTAGACAATCCTGGAAGGATTGGCTGAAATATGCAGAAATACAAAATGCCAGAGTTGTAGGGTAGCAGCTGCAACTCAAGAACTGGAAATGGATGGAGATAGTTGATGATGCAGCATATGATGAATAGATCTCATCCAATGGATCTCTTAGGTGAAAGGCTGATCCAATCCCTGAAGATCTCACCCTCCAAAATAGTGGAGCAAGTCCCCACTGCAAATATGCTCAGAAATAACATAGTCAAGGAGATGGACTACACTGTAGGAGATGGGAAGTGCTTGTCCTGATGCCAAAGATCTAAAATAAGCTCCTAAATCTTCCTCACTAACCTCCCAGAGGAATAGAAGCTCCCTCCTCTAAAATATGAGCCAAGGAAATGGTGTTGTGGAACCCTCCACTGCAACACCCTGCAACACAATGTTTCCTGCTACAGGAATAGTGTTGTAGCCGAAGGAGGTGACTTGACCTTGAGCCTGAAATGTGAATAATGCAGTGAAATCCCTCAAGAGGCCTCTTAATAAGGGATAAGGATTCCTAAACATTAAATCCCTTGTGCTAAGCAGCACAACAGTCTCAGTTAAACAACTAAAGACAGCAAATAGTCATGCAGACCAAAATCAATACTCAATAACATGTCCCTCTATGGTGGCCTTGTCCTCCCTTTATACAAATGAAAGCCTCCTTGCCTTGGCCCCCACACATTAGGGTTTCCTCCACCAAAAGATCTCTTCCCTTTTCACACTGTGCTGTCTTTCAAGGTGTTCCACTCCCACTATGGCAGTGTTATTGACTTGGTCAAACTTTACCTTGTCCTCATGCATTTTCCCCTTTTCACACTTGAGGGTGAAAAATGTAGCTACTCTGAAGATCCATTTCACACTATGAGGGATTTTATTCCTACTCATGGGCCTCCTTACCCAATTATTCATCTCCTAAGTGAAATCAGAAAAATAATATTCCAATTTGCTGCATGCAAATTTTGGAATATTACAGTCCTACCCTCCCAAATGTTGCTTGTCCTCAAGCAACTGCAAGGATAGAACTGAGAAGTTGCCTCCCAAGGCATGGAGACTAAAAATTATTAGGAAAACACCTCCCCTAAGTGGATCCTCCATCCCCAATCAATATCCATACAAAATGAGTCACCTCCCAACATGGAAACTTCTGAAAATTCTCCTCCACCTTGAGCTCATGCAATGTAGGTGGGCTGAAAATATGAACATGATATACATAGGAGCCTACCCCACAATGTCCTCCTCTCCACTTATGATAAGTGTAGAGAAGATGTTGATCATGGGCTATAAAATAATTTCCCTCAAGTGGCAAGATGAAGACTAGATCTCCAAAGATCTCTCCTCCAACACTGTGAATCAAGTTGGCCCAAATCAAACCATATGTGATGGATAGGAAATCATAACCATATGGCATCCCATCAATCACATGGCCCACCTCAACAAAAGGGAACAAGTGTTTGGTTGTGGTGGTCATATCTCCTCTCATGCTCCCATTAGAACATGCAATGCAAAAAGTGTGGGAATCCTCTTTCCCAAAGGACACATCCAACTCATGTGTCTCTCTCCCAATCATGCTTCCAATACATATGAGATCAATATCAACAATTGAAATCATGACCAGCACAAAAAGGAGGAAAATTATGAAGGTTTCATGTGGTGCAAGAAGGTACCAACATTTTTCCCAGTAGTGACAGTGCAATTTCCCAAACTGCTGTTTCAGAAAAGTACATGGCAAGTGTATTTTTGTTACATGGATAATTATGTATGTCATGAAATCTACTAATAAATATAAAATGGCTAGGCACATCAACTAAACATACATGAAATAAAACACTTTCCCAATGCCATATAAGAGATGGTTTTCTCCACCATACAATTTGGCCCAATGTTGACCATGGAGCTCGATGAAAAGCTTGCCCTCCTGTGGAGCAATGCACTGAATAGAAATGGTAAGAGTATGCAAATACTATGTTAGACAATCAATAAATGAAAAATCAATATTATCACCATGTACTGAAAGTAATATGATGATGGGATCCATAAAAAATCCTCCCATGAAGAGGAATGAATCATATGCTGATGGAAAATCACCCTTCTTATGCTTGGAATTCCAAGTTAAGAAGATCATATCAATATAATAGATGTTTCCATCCACTACTCCATCTCTCTCATCTCCTCCTGGTCCATCAAGTGCATCAAAAGTGAAAATATCCTGGGGACACTCCATTAATAAGTCCAAGCTCCAAAGTGACAGCACTGTTGGCCTATGCCAATAGGCTTCTGCCAATACATAGCTCCATTCTTTGACATGTTCATTGTCAAAGACATCTCCCATAATGTTGCTACATACAAGAATTTTCTTCCAAAGTGGAATTACTTCCAGACCATCCAAGGCTAAGGAGTAGCCCCTTTGCACCATGATAGTTACATCTCCTACTCCTGCAACATCATGCAAAGTGTGAGATAAAATCTGCCCTTGCTCTCCCAAAAACCTCCAAAGCTACAAAATTTTTTGCTACTTCCTCATGCTCTCATCATACCACTCATGTGATGAAGACATAATGAATGATATGAATGTCACATCAACACCATGCATCCATACTCTTTTTGCTCAATGATGCAAGCATCCTGCCACCTCTTCTCCATCCCCATACCCTTAGAAAGAGGATATGCCAAGTGATGGCCAAACTCCTTCAAGAGTAGCCAGCGTAGCCAAGCCTCCTGTTGCCCAGTGTCATATATTTGCAAGTAGCTTACCAACTTCTTGCTCTTCACCCACATCCACTCAACCACTTTTGGATGTCTCCTACCATTCTCCATCTTGGTACTCCTCCAATGAGGGCTACCATCCTCCATGTGATGATGAACCTTGCACTCCATGACATGTTGAAGTGCACCTCTAGTGGGATCTCTCCATGAGATCTCCCTCTCATCAATAGTCCTACAAAACCAATGAGGTCTTGGATCTGTTGAAAGTAGAAGTTTCTCTTTGAGCTGAGAGGTGCTCATTGAGAAATTGTCATCTGGAAAGGAGAAAGTTTTTCTCATCTCAAGATGTCTACTATCTATCATCCTTTCCTTAAAGTCTTCAAACCCCAACCTCAAGTGTGGAATGCACTCCAAAAATGGCTCATGAGGATGATGGTTTATTTCTTTCTTGAATGTTTCAATGTTTCACAGCGCAGTGAAATCTTGTTGCTCTATATTAGCAATGTATGTTGATTCTTGGACATATAAATATGAATTTTCACAATCCTCCAAAAGATTTGTTGAAATAGAAAGTGGAACTTTGTTCATACCCTGATGGAACTTGGGAGCTCCTTGTATGGCTGCAATAGTTCTTTCCTCCAATGAAATGGCTGACCCATATGCAGATGTAGAAAGCTTCTCTTCCAAGGCTATGACAGTACTGGTACAAGTCTCCTCCCATGGTGGTGTGGGATTTTTCTCCTCTGATCTTTCTCTATCAAAGGTTCTAATCAACCTTTGAGTGAAATCTGCAAAAGTATTCACCCTTTCATGGCTCAAGTGGCTGAACCACCAAAAATTGGCTTCACCCTCCAAGTGCAGCATTGCAACTTCTACTGCCTCCCTCTCTACTGTTGTATGTAGTAGGAAGGATGCCTCAAGCTTCCTTTCCCAAGCTCTTGTTGTACATGACCCATCAAATGTAGACAATAGGAATCTATTGCCTTTGATTTCCTTTCTGCTGCAGGACCTCCTCTCCTCCTTCAACTGAATGAATTGTGGGAGAGCTAGAGTCTCCTTGAAGGCTTTAGGTTGATATTTGTACTCAACAAGGTATTTACTTAGAATCTGATGATCCAAGTGCATGAGAATAAGAATTGCATGGACCTTCCTTTTCTATTTGCTTATCCTCCTTGGGGAGGTTCTTCATAGATCTGAAGAATGATGAGAAAAAACTCACCCTCTTCATCATTCTGACCTTCTTCTATCTTCTTTGGCTGAAACTCACAGGCTGAGCCAAGATGGATGCTTTTATACCACTGTAATATCCCAAAATAGGGAATTTCTACACTATTGGGAATATCTTAAGATATTCCAAATGTGGAGCAACAGCAATATGTAAACACACCAATGGAGTAGCAGTGATACATTAACACATGGAATGCCAGAAGATCCACATAACCATCATATTAGATCATAGCAGCAACAATGTATACAAATCCTTGAGGAAACAATCACTCAAGTGGGGCAATGCAACCCTCAATAGAACATATACATGATAAATGAAAAATACTGCTACATGAAGAAATCCATGGCTATGACTGCGCAGTATATGGAGAATAACTATTGAAAACTGATGTAAATACATGAATATATCAATACACAGATCATACAATATGGGGAGCAAAGATAAACACTCCCAAAGTCAATTTCTAGACAATCCTAGAAGGATTTGTTGAAATATACAGAAATACAAAATGCCGAAGTAGCAGGATAGCAGCTGCAACTCAAGAACTCGAAATGGATGGAGATAGATGATGATGCTACATATGATGAATATATCTCATCCAATGGATCTCTCAGGTGAAAGGCCGATCCAATCCCTAAATATATCACCCTCCAAAATAGTGGAGCAAGTCCCCACTACAAATATGCTCAGAAATAACGCAGTCAAGGAGATGGACTTCGTTGTAGGAGATGGGAAGTGATTGGCCTGATGCCAAATATATGCAATCAACTCCTAAATCTTCCTCACTAACCTTCTAGAGGAATAGAAGCTCCATCCTTTGAAAGATGAGCCAAGGAAATGGTGTTGTGGAACCCTCCACTGCAAAACCGTGCAACACAACGTTTCCTGCTATAGGAATAACGCTATAGCTGAAGGAGGTGGCTTGGCCTTGAGCCTAAAATGTAGAGAATGAAGTGAAATCCCTCAAGAGGTCTCTCAAGAAGGGAGAAAGATTCCTAAACATGAAATCCCTTGTGCTAAGCAGCACAGCAATCTCAGTTAAACAATTAAAGACAACAAATAGTCATGCAGACCAAAATCAATACTCAATAACATTTCCCTCTATGGCTGCCTTGTCCTCCCTTTATAAAAATTAAAGCCTCCTTTCCTTGGCCCCCAGACATTATGGTTTCCTCCACCAAATGATCTCTTCCCCTTTCACACTGCACTGTCTTTCAAGGTGATCCACTCCCACTATGGCAGCGTTGTTGACTTGGTCAAACTTGACCTTGTCCTCATGCATTTGCCCCTTTTCACACTTGAGGGTGAAAAATGTAGCTACTCTGAAGATCCCTTTCACACTATGAGGGATTTTATTCCTACTCATGGGCTTCCTTACCCAATTATTCATCTCCTAAGTGAAATCAGAAAAATTTAATATTCCAATTTGCTGCATGCAAATTTTGGAATACTACAGTATATGGTAAAATTAAATGCCCTAACTTGATTCATTGTTATTATGTTCATAAGATTGTGTTGTCACATATGCTTGCTTCCCTAATATTTCAATTCCAACCCTTGATGAAATATTGATGAAATGATGTTGATGATCATGATATATATGTGTTTATGATCTAAAAAATCTGTTATTACATGACTCCAGTAAAGACAAGTTGATGACATGAATGAAAATGAAATTACAAGTTCTACTATGAATTATGGGTATTCGGCATTGTAGATCTACAACAGAAGTCTGAACCTCACTTGCACAAAGGAAGGCCCATAGACGCGATTATTCCTAATAGACACAAAATTGATTTTTTTGTACACAAAATTAGTTTGTACTCTGAATCAAGGATTTTGTGACATGTCCTACCATTGTAAACTGATTTCTGAAGTTGTTGGGTTAAATTGTTGGACAAGTAAATAAAGGATTGAGCATGAAATCAAATGGTCACCTGGAAGATGTTAGTTCTGCAGATGTGTTGCATATATCGACAAGATATATCAACAAAGAAAAGTTTATATGTTTGAATCGAACTTGTGTTTCTAGGTGACCAAGACATTCATATGAATGTGTCATTATGTTTGAAGTTTGTGCTACATGTTTTGAATGATTAATACAAATGATTTTTGTTTGGAATTTTTACGTGATGTTTTATAAATTTGAATTGATGATTGAGACACGTCTTTGGATTATAGATCTTTCTATTTGGACTTAATATGTTGATTTTTCATTTTACCTGATGACAATGCTATGTGGACATAGTGACCTTTAGTGTCTTATGTGAGCATTCATAATGATGGTTCTGTATTGGCCTGCTTGTTCCTAACACAATAGTTGTTGTGATTCAATATGAAGATAGAACCTGCCTAACTTAACCTTGATGTATGCACTTTCATCTAGTGACAGAAATGGCTTGTAATGGCATGTTAAATGACAGACTTGATGGCTTGACAGTAATTGAATTCAAGACTTGATACGAGCTCTAATTGTCACCTGGTTGAAATAATTGATATTATGACATAATGTCTTTGATAACAGTCTTTGTCTAGCTTCTAAACTCTGATCAGATGACTTCGTTGACACAACATTGATTTATGTAAGGCTAATTATGTTGGCTTGGCAAGGAATTATGCTTTCAAAGAGCATTGCGTGATGCAAGCTCCGCGATTCATATTTTTCCATATTTAACAGTTATCTTACAAACTTAGGATGATGAGTTCCAAGGTATGGCCATGATTTTGATTATGGATTTGGTTTTACATATTGATGGTCTACTCTTGGCAAGTGACAATCCTCTGAAGAAATAAGTAATAGGTAGATGGATTTTTAATCTTGAAATTATGTAAAATGGCATGTTGAATCGATTTCTAAAATTTTGGAAAGAAATCCCATGTTGCAAATCTGTTGAAAATTTTCTTTGCCTAATGGAAATGTAAATCGTTGGACACTCTGATTTAAAATTAAAATATTTTTGAACTTGTCATGGAATCTGATAGTTTATTGAAGCATTGATGTTCCATTTTGAACATCCATCTATATATGATGTGTATATAACATGATTAAATTCATGATTGAGCTAATTCATTTGGAATTTCCACCGAACATCCTTTAAAATATCTGCATGATTCGTGCTACTTTTAAAGGTTGAGATATTTCTCCTATGATATGTAGTTGCTTGAAAGTACTGATGATTCTTGGGATTATTGTTGATGAGAACATTTGGATGTTTTCGTAATATGAGATCTGCCATGATATCTTGGATGTAAGGTCATAGCACAACCGAGGTTGGATACAATATTGCTATCATGGCTAGCTGTGAGGTAGGTTGTAGAAGCTACTTCGAGAGTTGTCTGAGCATGATCTAGATAAGACATGGATACGTCATGATGACAGAGAATCCCATATATATATAGTTGGGACCAAGATTTATCCATTCATTGAGATAGTGCAGTTGTTCAAGACAAGCTTAGGCTTGTGATTGGCACCTTCTTGAGAAGGAGGATGACTATGTTATCCCTTTGTGATTTTATATGATTATTTATGTTCTAACATAATATTTGATTTGATGCCTTATATTAAGATGAATCAACCACTATTGAAATAGGCAGATACCATATTTGAGTATGATGAGAGTAGTGTTCATCAAGGAAACTGAGCAAACTCTTCTTCCCTAACTGAGCTCCCAGGATAAGGAATTGACATAGAGGACTCTTGGGGTTGAGGGATCTCTAGAAAATAGGGTTGAGAAGAAGTTAAATTATGAATTATATTATTTATTAAAATCAAATGGAATGGGTCAACCTAAGCACATGTGGATTATTTAAGTCGGCCTCAACCCCAAGCGGACCCTCACGACAGCTATAAATAGAAGTGACCTCAAGCTCATTCTCACACATTTTCTCAAGCAATTTTCTTCTTTCACCCTTTTTCTTATTTATTCTATTCTGTTTTTTCTCGTACCGGTTCGAAATAAGAAGTTCAGGTAGGGTCTGGAATCACAAGCGAGAGGCTCGCTCTGATATAGGGCTTATGGGCCATATTAATAGGCACATAACTAGTATAAACGGGCTCTAGTCATGGGCACAACATGGAAAGGTAGTCGCCAGTGTGCCATAGCTGTGAGCACAATGTGGCAAGGTAGCGGGTAGGCTTTTGGGGCCAGATCGGGCTAATCCGAGCCAGAGCCGTAGGCTCAGAGTTCCTTTCTAGTGGCCGAGAAGCTATAGTCGCAGGCACAATGTCTTGTGGGTGTGGATAAGGGTTTTTCTGAGCATATATGAGTTAGATCAACTCCATTTGCTCGTACAATTATTCTAGACATCATCTGCTCAGTCACAGATGCTCGCGTTCAGTCTCTGATAGCATCCTGGATTCAGATCCAGGATTTGATAGTGGATATCTGTTGGCTTCGATGATATATTAGATCTATGTTTATTGATGTTGTAGATCCGCATATCTATAGATTTGTTCTACATATTTCTGTTGCATATCAAACCCTCAAAATTGAATCTTCAGTTCTCCAATGTTTTTTCTCAGTGACAACAATGTTCAATAGTATGTTACAGGCAGTGACAGTACATTATAGTTCTCGGAATCCTTCAGCAAAAGTATGTTTAAGGTCATATTATAAATGTGTTAGTTGTTTTACTACATTATGAAGATATGGATCAATGGATCATTGTACTCTTGTTTACCGAATCATTTCGTGACGATCTAAGAAGAAGAAATTGCAAGGGTTTTCCCCATAGTGGTTTTTTCCCTGGTCTCAGACCAATCCTGGTGTCTATATGTGTGCATGATTTTCTTCCTATGTTTCTTTATGTTATGCTGCATAGATGATGATGATGATGTTATTTTTATTTCTACATAATTGCATATGTTGATGGTTAATAGTGTAAATCTGAATAATGATATAATGATATGGGGTGAACTTAATGTGTTTATGAAGAAATGTAACTATAAAAGAAAATATCAATATAGCCCTATGAAAAATACATGGTATCAGAGTTAGGTTAAATAAAAGCCATGGAGATCACCCCCATGGAGACACTTTTTTTATGGAAGCAAGAAGAGGATGGTGGAGAGCTAAAATAATTATAGGGTATGAAGAAAACCCTAGGTTTTTAGTGCATAAGGGATTGATGGTGAGGGTTTGGGAGAAAACATGGTTTATGGTAAAGACTTGAGATGCGTATGCATGGTCTATGTGAATATATTCAGGCACTTGGGATCTATTTGTTGATAAATTTGATTGAAGGCAACATTTTTATGTGTTTATGGATGGCTCTTTAAGGCTGGTTCAAGAGGGAGAGAATCACCTCTCATCGATGATAAGTAATCCTAGACTCTTGATGTTTCTTTGTGTCTTTACTCTTGTTTAGAATTATGGATATGACTATTATGATTATTTTTTTGATCATTTATTATACCCCTTGATGAGATGTTATAAGTGGATCCCTCTTGAGGATCACATGAGATACAGGAAATAAAAGTTAGATCTACAAAAGGGTAAAGAGGCACTTGATGAAAAGGTGACAAGCACTACAAAGTGCCTATGTGAATGTGCACAGGTATTTTAATACTACAAGGTTTGCATGGTATATTGTTTTAATGTTATGTTTCAGCTATAACATTGGATGGCTAGGTAAGCCCTATGGTATGTTGAGAATTTCTCCTTCGAAAATTTCTCATGCATACATATGAAATTGATTTGGATTTATGTTTCCTATGATGAAATGGTGCACCTGATATTGAACATTTTCATCATGAGGATCTTCTTGAAAGCTACTTATTGTTGATCTTGGATATAGTGGCATAACTTGATGTTTGGCTAACATCTATTGTTTTTGAGATCCTGATTCTGACTCTAGTAAATGATACTATTGATTCTTGATATGCATAATACATGTTGGATCTCTTATAGAAGGTTACCTCATTGATATGGTATTCATAATTCTTGTGATAATCACGATGAAAGCTCATGGAAAGAGAGATTGACACTCTTTTGGTAAAGACTTATTGAATGTCCTAACTTGATCCTATTGATCATGATAAGCATGGTATTGATAACCTTGATGATAGAGTTATATCTCTGAGATTAATGTTCTATATATCTTACTACCTGTGGTTATGGCATATGGTGAAATTAAATGCCCTAACTTGATGCATTATTTTTGTGTTATAAGATTGTGTTGTCACATCTGCCTGTTGCCCTGTTCTTTCAAGTGTAGCCCTTGATGAAATATTGATGACATGATGTTGATGATCATGATATATATGTGTTTATGATCTTACAGATATGTTGTTGCATGACTCCAGTAAAAACATGTGTATGACATGAATGAAAATGAAATTACATGTTATACTATGAATTATGGGTATCTGAAATTGTCGATCTACAACAGAGGTCTAAGCCTCACTCGCAAAAAAGAAGGCCCATAGATGCAACTATGCCTGATAGACACAAAATTGAAGTTTTGTACATGAATCCATTTGTACTCTGAATCAAGGGTTCTTTGACATGTCCTTCCATTGTAAACTAATTTCTGAAGTTGCTGGGTTAAATTGTTGGAAAAGTAAATAGCATGAAATCTCAAATGGTCACCTGAAAGATGTCAGTTCTGCAGATGTGTTGCATATATCAGTAAGATCTATCAGGAGGAAAATTTTGTATGTTTGAATCGAACTTGTGTTTGAAGGTAATTGAGACATTGAGCACCTATATCAAGGTATGATTTGAGAGGTGGACTCCTCAAGGAACCTTCCCAACTAAATTTCTTGCAAACTTACAACTCAATGTCACCGCATCTCCCTCCTGGAGATGCGTGGTAACTCATGTCATACTCATCCTCATCTATCTTTGTAGGCACAACCTTCGGATTGTGCTTCTCTTCCCTGTCCTTTTGCTTCAAAAGACACTAGAAAGCATAGTGACCAAGTTCACCACTCTTGAAACACATGATCTTTGATATGTCTTTCTTACGTATCTATTGCTCCTATTTCCCTTTAGATGCAAGGACCGCATTTTCTTCCTCCTCCTGCTCCACCTTCGATCCACTACCACTGCTACCATCAAGTTTTCACTTCACCAAGTTTCTCCTTAGCTCTTCTTGTTGAAGAGAAGCCTGCATCTCTTCCCATCCTGGAAAGGTTGCTCTTCCTAGGATACTCTGGAAAAATAATTTCCAATCCAAAGTGACTTCGTTAAGAGCCATTCTCACCATCTTTGTAGGATAAGGGGTATACCCCATACCTGCAAGTTGGTCATAGATTTCCTAAAGCCTAGTCATGAACAGAACAATGCACTTCCCTTTTCGCATTTGCACCTTCCTCAGTTGTTTCTCTAATTACATCTTCCACTACTTGGAAGATCCTTCATATAGCATGGCCAAGTCTTACCACATCTACCTGGGAGTATCTTTGCCAACTATATGGGACACTATGTGATCTTTGACGCCATCTAAGAGCAGCCTTTTTACCTTCGCCATTTCAGCCTTGTACTTTTTCAATGGATCTGGATCTGCAGGGACAACTTCCATGCTATCCACGAAGAGCTTGAGATCATACTCATCTAGAAGACAAGAGATTATTTCCTTCTAGATCACGTAGTTGGATGCTCCCTCCAATCGGTCATGATCTCTAAGCTAGCGAGTTGCCATGGCCATAAAAAAATGTCAAATTTTCTCCTCTTCTTCCTTGTCTGTGCAGCACTAGATAGGTTTACTTACTCCTTATGGAGCTCATAGATCTACTGCCTGGATATACTTCTAGATCTTGGAAAAACTGAAATTCCTTAGCTAGGAACTTCTTGAGGAAGAAAATTCCCTCATTGTGTTGCTTCTTCCTCTTCTGAACCTTTCTTCTCGAAAAAATCAAGATCTTCCTATAAAAACTGCATCCCACCATATTTTCGCTGAGGCTCTACGCTACTTCCTCTGGCTTGGAAAAATTCTGATTTGGAAGCCCTTCCTCTCTATCGACTCACTCAAAGAGAGACTTCCTAGAAATTTCATCCCTCCAGGCCTGGACTGTGCAATTCCTTTGGTGATTTGATTTGCTACTTTCTACAACTCTTGGGCCTCTATCTTAGTGGTGGATCTACTCTTCCTGCTCCACAGCCTGGATATAATACCAGGTCAAAATTCTAAGATCTAGATCTAGAATCCGTACTGTGAACAATTGAACTACTTCTCCTACTTGTAAATTAGATTTAACAAGCTGTTTGTAGATTACTTTTGAAAATATCAAAGAAGTTACTAAAGCAGCCTCACTCAATTAAATTACATGTGAAAAAAATAAAATCAGTGAGATAAGTAACACACACATAGGACACCGTTATTTTTGGACAAACGTCCCCAAAAAAACCCAATGTGGGAAAATTGGTGCAACAGATCTGAGGGTTTATTATTAAGCAACATTTATTCTAGATACAACTTTGAATGTCTCTTTAGACGATTTCTTTACAGAGAAATATTGACAGAGGAAAATATAGTGACCATACCTTACTCTCCAAGTATTGGTAGATCTGGTGGCTGAACTAACGAAACCCCAGCTCCCTCTGCACTGCCTTTGTGCAGTAGCCACGTAGCCCTATGTGGGGTTAGATATAGAACTGTTTCACCCCTTCTGCGTGATATTTCAAAATTTCCAAAAAATAGATCCAGCCCTCCTAGCTTAGATCTGGATTTCCCCAGCTGAAACTCAGACTTTCTGCTGAGAAATTATGGTGCCTCTGTGTGGGGCATGCGTGGCCCTGCGTCACTTACTCTGGGCTATGTGCAGCCTCCTCTTCATCTTTTTATGCCTCTTTAATGATGATCCTTGGGCCCATAGAAGATCCTCCTTCCAAAACTATCTCTTCCTCTCAACTACATTAAAGAATCACTTATATCTGAATTTTCATCCAAGCAGTGCTCCATAAGAAAATATGATCACTTGATCATCTCGGTGTATCTTACAAATGACCCTCAAGTCTTCCTTTAGAGTCTTCTCATTGATACTTCAATGAAATAGATTAGATATCCAATAAACGATGAAGATTATATTAGACTTGATCTAATTTTTCTAGAATTTTCACCCATAGTTTACATTAATACTCATTAATTATTTTAATTTCCTAAGTTAGACTTGGGGTCCTTATTAAAAATAATTAATTTTTCTTATAAAACTGTTTTTGGGTGGCATTTCCCAAAACAATTTTTGAGTTATGTTTAATGCATGTGTCAGCCTCTCAACAAATTTTTAGACTTAGAGCACACACGATGCTACTACAAATCAACAATTTGTAATATTCCAAAATTTTAGCCTCCAAGCTAAATGGAATATTAGAGTTGTTTTATCACAAGGTAGGTGAATAAATGGGTAGGGAGGCCCATTAACCTCTTTCGAAGGATCAATAAAACTCCTAATTTGAACAAAGTAAGAATAAGCAGCTAATTTAAGCACCCTTGGGTGTGAACAGTGATGGAATCATGTTGATTCAGTCAACTTTGATCAAGTCAACAAAGTTGTCTAGATACATTGAACTTCCTTGATGGACAACGCAGTTTTGGTGGAGGACAACTTGCATGAGATTGATGGCACATGTGGATAGGACCCAATGTGGAGAGGTTCACTTGCTATATATGGAGAGGATGGGAGACTTGTTATTCATGCTTTTGATTTGATCATTTGATCTTATCTGTTTATACTTGGCTTCCTCTTGCTGTTTAGCATAGGGTATTCCTGAGCAGGAATCCCACCTCTTCCCCTGAGAGGCATTTTAGGAGATCTTGTCCTGTATTTCTCCACATCCAGGCTTGAGGCCAAGCACCATTCTTTAGTCCCAGCGTTATTTCTATAGCAAGATATTGCTGAGTTGCAGAGTGTTGCTGTGGAGGTTTGTTAACACCACTTCCGAGTCTGTTTCTCAGTAGAAGGTGCCTTCCTTCTCTTGAGAGATCAACTAGAAATATTTCTGAGAACATTTCATATCTTGGTAGCAGGCTAAATTATTTCTCATTTCCTACAGCGCAGTCCCTTACATGAACTACGTCATTTTTCATAGAGTTGTTGCAGCGAGGTTAAGACCCTTGTTTCTGAGCTAGTTTCCTAGGGAAAGGGCCAACCCTTCTCCCGGAAAGATAGAGGAAGGGATTCTCATTCCTGTTTGTATTATTTAGCTATATTCCTGTAATGTTATAGTAAGACTACATTTTTCTGAGCTGAATATTCAGATCTGCTCTTTTGTACTTGTACATTCATGAAACCCTTGCCAAGTTGTCTTTAAAATGCAATAAGGAGGCCAGATCTTCATTTTCTTAGCATATTGTTCCATAAAGTTCCAAATAAATGTTGTTCCATCATTATACTTCAGAAACCCTTATAAAATAATGCTTTCATTTTCTTCAGTCTTTTCTGCATCACTTAAGTAATGGGATTTGGCTATTTTTGAGTTGATATGAAGCCGAGAGGTTTGTTTAACATATCAAAAGGGATTTCTTTCTGATCCCCTTTTGCATGTGAGGGCCTAATACCATATTCTAAGTTAACCAAGCATTATTTCACCAAGTAAAAATGTATATCTTCATAAATAACATTTTCAAGGTCTATTTGCTGCATTTTCCCCACTTGGGAATGTGTAGAAGTTCTTCTTTTGTTTTTGTTTCACTCATTTGATGCTTATGTGTTTTTAACACATCATATGAGTCTATTTATCACTTAACATCCATTATTATGTTCAGGTGTTGTTGTAGCTCCAACTTAAGAATATCTTAATATTTTCTTATTGTTGTGGAAATTCCCTACTTTGGGATATTACAGTGGTATCAAAGCATAGTATTGGCTCAACCTATGGAACTCAGCCATGAAGCTATCAAGAGAAGGACAAATGAAAAAAAATAAGACTCCATTATGTGGAGGAGGAAAGGAGGAGAGGCTCTCAAAGCTTCTTCCAAAATCTATGCAGAGCATCAATGAAGATCTTAAGAAGATGAGAGGAGAGATGGAATCTCTAGAAAAGTTTGAATCTAGAGCCAAATCTAGATTGGCACATGATAGGTGTGAGCATGCAGCTACACCCTATTATGCACAGCGCAGTCAATTGCCCATATATGCTATGAAAGAGATGAAAGAAGAGAAAATGCCAAGGAGGGAAACTCTAAGTAATTTTCTGTAAGAGTATGAATCTCAAACTGAAAAGTTTAGAGATCATATTACCTTCAAATATTTTTGCAAGATCAAGGGGGAGAGGAGTAAGCTGCATGACATGGATATATTTTTTCTATCTACCTTTGATGGATCCCCAACTTGTTCAACCAAAGCTTGGGTGGAGGAGTTGTATACTTATTTGTAGCAACACCAAGTTTATGAAGATGAAGCCATCAAAGTTGCAGCGCTGCACTTTGAAGGTAAGGCCTATGCTTGGTGGATGTTTGAGTCATTTTCATTGAAAAATTTTAATACTTCTTCTTTTTCAAAGTTCACTAAGAGATTGGTAGAAAGGTTTGATAAAAAACATGATACAATCAAATTAATGAAACTTTTACATAAGTTGGGAGGACCTACAAACTCAAAACCACTTTAGAAACCTATTGGAGGAGCTCACATCTTGCAGGATACCTTGCTAGAGGCAAGATCCTTGTTTCATAACCTTGGAAAAGAGGGCATGAAGGTTCCTTTTGCAAAGAAGGATCCTCTTATTGAGAAGTTACCTCCTATTCATATTGAAGATGAAGAGAAGGATGGGGGTTACAGTGCTGTCACATCTAGAGCATATCTAGTGCCTCATGCAGAGGAAGGAGGAGCACATGCTCCAACCGGAGGATTTCTTGTGTCATTGCAAGAAGTTCCCCAGGATCTCACATATGGAAGGCAAGGTAAAATCAACGAGCATCATGATTGTGAGATGATATTGATGAAAGTTAGGGAGGAAGGACATCATCATTTCATGAGGAGCACACACCCCTATCTATTTCAGAGAGCTGGTGCAAGGAGGAGGAATATTGGTTTGCGCTGTGAGGGCAAGGGCAAGGTTTCCCAACCATATGAACAGTCCTCTCACTATGTGGAAGAATTCCAACGGGGAGACCACCAGATCTAGAGTTGGTAAGATAAATCTTTCCATTTGGTTCACCACTCTTGGATTTTGGAGAGGTGAAGAGTTTAGAGGGACACTTTGGCATGGGGGATGTCAAAGTAGCAGGCAGAAGCATGAGGAGAGCTTCACATGCTAGATCACCAGCGCTGTCTCTTGGGAGGATTGATCCATATTGGAGGTCTCAACTCTTGGTAGATTACTCCAAGGAACTTGGTTCTTGCATGATTCTTGATGACCCTGATGGTGATGACAGATATATGGTGGATGATATGGTCATATATTCTTATATCAGAGTATTATTTACTAGAGCTTCTAATCTCAAGGAGAAGCTTCTACATGCATCACATGAGGACTTCTTTTCCATGCATTTTGATGCATATCTTTCCTTGGCAGAGGAGTTCATTTGGGAGGGCATCCAGCATGACATATTTCAGCATAGGGAGAGATGCATAGCCTGGATCATGATGGAGAGGAGGTCATAGCCACTTCCCTACTCTTTGGAGGTGAGGGAGAATTTCCAGTTGAGCCATTTCAGCTCAAGATCTCAAGTACATGATGGAGAATGTGCAATTTCACTTTATGTTTTGTAATTATTTTCTTTATATGAGTAGCATATTGTACCAAGGAGGATTATTCCTTCTTGAATATTGTATAATGATGTACTTGAAGCCATTTGTAGCATTGATATTGGTTATCTCATTGGTGGTTTGTGGGAGAAGCCACATGATTTTTGGCATGCACCATTAACACCACTTTGTACTTTCATGTTTATATCTTGTAAGATGATTGTGGAAGCAAACAAGTGGCTGGAAATAACTTGTTTTTGTTTGATTTAATGTAGGCAAAGGATGCATTGCACTGGTTCCTTGAGTGGAACCTTGATCCACTTTCCGGTTGTCATATGACAACTTGTTTCTATTGGTTTTTGCTTCCATGTATTGCTGATATTTCTGTGTTCATGGGGAGCTTTGTTTGGAGAGTAAGATATGAGTTGAAGATTCCCATTGGGAGTATGGTTCTCCTTACTTTTCATGATGTGTGTTTCAGAAGCAAAAATGGGAAACCCATGATTTCCAAATTACATCTCTCTTCTTCATGTGGGAGGAGCCATTTGGAGAAATTGAGTTTTTGGAGGAGGCGCTTCATGGTTTATTTGTTTGATGGGGTAGCGTGGGCCACTCTTGGAGGTCATGATATTTCAGACCAAGATCAGAAACAACCCCATACTTATCATAAATGGAGAGAGAAGCAACTTGGTTGGGAGGATCCAATCTCTCCATGCAGCCCCAACACATTGTATGAATCAGGGGTTGAGGATCTTTTTGAGCTAACTAGATTGGCTCATTTAATTTGGATGATAGCATGGGTGTGGAAGTCACTCATTGGGAATAATATTCCCCGGGTTCATCATCACTCCTACCTTGAGGAGGCCATTGGACAATAGGGAGGTTTCCACTTACATCTTCCACCTTTCTATGATGTAAGCCATATGGTTTTGCATGCTTGGGAGGAAACATTGGAGGACATATTTGTAGTAGATAATTTTGAGTAGTGGTGGAGACTTTTGATGAGGAGGCCACAAGAAGAGGAGGGGAGGATTTTTTCTCTCCTTATACATTTTCTTGAGGACAAGCAATATTTCTTAGGGGAGGACTGTAATATTCCAAAATTTTAGCCTCCAAGCTAAATGGAATATTAGAGTTCTTTTATTACTAGGTAGGCGAATAAATGGGTAGGGAGGCCCATTAACCTATTTAGAAGGATCAATAACACTCCTAATGTGAACAGAGTAAGAATAAGCAGTTAATTTGAGCACCCTTGGGTGTGAACAGAGATGGGATCATGTTGATTCAGTCAACTTTGACCAAATCAACAAAGTTGTCTAGATACATTGAACTTCCTTGATGGACAACACAATTTTGGTGGAGGACAACTTGCATGAGCTTGATGGCACATGTGGATGGGACCCAATGTGGAGAGGCTCATTTGCTATATATGGAGAGGATGGGAGACTTTTTATTCATTCTTTTGATTTGATCATTTTATCTTTTCTGTTTAGACTTGGCTTCCTCTTGTTGTTTAGCAGGGTTGCAGCGCTGTTTAGCATAGGGTGTTCCCGAGTGGGAATCCCACCTCTTCCCTTGAGAGGCCTCTTGGGATAGATTTTCCTATATTGCTCCACATCCAGCTTGAGGCCAAGCACCATTTTTCAGTCCCAACGTCATTTCTGTAGCAGGATATTGTTGAGTTGCAGGGTGTTGTAGTGGAGGTTTGTTAACACCACTTCCGGGTCTGTTTCTCAGTAGAAGGTGCCTTCCTTCTCTTGAAAGATCAGCTAGGAAGATTTCTAAGCAAATTTTATATCTTGGTAGCAGGCCAAAGTATTTATCATCTCCTACAGCGCATTCCCTTGCAGGAACTACATCATTTTGCATAGAGTTGTTGCAGCAGGGTTAAGACCCTTATTTCTGAGCTAGTTTCCTAGGGAAAGGGCCAACCATTCTCTCGGAAAGCTAGAGGAAGGGATTCTCATCCCTATTTTGTATTATTTAGCTATATTCCTATAATTTCACAATAATACTGCATTTTTTTGAGCTGAATATTCAGATCTTCTCTTTTGTACTTGTAATTTCATGAAACCCTTGCCGGGTTGTCTTTAAAATGCAATAAGGAGGCCAGATCTTCATTTTCTTAGCATATTGTTCCATAAAGTTCTAGATCCATGTTTTTCCATCATTATACTGTAGAAACCCTTATAAAATAATGTTTTCATTTGCTTCAGTATTTTCTACATCTCTTAAGTCATGGGATTTGGCTATTTTTGATTTGATATGAAGCCGGGAGGTCTGTTTAACATATCAAAAGGGATTTCTTTCTGATCCCCTTTTGTATGTGAGGGCCTAATGTCATATTCTAAGGTAACCAAGTGTTATTTCACCCATTAAAAATGCATATCTTCAGAAATAACGTTTTCAGGGTCTATTTGTTGCATTTTCCCCACTTGGGAATGTGTAGAAGTTCTTCTTTTGTTCTTGTTTCACTCATTTGATGGCTATGTGTTTTTAACACATAATATGAGTCTATTTATCACTAAACATCAATTATTATGTTCAGGTGTTCCTTAAGATATTCTTATTGTTGTAGAAATTTCCTATTTTGGGATATTACACAATTTGAATTTTGTGCTACATGTTTTGACTAATTGATACAGATGAGTTGTGATTGGAACTTTGACATGATGTTTTAGAACTTTGAATTGATGATAGAGACATATATTTGGATGATATAGCTCTCTATTTGAAATTAATATGTTGATTTTTTATTTTACCTGATGAAATTCTATGTGGGAAAAGTGACCTTCAGTCTCTTATCTAAGTATTTAGAATTATGGTTCTATATTGGCCTCCTTTTTCCTAGCACAATGGTTGTTGTGATTCAATATGAAGATTGAAATTGCATGACTTAACCTTGATGTATGTACTTTCATATAGTGGTGAAAATGGCTTGTAATGGCATGTTAAAAGATATACTTTATGGCTTGACAGTAAATGAAGTCAAGACATAATATGAGCTCAACCTATCACCTAGTTGAAAGAATTGATAATATGACATCAATTTCTTTGATTACAGTTTTTGTCTGGATTCTAAAATCTGATGAGGTGACTTCGTTGACACAACATTTATTTATTTAAGGCTAATTATGTTGACTTGGCAAGGCATTATTCTTGCAGATAGCGTTGCGTGATGCAAGCTCCCTAATTCAGATTTTTCCATATTTGACAGTTAGCTGACGAAGTCAAGATGATCAGTGCCAAGGTATGGCCTTGATTTTGATTATGGCTTTGGTTTTACATACTAATGGTCTACTATTGACATATTATGAGACTCTAGTGAACTAAGTAAGAGGGGGATGGCTTCTGAATCTCGAAATTATGAATCATGGCATGTTGAATTGATTTTAGGAATTTTGGAAAGAAATCCCATGTTGCAAATATGTTGAAAAATGTATTTCTGTAATGGAAATGTGTAATATTCCCAACTAGCAGTAGCTAATTGGCAATATTATTTTTTGCTTAGATTTTTCTTTTCTAATGTTCATCCATAAAATAAAGGGGTGATGCGACCCATAACCCAACTTAGGAGAATGAAACTCCATAAATTCACTTAGACATTATTCTTATTCCAGCATGGGGCCCAGGGGAGCCAAGTGATAGCGCAGGGAGAGGGACAGCGCAGAGGCAGCGTGGGTCAGGCAGCGCAATGGCAGTGTGGGCCAGGACAGCGTAGTGCAGGTAGGACAATGTGGCATTAGGAGACAACACAACATAGTGGGGCCCAAGGGAGAGCTAGGGTCTCAAGCATAAAACGATGGAGAGGCTAGCTACTCATTCATTCTATCATGCATCTTTACAATTTTTTTCCAATAGATATTGATCACACTTATGATGTTTAGCTAAGTCTGCAAGTGTTGTTAAGAACACGGGTGTCTCCGAGCGGAGATCCCAACCTCAGCCTCAGGGGACTTCGAGTGCCCGCTCAGGTGAGGAGCTTCACCATTGATTTTTAGAGCATAGAACATAGATCCTTTCAACCAGAAGTTACACATTCACTAAGGAAGTGCAGTCACACTCAGATATTACCTAGTCTTGAAAGAGGGCAACACCGGGAGTGAAAGGAGATCAGGATTTTTAGTCCGGGATAAGTTTGAGGGGATCATCCCTTCACAAGCCATATTTTGGAGCAGTAGGAGGCTAGCATTCCCAGTCATATAGTTCAGGGGCTAGCGTACTCACCAGGAGTGCGTAATTTTCCCAAGGGGGTCAAATTTCAGGGTAAGCCTTTCCAGATGTTGGTGTCCCATGTTTTGATAGTTTGGCAAATAAAAAGACAAGGCAACATCAAAACCAATCTTTAGAGTTACAGGATCTATTCCTCCTATTCTCAAAGAGGGATCTCTCAAATTTTTGTTTGCAAAGGTTTATCTTGGGTGCTTAGAGTATTGATTTTAGACTAGTTATTAAGTGCAGGTGTTTTTTTATTTGTTTGTTTGGTTGAATTGATACAGAACATGAAAGGTCTAGGAAAGATACACAGAATGGAGAAACAGCTGGTTCATTGGGAAATGGAGTGAAGAAGAGGTCATAACATACTCATCAATGGATATGGGATATCAGAGGGAAAATCTAACTTGGCCACAGGATCCTTTGGTTTTGGAATGAGATGGACATCAATGATTTGGAAAGAGAATTTTAATTCTCAAACAAAGGGAATTTGAAAGCACAATTTGAACAATAAAGAGATATTTGATAGACAGGGCTAACCACAAATTCTACAAATCACACCTTTAAGAAAACAATGATTTCAAAACAACTTTTAAAATGAAATCTAAGATTCGGGGAACACCCTATTTCCTCAAATATTTTATTTCAAATGACTTGGAAAACATAAAAGATTCACTGATAACTGCAGTCATAGAAGAGGGAACACCTAACACATCTATGATTACAACTATAAAGACCTTTGAGACAACTGTTTAAGTAAGGACAAAGGGCAAGATTAGAACAGACCTCCTTGACTCACTGTAAACAGAAAACTTCAAAGGGAGACTTCAATAATAGTTTTAAAGTGGAAGCAGACAAGCAGGGAGAACCATAAATCATGCTGAAACCAACTATTTGAACTATTAAGGAAATAAACAAGCATGAAGACTAAAGAGAGAGGTTAAAGACTCTAAAATACTTAGCAGAAGAAAACATGAAACAATGAAGGATGAACAAGTCTAAGGTTCTTCCAGGAGTCATTTCTTAGCCTAAAACTTTCAACCTACTGTAGTAAGAAATTATGGAACAAAATGAAAATAGGAGAAAACATTAAACAGTTTAGAATACTTCACCAACAGCCAAGCTCATGGATCCAATGATAGAGCCTTCTCAAGAACAAGCATGCAACAACATTATCAGGACATCCAAGACTTCAAAATTCTTCTTCAACTTCAACAGACTATATATTATTTCAGAGAGTTCCAATATTACAACTAGTGATCAACCAACAACCAACCAAAAACTGCTCATCTTCTACAAAGGTATTTATAGAAGAATGAGGAGGTGAGATCTGATAAAAGATCTCAAAAACTAATTAATACAGACTTAATGGTTCCTGGGCCCTTGACGGGCTCGATGAAGAAAATTACATAGGTGTCCTCTGTATTAAATGATTTACATAAAGATGAAAGCTTGGTGGGAGCTCTTTTTGACCTTTGAGGCTCTGTGCGATGTCAAAGTTACTCTGATGAGGTTTTGTCAGGAAGTTTGTTTGCAGATTTTACTCTCTGGCTACGTTGTGAGGCAGATATCTGGTCTTGATCAATAAATTCAGCCTCTGGTTGAATGTTTCAAGGCACAGGTGGCTTTGTGGTAGCTGGGATGAATTGATTTGCCTCAGCTGTGGCAGTGGAGGCTTTCTGTATGATGATCCTTTATGATTTATCTTTAAACTTTTTTGTTAATCGGGGGATTAGGATTTTGATAAACCATCTTAGTCGTCATCCCCATAAATCTGTCTTAAATCTTCTGTTATGATATATTTTGTCTTCGACAGTGATATTCTCTGACTGTGCTTGATTTCCTATGTTTTGCTAGTATGCAAGGTTGCATAGGGGTGATATGGCATCAATGCCTCATGAAGCATAGATGAAACATGAATCTGAAACCTACAAATGATTTTCTCTGAAGGATCGGAGGCGCGAGGATCGTCACCCTCTACTTCTGAATTTTCTTCGGACATAGTGGACAAATCACTTGGAACCCTACACAATACAAAAAATATTAAAAAATCCTGAATGTATAGGTTTATTGCTACAGGAGGACATGTGGGGAGAGCATGGCCATTGGATGGCATCATCCAACGGTCGAGATTGATCAAAAAGGTGTCAAAAAGAAAAAGGGAGAAGTTAAATCGGAGCCGTCGATCGCACAGAGATCGACGGTCGGGAACGAAGGCAAAAATTCAAAGCAAAGGAGTCAGTTTTTGGAAAAACTGGAGAAATGGGTTAAAACCTATGTTTTGGGAAAAAATGGTCACGAAATCAGGTTTGGGAATCGAGACAAATGTGGGCCGTCGGATGGGATCGGCCCACACGATCAACGGTGGAGGACTGCGCCACAAGACCTTAAAAACAAAACCCGGACTTCAAACCTTTAATTCAATCATACTATATAATTGTTTCGAGTCATAGAATAGGCTTGCTGACTGTGCGGGGGAATAAAGAAAACCTGCCCCGATTTTTTGATGTCGCGTAATGCTGATTGGGAATTCGGGACCATTGGTTCTTCGGGAGTGTTGTCGTGGCTGTGGGGACCAGGGTGATTGTTTTGCGTCGTTGATCTGCAGATCAGATCGACGGTGGAAATTCTTTTGATACTACGCCATACCTGTGGATATCGCACGGGCATCTTCGAAGAGTGACTATCGTTTGATGAGCGGCCTCAGATCGGACGGCAGTCGTCAATATCGCGTCGGGTTCACGTCCGATCTTTAACGCGCGATGAACGGTGATTTTCTGAAAAGTGCTCAAGACACGTGTCGGGCAGTGTATGGAATCGCTGCTGATCAGGGAAAAACCGCCCTTCACTTGAAATTGGTGCGATGGATTCCGCCCGGTTTTTGCTACAGTGATTGGTCGACGGGGACCACCGGGTTGATAGGTTGTGCACAGTCCGATCTTTAGATCAGATTGACGGTTGAGATCGCCTTGAACTTTGGACCGGCGAAAAATTTATACTATAATAAAAGCTGACATATTTAATATATAACCAAAGGTTTTAAACTTTGGGCGGAGATAATTAATATTCAAAATGGCTTGGCGCCCGATTGCGGGGCCTTTGGGGGCATGGAGAAACATATGACCGACAGTTAAAAAGGAGGGGCTAATCGCAATTAGGCAACGCGATAAGCGCTTGGAAATTTGGTGCTTGGTTCTAGCACCATAGCGTATGGAGGGAAGGAGGTAAAAGACTCAGCCCAAAGGGGCTTAAGTCTATAATAAGAAAATGTGTTTTTTAGGCATTTTTCAATGATTTTCAAAGGAGTTGGTGGGTTTCGATAAGGCTAAGAAAGGGTCTTAGAACCTTATCAGAGGGATTTTGATGAAGGGGAAAGGGGAAAAACATGAAAATGAGGGATTTTATGGAAAAAGAAAGCAAAGATGAGGTCAGTTTTGGAAGAAGGGAGAAAGAGGAAAATGGTGCTTGCAACAGTTTTTCTTCATGTAATAACAGCAGAATTTCTGAGTTGAAAAGGGGAAAAGCAGTGACGATTATCCAAAGGATAGGATATTATCAAAATACTTTAAGCATCAGCAATTTTAGCAATGAAATTGTTTCTTGAAGGCTATCCAACATCATTTAGCCACCACCTGATATGATAGAATTTATGGGTGACTAACAGTGGCTCCACTTGGGGATGGTGCCTTTTTGAAGGCATCAAGAATTTCAGACTTGCATTCTCTGGGAGGCTGATCAGTTGCCTCATCCATTGGGTTGCCTTCCTTTCTATGGAAGATATTCTTTTTCTTTGAAACATATTAGCATTCATGGATTAACAATGGAACTTCATCAATACAACCTGTCTACCTACCCAATCCTACTGATCTAACATTTTTTCTTCTTTAGAGTGCACTTGTTTTGGAAAACTCTTTTACAACATTTTATTATTTTGAAAGCAGGAAATCTAAACTATTTCTACTCCTTATTTCTCCATGGACTCAGATTAAACAGTTGAGCCCATATGATTCTCTACCTAATCTATTATCTGTTGGGATTAAACTGTCCAACAGATTTTATTCTCTAAATTCCACAACAGAAAATTTAAAAAACATTCAAGTCAGGATTGAACAATCTAACTTGATGCTGGTCTATGGCATAAAAACAAGCTGCACATAGACATTTATTTTGCAGAAAATTTAAAACAAAAATGGAAGATTTGAAATCTGATATTTCAAAGCATTTCCTCCCTCTTCTTACAGTTCTTTTTTAACTTTTGTTTGAGTTGTCTTTCCTTTGCTAACTGGTTTAGATTTTGAGCTGATTAGAACCAGATTTTTTACATCCTTTGACTCAATATTTGAAACAGATTTGAGTCATTCTCTTTTGGAAACTTAGGTTCAGGTTTTGAGCATGTTTGAACCTTTAATTTCTATCCTAAACTATCTACTGATAAGCCAAGATTAAACAGTTTGGCCAACCGAATTCACTATCCTATCAGTAGAAAATTTAAAGCTAATTAGTCAAGATTAGGCTGTTTGACTAACTAGAAGTGTGTGTTTTAGGAGTGGCATTTGAGCTTGCACACTTTCATATTTGTTTCTCTTTTGTGGTATGGGGCTATAACTTTCTTGTTTTACAATCTTCCCTCTTTTCTTTTTTCTATTGTTTTCAGATTTTTCTTTTTCTTTCAAAGACCAAAAATCAAAAACTAAATAAATGCTCAAAGTTGAGCTTTATTGACATTCCTATCTAACCTAATCTAATATTGGAGTATTTACATGTTTAGCTGATGAACTCTCTTTTCCAGTACAACCAATCTAGTAAATGATTTCACGATTGGTCCTTTTTCATCTCCTTGGGCAAGCTAGACAAACAGGGCCACTCCCATTCCTTTTGTTTTTTAGCAGCAATGCTAAATAATCTTCTTGCTTTTGGTAATACACTTCTCCTAATGACCTTGATCCCTTCTTCAAATACCTATAAGAAGTGAGCATAGGGATCTTGAAATAGTGTCTGGTTAAGAGTGTTTGGAAGATGTGTTTCAACCAGGTTCATCTCTTTTTTATCCACTGGATTAAGGCAAATATTCTTATGAGAAAGAAAAAATTCCTTATCTTCATTATTATCTGAACTAGAGGATTCATCATATATTGCAGTGTTGTCCTCTTGTAGTCCTGGTATGCTCTAATTCATTGGACTGTGCTCTGTGAAGAGATCATCATGTTCTTGAGCAGGGGTATCTTTTATTACCTCAACCCTTTCAGGAGGAGGCTCCTTATATGCATCCTGTTCAAGAAATTCCTCTTTCTTCTCAATCCCAACATTACAACTAATAGGTAGCTGATTCCCAATTATGTGGAAACTATTCCTGATGAATTGGATTGATTGATTGCTACTTTCAAGCTTATTAGTTTCTGTGTGGAGCTCATCCTCATCATCAGATTGACCAGAAGTTAAAAAATATTTAGTATAAACAATTTCACCAATCAAGCATATTGGGTTATCAGTTTGTTCCTTTAGCTGATCTACAAGTTTATTTTCTATTTCAAGACAACAAGATTTAGTAGGTAAATGAGCAGAAGTGTTTTGTTGTAATAAAGAATTGAGGGTTGGCTGTTTATTTAATATCTGATCAATTTCTTTCTCTGTAAAAAGAGAAGGAATTTTCTCTTTGCTTTGGACAGAAGAACAATAGTCCTCTCCCTCTTGTGCTAACTGGTTTTGAGGCTGGATGTCTTCTTGAGCCTCTTATAGGGAATCATTGCTTGTGTTTGCAAGGGAATTTTGAGGATTCTCTTCCTTTTCCTGATATATCTCAATTTCAAACAACACCTCATGATTTTCATGGCAGTCACTTTGACTGTAAGGTTCATGAGTTGTTTCAAGTATATTTTCAGGATGCCATTTTTCTTTGATAATCTGAAATGAGTCATAACATAGAGGCAAAGACTCCGGTTGTGTTGTCTCTTCTCCTATTTCAGATTTTGTGGGTTCAAAATGGCTTATGTTTTCCTCAAGGCACTACTTACTATTATTTTTTGCAATCTAGTCATGAAGTTCTCTTAATAGCATGGTACAAGATATAGGTAGATAATCAGGAATTTCCTGACAACTTTTTCATTGCTTTCTTTGTAATCTTGTTCATCATACTGTTTGGGTTTGTTCTTGATTTGGGAAAAACATAGGTTGCTTTGGATAATCATCATCTATATCATCCTCATGCTTTCCCAATATTTTATCAAGTATGTACACTATTTTCATAATTAGGTCCAATAATGTGTTTATTTTAGCTTCTCTATCCATACTTGGATCTATGTTTATAATAAGAGGTCACTGTATCTTTCTAACCAGTTCAGAGTCCTTTACCAGTGGATTTATTAGGTCTTTTGGATTTGTGGAGTCGCCAGGTGGAAGATTTTGAAATTTGTTGTCCACCAACAGCATGATTGGGTTTGCTCAATGCATTCCCAAGGGAGTCTACAAGGACTGGAAGGGTAATAGGCCTTTTGGAGGCCAGTGGAGTCACCAGGTGGAAAATTTTTAGCTTTTGTAAAGGTAAAATGTTTTATGGTTTCACCACCACGTTTATTATGAAGCCAAACTAAATATTTTTAGGTATTTCTGAGTTTCTATGGTTGTTTGAAAGACTAATGGGTTTATAAGAGTTTTCTAGGCAACTATGAACTCAGTGGTCCCACCGTGATCGCCATTATGTTGGTGTCCCATGTTTTGATAGTTTGGAAAATCAAAAGACAAGGCAACATCAGAACCAATATTTAGAGTTACAGGATCTAGTCCTCCTGTTCTCAGAGAGGGATCTCTAAAATGTTTGTTTGCAAAGGTTTATCTTGTGTGCTTAGAGTATTGATTTTAGACTAGTTATTAAGTGCAGGTGTTTGTTTATTTGTTTGTTTGGTTGAATTGATATAGCAGAACATGAAAGGTCTAGGAAAGATACACAGAATGGAGAAACATCTGGTTCATTGGGCAATGGACTCAAGAAGAGGTCATAACATACTCATCACTGGATATGGGATATCAGAGGGCAAATCTAACTTGGCCACAGGATCCTTTGGTTTTGGAATGAGCTGGACATCAATTATTTGGAAAGAGAATTTTAATTCTCAAACAAAGGGAATTTGAAAGCACAATTTGAAAAATAAAGAGCTATTTGATAGACAGGGCTAACATGAATTCTAAAAATCACACCTTTAATCAAACAATGATTTCGAAACAAATTTTAAAATGAAATCTAAGATTTGGGGAACACCCTATTTCCTCAAATATTTTATTTCAAATGACTTGGAAAACATAAAAGATTCACTGATAACTGCAGTCATAGAAGAGGGAACACCTAACACATCTATGATTACAACTATAAAGACCTTTGAGACAACTTTTTAAGTAAGGACAAAGGGTAAGATCATAAAAAACCTCCTTGACTCACTATAAACAGAAAAATTCAAAGGGAGACTTCAATAACAGTTTTAAAGTGGCAGTAGACAAGCAGGAAGAACCATAAATCATGTTGAAACCAACTATTCGAACTATTAAGGAAATAAACAAGCATGAAGACTAAAGAGAGAGGTTAAAGACTCTAAAATACTTCAGCAGAAGAAAACATGAAACAATGAAGGATCAACAGGTCTAAGGTGCTTCCAGGAGTCATTTCTTAGCCTAAAACTTTCAACCTATTGTAGTAAGAAATTATGGAACATAATGAAAATAGGAGAAAACATTAAACAGTTTAGAATACTTCACCAACAGCCAAGCTCATGGATCCAATGATAGAGCCTTCTCAAGAACAAGCATGCATAAACATCATTAGGATGTCCAAGACTTCAAATTCTTCTTCAACTTCAACAGACTATATATTATTTCAGAGAGTTCCAATATTACAACTAGTGATCAACCAACAACAAACCAACAACTGCTCATCTTCTACAGAGGTATTTATAGAAGAATGAGGAGGTGAGATCTGATAAAAGATCTCAAAAACTAATTAATACAAACTTAATGGTTCCTGGGCCCTTGACGGGCTCGATGAAGAAACTTACATAGGTGTCCTCTGTATTAAATGATTTACATAAAGATGAAAGCTCAGTGGGAGCTCTTTTTGACCTTTGAGGCTCTGTACGATGTCAAAGTTACTCTGTTGAGGTTTTGTCAGGAATTTTGTTTGCAGATTTTACTCTTTGGTTGTGTTGTGAGGAAGATATCTGGTCTTGATCAATAAATTCATCCTCTGGTTGAATGTTTCAAGGCACAGGTGGCTTTGTGGTAGCTGGGAGGAATTGATTTGCCTCAGCTGCGGCGGTGGAGGCTTTCTGTCTAATGATCCTTTATTATTTATCTTTAAACTTTGTTGTTAATCAGGGGATTAGGATTTTGATAAACCATCTTAGCCGTGATCCCCATAAATTTGTCTTAAATCTTCTGTTCTGATATATTTTGTCTTCGACAGTGATATTCTCTGACTGTGCTTGATTTGCTGTGTTTTGCTAGCATGCAAGGTTGTGTAGGGGTGATATGGCATCAATGCCTCATGAAGCACAGATGAAACGTGAATCTGAAACCTGCAAATGATTTTCTCTAAAGGATCGGAGGCGTGAGGATCGTCACCCTCTGCTTCTGAATTTTCTTCGGACATAGCGGAAAAATCACTTGGAACCCTGCACAATACAAAAAATATTAAAAAATCCTGCATGTATAGGTTTATTGCTACGAGAGGACATGTGGGGAGAGCATGGCCATTGGATGGCATCATCTAATGGTCGAGATTGATCAAAAATGGGTCAAAAAGAAAAAGGGAGAAGTTAAATCGGAGCAGTTGATCGCGCAGAGATCGACGGTCAGGAATGGAGGCAAAAAGTCAAAGCGAAGGAGTCAGTTTTTGGAAAAGCTAGAGAAATGGGTTAAAACCTGTGTTTTGGACAAAAATGGTCACGAAATCAGGTTTGGGAATCGGGACAAACGTGGGCCATCGGATGGGATCGGCCCACGTGATCAACAGTGGAGGACGGTGCCACAAGACCTTAAAAACAAAACCCAAACTTCAAACCTTTAATTCAATCATACTGTATAATTATTTTGGGTCATAGAATAGGCTTGCTGACTGTGTGGGGGAATAATGAAAACCCGCCCCAATTTGTTGATGCCACGTAGATGCTGACTAGGCATTCGGGACCACCAGTTCTTCGGGAGTGTTGTCGTGGCTGTGGGGACCAGGGTGACTGTTTTGCGCAATCGATCTATAGATCAGATCGACGACAGAAATGTTTTTAATATCGTGCCTTACCTGTGGATATCGCACTGGCATCTTCAGAGAGCGACTATCGTTCGATGAGCGGCCTCAGATCGGACGGCGGTCGTCAATATCGCGCCGGGTCCATGTCCGATCTTTAACGCACGATGAACGGAGGTTTTCTGAATAGTGCTCAAGAAACGTGTCGAGCGGTGTATGGAATCACTACCGATCGGGAAAAAACCTCCCTCCTCTTGAAATTGGTGCGATGGATTCCGCCCGATTTTTGCTACGGTGATTGGCCGGCGGGGACCACCGGGTTGATAGGTCGCGCGCCGTCCGATCTTCAGATCAGATCGATGGTTGAGATCGCCTTGAACTTTGGACCGGCAGAAAATTTATACTATAATAAAATATGACAGATTTAATATATAACCAAAGGTTTTAAACTTTGGGTGGAGATAATTAATATTCAAAATGGCTTGGCGCCCGATTGCGGGGCCTTTGGGCGCATGGAGAAACATATGACCGGGGATTAAAAAGGAGGGGCTAATCACAATTAGGAAATGCGATAAGTGCTTGGAAAGATGGCGCTCGGTTCTAGCACCAGGGCATATGGAGGGAAGGAGGTAAAAGACTCAGCCCAAAGGGGCTTAATTCTATAATAAGAAAATGTGTTTTTTAGGCATTTTTCAATGATTTTCAAAGGAGTTGGTGGGTTTTGATAAGGCTAAGAAAGGGTCTTAGAACCTTATCAAAGGGATTTTGATGAAGGGGAAAGGGGAAAAACATGAAAATAAGGGATTTTATGGAAAAAGAAAGCAAAGATGAGGTCATTTTTGGAAGAAGGGAGAAAGAGGAAAATGGTGCTTGCAGCAGTTTTTCTTCATGTAATGATAGCAGAATTTCTGAGTTGAAAAGGGGAAAAGCAGTGACGATTATCCAAAGGATAGGATATTATCAAAAGACTTTAAGCATCCGAAATTTTAGCAATGAAAATTTTTCTTGAAGGCTATCCAACATCATTTAGCCACCACCTGATATGACAGAAATTATGGGTGGCTAACACCAGAATTCCTTCCTGGGTTTTTCCAGGTTTTTGTAGTAGAATTCATAGTCGGAGTTTCACAATTTTCTGAGAAAGGGGACAACCCCAAATAGAATCTCTATTACATCTAGAAGCATCATTTTCTAGCAGCAACAGCAGCTCATGGAGTTACGCAGTCCAGAGAAAGAGCAGGCATTCCCAACAGTGGTTTGAGAGTTATTTCAACTTTCCTTGAGCAAGTCAAGGTGCCATCATTCTGATCACCTCTTGTAATCATTCCCTCTTTTAGGTTTATAATAAAATGGCTCAACGTTTCTCAATGTTTTCAGTGCTTTTCATGGTGTCTCTCTATTTGTTGTAGTTTAGTTTATGTTTATTTGCATTGATGTTTATTTCCTATTCAGAATATTACAGTGGTATCAAAGCTCATATACTTGGCTCATCCTGTGGAGCATATCATACTATGACACCTGGAGAAAAAGAATACATCACTTAGTGGAAGCAGTGGTATAGAAGTCGAGAACAGAGGCTCGAGGCCACATTTGGAGAGGGGGACTGTGTTCCAGTTAAGGATGCAAAGGAGGAAGCATCGATGGCAGAAGAAATAGATGATGAGAAGGATTTCAATAATCTCCTCTTGAAGTCTGTACAGGAGCTCTTGAGGAAGATAGAGGCAATGGGTCAAAATATTGTTGGGGAGAATAGACAGCGTGAAACCTCAAGGGGTTTTCACATCGGAGAGGTATCTGGCACTTCCCATCACACACAGGAGTAGAACACAGCTTAGTAGGTGGTGCTAGGCACTCCCACATGCTCCACTATGCCCACATTCTTGACTACAGGGACGAGAACAAGAGGACCCCAGGAGCCAGAGATGGCTCATTACGGGGACTATTTTGCAGAGTATCAGTATTGTGGGTGAGATTTTGGTGAATATCTCTCTTTCCATGATTTCTACTAGCTTAAGAACAACAACAGACCCTGCAACCAGAATAGAAGAGGTGGGTACACGAAGGGAGGTGAGCTGCAACGTACCATGGGAAAATTTTTCTTTCCAACTTATGGAGGGTCATATAAATGTTCAGCAAAAGCTTGGGTAGAGAATCTGAACATTTACTTTCAGCTAAACCAGATGACATAGGTGGATTCCATCAAGGTGGCAGTGTTTCACCTTGAGGGGGAAGTCCATGACTAGTGGTTCCACGGGATGGACACGCTGGGTCACTCAGTAGTGACAGTGTATGCAGAGTTCACCTATAGATTGTTAGAGAGGTTTGACCGGAAGGATCCAGAGGAGCATTGTTTCGAGCTGACCAATTTCAAATAGATCGAGAGCCCAGAAAATTGCATTTTTGAGTTCTTGAGACTTTCAGTGATGGTGCCAGACTTGCCAGAAGTCAGGAGGATTTACATGTTTATTGATGGGTTGGAAGAACCTTTGCATGGGTTAGTCGGGTCCACTAGGCCTGCTACACTTCAAGATGCAGTTGGGAGGATAAGAGACTTGCAAGATGCCTTTCCTAGGACTACAGCTCCTTTCCCCCAGAGACTGGCATTTCAGCCAAATGGGAAGGACACAAGAGTTCCACCACAGAAGGGGAACCAAGGCCGAGGGCCTTTGGATGATGATACCTGAAGAGACTTGAGACAAAGGAAGCTATGCTTCACATGCTAGGAGCCATGGGCACTGGGTCATCGATGTGCCACAGGGAAGGCACATTACATTGAGGTCTTCTCTGACAGTGAGGGAGAAGAGGATTCTTATGAGGAGATAGAGGGAGATGCCATCACTGTATAATAGAGAGGAGATCATACACCACCACCTCCCCCAGGAGCATGAGGGGCAGTGTTTTCACCCACAAGAGGAGTCCTTGCATCTATGTGAGGAGTTCCGAAGTATTTTACATTGCGTGTCTGAGGCACCATGCAGGGACATCATATTTTAGTTATGGTAGATAGCGGGGCCACTCAATTTTATTGATGCTCAAATAGTAGAGAGGAGGGGAATACTAATGGAGAATTTTTATGGCTTCTCAGTGCTGGTACCTGGCACCAAAACCATGCAGTGTATGAGATATGTTCTGACATTATCAGTGAGCATGGGGACCTACACAATGACAGACCACTTCTTTGTGGTTGACATCCCAAAAACCAATGTGGTATAGAGAGTGTAGTGGCTTATTACGCTGGGTAAGGTCACCACAGACTGGGAGACACTAGAGATGGAGTGGACAGACAAGAAGAGAGGAAAGCATGTGATGATCAGAGGCATGCACACATATCCTCCATAGAAATTTTCTACACACCATATGGAGGCAGACTTTTCACCCATATGTACAATCGATATCGGACAGGTACTCCATGGTTTTGGGGGACATACCACAGGGATAGCCACCGGACCGAGGGTTTGAGCATACCATTGAGTTGGATCAAGGGATCCAAGAAGTGATTACCACGCCCTATAGGCACCCTAAATCCTATAGGGATGAGATTGAGAGAGCTATCCATGAGCTCCTAGCACTGGGACACATTCAACCCAGTACTAGCCCATTTTATTTTGATGTTGTTCTAGTAAAGAAGAAGGATGGCACATTGTAGATGTGCATTGACTATAGGGCACTCAACAAAAATGAGATGAAGAACCGACACCCCATTCCCAGGATTGATGAGTTTATGGATGAGTTGAGGGGATCAAAATCCTTCTCCAAGATCGATCTGAGGTCGGGATACCATCAGATCAGGGTGAGGGACCAAGATGTCCCCAAGACTGCATTCAGGTGTCATTATGGCCACTTCAAGTTTTTGGTGATGCCCTTCGGGTTAACCAACGCACTGGCCACCTTTTAGTCTTGTATGAACCACATTTTCTGTGGTCAGTTTCAGAATTTTATGATGGTGTTCTTTGATGACATTATTATATACATCCACACTTGGGAGGAGCACTTGCAACACATTGAGGTTGTACTGTGTATTTTGGAGGAGCAACATTTCTATGCTAAGCTCTCCAAGTGCAAGTTCGGTTTGACAGAGATGATCTACTTAGGGCATATCATTAGGGTGGATAGAGTGAGAGTCCATGAGGATAATATCGAGGCCATCTGGGAATGGCCGAAACTGAAGAACGTGACAGAGCTCTAGGGATTTGTAGGCATTTTCACCTAGTACCGTAAGTTTGTCAAGGGATTTTCCCAAATTTTTGCACCCCTCACAAATCTCACCAATAAGGGGGAATTTGGATGGATTGATATTAGACAGAGGCCCTTTGACAGGCTCAAGGAGGTGATAAGCAGTTGTCTGGTGTTGTCTTTTCCAGACTTCACGCAGCCCTTCATCTTAGAGTGTGATGCCTCGGGGGAGGGAGTAAGCGCAATATTGATGCAAGGGGGCCACCCTATATATTTTGAGAGTAGGAAGCTACTGCCACATGAGATTTTGTATCCAATATACGACAAGGAGATGCTAACCATTACGCATGCACTCACCAAATTTCGGTAGTATATGGTAGGCAACAGGTTTCAGGTGAGGACTAACCATAACAGCCTCTGATTTTTCCTTGAGCAGAAGCAGTTGTAGGAGAGGCAGCAGAAGTGGGTCAGTAAGATCCAAGCTTACGACTTTGACATTGAGTATTTCAAAGGGAAGAACAATGTAGTGGCAGATGCTCTATCAGGCAGGTCGGAAATGTTGTCCTTGATGAGCATAGATGCAGACTGGAGGGCTCAATTTTGGTGGAGTACTCCAAGGACCACTTTTCTTGTGAGGTGTTGGATGGTCAGGTTTCAGATGACGGATACAGGGTGATGGATGAGGTCACCTACTACAGAGATAGGATATTCTTGACTAGGGATTCTCAGCTCAAGGAGAAGATATTGTGTGCATCCCACGATTCACCATTATCAGGCCATCAAGGATTCATGAAGACCTACGGGGCCATTAGGGAGTGGTTCTCTTGGAGAGGCCTCAAGGAGGACGTACTCTGGCATGTCAGGGAATTCAAGGTGTGTCAGAGGAACAAGGGGGAGATGAGCCACCCAATCGCGTTACTACAGCCACTTCCCATTCCAAAAGGAAAGTAGGAAATAATGACTATGGATTTCATCACTGGTTTGCCCATGGTGCAAGGAAAATATTGCATCTTTGTGGTCATTGATCGACTAACAAAGTATGCTCACTTCTTTGCCATATCATCATGGTACACCGCTGCACAGGTGGTATAGTTTTTCTTCTGTGATGTTTTTAGATTGCATGGTCTTTCAAAGACCATAGTCAGTGACAGGGACAGTCGTTTCATAGGCGGTTTTTGGCAAGGTATCTTTCATTTGTTGGGTACATAGTTAACTCCTAGTACTAGCTATCACCCTCATATGGATTGTCAGGCAGAGATAGTGAACAAGTGGCTAGAAGGCTACTTTCAAAACTATGTCACGATGCAGCAGAAGGCATGGTTGCATTGGCTACATTTGGGAGAATACTACAACACCACTTTCCACATGTCCATCGGTATGTCTCCATTTTATGTTTTGTCTGGATATCATGCTCTCACTTTTTCTTATGTTATGTTTGGAGCTAGCAAGGGTCCCAGGGCCAAGGACTAGATCTAAGAGAGAAAAGATATACTATGGGCTCTTAAGGACAACTTAGCCATAACACAGAATCAAAAGAAGTTATATGCCGATAGAGAGCGGGTAGAGAGATATTTTGAGGTAGGTGACTTGGTCTACCTCTTATTTCAGCCTTACCGGTAATCTACACAGAAGTAGAAGGGGGACGAGAAGCTCAAACCCTGCTTATATGTACCTTACAGGGTGATCCGCTGGGTAGGAGAGGTTTCTTATGAGTTGGAGTTTCCAACGGGCAGCAGGATACATAACATTTTCCATGTATCATGCCTGAAAAAAAATTGGGGCAGAAGGTGACTGTAGCAGAGGAGCTTCCACGTACATATGATGAGGGGCATTTGGTGTTACAACCAGAAGCCATCTCAGACACCCGGGAGAGACAACTATGGAGCAGGACAGTTAAGTAGTATTTGGTGAGATGGATAAATCTGTCGGATGAGGATGCCACTTGGGAGAGTGAGAAGATTTTGTAGCACCCATATTTTTAGTTGCTTGAGGACAAGCAACATTTTTGCAGGAAGTACTATAATATTCAAAATTAGTAGCAGCTAATTGGAAATATTAATTTTTGCTCAGATTTTTCTTTTTTAATGTCCAACCATAAAATAAAGGGGTGATGGGACCCATAACCCAACTTAGGAGAAATAAACTCCCTAAAGTCACTTATAAATTATTATGATTCCAGCGTGGGGCATAGGGGAGCCAAGTGACATTGCAAGGAGAGGGACAACACAGAGGCAGCATGCACCAGGTAGTGCAGTGGCAGCATAGGCGAGGACAATGCAGTGTAGGCAGGACAACGTGGCATGAGGAGACAATGCAACATAGTGGGGCCCAAGGGAGAGCTAGAGTATCAAGCATAAAAGGAGGGAGAGGATAGCTACTCATTCATTCTATCATGCATCTTCTATATATATGTCTAACAGATATTGAGTAGGCTTACATTGTTTAGCTAAGTCTACAAATTTTTTTCAGCACACGAGTGTCTCCGAGTAGAGATCCCAACCTCAACCTTGGGGGACTTCGAGTGCCTGCTCAGGTGAGGAGCTTCACCATCGATTTTTAGAGTATAGAATACAGAGCCTTTCAGCCAGGAGTTACACAGTCACTAAGGCAGCGCAGTCACACTCAGAGATTACACAGTCTTGGAGGCGGGCAGCATCGGGTGTGAATGGAGATCAGGAGCTTTTTTCTGGGAGAAGTGTGAGGGGATCAGCCCTTCACAAGTCATATTTTGGAGCAATAGGAGTCCAGTATTCCCAGTCATATAGTTCAGGGGCTAGTCTACTCACAAGGAGTGTGTAATTTTCCCAAGGGGGTCAAATTCCCAAGTCAGCCTTTCTGAAATTCCTTCCTGGTTTTTTTTGGGTTTTTGGAGGAGAATTCATAGCCGGAGTTTCAAAATTTTCTGATCAGGGGAACAGCCCCAAAGAGTAGCTCTATTACAGATAGAAGCAGCATTTTCCAGTAGTAGCAGCAGCTCAGGGAGTTACGCGGTCCAGAGAGAGAGCATCCATTCCCAGTAGGGTTTTGAGAGTTATTTCAGCTTGCCTTGAGCAAGCCAAGGTGCCATCATTATGATCACTTCTTGTACTCATTCCCTCTTTCAGGTTTATAATAAAACGTCTAAGCTTTTCTCAATGTTTGTAGTTCTTTTCATGGTGTCTCTCTATTTGTTGTAGTTTTGTTTATGTTTATTTGTATTGTTGTTTATTTCCTATTCTGAATATTACAAAATGTAAATCCTTGGACACTCTGATTTAAAGTTCAATTGTTGTTGAACTTGTCATGGAATTTGACAGATGATTGAAGCATTGATGCTCTTTTTTAAACATCCATCTGTATATGATGTGTATAGAACATGATTAAATTCATGATTAAGCTGCTTCATTCATAATTTCCACTAAACATCCTTTGAAATATCTGCATTATATGTTCTAATTTTAAAGGTTGAGATATTTCTCCTATGATATATAGTTGCTTGAAATTATTGATGGTGTTTGGGATTATTATTGTGTAAGGTCCATAGCACAACCAAGGTTGGACACGATATTGCTATCATGGCTAGCTGTGAGGTAGGTTGTAGAAGCTCCTTAGAGATTTGTCTAAGCCTGATCTGTACAATACATGGATAAATTGTGATGACAGAGAATCCTATATATATATATATATATATATATATATATAGTTTGGACCAATATTTCTCCATTCATTGAGACAATGCGAATGTTTAAGACAAGCTTAGGCTTGTGATTGACACCTTCCTGAGAGGGAGGATGATTATGGTATTCATTTGTGATTTTATATGATTATTTATGTTCTAACATAATATTTGATTTGATGTCATGTATGAATAGGAATCAACTGCTATTCAGACAAACAGATACCATATTTGAGTATGATATGATGAGAGCAACGCTGATCAAGGACATTGAGCCAACTCTTCCTCCATGATTGAGCTCCCGTGATGAGGAATTGAGATAGATGGCTCCTTGCGTTGTGTTGGGGTTCCCATGTTTTGGCCAGATTGGCAAGACCAAAAGATGAGACAACATCAAAACCACTTTCAGACCTCAGGATCTATCCCTCCTGGGTCCAGAGAGGGATCTCTCTATATTAGCAAAGGTGTATGTCTTTGAAGCTCTATGTTTGAGATATTAGGCTAGTTATAGGCTCAGGGTTTGTTTGTTTGATTTTTGTTTGGTTGTTGGGAATCAGAAAAGAAGGGTTCAGTATAAGACAAGGCTGAGCAAAGAGGTTTTTAGGCAAAGGAGATATGATTCAGAGAACATTCAATACCATTGGGCAATGGAGTCAGGAAAGGGTTTACTTGCTATTCAATATGCAGGCTTTCAGTTGGGCTAGTCATCTAAATCATTGGATCTTAAAGATGATAGTGTGGCATGAAAAGGTAGGAGGGAAGGTGAAAGAAAGGAAACCTCCAAGGTGACCTTTCAGAGATCAGATCCAGGGACATGACATACCATTAGACAACCTGTGATCCAAAACCTAAAAGGCTAACTCTTCAGACAAGGAACATTAAAGATTTAGAGCACAAAGGTGAAAATATGAGATCAGAGAGAGACTTTGAACTCTCAATTCTTTGGCCTCCAGCTTAAGGGAACTTAGAAGGGTTCAATTAATTGAAAGCATCCTAGTGAGGCAGAGACAAATTTCTAAACTCTCAGTATCCCAATTCATTCAATTAAAGCCTAACAAGATAATCTAAGAAACGGACTTCATTAATTCATACATCAGCTAGCAGTATATCTGACCACTACACTAGTTAAATTAGATTGAAATCAATCCTCAGATAACACATACAGCAGAAAACATTGAAGGCATGGAGAGCAGAAACATAGGGTACCTAACAAGGGTAAATCCTATGCCAAATTTCTGATGCATGCCAGTAGAAATGAAATGAAATGAGCTAAAAACAAAGATAGAAAAACATCACCGTTGCTTTAAATCAGGATCCAAAGAAATGTGCTTGTCATATTAAAGAGCAACACCATTCATGTACAACATTGCCAACAGCTTGATATTCAGTCTGAATATATCTTCCTCAACCTATCTTACAACTTTACACAGAGAACATGTCTCAAGAGAAACAACTTGCAGTTCACAAATATCCAATCAACAACCTTTACAATGAGTTTCTTCATGAATTTTATAGCTGAATGAGAGACAGAGGGGGTAGATGAAAAACTAAATGTGGCATTAAATCTCAGCAGAGGAGGGTCGAGGTCCCATTCTGTTTTAAATCCTGGGCATTTATCTCTGGTACTCTTTGGATGAAAGAGTGGTCTTCGTCAGGCTGCAATTTACTCCAGGTATGTCTTTGATGTACTTGTTGTAGCGCCTCTGCAATAATCTGGTCAATAAACCGAGGTGGATATAAAGACTGTGAGGTCTGCCATACTGCATAACTAATGCTCTGATAGCATAGGACTGCTGTCAGGGGGAAAACTTCTCAAGGACACAAAATAGTATGCAGATGGTATAGGCACTTTGTCCTTTTATGGAAATAACATTTTGCTGATGTGAAACCCTGATAGTATTTTTTTCTACGCGCTGGACCTTCTGTGTGATCCATCATGTCTTCGATCTGGTACCTTGCCTTTCAATCACTGAATTAAGGCTCAAAAATATTCAATTACATGCCTTAAATTCTCTGCTTTTTACTAATACTCTCTGCCGCTCCATTTCTGTATCTGTCAGTGAAATCTGCGCTTTAATGGCTCTGGAAAGGTTTTACAGAGTTTAACCCTGTTCCTTTAATGGAAGTCATGCCATAACTCCTTCCCGGGCCTTTTTTCATAATTTCAATCTCTGCACACGGTCTTCCCTGTGTTCTTTGCCACTGTAACAGTGACTGTGAACCAGGGTGGTTTTCCGCCTGCCTGTAACCCTGCAAAACACGAAAACGCGTTAAGAAATCATGCATGGGGCGGGTGAATGCAGCGGGGACAATGATAATGGACAGCATACCCTGGTGAAATGGCAGAATAGTGTAGGATGACAGTGGAAAATGCAGCGAACAGTAGAAGATGGTCATGGTGAAAGTTGGTGGAATGTAGCAAAATTTGAATTTGGACATTTGACATTTTGACCTTTGAATGAAATAAAAAGGTGTTGGACAAAAATGTGACAAAAACACGTGGAATGGGTGAAGTGGCGGGACCCGGTCAATGGCGGGGCATGCAGTTAATCCAGATCGTCTGATCTCAGGACGAGATCAACGGTCAAGAACGCGTCGAAGGGCGACGGATGGTGGGCCAGGGGTCCCTTTGCCTTGGATTAACTCCCAAGCATCTTCGTGGCGTGATCACCATTGGATGGATATCTTCAGATCGGACGGTGTACGCGCATATCGCATCGGGTCCACGCTCGAACGTTAATGCGCGATGGGGGGTGGTTTTTCAATAGTGTGCGGAGCCACGCGTCATGCGGTGAATGGCATCACTCCAAAACGAAAAATACAGCCCGCCCTCCAAAAGGCGGTGCGATAGAAACCTACAGTTTTTGGACAGGGCGCGACGCGGGGACCACCAGGGCAGATGAAAAATGGACCGTCGATCTACGAATCAAATCGACGGTGGATATGCAATCGAAGGGGTGAACGGGGTGGGCCATGGGCGCGATGCTGATCTGCAAAGACCGTCGGATCTGTATAGATCGACGGCGGGTATTGCGCCCGATATACAGCTGCGCTAAGCGCTTTTCGAGCTAGCGCCTGGTTCTAGAGCTCAGGTCACGTGGGGAAAAGGTCGAGGGGGCTGGCCAAAAGGTGTTAGCCTATAATAAGGTAGAAAGTGGTTTTTTTGGCCCGTTTTAATGCGATTTGAGGCCAGAAAGGGGTAATGGTAGAGGGAAGAAAAGGCTACCAAACCAACAAAGGTTATTTGAATGGTTTAAGAGGGGAATGGGGATAATTTAGCAGGTTTAGGAGGGACTTGGGGGTAAAAGGGGGAACTTTGACAAAGGGAAAAGGGTTATAATGGGACATTACAGGGGTACAAGGGAAAATGAAGGCCTCTTTGAACACAATTTTTACAATCAGTGAGGCTTTTTTACTTAGAAACAGCAGTGGAATTTTTCCAAAGGGCAGAGGGTATGAAGAGGCTTCCAAGGATGATGTGTTTTCAAGGAAAAATGCATTCCTTGATGGCTCCAAAAAACAATTTAGCCCCCTGCTTGCTTGTCAAGAAATTTATAGGGGGCTAACAATGGCTCCACATGGGGATGGCTACTTCTTGAAGGAGTCAAGAATTCAGAAATGATCTTTGAGGTAGGCCAGATGCCTGATCTTTGAGCCATCTTCCTTCTTTGATTTTCAGTTGCCACGAACATAATAGATCAGCAGAAACAATCCCAAACAATCTACCTACAACACTGTTACCGATGAAATAGGTAACCTGACCTCAAAATGAGAACTCTAGCCCAAAAAGACTCAAAAAACATGAAAAAACACCCCAAAAACAAAAAAATTGTATTCCAGAATGCACTTGGTTTTTTTTTAAGGTCAAATTTCAACATTTTATAAAATTATGCTAAAAACAAAATTGTTTCTTGAAAAAAGGATTGAAAAAACACCCTCAAAACAAAACCACTTGATGCTGGAATAACAAAAAAAAAAATCGTGTCATATTTTTGACATTTTTAAAAACAGAAATAACATTTTTTAATTTTTTAAATTCAAACATTAAAAAAAAAACCAAAAATTTAAGAAAAAAAATAAATTTAAAAAATAAAAACATTTTAAAGCTTAAAATTTAAAAATATATAGGAATAAAAAAATTAAAAAAAAAAATAAAATAAAAATTTTAATTCAAACATTAAAAAAACCTTAAATTTAAGAAAAAAAATTAAAAATTAAAAATTAGAAAAAATTAAAGATTAAAATTTCAAAATATATAGAAAAAAAATAAATAAATAAAAACAAAACAAAAATATTAAATTAAAAAAAAAAACAAGTTAAAAAAAGAAAGAAATCATAAAAAATAAAATATAGAAATTAAATTTTAAAAAAAAAAAATGTTTATTAAATTAAAAAAAATAAAAAATTAAATTTAAAGAAATATATTAAATTTTAATAAATAAAAAAAAAACATTATTGAAATTAAAAGGAAAAAAATGAAAAATAAAATACAATAAAAATATTAAATTTAAAAATATATATATTAAAAAAACAAATAGAGTTTAAAAAATAAAATAAATTTAATATATATATATATATATATATATATATATATATATATATATATATATATATATATATGAACTTAAATTAAAAGAAATATATATATTAGATTTTATTAAATTTAAAAAAAATGTTAATATTAAAATAACAAAATAAATTTAAAAAAGAAAAATATTAATTTTTAATAAATAAATGAATAAACAAATAAAATTTGAAATAAAAAATAACATTTAAATATAAAGAAAAAAAAAACCATCGTTAAAATAAAAAGTTAAAAACTTTAAAAATCAATTAAAATTGAAAAATTGAAAATAATCAATTAAAAAAATATATATTAAATAAAAAATAAAATAAAAAAACCGACTAAAAAAATATATATTAAATAAAAAATAAAATAAAAAAACAAATTAGTTTGAAAATATAAAGTTTATTAAAAAAAAATCTAATTTTAAATACACAATTTTAATTGAAATAAAAAATAAAATATAATAATTTTATGTAATTAAAAAAATAATAGTAAAAAAATAAAAAATTTAAAAAAAATATTAAATTCAAATAAATTAAAAAAAAAAATACAAAATTTACTAAATTTTAAAAAATTAAAAGAAAAAACTAAACATAAAAATTAATAATAATAAAAAAATATGAAAAAAAAAAATACAAATTTAATAAAAATTAAAAAAAACAAAACAAATTAAATTTCAAATATAAAAAAAAAATTTAAAAATTAAATTAAATTTTTTAAATATATATATATATATATATATATATATATATATATATATATATATATATATATATATATATATATATATATATATATATATATATTAAAAATAAAAAAAAAATAAAAAAAATAAAAGAATTTTTTGATCATGGTGGCGTTGTCAATCGGCCTCCCACTCAGGTGGCGGCAGAGGCAGGCCGCTGGGCGGGAGGCCGATTCCAGGAATCGCCCTGAGGCCGATTCCGGGAATCGGCCTCCCGCCCAGGTGGCGGCAGAGGTCGGCTGCTGGGTGGGCGGGGAGGCTGCATGCAGCCCCGCGCCCACCCAGCAGCCAGCCTCCACCACCACCTGGGCAGGAGGCGGCGCCACCACGATAAAAAAATCCATTTTTTTCTTTTTTTTTTAATTTTTAATATTATTTTTAATTTTTGATTTTTTTTTATTTATTTTTTTTTAAATTCAAAAAATTTAAAATTATTTTTTTTGAATTCAATTTTTTTATTTTAAATTTAATTTGTTTTAATTTTTTTTATTTTTTTTAATTTAATATTTTAGATTAATTACTTTTTAAAATTTAAAATTTATTTATTAAATTTATTAAATTTTAATTTAATTTAATTTTTTTTTTAATCTTTTAGTTTATTTAGTTTTTCATTTTTAAAATTTATAAATTGTTTCATTTAAAAAAAAAACCATAAATTTATGGATATTTGTTTTTTAATTATTTGCACGTGGTTTTTTTCATTTTTTTTGTTTTTTAATGATAGTTTTTTTTATTTTAATTTTCTTTTTCAATTTTATGTTTTTTTTTTTTGGTTAATTTTAAAATTTGTATTTTTTTTCTTCTTATTATTATTATTTTAATTTAATTTTTTCTTTTTTGTATTTTATTTTTTTAATCTAAATTTTAATTTTGTAATTTAAATTATTTTTTAATTTTCTATTTTAATTTTTTTTTTTTTAATTATATGGTTTTTTTTAATAACTTTGAAAAAAATGTTTTTGATGTTTTTTTTTTTTTGGTTAATTTTTGTTTTTTTCTTTAAATTATGTGTTTTTTTTTCAAATTTTGTCATTTCTTTTGATATAATTTTCGAATATTTTTGTTTTTTGTTTTTATTTATTTATTTTTGTTTAAATTTTTTATTTTAACGAGTTAATTTTGTTTTTTTTTACATTTTTATTGGTTTTTTTTATTGTTTTTATATATATATATATTTATCTAAGTTTTGTGTTTTATTACCAACATGAAAATCACCACTCTAAAAAAAAAGGTTGATGCTGCATCAATACGTTTCAAAATTAGCATGAAAATCACCGCTCTAAAAAAAAAAAGTTGATGCTGCATCAATACGTTTCAAAATTAGCATGAAAATCACTAACATTTTAAAACAAATATTCATACTTCATAAATAAAAATATTAGAGTGTCAAAAATGTGCTAAAAAAAAAAGGTGATTCTGCATCACCACTTTTCAAAATCGGGTGCTTTTTATGCTACCAAAAAAAAGTAGGTAACAGTGCGGTTACCTATTTCATCGGTAACAGTGTTCTACCCAGACTATAGTCCTAACATTTTTTCTTCCAGGGTGCATTTAGACTAGCAGACCCTTTACATCATTTTTTTTTTTTTTCACAAACAAGAAAATAAACATATTCTATTTCTACCCTTATTTCTCCATGAGACCAGATTAAACTGTTGGCCTCATATGTTTCTCTACCTAATCTAACACCTGCTGGGATTAAAATGTCCAACATATTTCTTCTCTACATTCTACAACAAAAATTTAAAAACAGTCAAACTAGGATTAGACAATCTAGTTTGTTGTGGATCCAAGGCATAAAGACATTTGCACATGGACAGAAACTTGCAGAAAACTGAAAACAAAATCTTGAAGGCTTGAAATCTGAAGTTTTGAAGCATCCTTCTTCTCTTTGTGACTCAAGTTTTGAGCTTGTTAGAGTCACTTTCTCTTCTTCATTTCAGCTTTGGTTTTGGGCTTGTTAGAGCTGATCTTCTTCCTTAGTTGCTGGTTCAAATTTTGGGCATGTTAGGACCAGCTGTTTTACTTCTTTGGCTCAGGTTTTGATCATATTAGAGCCAATCCTTTGCATTTCTAAGGTTCATGTTTTGAGCATGTCTGAACCTCTCCTTTTTTTTTTTTTTTGGAAGCAGTTTCCCTTTTTCCTTGAAAATAAAACACAACAATGGTATTTACAATGGAAATGGAAACTAGAATTTGGAAATCAGCAGAAGTAGTGTTCTAGCATCCTGCCATTGAAAAGACCCCCAAACAGCTTTGTACCATCTAATTCTTGTAGAAAAAAGGCATTTGGACCCACAGTGGCCTGGATGATGTATGGACCCTGCCACAAACGGTCAAACTTGCCGTGCTTTCCTTTATCTTCTCTCCTTGAGTCCCACTTCAGAACCTTATCTCCAATTTTGAAATCAGAAGCTTTGGTTCTTTTGTCAAACAACTTCTTTATATTTTCCTGAACCTTTATAGCTCTGTTATAGACCCCTTCCCTTGTTTGCTGGAGATGAATTGTTTGGTTTATCCTTCTTACCATGATGTCTTCTTCTGTCTAAATTTCTTGGACAAGTTTAATCACTGGTACTCCAAGGCTGGTAGGAAACACTGCTTCTGTTCCATAGACAAGCTGATATGGTGACATGCCAATGTATTTTTGTCAGTCCGTCACTTACAAAGGCAATTAATCTCATATGCCATGACTTTTTGTTCTCTTCAAGAAATTTTTTGATGATGATGGTCACTGTGCCTTTGCTGATGATCGTTTAAGCCATTACCTTGTGGGTAATAGGCAGTTGAATGAACGAGTGCTATTTGATACCTGTGCCAAAAATCAACCATTTTCTTCGATCCAAAAGCAGCAGCATTATCAGTGATTATTTTTCTTGGGCAGCCAAACCGAGAGAGGATGTGGTCTTCTAGGAACCTAATGATGATTGAATCTATGGAATTCCTAGTAGGTATGGCCTCTATCCACTTGGTGAAGTAATCTGCAGCTGTTAAGATCCATTTGTGTTGTGCAGAAGAAGCAGGGTGTATTTCTCCTATGAAGTCTATGCCCCATTGCATAAAGGGACCTTCAACTATGATGGGTTGTAGAGGTAAAGGTAGGAGCTTTCTTTTGCCTTCAAAAATATGGCATTTATGGTAGGCAATTATCATCTTATGGATGTCATTGAAAAGTGTAGGCCAATAATAGACAGCTCTGAGTATTTTATTAGCAGTGGCTTTCCAGTTCAGGTGGCCTCCACACTCTCCTGCATGGAAATCTTGTTTAATTCTCTCTGCCTCAGTTTCGGGAAAAAATTTAAGCAATAGGCCATTTGTATTTTTCCAGTATAGGCATTCATTCAGTATGCGATAGTTTCTAGCTTTTAGCTTTAGGAATCTGGCCTTGGTATTTGAAATTTCGGGAGGGCCATTGAGGTTTGTGAGCGTGTACAAAATGTTAGAGTACCATGGAGAGTTCTGAAACTTCTCCTCAACCGTGAGATCAAGCAATCCTTCCTGCTCATCCAAGGCATCTACCATGTTTATGTCAAGGGCTTGTAAATTTGATTCAGCCATTAACTGAGCTAAGCCCTGACCTTTGATCAGTTTTTTGGGTTTTATCTCAAGGTCATATTCTAAGATCACAACAATCCATTTTCCCCTCTTCCCATCTGGGTCTTGGGACAAGATGTCTTTAACCACTATATTTGGCACATAGGCTATGGTGTGGGAATGCATTATGTACACCCTAAAGTCTTTCAAGGCCTTAGCCAAGGCATAGGCCTATTTTTCCATTATGTTGTATTTCAAGGGTGCATCCCTCAGTGCTTTGCTGAAGAAATAAATGGGTTGTTCCATTCCCTCTGGATTTTTCTGCAGTATAACTGCAGCCACTGTATGCTTGGAGGCAAATGAAAAGACCAGGAAATATTTTGAGAAATTTGAGCTGATTAGAACAAGAGCCCAGGTAAGTGCAAGTTTAACTGATTCAAAAGATTTATTAGCTTCAATATTCCATTTAACTCCTACATCTTTCTTCAACATGTTTGTCATATTCCTGAGGTGTTCAGCTAGGTTGGGAATAAACCTCTTTAAGAAGTTAATTTTCCCAATGAAGGATTGTAGCTCTTTAATTTTTGTCGAGTGTGTGATTTGTAGTATTCCCTCAACTCTTTGTGGGTCTATCCTAATCCCCTTCTTAGATATGATGTGGCCAAGGAGCCTACCTTCTTGCAGCCCAAATACAGTCCTTTTGGGATTCAATGACAGACCGAACCTTCTACATTTTTCAAACACTCTTCTCAGATGTTTTAGGTGTTCTTCTTCAATCTTGGAATAGACTTTTATTTCATCTAGATAGATGACAATGAAGTGTCCTATTTCATCTGAAAAGGAAATTTCCATTGCTCGTTGGAAGGTTGCACCAGCATTCATCAGTCCAAAGGCCATTTTTACATACATAAAGGTGCCCCATGGAGTGGTAAAAGCAGTCTTGAGTTGGTCTTCTGGGAGTACCAAAACTTGGTTGTAACCTGAAAAACCATCTAACAGGGAGATCCTTTTTGAGCCTACTACTTTCTGAAGAATGTGTTCCATTTTTGGAAAAGGGTAATTGTCTTTGAGTGAGGCTCTGTTAAGATTCCTGAAATCAATGCACAGTCTGATCTCACATGTTTTATTTCTCACAGCTACTAGGTTTGAGACCCAATCAGAGAACCTCACAAGAACTATTATGCCTGCCTCATACATCTTCTTTATTTCCTTTTCCACTGTAGGTAATTGTTTTGGGTTTATTCTGCGGAGTTTCTATCTGAAGGGCTTATGATTTTCTTTCAAAGGTATTTTGTGTTGTATAATTTTTGTGTCATAGGCCTTTAATTCCTCATACTTCTAGGCAAACACATCAATGAATTCCTTGAACAGGTCAATATACTTCCTTTTCATGTTTGCAGGCAGGGACTTAGCCAATTTAATCATCTTGGGTTTATCTTCAGTGCTTATGTTGCATTCCTCGACGTCAGAGTCTGTGTGTTCTATAGTGGGATTTTTTCTACATCATCGAAGTCAAAAAGATCCTCTAAAGGTGCTAGACCTCGAGGTATGTTCTTATCTTTGGCCTGCAACACCTCTACTTCCTCACTATCTGCGTATTCATGCTCTTCGTTTGGATTTCCAATATTTTCATTTAAAGTGTTTATTTATATGTTACAGGGTGTTTCTTCCTCATCTGAGGGCTCTTCACTTAGGCAGCTATCATCAGATCTCGAGTCTGAATCAGAAAACTCAAACTCGTTCCTGCCTACCAAGAAATCTTCAATCTACTTATCTCCTTTAAAAACCTGCCAATATTTTTTGTTGTCTGGCACTTCAGGTCTGAATTTGGTCTGAATGATGATCTGTTGGTCACTGGGAGGCTTATGATGCGAACTAGCCATGCAGGCTAATCCATTTTCAATTTCGTTCTAATTCCTAGGGATGAACACCAGTTCGTATTCTACAAAGGTTTTCAATAGATCCAAAGTGTCATTCCTGCATGCTCTCAACCTAGGATGTTCTGTTGTGCATTCACCATTCACTTGTTTAATGATCAACTCAGATTCTCCATGCACGGCTATCCTACGGGCTCCTAACCTTTTCAACAGATTCAAGCCCAGGATAAGAGCCTCATACTCTGCGATATTGTTTGTACATTTGAATTTCAGGTTACATGCATGGCTCTCTCCATAGTCACTCTCTTTATTATGTACCCACACCCTTGCTCCAACAATTCTCTTGGTGCATGACCCATCGAAATTCATTTCCCATAAGGGGTTGTGTTCGTGTTTATCATCGTTTTTTTCTTGTTGTGATGTATGAGCTTGTGAAGGGTGACTAATCATTTGACTACATTTTATTTGTTGTTCACTCTGAGTTTCGTTTTTGGTGCACTGCCCATAGGTTTCTACATCGTTTTCTTCTGAGTCTAGAGTAGCCATTATGTTGAAGTCTATGGGCTCTGTTTCATCGTTTGTATCTCTTTTTTTGAATTCTGGCGCCTCTAAGGATTCATCATTGCAAAGGATGAAGGAGTCAAGATCTGTGTGTACAGAGTATGAAGGTGGATTTTTAGGTTTTTCAGGGCTACTGACCAGGAATTTCATTTGTGCCTCTCTATATAATCTTCTAAGTTGGCTGAAGATAGGGATTATGGCATATGCCTCATTCATCTGCATTGTACCTTGTAGCTTGGCTCCCCACGACCTTGACAGCAACATGCCATACTTAGGTGGCACATCTACCACTACAGCATCCATGACCATGCATTTGGCTGGAATCTGGGTTAAGTTCACATATAAATCTTTGATCAGGCCAAGACACTTTACTCTACTAGAGTCGAATGAATTGAGGTATTTATAGGGATGGGTTATCTCTAGGCCTAGTCTTTCCATAACTACCTTAGGCATCAAGTTGTGTGAGGCCCCAGAGTCATGCATTGCGTTGTGAAGGATCTTGTCATCGATATTGAGACTGATATAAAAAGGAGGTACTACCCCTTCTTGAAACTTTCTTTCTATCTTTGGACCAAACGGAATGGCTGGTTGATCATCACTCAGATTTACAGTGTCATTGCTTTCACCTAGATTTAGAGCTTTCAAAATTTGGCCTTTATATACATCCTGAGTGGCCAGCTCAGAGAGTGGGACAGAGATTTTAATTTTCGCAATCTCACTCTCCAAATTGAAAGTGGACTGATTCTTTGGAATGTTCAACTCTGTTTTATTAGCCACCACCTTGGTGGCAGAATCAGTGGGCTGATTCTCACTATGTATAGGCTTAGGAACTATTTTATCATGAGCACTAACTGCAGTGCTAGTGCTGCTAGTTGGTTGACCTTGTTTGTCAGTGTTTTGGTTGTCTTTTTCTTTGTTCTTCCCCGAACTCTCAACTGCTGATTTGTTACTTTCAGCAGCTGCTTTAGAAGTTTTCTCAGGCCTTTTCTTGATGGTAATCTCATAATATTTTGGTTTGGAATTGGCTAGGCTCTTTTTTCTTTAATTTCATACTGTTCTCTGACCTGCATGATGGCATTTTCAAATCCAAGTCTGTAATCCTCAGAGTCAGATCTTTCCTCATTCCAATATGAGGGTGAGGGTTGATCTTCTTCTGTGGAACAGTTGTGGATTTATTTTTCTACTTCAAACATTTTTATTGTGTTCCCCTCAGACTCTTCTATGATTCCCTCATCCTCATTAAGAAATTTCTCTTGGAATGGGGGAATAACTTGTTGATCTGATTCTCTTTGCCTGTTGGGAGTGGTATTGTTTCTTCTAAAGTTTTGGTTCTGGTTATGATTTTGGTTTCTGTTCTAATTACTAACTGTGAAAACCATTTTTTCCATCATTTATTGTAGTCTTTCCATGTTTTTAGATAGACGGTCATAATTGGGATCAGATGTGGAAGCTACCGTGTCATCTCTATATGTTACCCTTTTCTCATCTCTCAACCTTGCTTTCTTCTCAATCAGGTTAGCCTCTACACTCACTGCTCCTTTTTGCATGTCTTCCAAAGTGTTGTAATCTCTCTCCCTAAGCTGGTAGGCCATGTCAGCATCAAAGCCTTCAGGTATTTCACTAAGGCCAAACCTTGGAGGTTTAAGGGTGGAGTGAGTAATTGTAAACACTATCAAACCTTTGTACAGTAGAGTAGTCAGTGACACTCTCTCCTACATTTCTTTTAAGGTTCTCGTATTTCGCTAGGATTTGGAGAGGGTTGGCCTTAACTTCCCATTTGTTTATGAAGGTCCTGAGCATAAAGCAGAAGGTCTTGGATACCATCAGGAGGTAGGCTTTGAACCATTTCTTTACATCACCTCCCAAGATCCGGGCAAAGATTCTCTATTTGACTGATTAATGGCCGCATTTCATAGAGCTGTGAATCTTCCATCCTATCTACATGGTGCTAAGCTGTGGTAGACTCTTTTGCAGTGAAGTGTGGGATCTTTGATTGATAATCGTTAGGTAAGGGTACTAGAGGCTGGGGTAATACCAGAGGTGCATACTAGGCCGCCATGATGATGTTCTGAGGAGGTAAGGGGTTGGTTTGAGCAGCTGGTATACGGATGACAGGGATACTAGGACCAGCAGGAGTCTGTTGAACTGATCTAGGATGGCAGAGCCCCAAGTTTTGAATGAAGTGATTATCAGGAGGTGTATATGGGGGGGTTTCTTTGTCCCTAAATGTTTGACCACTATGAGATGGTGAACCGGGAAGCTCTAGGTCTAGATGGTTTAGAACACTGAATGACCTAGTTCTAGGTAAACTGTTTTGAGAGTCTAGGTCAGGATAAGTGTCTGATAGAGCCGTAAATTCTTCCGGTGAAGAGTTAGCTCTATGGATGTGGCTGGAAATAGTTGGTCTTTTAGGTGTAGGAGATCCTTTGAGGATGCTCTCAGGGTGGTCAACTATCTCAGGTGGGTTTGGGTTAGGATAAGCTCTTGTGTGAATGGTTCTTGAAGCCAGTACATTTATCTTTCAACCAAGGAGCTTAATCCTACTTTTTACTTCTATTTATGGTTGATGTTGTTATGGAGGTTGGTCTCCCAGTGGAGTCTTATGTGAACCAAGATAATCAACAAGCCTATTGATCACCAATGGAATCTTTTCTTTAAGGAACTATGGAGTCACCAGGTGGAAGGTTTAGGATGTTTCTAGGGGGTACACTGTGCACCACAGTGCTTATGAGATGTCCTCTTTCAGGGATATCTCAAACAAAACAAACTCTAACCAGAGATCGGGACTGAGGGATTTACTGCATATCACCGAAAGAGAGTGAGATCCTGAGGCTACTCCGGCCCTTTCTAGATCTCCGTTTTCAAGAGTGTGGAGCAGCATTTACAAGAGGATATAGCAAGCAAGATATTTAAATTTCTAAATTTTAAGGAAATGCCATTATGTTAGTTCGGTATGGCTGGGATTGCAGACTAAAAGATGAGATACATTATCAACTACTTTAGACTCCGAGATCTATCCCTCCCAGGTCCAAAGAGGATCTTCTATATTAGCAAAGGTGTATGCCTTTGAAGCTCTATGTTTGAGATATTAGGCTAGTTATAGGCTCAGGGTTTGTTCGTTTGATTTTTTTTTTGGTTGTTGGGAATTAGAAAAGAACGGTTCAGTATAAGACAAGGCTGAGCAAAGAGGTTTTTAGGCAAAGGAGATATGATTCAGAGAACATTCAATACCATTGGGCAATGGAGTCAGAAAGGTTTATTTCTATTCAATATGCAAGCTTTTAGCTGAGCTAATTAAAGCATTGGATCTTAAAGATGATAGTGGGGCGTGGAAAGACAAGAGGGAAGGTGAAGCAAGAAAACCTCCAAGGTGACCTTTCAGAAATCAGATCCAGGGACAGGACATGTCGTTGGACAACCTGTGATCCAAGACCTAAAAGGTTAAATCTTCAGACAAGGAAACGTTAAATATTTATAACAGAAAGGTGAAAACCTGAGATCATAGAGAGAATTTTAACTCTCAATGCTTTGGCCTCCAGCTTAAGGGAACTTAGAAGGGTTCAATTAATTAAAAGGATCCTATTGAGGCAGAGACAAAGTTATAAACTCCCAGTATCCCAATTCATTCAATTAAATCCTAACAAGAACATCTAAGAAACAGACTTCATCAATTCATACATCAGCTAGTAGTATATTTGACCACTACACTAGTTAAATTAGCTTGAAATAAATCCTCAGATAACACATACAGAAAAAAACATTGAAGGCAGGGAGAGCAAAAACATAGGGTACCTAACAAGGGTAAATCCTATGCCAGATTTCTGATGCATGCTAGTAGAAATGAAATGAAATGAGCTAAAGACAAAGATAGAGAAACATCACCGCTGCTTTAAATCAGGATCCAAAGAAATGTGCTTGTCATGTTAAAGAGCAACACCAGTCATGTACAACATTTCCAACAGCTTGATATTCAATTTGAAAACATCTTCCTCAGCCTATCTTACAACTTTACACAGAGACTATGTCTCAAAAGAAACAACTTGCCAATCCCAGATATCCGATCAACAACCTTTACAATGAGTTCCTTCATGAATTTTATAGCTGAATGAGAGACAAAGGGGTAGATGAAAACTAAATGTAGCATTAAAAATTAGAAGAGGAAGAGGGTTGAAGCCCCATTCTGTTCTAAATTCTAAGCATTTATCTTTAGTACTCTTTGGATGGAAGAGTGGTCTTCGTCAAGCTGCCATTTACTCCAGGTATGCCTTTGATGTACTTGTTGTAGCGCCTCTGCAATACTCTGGTGAATAAACCAAGGTGGATATAAATACTGTGAGGTCTGCCATACTGCATAACTAATGCTCTGGTAGCATAGGACTGCTATCAGGGGGAAAACTTCTCAGGGACACGAAATAGTATGCAAACGGTATGGGCACTTTGTCCTTTTATGGAAAGAACATTCTGCTGACGTGAAACCCTGATATCATTGTTTTATATGCATTGGACCTTCTGTGTGATCCATGATGTCTTTGATATGGTACCTTGCCTTTCAATCACTGAATTAAGGCTCAAAAATCTTCAATTACATGCCTTAAATTACATTTTTACTCGATACTTTTGTCATCGATTGTGATTCACAAGAATTTACACTTTTTGGCTCTGGGAAGGTTTGATAGAGTTTAACCCTGTTTCTTTAATGAAATTCATGTCATAATGCTTTCCAGGCCTTTCTTCATAATTTCGATCTTTGCACATGGTCTTCCCTGCGTTCTTTTCCACTGTAACAGTGGCTGTGAACCATGGCAGTTTTCCACCTACCTGTAACCCTGCAAAACACGAAAACACGTTAAGAAAACCATGCATGGGGAGGGTGGATGCAATGGGGACAATGAGAATGGACAACATAGCCTGGTGAAAAGGCAGAACAGTGCAGGATGACGGTTAAAAATGCAGCGAACAGTAGAATATGGTCATGGTGAAAGTTGGCGGAATGCAGCAAATTTTTAATGCGAACCTTTGACATTTAACTTTTGAGTGAAATATAAAGGGGGCTGATTAAAATGCGACAAAGATATATGAACACACGTGGGATGGTGACGTGGTGGGACCCGGTCAATGGCGGGGCATGCATTCAATCTGGACCATTCAATCTCAGGAGGAGATCGACGGTTGAGAGCGCGTCAGAGGGTGACAGATGGTGGGCTAGGGGTCCCTTTTCCTTGGATTAACTCCCGAGCATCTTCGTGGCGCGATCACCATTAGATGGACAGCTTTAGATCAGACGGTGTACGCGCATATCGTTTCGAGTCCATGGTTGAACGTTAATGCATGATCAGGGGCGGTTTTTCAATAGTGCGCAGAGCCATGCATCATGCGGTGAATGGCATCACTCCGAAACGAAAAATACAGCCCTCCCTCCAAAAGCGGTGCGATGGAAACTCCCGCCTTTGGACAAAGCACGGCGCGGGGACCATCGAGGCAGATGAAAATGGACCGTCGATCCGCAGATCGATTGACGGTGGATATGCGACGGAGGGGTGAACGGTGGGCCACTGTGCGATGTCGATTCGTTAAGACCGTCGAATCTGTATAGATCGACGGTGGGAATATTGTGCCCGATATACAGCTACACTAAGTGATTTTCGAGCTAGTGCCTGGTTCTAGCGCTCAGGTCACGTGGGGTGTTGTGGACAATTTTGTCACCCCCTAGAGACAGTCTAGAGTTGCCATAGACCAGTGCCTAGGACATCTTAATATAGTAAGGAGCTCTTCATATAGCTTGGGTTGTCAGTCCAAGGGCTCACTTACTATCTCTTGATTGAACAAGGAAATTAGTTTTGAATGGGATCAAACTCTCTCAGAAGTTGACACAAAGATAAGAATAGTGTAGGGACATCATGTAAAACTCCAATACAAAGGCATCAGAAAGTTAAGAGACAACTTACTGTAAAGAGGGCCAGTTCAAATAATATATCACAGAAATCAAGACGATGAGGTAAAAGAGGGAAACATAAAGAAAGTATTAGGTCAACATGAGACTGATACTCCGTATACATAAATAAAACCACATATATATTAATTTATGAACTTTATATATGACAATAATGCTTTTAAAGCACTCTCCTCAAGTAACTAATATAGCGTAAAATATGGAAGAGATGAACATGGAACAATATATCATGACGAAGCGATAAAGCGCTTTGATCAATTTGAATATGCACTAAACAAGGATGAATCTACCGCAAACTAGTGAGCCACTCGCATTCTAGAACATGATACAAGAAGATAAATAGCATGAAATGAGATATTGTATTAACACATAAGAGAAATTACATACTGTGAGATACCAAAGACCAGAATCCTCATTACAGTTATAACTCCTCCTCACTGAGACCCTACGGGCTCTGAACCTTCATACAGAAATATTACAAAATGTATACAAAAGCGTTTTCACTGCACAGTTTGCTGATAGAAATCTGGAACCCTTACAATGTCTTCTTTTCGGGCCTTTATAGGAAAGATAGAGAATTCTAGAGGAGGAGGTAGATGAAGCACATTTAATGACTCAAATTGAATAAAATGGCGGAAAACATTCTTGCCCACTCTATGAATGAATAACTATAAATGATTGTACTTTACAATCTGTCTATAGAAATAAATGCTGGGAGATGAAAATCTCCTTATATACAAGACACAAATAATAAAATATATGCAATGCTCTGCCTTTTGCTGAGGGGAAAATTTGCTGCCGTAAGGGCCTTGAGATAGTCTGCAGTTCTGTACTGTACTCTCAGCCCTTTAACATTGAATTTAAATCCTGGACCTTTAATACAGGGTGGAGCGTTCCTTGATTTTCTCTGAAGGGTTCTCTAGATTCACATCTTTGTCTTCTTTTAATGATGGTCATTTCTCACACCTACCCTCGGCTTCTTCTTTAAATTTCACCAGCAGAATGTCATCCTTTAACATGCTTTTTAACCTCTGCAATGGAGGTGATAAATTATGAGGCCTCTTTATCATCTTAAAACCTGCAAAACCCACAAAACATTAAAGAAACAAAACTCAGAGGCAAGGAGCATGGAGGTGGAGATGATAATGACGTCGTGGACATGAACAGATGACAGGAATACGAAGGGTGGCGGAGGAAAGACAATGGAGACTTCGATTAAACAGATGGAGTGCGACTTCTTCACGTGAAGCAGTTTGAACATGAGGAATGAATAAGAACGATGGGTATGAATGAAAACACACGCCTATATATATATATATATATATATATATATATGATAGGGGAAATATCTTAGACGTGCGGGAGTAAAACACGTGGACGTACGGGGGAACAGGTGGAAAGGCGACGTGGCGGAGGACTTGGTCGTAGGGTGGTCAGCCGGATGGTATGAGCCACTCAACCAAAATGAGATCAACGGTAAAAACGAGTCGGGGGGCTATCAAAAGGTGGGCCAGGGACCCGAGGAATCATGGGTTAAAGCTCGTGCAGACCCGGAGATTTATAGCCATTGGATCGGGCCTACAAGATCGGACGGCGGATGATGATTCCGATGCGTATCCATTGACTGAAGGTTAACGTGCGGGGGAAAAGCGGTTTCCTACCCGTACTGAAGACACGCGGTGCATGTTCTATGGAATCGCCGGTCCAAAGGGTAATACCGCCAGCTTGAGGTGAGCGGTGCGGAACCATACCGTCGGTTTTCTGCGCGCAGGGCCCTCCACATAAAACGATTGCCGCTCCGCTGATTTAACCCAATCGGACGGCCACCATTGCACCCGAAACATAAAACACTGAGCTCCCTTTCCTTCTGGCCTGTGGTTTCGCGCTCAGGTCATGTGTTGACAACAGCAAAAGGGGCTAAGGCTCTGGGGCTTTGGCTCAATATAACTTGAATAGCGGGTTTTTAATCTTCGGATAATGCATTTTGGGCGAAGATGGTAAAATCGAGCTGGAGCATCGGGATCTTAAGCCACGACAGGGGTCTGAAAGAAATTTGAAAAAGGTGGCAGATCGAAAATTTGCATGCAGGAGTAAAAATGTACAACATCAGCTCCATCTGGGGACGGCATGTTCGTCCTCGGACATGTCGAGAACACGCAGACCACTAAATATTTCATTCTGTTATTCAATTTCCCCTGCGCTTCTTCTTCAGGTACATGCTAACATTCTCTCTCTATGGAAAAAACTAAAACAACTTATATAAAATATAATACAATCCGGCATTCCCAACCTGGGTCAGAATTGGAATTATGGCTTGAGAAATTGGCCATTCACAGGGGCGTCCAACAAATCACCCTGTAGGTTTTCTAACATGAAAGTATTATTTCGCCCTTGACTCACAATTTTGAATGGACCAAACCATAGCGGATCAAACTTAGCATGCTTGCCCTTCTCTGCTCTGCGAACATCCCATCTGAGAACCAGGTCACCAATTTGGAAGTTCCTATCCTTCGCATGCTGATCAAATACATTCTTCATTTTCTCTTGATATTCTATCAATCTCTGATTCACCTGGTTCCGTGTTTCTTCTAGTTCAATCAATTGATTAATCCTTCTGATCATGTCATCTGGTTCTTCCTGGTTTTCCTGCATGAAGCGCGCCACTGGCAAAGCCAATTGCACAGGAAACACAGCTGCTCTCCCATATACCAGCTCATAGGGAGATTTCCCTGTTGCTCTTTTACTGGTTATTCTATTCGCCCATAGAGAAAACTTTAATTGAGAGTCCCAGTTTTTCTGATTTTCACTGATTGTTTTCTTCAAGGCCCTCACCAGGGTTTTATTAGAAGATTCTGCTAAACCATTTCCCTGCAGATAGTATGCTGTGGAATGAGTCAGGATGATTTTATACCTTTGGCAGAAATTCACAAATCTAGCATATTTAAAAGCTTGTTCATTATCAGTTACAATTCTAGCAGGACAGCCAAACCTAGATATGATATTTTCCTCCATAAATTTCATTATCACAGCATCTGTAGCATTTCTTGTAGGTATGGCTTCCACCCATTTCGTGAAATAATCTGTGGCTGTTAGTATCCATTTATATTGGCCACTTGATGGGGGATGTATCTCCCCTATAAAATCTAATCCCCATTTCTGAAATGGTTCATTTACATGAATAGGAATCAAGGGCAAAGCTGCTAATTTCTGTCTCTCTGCAAATCTTTGGCACTTGTCACATGCTCTGACCCAAGCAAAAGTGTCTGTATACAATTTTGGCCAGTAGAAACCAGCCTTCAGGATTTTATGAGCTATTTCCCTCCAGCTGTAATGTCCTCCACAAATTCCCTCATGAAATTCTTTCATTACATTCTGCACTTCATTTTCTATGAGGCATAACAGTAATATACCTGAAGGGTCTCTCCAATATAGCTGTCCATTGGCAATCATATATTTCTGAGATTTCATCCTCATCACTCTGTATTTTACCTTATCACAACTGGGAGGACAGCTAAGTGTTAAAAGATATTCAACTATTTCTTTATACCAAGGACTGGTCAGATATTTCATGTGTACCTTTTGAGTGGCCATCTCTAGTCCTTGTTGTTCTTCTCCTTTCTCAGATTCTTCATTTGCTAACATGGATAGATTAATGCCCAAGGCTTGATGATTTGATTCAGATAACATCTTAGCAAGTCCCTGTCCTTTAATCAACTTGGTAGGCCTTATGTCCAAATCATACTCCTGTATTTTTGCAATCCATCTTCCTCTTCTACCTTCACTATCTCCCTGAACAAGAATGTCTTTGACAGCTGTTGTGGGAACATATGCAGTAACGTGAGATTGCAAAACATACACTCTAAAAGCTTTAAGGGACTTTACCAGGGCATATGCCTACTTCTCCAATATATTATATTTCAATTCAGCATCATAAAGCACTTGACTGAAGAAAGCTATAGGCTGTTCATATCCCTCTTCATTTTTCTGTAATAATACTCCAACAATTGTGTGAGGTGAAGCAAATGAAAAGATCATAAAAGGCTTGCTGTAATCTAGCCCAGCTAGCGCAGGAGCTTCAACAAATGCCTGTTTTATCCTTGTGAATGCATCTCTAGACTCCTGGGACCATTTTACTTCATTCTCCTTTTTCAACATATCAGTTATATGCCTAACTATCTCAGCATAGTTAGGAATAAACCTTCTCAAAAAATTGATTCGGCCTAAAAACACCTGTACTTCCTTCTTATTCCTAGGTAAAGGAATGCTATTTATCACTTCAACTCTCTTAGGGCCGATTTTTACACCATCTTTAGTTACAATGTGCCCTAAAAGTTTTCCCTCATCTAATGCAAATAAAGATTTTTGAGGATTGAGAGAAAGGCCATACCTTCTGCATTTTTCAAAAGTTCTTTTCAAATGTTCAATATGCTCATCATCATTCTTTGAAAACACTGTGATATCATCGAGGTATACCACCAAAAACTTGTCCCGCTCCCCAACAAAGGCTATGTCCATTGCCCTCTGAAAAGTAGCTCCTGCATTAATTAACCCAAATGGCATTCTGGCATACATAAATGTTCCCCATGGTGTAGTAAATGCAGTTTTCTTCTAGTCTTCTGGAAATACAGCTACCTGATTATAACCAGAAAATCCATCCATCATTGACATTCTGGATGCTCCCACCACTTTCTGCAGGATGTGGTCCATCTTAGGCAGTGGATAATTATCTTTCAATGATGCTCTATTTAAATTCCTGAAATCCACACAGAGCCTTATTTCTCCATTTTTCTTTCGAACGGGAACAAGATTTGCTATCCATTCTGAGTACCTCAATGGCACAATTATTTTGGCTTTCAGTAGCTTCTTGACTTCTTTTTCAATAGAGGGAAGCAGCAGAGGATTTATCTGTCTGAGTTTCTGCTTATAAGGCTTTGCATCTTCCCTCAAAGGAATTTTGTGTTGCATTATATTAACATCAAAAAATTTTAGGTCCTGATAGGACCAAGCAAATACATCTTTGTAAGATTGAAACAACTTCAAATATTTTTCTTTGTATTCTTCTGGGACTCTTTTAGATAATTTAACAATTTTGGGATCAGCATAAGTACCCAGGTTCAAATCTCCCACTTGATCTTCTTCTGTCACCTTGTTTGGCTGCAAAGGAATATCATCTTTGTTAAATAATCTTTCTAGAGGCACTAGACCTCTAGGTATAACATTTCCTTTCAACTGCAGCACTTTATTACCTACTATCTTCTCTTCCCATTTGTTTTCTGTAGGATTTCTAACTTCTTCCTCCTCATTATCATCAATCTCCATATTGGAGAATTCTCCCACTGTCTCCATGAATCTCTTCATCTGTTCATCATCTTCAAAAACCTGCCAGTGCTTTATATTATCTGGAATGGATAGTCTGTAACGTACCTCCACTTCATATCTTAAGAGTGGATTTTGGGGAGGTCGAAATGTACTGGCAGCAACAACAAGAGAATCTGTTATTCTATTTTTCTCCCGGGGCATGAACTGTATGTTAAATGCTGAGAAGAAATTTTCTATCATGTCCCATACTTCATTCCTATATGCTCTCAGCCGAGGGTGCTTAGTTTGACATTCATTTTTGATCTGCCTTACCACCAGCTCAGAGTCTCCCAAGACTTTTAAACATTGGATGCCCATGTTCCTGGCTGTTTGTAACCCCAATAATAGTGCTTCATATTCAGCTACGTTGTTTGTAGCCTCATACTCTAATTTAAAAGACAGTGGCACCCATTTTCCTGTAGGAGAAATTAATAACACCCCAACTCCATTGCCTTCTCTTGAGTTTGCTCCATCAAAATGCAAAGTCCAAATTTCTGATTCCTGATCTCCTTTAGGCTGCTCAGCTTGAAAATGACCAAAGAGGGGCTCACGAACATAATTTTGATTTTCCTCTAACATCAAACATGAGAATTCTCCCTCTTTGTTATAAACTAGAGAATTTTCTAAGCAGTCAGCCTTAGTTACCATTTTAACAAATCTAGTCTCCCTATACAACCTCCTTTCCTGACCTCCAAAGACTGGTACAGTAGCATATGTTAAATCCAATTTAATTGACCCCCCAATCTTGGTACCCCAGGACCTTGACAACAGCATGCCAAAGCGGGCTGGGATATCAGCAACCACAATGTCCATGACCACACTCTTTGCTGGAATTTGGGCCAAATTGACCACTAAATCTTTTATCATTCCCAAGCATTTAACTCTTTTAGAGTCGAATGAATATAAGTCCTTGTATGGTCTTGTAATTTGCAGTCCTAGTTGTTCCATGACAGACAGGGGCATAAGATTATGGGAAGCCCCTGAATCTAACATACAATTGTGCAACAACAGGTAATGTATAACTAGGGACACGTAAAAAGGAGGAATAGAAGGGTCTATCTCCTCGACATGTGGACCAAAGACTACCATGGGTATTTCTTCTTGCAGGTTTAGACTATCAGGCACAATTGGTATTTCAGGAGGGAGTATGAAGGAAGTAACTTGAGACTGATATACAGGCTATTTCAATAATTCAGTCAGGGGAACTGGAATCTTAATTTTCTCAAGTTCTTTTTGCAGAATGAAAGCAGATGGGGGATTTTCTATCACTACTTCTTTTGACTCTTTATCTTCAACTGAAGATTTAATTTCTTTTGACGCTGGCTCAGCATTAGGAGGACTGACTATTTTTGAAGAAGAAGGAATCTGATCATTGGGCTGCAAAGGAGCATTTAGAGGATTCTTACCTTTTTCCATGTTCTTCTTTGTTGCTGATTCCTTCTGAGCAGATGCTTCTTTTTGAGGTGGCTCTTCCTCTTGATCTTGAGTTCTGGTCCTCTTCCTTGAAGATCTGAGATCATATTTTACATTAAACTGTGCTTGCATGAAATCAGCAAATTGCTTACAATAATGATCAATCTTTGCTTCTTCGTCTTCGTCTTGCAATGGGCAATCCATATCATCAGTATTTGAAAAAGCCAGATTTGAATCTTCTAATCCATAAGATGCATCTCCAGTGGAGTCATCTGCTGGTCCTTCCAGGTACAAGGGATGAGGTACCTGGTCTTGTTGTTCCTTTATTTCTCTCGGCAATATCTGCAATGGTGGCCTCCTATACTGGGGATTGTATCCTCTGTTTGGAGCATTGTAATAGTTCTTGGGAGCTGCATTTTTAGCTTCCAGTTCGAGCTTGACCATCTTCTTTATCATTTTACTTATTTCATCCATTTTATCTGAATCTTTTTCCTGATTAGAGGTGGAGACCTCTTCTTTGCCTCTCCTCCTAGTATCCTGTTCAATTTTTCCTTTTAACTTCCCAGTGGAGGCAAAGTTTGCTTCCAATTCCAGAGCATCTGACTGTGCATCATCTAAAGTGGCAGGTTTTCTTTCTCTCAAAGAGAATCCAAAATCAAAATCAAAGGCTGCTATAAAAATTATCTTGGCAGCAGCTTCATGAGGCTTCATCTCAGGAGGCAGGCTCAGATATAACTTATTGAATCTTTTAATGAACTCTGATACCCCTTCATTCTGTTTCTTCTTCATAGTATTAAACTCAGTAAGACACTGACCATGATCTTTCTTTTCTCCCCACTTCCTAAGAAAATTATTATCCATAATATCCCAGGTGGTTATTGAACGGTTTCCCAATGTCTTGAACCATTTTTTGGCTTCCCCTTCCAAAGACTGCACAAACAATCTCAAGACCACGTCCAAATGTTCAACATTTAAGTTCTCTGCAAAAGAGCAGAAAGTCTCGAGATGTTTCTGAGCATCAACTTCATTTTCACCATTAAATCTCGGCAGAATCTTTAGATAATCCTGTGGCATATCATTTAGCACTTGGGGCAAGGCTAGTGGAGCATATTTATTCAATAGAAAAGCAGGAACATTAGCCATTGGGGGAGGTGGGGGTTGTACAACAGTCTGAGATACGAATGAAGGGAGAGGAGTAGGAGGAAGCGGAGTATGAATAAAAATGGGGATATATGATATGGAGGACTGAGGCGTAGCTGGGAACAATTCACGGTTAATGGCAGCTACTTCTATGACTTCTTTAATTTCCTCAGCCTCGGGAGTAGGATGAGAATCTTCTTCAATCCGGACACTTCCTCTACGTGGAGTTTCTGAGTAAAACTCGGGATTTTCTGCTCTGATTTCTTGAGAAGAAGAGGGTGGATAATCTTCAACGGAATATTCAGGGTTTTCAGCTTGAACTGACTTCCTCTCCTTCCAAACTCTTTTATGAATGATCTTCTCTGGGTCAGACACGTAAGGTGTTTTCGACTGAGATGTATCTGACCTCAAATGTGGCTTTCGAGAAGCCAGGACTACCAATAAAATTTATCAAATAAAGACCAGTGGAGTCGCCAAGGTGAGAGATATGCAACTCTTCAACTCTTTGTGCTCACCTGATTAGAGAGTGAAAACAATTTGTCGAGACCCAGGGAAACTGATATTCTTGAATTCGTGTCCCCGGCAACGGCGCCAGAAAGATGTTGTGGACAATTTTGTCACCTCTAGAGATAGTCTAGAGTTGCCATAGACCAGTGCCTAGGACATCTTAATATAGTAAGGAGCTCTTCATATAGCTTGGGTTGTCAATCCAAAAGCTCACTTACTATCTCTTGTAAAACAAGGAAATAAGTTTTGAATGGGACCAAACTCTCTCAGAAGCTGACACAAAGATAAGAATAGTGTAGGGACATCATGTAAAACTCCAATACAAAGGCATCAGACAGTTAAGAGACAACTTACTGTAAAGAGGGCAGTTCAAATAATATATCACAGAAATCAAATATCAGGAAGTGAGTGCAGTGAGGAAACATAAAGAAGATATTAGTTAACATGAGACTGATACCCAGATACACAACAAAACCACATAAGGGCATATTAATTTATGAATCCTTATATGAAAATGGCATTTTAAAAGCACCCTCCTCAAGTAACTAATATAGCAGAATATATGGAAGATATGAACATGGAACAATATATCATGACTAGGCCTATTTAAAGCGCTTGACTAATTCCAGAAAGGGCACCAACAAGGATGAATCCTTACTGCAAACTAGTGAGCCACTCACATTCTAGAACATGATACAAGAAGATAAATAGCATGAAATGAAATATTGTATTAGCACATAAGAGAAATTACATACTGTGAGATACCAAAGACCAGAATCCTCATTACAGTTATAACTCCTCCTCACTGAGACCCTACGGGCTCTGAACCTTCATGCATGGAATATTACAAAATGTATACAAAAGCCTTTTCACTGCACAGTTTGCTGATAGAAATCTAGAACCCTTTCAATGTCTTCTTTTTGGGCCTTTATAGAAAAGATAGAGAATTATCGAGAAGGAGGTAGATGAAGCACATTTAATGACTCAATTTGAACAAAATGGCGGAAAACATTCGCACCCACTCTATGAATGACTAACTATAAATGACTGTACTTTACAATATGTCTATAGAAATAAATGCTGGGAAATGAAAATCTCCTTATAAACATGATACAAAATAATAAAATATACATCGTTCTGCCTCTTATTGAAAGAGGGAAAATCTGCTGCCATAAGAACCCTGAGATAGTCTGCGATTCTGTACTGTACTTCGACCTTTAGCTTTGAATTTAAATCCTGGACCTTTAATGCAGGGCAGAGTGTTCCTTGATTTTCTATGGAGGGTTCTGTAGATTCATATCTTTGTCTTCTTTAATGGTGGTCATTTCTCACACCTACCCTCGGCTTCTTCTTTAAATTTCACCAGCAGAATGTCATCCTTTAACATGCTTTTTAACCTCTGCAATGGAGGTGATAAATTATGAGGCCTCTTTATCATCTTAAAACCTACAAAACCCACAAAACATTAGAGAAACAAAACTCGGAGGCAAGGAGCATGGAGGTGGAGATGATAATGACGTCGTGGACATGAACAGATGACAGGAATACAAAGGGTGGCGGAGGAAAGACAATGGAGACTTCGATTAAACAGACGGAGTGCGACTTCTTCACGTGAAGCAGTTTGAACATGAGGAATGAATAAGAACGATGGGTATGAATGAAAACACACGCCTATATATATATATATATATGACGGGGGAAATATCTTAGACGTGCGGGAGTAAAACACGTGGACGTACGGGGGAACAGGTGGAAAGGCGATGTGGCGGAGGACTTGGTCGTAGGGTGGTCAGCCGGATGGTATGAGCCACTCAACCAAAATGAGATCAACGGTCAAAACGAGTCGGGGGGATATCAAAAGGTGGGCCAGGGACCCGAGGAATCATGGGTTAAAGCTCGTGCAGACCCGGAGATTTATAGCCATGGGATCGGGCCTACAAGATCGGACGGCGGATGATGATTCCGCTGCGTATCCATTGACTGAAGGTTAACGCGCGGGGGAAAAGCGGTTTCCTGCCCGTACTGAGGACACGCGGCGCATGTTCTATGGAATCGTCGGTCCAAAGGGTAATACCGCCAGCTTGAGGTGAGCGGTGCGGAACCATACCGCCGGTTTTCTGCGCGCGGGGCCCTCCACATAAAACGATTGCCGCTCCGCTGATTTAACCCAATCAGACGGCCACCATTACACCCGAAACATAAAACACTGAACTCCCTTTCCTTCTGGCCTATGGTTTCGCGCTCAGGTCATGTGTTGACAACAGCAAAAGGGGCTAAGGCTCTGGGGCTTCGGCTCAATATAACTTGAATAGCGGTTTTTTAATCTTCGGATAATGCATTTTGGACGAAGATGGTAAAATCGAGCGGGAGCATCAGGATCTTAAGCCACGGCAGGGGTCTGAAAGAAATTTGAAAAAGGTGGCAGACCGAAAATTTGCATGCAGGAGTAAAAATGTACAACATGGGGAAAAGGTTGAGCGGGCTGGCCGAAAGGTGCTAGCCTGTAATAAGGTAGAAAGTGGCTTTTTTGGCTCGTTTTAATGCGCTTTGAGGCTAGAAAGGGGTAATGGTAGAGGGAAGAAAAGGCTACCAAACCAACAAAGGTTATTTGAATGGTTTAAGAGGGGAATGGGGACAATTTAGTAGGTTTAGGAGGGACTTGGGGGTAAAAGGGGGAACTTTGACAAAGGGAAAAGGGTTATAATGGGACATTGCAGGGGTACAAGGGAAAATGAAGGCCTCTTTGAACACAATTTTTACAATCAGTGAGGCTTTTTGACTTAGAAACAACAGTAGAATTTTTCCAAAGGGCCGAGGGTATGAAGAGGCTTCCAAGGATGATGTGTTTTCAAGGAAAAATGCATTCCTTGAAGGCTTCGAAAAAAATTTTAGCCCCCTGCTTGCTTATCAAGAAATTTATAGGGGGCTAACAGGTTGAGGGAATTCTGGATAATAGGGTATGATCCCTATCTGTTACCCATAAGTTTAGACATGTTTCTACCATAACTTCATAGGTTCGGAGAATGTTTCTTCCCTATCTCGTCTTTGCATGGTATACCCCAGTTGACATCATACCCACAAGTCCAGCTTGTCAGGAATACCACTCCACGTTTGGCCAACAAGTTGAGAGTGTACTTGGGGTATACTAACCAAATCGATTATGATGTGGGTTTTCTACCACATGACTATTCAGGATCATAGATGGGAAAATCATTAGGTAATAGGATGGGTTGAGATAACCCTATTCAGTTTCAGGTTGAGATTGAGCCCCTGATGTAATCCCAGGGTCGAGATGGGATCCCCTGCATGTTTGGATATATTATTTCTCAATATTGGGTTGTATATGTACATATCCCCCATGAGATTCTGGGTTGAGATATGCTCCCTAGTGCGGTTACAAATAGAGATGTGCTCCTTGATGATATGCTCCTTGTTGATGACTGGTGATGATATTCCGAGTAGTAGCCCACTAGAAGATATTTTTAATGGTAGTCTGATGGATGAAGGGTGGTAGCCTAAGCTCCCCTCGAGTGATAAATCCTTCTTCTTCTAGATCTGATAATGTTTAGCATACGAGCATAAATAATCAAGAGATAAGCAGGAATAAGCATGAGAATTTCATTGATGATTTGTAATAATTATGGTTCACAGCATGACAACTACATGACATAGATGATCAGTGATGATATATGAACATATCAAAATGGAATATTGATCGATAAACAAATATTGGTAGGTGAAGTTCTTCCTGGTTAAGAGGGAGTGTTAAAATTATGAAATTGCACTCATATTCCACTTTGGACAACTTATATGGTCAAGATAATAATTGTATTAGATTCTTCTTTTCGAGAGGACCAAAATCGACCTATAGATCACCCCAATCGGTTAAGAAAAAGTTAAATTATGAATTATTTTGTTTATTAAAATGAAATGGAATGGGTAGGCCTAAGAATATGTGGATTTAGTCAAGTCAGCCTCAACCCCAAGCGGACCCTCATGATAGCTATAAATAGAAGTTACCTCAACCTCATTCTCACACATTTTCTCATGCAATTTTCTTCTTGCACTCTTTGTCTTGATTCGTCTATTATGTTTTGGCTCTCATAGGTTTGACGGAAGAAGTTTTCACATGGTCTGGAATCACAGGAAAGAGGTTCACTCTGGGCTAGGGTTTCTGGGTCATAGCTGCAAGCATCTAACTAGAGAAATCAGGCTCTAGCTGTGGGCACATTTTGGCAAGGTGGTGGCCAAGGTGCCAGAGCCATAGGCACAGTGTGGCAAGGTAGCAACCAGAGTTTCGAGGCTAGATTGGGTTGATCTGGGCCAGAGCCACAAGCTCAGAGTGTCATGCCAGTGATCAGGAAGCTAAAGCTACAGGCACAACATCTTGTGGATGTGACTAAGGGTTTTTCTAAACAGATATGAGTTATACCAACTCTAGTTTCTCGCGAAGTGCTTCCAGGCATCATCCTCACACTCACAGATGCCCATGATCAATCTTTGATAGCATCCTGGATTCAAATCTATGATTTGACAGTTGATATCAATTGATTTTGATGATCTATTGGATTCATGTTTCTTGATGTTGTACATATGTTCTATATATTTTTGTTGTAGATCAGGCCCTCAAAGTTGAACCTTCAGTTATCCAATGTTTCCGCTCAGTGACAACATTTTTCAAAAGTATGCTATAGGCAGTGACAGTGCATTACAATTCTCAGAATCAGAATCCTTCAACAGAAGTATGTTTAAGGTCATATTATACATTTGCTTGTTGTTTTACTACATTATGAATATATGGATGAATGGATCATTGTAAACTTGTCTGTTGAATCATTTGATGATGTTATAAGAAGAATAATTTGCAAGGGTTTTCCCCACAACGGGTTTTTCCTTGGTCTCAGACCAATCCTGGTGTTTATTTGTGTGCATGTTTCGTCCTATGTTTCTTTATGTTCTGTTGCATAAAAGATGATGATTTTATTCTTATTTCTACATAGTTGCATACGTTGATGGTTAATAGTGTAAATATGAATAACGATAAAATGATATGGGTGAAATTAATGTGTTTATGAAGAAATGAAAATGTCAAAGCTTATGAAAATTTAACATGGTATCAGAGTTGGGTTGAAGAAAAGCCATGGATATCACCCCCATGGAGACACATTTTGATGGAAGCAAGAAGAGGATGGTGGAGACCTAAAATAATTCTAGGGTATGAAAAAAACCCTAGGTAGTTAGTGCATAAGGGTTTAATGGTGAGGGTTTTAGAGAAACCCTGGGTTATTGTAAAGACTTGAGATTTCATGTATGAAACCCTAGCATGGTCTATGTGAAGATGCTCAAGCACTTTGGATTGATTTAATGAAGCCCTCAATGGGATAGCTCCTAGATGACCTAGTTGTTGATAAAGTTGATTGAAGGAAACATTTTTATGTGGTCTATGGATGGCTCTTGAAGGCAGGTTCAAGAGGAAGAGGATCACCTCTGATTGATGATAAGTACTCCTAGAATCTTGATGTTTATTTTTGTCTTTAATATTGTTGAGACTTATGGATATGATTATTATGATTATTGTTTTGATCATTCCTTGTACCTCGCACATGTATATTTTGGTACCTAGATGTTTCTAACCTTCTTGATGAGATGTGATAAGTGGATCCCTCCTGAGGATCATTTGAGATGCAAGAAATAAAAGTTAGATCTGGAAAAGGGTAAAGAGGCACTTGATGAAAATGTGACAAGCACTACAATTTGCCTATATGAAGGTGCATAGGTATTTGAATACTACAAGGTATGCATCTTATATTGTTTTAATGTTATGTTTCAGTTATAACATTGGATGGTTAGGTAAGCCCTATGGTATGTTGAGAATCTCTCCTTCGCATATGTCTCGTGCATACATATGAAAGTGATTTGGATTTATGTTTCCTATGATGAAATGGTGCACCTGCTATTGAAAACTTTGATCATGAGGATATTCTTGAAAGCTACATATTGTTGATCTTGGATATAGTGGCATAACTTGATGTTTGGCCAACATATATTTTTTTTGAGATCTTGATTCTGACTCTAGTAAATGATACTCTTGACTCTCGATATGCATAAGACATTTTGGGTCTCTTATAGAAGGTTACCTCATTGATATGGTATTGATAATGCTTGTGATAAGCATGATGAAAGCTCATGGAAAGAGATATTGACACTCTTTTGGTAAAGACTTATTGAATTTCCTAATTAGATCCTATTGATCATGATAAACATGGTATTAATAACCTTGCTGATAGAGGTATGTCTATGATATTTGTGTTCTAGATATCTTACTACTTGCGGTTATGGCATATGGTGAAATTAAATTCCCTAAATTTATGCATTATTATTGTGTTCATAATATTTTTTTGTCACATCTTCCTGTTGCCTTGATCTTTCAAATTCATCCCTTGATGAAAGATTGATGACATGATGTTGATGATCATGATAGATATGTGTTTATGATCTAATAGATCTGTTTTTGCATGACTCTAGTAAAGACAATTTGATGACATGAATGAAAATGAAATTACATGTTCTACTATGAATTATGGGTATCTGAAATTGTTGATCTACAACAGATGTTTGAGCCTCACTCACACAAAGGAAGTCCCATAGATGTGACTATTCCTGATAGACACAAAATTGAAGTTTTGTACAAGAAATTAGTGTGTACTCTGAATGAAGGGTTCTCTGACATGTCCTACCATTGTAAACTGATTTTTGAAGTTGGTTCGTTAAATTCTTGGACAAGTATATAAATAATTGAGCATTAAATCAGATGGTCACATGGAATATGTTATTTCTGTAGATGTGTTGCAGATATCAGTAAGATATGTCAGCAGGAAAATTTCGTATGCTTGAATCAAATGTAATGTTCCCAAATTTGCACATAGCAATTTGGAACATTAGATTTTGCTACTTTCACTTAGAAGAGGAATAAATGGGTAAGGAGGCCCATGAATAATAAAATATGAATAATTTCCACCTTAAGAAGGAAGGGGATCACTTCAGGAGCTGCACTTTACACTTACAAGTGTGAACATGGGCAAAATAGATAAGGACATAGTCAAGTTTGACTAAGTCAACATGCATTCTTGAGGAGGAGGAGATCACCTAAGAAAACTGGTTCAATGTGAACAAGGATCAGCCTAAGACACATATGTAAACTAGATTGAAGATCCCTACTGTGAAAAGAGGCATTGGAGGTGATTAGTTGGCCAAGTCAACAGCGCAGCCACAAGAGGAGGGAAGCAAGCTAGGGTAGCGCAGTTTTGAAAGAGGAAGCTTCATGAAGAAGTCACCTCAACATTGTGTGGGGTCTGAGGTGAGGAGGCTCACCAAAGATAAAAGGAAGGCATAGAATCAAAGGGAAGTAATTCATGTATTCAGATATTTTTGTCTTGAGACCATTTTCATGCTTCAACTATTTAGTCGGAGTTGCTGCACTGCTTAGTGCAAAGAATTCCCGTGCGAGAATTCCATCCTCTCTTTAGATAAGCTTGATTAAGGGATCAAGAGGGAAGGATTAGAGATTCATTTCTATATTTGGCTTGATTCCATTCATCTACATTCATCTAAAATGCAGTCATCTTCAGAAAATTGCGTCCTTGATGTAGGGCAGCAGCAACAAAACTGCACCCTTTGATTTTGTGCTAGTTTTTTAGGAGGAGGTGCTTATTTCCCTCCGGGAGCTCCAATAAGAAGGCCTAAGGAAATTTTCTGTATTATTCAGAATTTATATGTCATATTCAATCATGTTTAATACAGTTTTTCAGTAAACTGCATTATTTTCTGCAGTGTTTCTTTGTACATGTATTTTGTCAGAAATCTTGTCGGGAGCCTTGTTTCTACTGTATAAGTGATTAAACCTCCATTTATTTGTTGTGTGATTAGTATAAGTTGTATATCATACCTATTTATTCATTTTCTATAGAAACCCTCATGGGAATTACACTCTCACTGTATTCAGAAATTTCGCTTTAGTAAAGTCATGGGAAATCGATGTTTTCTAGCCTAGTCGGGAAAGGAGGAGTTTTTTAACATAGCTAGAAACATTAGTTTGAGCTGAAATTTGGATAATATATCCCTCATGACCTAAGATATCATATCCAACCATTTCCCTTGCTTATTTTTACGCTAATTTCTAAAAAAACCCTTTTTAGGGCATAAAATACCCTTTTCCCCACTTTCCGGATTATGAAACGAAGTATAGGTTTCTTCTGTAGCTAAAAATGATTTATATGTGCTTCTTATGTATATTTTAAGATTATTCATCATAACAGGTCCGTTATACGTCTTATTCATTGCAGAGTTTCAGATTTGGAACATTACAATGGTATCAGAGCATGATCTCTGGCATAGCCTGTGAGATCAAGCAATTAGAGGAGTAAAGATGAAAATCAGAGATAAAAATTATGGAGAGAATGAGCTTACTCTCATCCATTTTCAGATCTAAGAAGAAAGAAGAAGATAATTGCATTGAAACTCCAAGTGGGTTTCAAGGAGGAAAGAATTGCAGTGAGACCTCTAGAGGGCTTCAAGAAGCAGAAGTAGATGCATGCACTTCCTGTTCTTGTAGATGAAGTGAAGAGAAACGAGACCACTTAGAGCATTAAATTATGAGTGGGTATTTGGCAGAATACAAGTGCCAACCTACGGCTTTCAAAGAGACCCTAGATTTTCCTCAGTTTATTCAACTGAGAGAAGAAAGAAGACCTTGTAGCAAAGAAGAAATCAAAGGCAATAGATTCCTATTGTCTAAATTTGATGGGTCAACTACAGCAAGAGCTTGGGAAAGAAAGCTTGAGGCATTCTTCATACTTCATCCTGTAGAAGAGAGGGAGGCAGCAGAATTTGTAGTGCTGCACCTGGAGGGTGAAGCCAATGCTTGGTGGTGCAGTCACTTAAACCACATAAGGGTGACTTCTTTCTCTGAGTTCACTCAAGAGCTGATTAGAACCTTTGATGAGGAAAGATCAGAGGAGAGAAGACCCACACCACCAATATTGGAGGAGGCAAGTACCAACGCTGCCATAGCCTTGAGAGAGCAGCCTTCTACATCAGCAGTTGGATCAGCCAACACATTGAAGAGAGGACCTCTTGAAGCCATAGAAGATGTCCCAAAGGCTCACAGAGGTATGCATAAATTTCCATGTCTTAAAATTTCAGAAAATTTTATGGAAAGGGTTGGAGATTTGTTTTCATATGGCCCAGGATCAAATGGTATTGCTGAGATAGAGCAATAGGATTGCACTATGTTGTGCAAGCTTGAGAGGTTCAAGGGAGATTTGAACCCTCAACCTCATGTATCATTGATGAGTCATACACAACCCTTGAGGTTGAAAGGTGATATTTTGGAGGGAGTCATGAACATTGAGATGGAGTATGAGGCAAAAAATTTACCCTAGAGGAGGGTTATAGCGATGTCAAGAGGTAGAATAAATGAGGCTTTACTTTCAGTCCCTTTGGATCCTTATGGGTCCAAGATAATCATTGATGAGAGAGCCTTTCTTGGAGGTCTCCAAGGAGCTGCATTTCAGCCTCTTATGAAATGCAAGGAGAAAGGTCTGATATGGGAAGATGGTAGACCTCATTGGAGGAATGCCAAGATGGAGAAAGATAGGAGGCATCCACATGAATTTGAGTGGGTGTGGATGGGAGGTAAGAGATTGGTAAGCCTCTTGCAAGTCTATGACACCAGGAAGCAAGAGGCATAACTGCGTTGGCTACTCTTGAAAGAGTTTGGTCAACCTATGACATGTCCTTTTCCATGGGGTGGAGAGGGAGGAAGATTGGCAGGATACTTTCATCATGGGGCAGCAAGGAGTGTGGATGCATCATGGTGATGAGATCATTATGTTTTCACCACATAGGTTGTATGATGGAGGTATGTTAAGGCAACAAATTCATTTGTTGCTTTGGAGGATTGGGAGAGAGCAAGGACAGATTTGATATCACACTTGGCATGATGTTGCAGGAGTAAGGGAAGGCACTAGCATAGTGTAAGGAGAAACACCTCCATCTTGGGAGGATCTCTACATACATAACAGAATTTTTGGAAGAGTCTTTGACATGATCTATGTCAATGAATTGATCTTGGAGATGATAGTAGCCCTACTCCAAAGGCTAGCAGCGCTGTCACTTAGGAGCTTGGATTGCTTGCTGAAGTTTCCCCAAGACCACTTCACAAGTAATGCACCATGGAGGCATGTAGAATATGGGCATGAGAAAGTAATGGATGAGAGTATCCCTTACTATTTTTTGACCTTCTTGGCTTGGATTCCCAAGCACAAGGAGAAAGATCTACATGCAACATTTGTGGATTTTCCTTCCATGCATTTTTATGCATACCATCCTTCAATGGATGAGTTCACTTGGGAGGGCATTCAATTATATCAGCATATGGAGAGATGCACAACCCGGAAGATGAAGAAAAGGTTGGCACAACCACTTCCCTACTCACTTGCAGCAAGGAAGAATTTGCACTTGAGCCATTTCAGCTCAATGACCGAAGTACATGATGGAGGAGGTAAAATTTTGCTTTGTATTTTACACTTCCTTGTCTATATGAGCAAAATATCATACCAAGAAGGGTCTTTCCTTTTTTCATACTATATTTTTATGTACTTGAGGCCACTTGCAGCATTTATGATGGCCATTCTATTTGTGGATTGCGGGGGAAAGCCACATGGTTTTCGGTGTGCATCATTGGCACCAAATTATGCTTTCATGATTTCATTTGGTAAAATGAATGTGGCAACAAACAAGTGGCTGAAAAGAAACTTGTTTCATTATGTATTGAGGCAGAAAATAATGCCCTGCATTGGTTCCATGTTTGGGACTATGTTCTACCTCCTTATTTTCATGTGTTTATGCTTCCATATTATGCTGCTAAAACATTAACTGTAGGAAGCACCATTGGAGGAGTGGCACAAGAGTTGAAGAGGCCCAATGAAAATATGATTCTTCAAATTACACATGTTGCATATTTCAGAAAGAACAGTGGGCAGACCTTGGTTTCCATAATATATATCTTGCCTTCAAATGAGAGGACTCATTTGAGAGGTTTGAGTTCTTTGAGGAGACATCTCATGGGTGTTGGATTTGATGGGGTGGCTTGGGTATTCCTTGAAGACTATTATATTTCAGCCATATATCAGCATCAGCCCCATATATATCATAGGTGGAGAGAAAAACAACAAGAGATGCACATATTGACTCCACACGGTCAGCCATGCAACCCACCTTCTTTACATGAGCTCAAGGTGGAAGATATTCTTCATGAGTTGCCATCCTTGAGGGTGACTCATTTTGTTTGGTTGATAGCTTGGGGAGGAGAGATTAAAATGTTGATGATGAATCCCAATCTATATCAGCCTTCATGCTTCAAGAGGACCTACAAACAGCCCATTGTTGCTTCCATGGATGTTTCATTGTCACAGAACGTTAGCTATTTGGGATGTTCCCCAATAGATGACTTGCACACTTGGGAGGGGAAACTTGGAGATATATTGATGATACAACACCTTGATACTTGGAGGATTTCATCTTATGAGGTTTTTGTAGGGGATAAGAGGGTGCTCTTCAGTCCTATCCTTGTAGTTTCTTGAGGACAAGCAACATTTGGGAGGGGAGGACTGTAATGTTCCCAAATTTGCACATAGAAATTTGGAACATTAGATTTTGCTACTTTCACTTAGAAGAGGAATAAATAGGTAAGGAGGCCCATGAATAATAAAATATGAATAATTTCCACCTTAAGAAGGAACGGGATCACTTCAGGAGCTGAACTTTACACTTACAAGTGTGACCATGGGCAAAATAGATAAGGACATAGTCAAGTTTGACTAAGTCAACATGCATTCTTGAGGAAGAAGAGATCACCTAAGAAAACCGGTTCAATGTGAACAAGGATCAGCCTAAGACACATATGTAAACTAGATTTAAGATCCATAGTGTGAAAAGAGGCATTGGAGGTGGATTAGTTGACCAAGTCAACAGCGCAGCCACAAGAGGAGGGAAGCAAGCTAGGGCAGCGCAGTTTTGAAAGAGGAAGCTTCATGAAGAAGTCACCTCAACATTGTGTGGGGTCTAGGGTGAGGAGGCTCAAAAAAGATAAAAGGAAGGCATATCATCAAAGGGAAGGCATTCATGTATTCAGCTATTTTGGTCTTGAGACCATTTGCATGCTTCAGCTGTTTAGCCGGAGTTGCTGCACTACTTAGTGCAAATAATTCCCGTGCGGGAATTCCATCCTATCTTTAGATCAGCTTGATTAAGGGATAAAGAGGGAAGAATTAGAGCTTAGTTTATGTATTTTTCTTGAGGCCATTCATCTACATTCAGCTACAGTGCAGTCATCTTCAGAAAACTGCGTCCTTGATGCAGGGGCAGCAGCAACAAAACTGCACCCTTTGATTTTGTGCTATTGAGGAGGAGGTGCTTATTTCCCTCCGGGAGCTCCAATAAGAATGCATAAGGCCATTTTCTATATTATTAATCATTTAGATGTCATATTCAGTCATGTTTAATATAGTGTTGCAGTAAACTGCGTTATTTTCTGCAGTGTTGCTTTGTACATGCATTTTGCCGGAAATCTTGTCGGGAGCCTTGTTTGTACTATATAAGTGATTAAACATAAATTTCTTTGTTGTGTGATTAATATAAGTTGTATATCAGACCTCTTTATTCATTTTCTGTATAAACCCTCATGGGAATTATGCTCTCACTGTATTCACAAATTTCAGTTTAGTAAAGTCATGGGAAATCAGTGTTTTCTAGCCTAGTCAAGAAAGAAAAAGATATAGACATAAAAAAAACTCACCCTAGCCTCAAGGAGTCAAATAAATGAGATGAGGATCATTTTCCACCAAATTTTGAACAAGAATCTGAAGACAAGGAAGACCCAACAACTTGCCTCTAAAAGAGAGGAAACAGATTCATTTGGCCACTAGAGGACTCAAGCTAATGAATCTACCTATAGTAAACTAATCCTCATCATAATTACATTCATATTTATCAATTAAATCAGTGAAAACCCTAAATAGTGAGGTAAAACTCAAAATTTACGTGAAAAACAGAGAAAACTCCAAAACAGGCAAAATTTGTCCTATGTGCAGCGCCAAGGAGGAAAAAGTAGCCCTTCTTGCAGGTCACTTTTGAAGGACTTACCGATGTCCAAATTGAGCTCATGATAGCTCATTGGAAAGCCTATCCTGTCAAATTTATATATATTCTTTTTCTTTCTAATTTGGATCTATTGTGACCCCTAAAAATTGCAATCTTCCAAGACTTCCTCTATGCACAGCGCCACCCTGAAAAAGAGGCAGAAACATGATGTTTTGGGTGTTTTTGGCCATTTTTCCTAACTAGTTTTGCTCCAAATGCTTAGAAAAAGTACAAGGGGTATGTCCTCATCATCATGAACCCATTGATGTCTTTCATTTGTCCATTGGATGCCCAAAAAGAGTGCACAGTGCCAAGGCATTGCACATAGAGCTAGTTTTTATGTGTTTTTATTAAATTTGCCCAAAAAACTCACAAATTTCAAAAAAAAATCAAAATTACTCAAAATTTGTGGGATAATCCCACGATCACATATCAATTTGAGCTAAGGAGGCACCAGTAAGTATCTTTAGTTTGTCACCTTCCTTCTTACCCTTCTGGATCTCCTTCAGTTTATCCTTCATCTATTTGACTTTGATATTGAAAACTTTGTTCCGGGTCTGATAGTGATGGGCCATGTGCCTAAGCATCTGATTGTCTCTTTTGGCCTTCATTAGAATCTTCTCAAAGTGAATTTTGACTCTCTCAAGCCACACTTCTCTGTTATCTTCAATCTCCTTTTCCAACTGTTGGTCAAAACTCAAACTTTGGGCTTCTTGCTTTTCTTTCTCCAATGGTCTTTTGAGGCCTCTTGTCTTTGGAATTTTCTTGATGTTTTTAGTCTCCCTTGTATGACCTTCTCTTTTGTGAAATCTAATCTTCCTCAAACTCATCATCATTTTTTTCTTCCTCCCTGTAATCTTTGACCTCTCTCTCCATGATTTTTCTTGGCACTTTGGAAACCCTAGGGGAGAGGAAAGAAAAGGGAGAGTGAGTGAGGGAGTGAAGGGAATGGGGGAAGGGAAGTAAATGATGAAATGAGGGCTTTAGTGGATAGGGATAGGGCCACAAAAATTAAGGGAGATGGGGAAAAAGGTTATGAAACCTTGTGATGTGATGGGAAGTAAGGGAGATGAAAATGAAAATTCAATTATAGGTAAAAGGTAGGGGGAAATCTAGGAAAAATAGTGAGATTCCTAGAACTTAGGGCTTTTATGGAAAAGGGTGTAGGGACTCAAGGATGAGGATGTAGGGGTAGGTTTAGTGTATTTAGAGGTATAGGGTGATGTAGTAGGGTTTAGGGACAATCAATTGGGACAAGGATGGTTTTGGGAAGTTTGTGAGGGGGGTGGGGATTTTGGGAGAGGCAAAGGAAAACTAGGGTTTCCTTGTAATTTTAGCCAACATAAAACTCACACACAAGCATAAAATGGAGAAAGAGGGAGTTACAAGGGCTCACTTACTTGTTTTGGAGATGAAGAGGCAACCTTGAGGTGTCTGGAGAAGTTTGGGATATTTTTGGCCCTGTACGCAGTGCCACACCCAGGTGCACAACACCCTCTCTCTGTGCACAACACTACGTAAATTTACACTAGAAAAAATGCTCTATGTGTAGCACCAGAGCTCTATGGGCAATGCACTACTCCTATGCGCATTGCCTCACCGCTATGCGCAGCGCCATCTTGAAGACCACTTTTAAAGGCCTTCAAGGAGTCAAAATTTGGAAAATAATGGCTCGTTGGAAATATATTTCTCTTGTCTAAACAATGGACTATCAAGCACTGAAAATGATCAAGTATAGACCCTCAAAAATAAATTCTCCCAAGACTGGTCAAAAAGTGCAGAATGGGGGTGCAAAAATGAAGTGTGCTCTTGCAGGAAACTCTTGGAGGCCTTACTCAACTCCAAATGGAGCTCATGATAGCTCATTGGAAATCTATTCCAGTATATGTGTCATTAAACTTATCAAGAATGTCATTTTAACACACCATCTAGGAGAAAATTAGTTTTTCCCAAGGTCACTCCAGGAGTGAAAAAACTCTGCTATGGCACCTGTATTTTTTACATTTATCCCAAACCATGACACCTGTGTAAAAAATGAATGATTTTTTTCTTCTTGGACCTATTATGGACAAAAAAATCTCTTGATTTTGTCAAATTCATCTCTGTTTGGTCAGAAACATAGTTTGAAGTAAAACTAGCCGTATGAGTGGCAAATGTCTTGACTCTTGGAATGATTTCCTAGAAAATGATGGAGACATGATGTTTATGAGTTTGGAATGACCTCATACTTACTGATATGACCTACCTTATGCCTCCTCTACTCATATGTCTCTGATTCCATAGAAAACCCTAGCTCAGTGGGAGAGGAAATTAGGGTTTAGTGCTTGTGGAAAATGATGACAACGACACCCTTGGAAAAAGACAACTCCCTTTGACATTTGATCAATTGCTGAAGTGGACACTTTTTGTATTTGAAATTTGATGTGTTGGCATGTGGAACTCTGATTTGACAGCCTTGGGAGACTGAGCACTTATTACATTTGAACTAACATAAAATTACATGAATAAAAATAAAATTACATCTTGGAATGAAACACACACTTGAAATCAAATTACAACTTTGGAAACCATCTTGGAGATCATCTTTACATGGTAAAGAGACATTATTGGGATCACTCTAACACTTTCTATTGCCCTTTATTGAAAATGAGACAATGCAATGATTTGACCTAATGAAACCCTAGTGACCTAATGAGAAATGAAAGAAACTAACTTCATGAGTGACTTTGACTAAAAGTGGAATGAGAGAAGACTTGTTTTCAGCATGATGAAGACATAGAAGAGGGTCAGCAGGCATATACTTGTGAAGGAAAATGGGACACTTGACAAGGACAACCACCAGTGGAAAAATTTTATATCATGACCTAATGGAATGATTGAAAATTCTTTAGAGTGGGAAACCTAATATGCACATGAAAAATGTGTTTTGATCCCTGGTGGAAAATTGAAAAATACTGACACTAACATTGGCTTCAGTTGGAGATGGTATCTCCTTGGAGGTGCCAAGAACATCGTAGACCAAGTGCCTATCCATTGGCTATGGAATAAAAAGCTAAAGACTAACTGAATACTGAAAAATTGACTCAATAAACTAACTCAATACTGACTAAAAAAGATGCTCGGAATCGAGGTTACTCAAAAAACCTACTCTAACTGATCCATTCATCACTTAATCAAGTGAAATGGAATAACCAATGCTCCATGTAAGCATTCTAGCTATTATTTGAATTCTCCGCAAGTGCTTGCTTATGAGTAAGAAGAAAGAACTACTAAAAGGCAACTCCCATAAAAACTTGTCAACAGATTTAATCTTGATGAAATTGGAAAGCAGAGCCCACTAGCTGACCTCAAGAATGATGCGAAAGGCTCTTCATAGGAATACATATTGATTTCTAGCCCATCTAATACATTACTTCTCTGCTCTAAGTAGTCTTTGTACCTTGGTTTTAAAATTTTCCTAACATTTGTGCTTTCTTTCTTTGATGACTACAGCAAGTTGACAAAAGGATCTTGAAACTCGTGAATAACTAATTTTTCCTGATGATCAACAAAAAAACAAAAATCTTCTTCATTACTCTCTTGATATGACTGCAAATCTTGGTATGAGCTTTGTAATGAAACACCTACTGAACAATACAATGAAGTTAGCCGTCGGATCAAGTTTATATCAACAATATTTTCAGATTCACAGTTAGCTAATGGAGAAGAACTTTTACTGTAGATATCATCCAACATATCAGCTATTTGGTCATGAAAAACTTGAAAAGACTGTTGAAATGTATCCATCAATTTTAATGAGACTGCATGACACTCTACAGGCTGCTCATCCTTTTCTTTAGAGATATTATGAAAAAAATTCTTTAAAATTGAAATGCTTCAAAACATAGTGGTATAGAATCATATTGCATCATTTCATCATGTGTTTCAACTTCCAAGCCTTCATCTGCAACCTGACATTCAATGGCATTCGGTGGCTACAAATCTGGAGCTAAGGAGGATTCTATGTCGCAAATGATTTTCTTAGCCAATTTAGGAGAATGTTCATCATTTATAGCGTTTACCACTCACTTATCTTCTTTCTTATAGTTTTCTCTTATTTTTGAAAATGAGGAGAAACACAAGGGTAAGGAGCTCTGATAAAAAAATTTGATTATCCTCTTGATTGTCAAGATAAAAACTCAATGAGTGTTGATTTATGATAGCATGAAAGTTATCTCTGATGAACTGAAATGAAGTAAAAAAAAGAGGAAAATATCCTTCACTTACATCCAAATTTTATAGAATTTCCTCATCACTGTCATAGATGATATGCATCAGCTGATCACTGTTTTCGAGCTGCTGAAACTGAACTTCCTCCCACAAACCAACTGCTGATTTCTCTGAAAGATTAGCTTCTGTTTGGATAACATAATCATCATCATACTGATCAAACTTTGGAAAATAATCAATATAAGTAATTTCACCAATCATACACATTATATTATCAGATTGTTTCTCCTCGGATTGATCTACAAATCCATTTTCTGAACTATGGTGGCTGGGATTAGCAGGAAACATTTTAAGGCTTGCAATATCTTATTTTTCTGGGATAAGTGGGTCATGATGATCTTGAATGGAAAATACATCTCTCATGGTGATATTTTGCATCATTTACTCTATTGTACTTACCAAAATGTCGAGCTTTACGTCTGAAGATTTCAGGTGCTCTGTAATGTTCTTCTTCTCTTCTTCCTTCAGCTTTGCCCTTCTAATCAACAGATTAGCCTCTACATCTACTGCATTGTCCTGTATCTCTTCAAGTGTTGTAAGTTTCCTTTCTCTCAGTTAAAACTCCATTTCCGGATCAAAGGCATCCGGGTAATGTAAAAGAGTTGAGCTAGGAGGGGGTCTTACATCAGTAGGTATTGAATAATAGAATTGATTGAATCTAGCTAAAAATTGTTGTATTGTCTCCCCTAGCTGTCTTTTCAGCTGGTCATGCTATTTTAGAATTAGGAAAGGGTTTTTTTTTACCACCCACTTGTCAAGGAAAACTTTGACGAACTAGGGGAAATCAGAGATTCTCGCGGCAGGCAAGTTTTTGAACCAACCCTTCACTTTGCCTTGCAAAGAAAGAGAAAATAGCTTGATACTGACATCCTCTTTGTCAACTTCAAAAAGTTCTAGGAAAGTCTCAAAATTTTGCATATGTCTCTCAGTAGTGATTTTTTCATATTCACCATCAAACTTCGGCAGATATAGGTAATGATTTTCAGGGAAAGCATGGAGTATAGGAGGTAAGTTGAGTGGTTTGTATCGATCTGGAGCATAGGCCAAGTAGCTAGCCCTAATAGGAAAGGAGAGGGATCTCTCCGTAAGGATAAAAACCAAGATGGCTGAGTAAAGAAGATATTAGGCTAGGTATAGTAGCTCGGGGTTTTTATTTGATTTTATAGGATTGTGTTGGATCAAAAGGAGTTAAACAGTCAAGGAAAGAAAAATAGGTCAAAATTTGTAGGGTGTTCTATGGGGCAAGGTAGGCACAGTGATTTAGCACTTTAGGATTTCAATGGGTGGGATGATCAAGACAGGTGAGGAGTTAGAAATAGCATGGTGAAATCATGGTTTCTTTCTAAATTGGAGAAATTACAGACTGTGAATGTCTACCCAAAACATAGCATATGAGAATGGATTTTTCTTATCTAAATTGCATACATTCACTTAGAAGTTATGAAATGATGAAGAAACTTAACAATACATTTCAAAAAATGAAAACAAAAGGAGAAACTGAACTAAACACCATACCACAGGGATCCCATAAAAATAGCTGCAAATTTGATTAATATTTCTGTTCAGAACTAATACAAAGTGTGTCCCTTCAAAGGCCAAGCATCCAACTGAGTCCAACCCTTATTAATGATAAATAAGAAGAAGATATAGACCTAAAAACAACTCACCCTAGCCTCAGGGAGTCGAATCCATGAGATGAGGATCAATTTCCACCAAATGCCGAACAAGAATCTGAAGACTAGGAAGACCCAACAAATTTCCTCTAAAAGAGAGGAAACTCATTCATTTGACCTCTAGAGGACTCAAGCTAATGAATCTACCTACAGTAAACTAATCCTCATCATAATTACATTCATATTTATCAATTACATCTGTGAAAACCCCAACTAGTGAGGTAAAACTCAAAAATTACGTGAAAAACAGAGAAAACTCCAAAACAGACAGAATTTGTCCTATGTGCAGCGCCAAGGAGGAAATAATGGTCCTTCTTGCAGTTCACTTTTGAAGGACTTCGGATGTCCAAATTGAGCTCATGATATCTCATTGGAAATAATGTCCTGTCTACTTTCCAAATATTCTTTTGGTTTCTAATTTGGAGTTTTTTAAGCCCCTCAAAAGTGCAATCTCCCAAGACTACCTCTATGCGCAGCGCCACCCTGAGAAAGAGGCGGAAATATGATTTTTTGGGTGTTTTTGGCCCTTTTTCCCGACTAGTTTTGCTCCAAATGATTAGAAAAACGTATAGGGGGTATTTCCTCATCATCATGAACCCACTGATGTCTTTCATTTTTCCATTGGATGCCCCAAACGAGTGCGTAGCGCCTTTTCAGTGTTTTTTTTTTTTGCCCAAAAAACTCAAAATTTTCCAAAAATTTATAAAATTACTCAAAATTTGTGGGATAAGCCCACAATCACATATCAAGTTGAGCTAAGGAGGCATCATCAAGTATATTTAATTTTTCACCTTCCTTCTTACCCTTTCAGATCTCCTTTAGTTTATCCTTCATCTATTTGACTTTGATATTGCAAATTTTGTTTCGGGTCTGATAATTATGGGCCATTTTCCCGAGCATCTGATTGTCTCTTTTGGCCTTCATTAGAAGCTCCTCCAAGTGAATGTTGACTCTCTCAAGCCACACTTCTCTGTTATCTTCAATATCCTTTACCAACTGTTGTTCAAAGCCCAGACTTTGGGCTTCTTGATTTTCTTTCTCCAATGCTCTTTTGAGGCCTCTTTTCTTTGGCCTTTTCCTGATGTTTTTAGCCTCCCTTGTGTGGCCTTCTCTTTTGTGAAATATCATCTTCCTCAAAATCATCATCACTATGTTCTTCCTCCCTGTAATATTTTTCCTCTCTCTCCATGCTTTTTCTTGGCACTTTGGAAACCCTAGGGGAGATGAAAGAAAATGGAGAGTGACTGAGGGAGTGAAGGGAATGGGAGTAGGGAAGGAAATGATGAAATGATGGCTTTAGGGGATAGGGATAGGGCCACAAAAATTAAGGGAGGTGCGGAAAATTTTTATGAAACCTTGTGAGGTGATGCGAGATGAAAATGAAAATTCAATTACAGGTAAAAGGTATGGGGAAATCTAGGAAAAATAGTGAGATTCCTAGAAATTAGGGTTTTTATGGAAAAGGGTGTAGGGACCTAGGGATGAGGATGTAGGGGTAGGTTTAGTGTCTATAGAGGTATAGGGCGATGTAGTAGGGTTTAGGGACTATCAATTGGGACAAGGAGGGTTTTGGGAAGTTTTTGAGGGGGATGGGGATTTTGGGAGAGGCAAAGGAAAACTACGGTTTCCTTGCAATTTTAGCCAACATAAAACTCACACACAAGCATAAAATGGAGAAAAAGGGAGTTTCAAGGGCTCACTTACTTGTTTTGGAGATGAAGAGGCAACCTTGAGGTGTCTGGATAATTTTGGGAGATGTTTGGCCCTGTACGCAGCGCCACACCCAGGTGCGCAGTGCCCTCTCTCTATGCACAACGCTGTGTAAATTTTCACTAGAAAAAATTCTCTATGCGCAGTGCTAGAGCTCTATACATAGTGCACTGCTCCTATGTACAGTGTCTCACGGCTATGCACAGCACCATCATGAAGGCCACCTTTTAAGGCCTTCATGAAGTCCAAAATGGGTGCATAATAGCTCATTGGAAAGATATTTCTCTTGGATACACAACGGACATATCAAGAACTTAAAATGATCAAGTATAGGCCCTTAAAAATCAATTCTCTCAAGACTGGTCAAAAAGTGAAGAATGGGGGTGCAAAAATGAAGTGTGCTCTTGCAGGAAACTTTTGGAGGCATTCCTCAACTCCAAATGGAGCTCATGATAGCTCATTGGAAATCTATTCCATTCTAGTTGTCATTATAGTTTTCATTCGACTTATCAAGAAAGTCATTTTGACACTCTCACTAGGAGAAAAACAAATTTTCCCAAGGTCACTCCAAGAGTGAAGCAACTCTCCTATGGCAACTGTATTTTTGACATTTATCCCAAACCATGACACATGTGTAAAAACTAAAGGAGTTTTTTCTTCTTGGACCTATGATGGACAAAAAAATCTCTCAATTTTGTCAAATTCATCTTTGTTTGGTAAGAAACATAGTTTGAAGTAAAACTGGCTCTATGAGTGGAAAATGGCTTGACTCTTGGAATGATTTCCTGGAAAATGATGGAGACATGACGTTTATGAGTTTGGAATGACCTCATACTTACTGATACGACCTACCTTATGCTTCCTCTGCTCATATGTCTCTAATTCCATAGCAAACCCTAGCTTAGTGGGAGAGGAAATTAGGGTTTGGTGCTTGTGGAAAATGATGACTTAGGCACCCTTGGAAAAAGACAACTCCCTTTGACATTTGATCAATTGTTGAAGTAGACCCTTTTTATATTTGACACTTGATGTGTTGGCATGTGGAACTCTGATTTGGCAGCCTTGGGAGACTGAGTACTTATTACATTTGAACTGACATAAAATTACACGAATAAAAATAAAATTACATCTTAGAATGAAACTCACACTTGAAATCATCTTGGAGATCATCTTTACATGGTAAAGAGAAATTATTGGGATCACTTTCACACCTTCTGCTGCCCTTTATTGAAAATGAGACAATGCAATGATTTGACCTAATGAAACACTAGTGACCTAATGAGAAATGAAATAAATTGGCTCAATGAGTGACTTTGACTAAAAGTGGAATGAGAGCAGACTTGTTTTCAGCATGATGAAGACATGGAAGAGGGTCAACAGGCATATAAATGTGAAGGAGAATGGGGCACTTGAAAATGAAAACCACCAGTGGAACAATTTTATATCATGACCTAATGGAATGATTGAAAATTATTTAGGGTGGGAAACCTAAGATGCACATGCAAAATGTGTTTTGATCCCTGGTGGAAGTATGAAAAATACTGACACTAACATTGGCTCCATCTGGGAATGGTAGCTCCTTGGAGGTGCCAAGAACACCATAAACCAAGTGTCTATTCGTTGGGTATGGAATCAAAAGCTAAAGACTAACTAAATATTGAAAAATTGACTCAATAAACTGACTCAAGACTAACTCAAGACTGACTAAAAAATATGCACGGAATTGAGCTTATTCAAAAAACCTACTCTAACTGATCCATTCATCACTTGATCAAGTGAATTGGAACAACCAATGCAACCATGTAAGCATTCTAGCTACTGTTTGAATTCACTGCAAGTGCTTGCTTATGAGCAAGAAGAAATAACTATGTTGGCTCGAGGGGTCCTGACCCAGGTTCGAATGTTCAAGGTTTTCCAACAAACCCCTATACTACTGGCCCTTTTGGCAGTGACTTGCTGCCACATGCCAAAGTCTGACCCGAAGTAGTATGGGTGGGTGTTGGAACCAGGTTTCTGCACCCTAGGAGAGGGTAGGTAAGTCAAGTAGAGTTGCGTTTACCCTTATTGTGACTAGATCCAGTATCACAGAGCCTATATTCCCTTTGCATCCACATGCGTAACAACAATATTACTCACAGAAATCAACAGATCAAGAATTCATATAACAATACACAGTTATTTCATATATTCTTGTATGAAGCAAGTAGAAAAAACCCAGATTGTGGCATAAATAAGTACACAATTATGTTCGCAACTTAAACCAATAACGTAGTAGCATATACTAAGTAATCAAGACGTCACAAATACATATCACAGTAATTCCAGTGGATTCAGATAGGAAACAATACTTCCGCATTCATTAATCTTTCTGATCTACTTACAAAACCCATAAACCCAACCTGCGCACATAGCAGCAGGGTCCGCACATAGCAGGACAGAGGCCCTCCGTACACACAGCAGCAGGAGTCCTTACCCAAAAACCCTAACTAGATCTATCAATTCGCACTTAGCAACAATCTCTTATCATTCTTAGCTTGTCCTACAACTCAAAAAGGTTCAACTACTTATACTATTTTAGCCTATGCATCCAATGGTTCGCAAAATATGGTTTGCGGACTCTTGGTCTACCCTTGACCCACTTACAATGCTTTAGGGGCTCTGACCCACCCCAAAACCCCTGCATTAGACTAAATATAATCAAAATTATACAAAGTGGACCAGTTTCGCAGCTTTGTAGGAGACCCTGTTCCAACAGTCCCCCAACACAATCTTGTGACTCGTCCCGAGTCACTGTGTTGGTAGGTTCATCATCTGCATCTTCACAGCTGCTCCAACCCTGTATTCATTTGATCCAATATGGTTTGAGTGGACTAACATTGACATATCTTGGCAGTACATCGTTGCGCAGGGTAGCCAACCAAACAGATCCTCCATCTGGGATTTCCTTAACAATATAGGGACCAAGTCAGTGCTGCCGGAACTTCCCTAGATTTTTCGCAAACTAGCTATCATATAAGAGGACCAATTCATCCTACGCGAAGGTTTTTTGGTGAATATTTCAATCATTCCAGGCATTATCGCGGGCCTTCTGCACCTATTAATGGAAATTAGCCAGGAACTGATCTTCCTCCAAAGCCATGAGCTATGCTAAGTGCTCCTCCATGATGTCATGGTCTGCCATGTTCGTAACTACAGCGATACACAGACTAGGAATAATGTACTCCATTGGCATAATGGCCTCCTTGCCATACACCATCCTAATAGGAGTTTTCCTAGTTATATTTTTGCAGGTGGTTCGGTAATCCCAATGAACCGATGGGATGCGTATGTCCCAATCGCTGCGAACGACATTGCAGACCTTTGTCAGTGCTTGCTCCAATATTTTGTTAAAGGCTTCAACCACACCATTTTCCTGTGGGTGATACGGTGTGCTTTTTGCATGATGGATTCGGAAATCCGTGGTCGAAGCCTGGGTTTTTTCGTTAACGAAGTGTGTACCCCTGTCGCTCATGAGGATCTTCGAACACCCAAATCTGGTCAAGATCTGTTCAAAAATAAAATGTGCAGCGGTGTCCACAGTACAAACCTTTACTGCTTGTGCTTCAGCCCACCTAGTTACATAATCAGTGGCAGTAATAATGTAGCGCGCTTCCGTCTTCTTTCCTGGTGGGTTGATAGGTCCTATGAAATCGATGGCTGACTTATCGAATGCTTGTAGAGCCATTTGCGGTTGAAGGGGAATTTCATCCCTGTGGGATGGCCTCCCTATTCGTTGGCATGTATCACGGGCTTTACAATGATCATGGGCATCACGACGCAGGGTAGGCCACCATAACCCATCCCTCAAAACCTTTTGCGTCGTTGCTTTCCCTGCGTAGTGACCTCCTGCTACTCCGTCATGAGCTTCTACCAATATAGCGTGCCTTTCATGCTCCAGAACATATCTCCATAATACTTCATCCACTCCCATCTTATATAACTGACCTGCAATGATGGTAAAATTTGCTGCTCAAGCAACTAGCTCTTTCTTCTGTTGCACTGAATACTTGTAATATTCCTTTTTAGGAATTTCAGCAATATCTCTAATGAGGATGTTGTATAAGGAAACCAGTGCAAGAATAACGTATTCCAGGGCTAGGATCCTCTAAAATATGTTTTATGTAGCTTAAATATATAATGGCATCAGAAACAAATAACTCTAGCTACATTAAATAGATCTCCCCAACTCAAATATGCTAAAAAGCGTCACAACTGCAGTACATCATAAAATAGAAATGCCAGAAGCAGCAACAGCATTATTTTTATTATGAAAACTACAGAAATAGATGGATTAACATATATCTAGAGCTTTCATTCATCATAATATCAGAAATGAGATGATTGACCTCTTTTATAGACACATTAGGACCCCCCCCCCACCCCCCCGCAAGGGTTTCTAGCAAAATAGCAACACAAGATACAACACTGCAGAGAATAACGCTGTACCCAGCAACTTTGTATTGAGAAATATATGATATGCTCAAAAAGGGACACAAAATAAAAGAATTGGCTCAAGGCCTCCCTCAATAGAACTCTTGGAGTGGAAATCACCTCCTCTTCTGAAATAAGCTCAAATGGATAGATACATTCCCAGCTACTGTAGCTACTGCATAAATAACGCACTCACTAGAAGTGATTGCGCTGTCAAGGTTAGAGGATGGCTTTCCTTGAGATATTTGATGAGAATGGAACTCAAGACCTCCTCCTTAGATCTCCCAATCAGCTACAACAATGATGAAACTAGAATTCCCGCATGAGAACTCTTGCACTAAACAGTGCTGCAACTCCAGCTAAACAGCTAAAGCTTGCAATCAGTCATAAGGCTGAAACAAGAAGTATGTATGAATGAATCCTCTTTCTGTTATCCCTTCCTTTTTATCCTAAGTGAGCTTCTCCATCTCGGGCCCCACTCATTGGTGATGTAGCTTCCTTGAGAAGTTTCCTCCTTCAAAAATGTGCTGCCCTAATGGCTTTCCCTCCCTTGTGACAGCGTTGGTTGACTTGGTCAACTATAGCTAGCTCCTTGCTTTTGCTCCTCTTCACACTCAAGTGGCTTTATTTTATCCTCCTACCTTAATCCCTTTTCACACTGGGATAAATTTTATTGTGTTTCCTACTTCTTATTTCAAAAATGGAGCAATTATAATGTTCCAAGTAGCAATGGCTAATTGGGAACATTATAGTCGTCCCCACTCAAAAGTTCCTTGCCAACAAGCAACAGTAAAGAAGGATGCTGCAAGATCTTTTCTCCCTCCCAAGTGGCATCCTCATCTGGTATATTCCTCCATCGAATCAGATATTCTTTGATGACTTTATTTCTCAACTGCCTCTCCCTTGTGTCTAAGATTGCTTCTGGCTGCAAGATCAAATGACCCTCATCATCAATAGGAGGAAGTTATATGTTGGAAACTACATTCCTCCCAATGGCCTTCTTGAGGCAAGATACATGGAAGATATTGCGGATCTTTCTCCCCTTAGGAAGCTCTAGCTCATAAGCTACCTTACCGATACATCTGTTCACCTTGTATGGCCCATAGAAACGTGATTTGAGCTTTTCATCTCCCTTCACCTTGAGTGTGGACTGTTTGTAAGGCTGAAGGCGTAGGTAGACAAGATCCCCCACCTCAAACTGTCTCTATATCTAACCATGGTCTGCATACATCTTTTGCTAGTTCTGAGCAGTGGCAACGTTATCTTTCAGGGCCCTGAGTATGTCCTGGTTCTCTTGAATCCAATCCCTTGCCCTTTGAGCTTTACTTGCCCCAAACATAACATCAGCAAATGAAATTGCCTCATATCCATATAAGGCTCGGAATGGAGTCATGCCAATAGAGATATGGTGAGTAGTGTTGTAACAATACTCCCCCAAGTGGACCTACCACAACCAAGGTTTCTGTTGCCCTGCCACATAGTTCCTCAAGTAGCCTTCTAGCCACTTGTTCACTATCTCAGTCTGCTCATCAGTTTGGGGGTGATAGCTGGTGCTGGGGGTCAAATCAGTTCCCACTAACTGGAAACGTTCCTGCCAAAAGCCACCCATGAAGCGGTTGTCCCAATCACTCACTATGGTCCTAGGGAGACCATGGAGTCTGAATACATCTCTGAAGAAGAGCTCAACTACTTGTGAAGCAGTATAATGTGCAGAAATGGCAAAGAAATGAGAGTACTTTGTTAGTCTATCAACAAAAACAAAGATACAGTCCTTACCCTGCACTGTCGGTAAGCCGGTGATGAAGTCCATAGAGATACTTTCCCACTTCCCATCTGGAATAGGTAGTGGTTGCAGCAACCCAGCAGGATAAGTGTGCTCTCCCTTATTCTATTGGCAAGTGGTGCATTCCTTGACATGCCGAAGCACATCCTCCTTGAGACCTTTCCATGAGAATCTCTCCCTGATAGATCTGTAAGTTTTTGTGAAACCTTGAGTCTCGACAAGTGGTGAATCATGTGAGGCTAATAAGATCTTCTCATTGAGCTTAGAATTCTTAGCCAAGTAGATCTGATCCTTTTAATAGATAACCTCATCCATTACTCTAAATCTCTCATCTGCTACCACCCCATCAATTATCCCACATGCAAATTCATATTTGGAGTACTCAACTAAGAGTTGAGCCTTCCAATCCGTGTCCATGCCCCTCAAGGACAGTGTTGTAGGTCTCCTGGAAAGTGCATCAGCTACTATATTGCTCTTGCCCTTGACATATTCTATGTCAAAGTCATAAGCCTGGATTTTTCTCACCCACTTATGTTATCTCTCCTGAAGCTGCCTCTGCTCAAGAAAGAATCTAAGGCTGTTGTGATCGGTCTTCACCTTGAACTTATTCCCCACCAAATATTTCCGGAATTTGGCCAATGCATGCATGATAGCCAACATTTATTTATCGTATATGGGGTATAGCCTCTCATGAGGGAGAAAATTCCTGCTCTCAAAGGCTATAGGATGCCCTCCTTGCATCAAGACTGCCTAATACCTTCACCTGATGCATCACATTCTAGCACAAAAGGTTGAGAGAATTCAGGTAAAACCAAAACATGAAAACTACTCATTACCTCTTTGAGCTTATCAAAAGCCCTCTGCGCTATAGGTGTCCAATGGAAATCCCCCTTATTTTTCAAGTCTTTAAGTGGTGCTACTAATTGTGAAAACCCTTTCACAAACTTCCGATAATAAGTGCATATGCCCATAAACCCTCTGAGTTCTGTAACATTCCTAGGTTTAGGCCAATCTCTGATAGCCTGAATCTTTTCCTCATGTACCCTTACTCCATGCATTCCTATGATGTGCCCCAAATACAACATCTCTGTGAGGCCAAATTCACATTTGGAGAGCTTGGCATAGAATTGTTGCTAATTGAGGATATGTAAGACTGTCTCAATATACTGCAAGTGCTCCTCCCAAGTGCGGTTGTAGATCAGAATATCTTCAAAGAAGACCAATACAAACTTCCTCAAATGACCCCGGAAGATATGGTTCATGTTGAGCCCTAGAATTTACTTCTCTTTTACAAACCTTCACTTCATTCATCATTCTTTTATCACTTCATAAGCCTAAAATCAATGAAGGATGATTAGGATTGCTTAAAGGTTACATGCAATTGATTAACATATTGTATTTTCATGATTTTTGTTGTTTTAATAATTTTCTGCAAAATAGCTACAAAATACAGGCGTTCCGTAGCTGACCACGCGTTCCGCAGCTATTTTAGAGTTTAAATGGGTTACAAGTGTCGTCTAAAGGAAAAACGCATATGGGAAAATTCTACAGCACTCCCTCATCATTTTTTGCTCTCCACAAAGTCTGAGTTCGAATCTCCAAGCGGTTATGCACGTGGAAGAGATTAAAACTGAGCAGCAATTTCCTATCAGGACACGGACTCCACATAAAGAACGAGGCCTTCAATAAGAGTTTCAATTTGATTAGAAGTGGGAAAGACACTTATCCCTTTATTTTCTCAAGATTAGTTATGTAATCTTATTATAAGTATGACTCGGGAGACCGAGAAACGCTGGTTAGATTTTGTGTTTGACTGCTAGATTTCAGAAGTACGAAAACACTCTGTTTTGAAGTAATTTCTCTTTTAATGAAAGAAGCATCATTTTATTGAAAGCGCTGAGTCAATCTTGAAGTAGATTTTGCGTGCTACTCCAGTGGTAGAGGGCCCCTGCTACCTGAGCAGCTTTGTTTATATGGCTTAGATAAGTATTTTAGTTTTGTTTTTTAATTTCTAGCTTAAGCAAGTTTTTGAAGTTTATGTTTCATATTTGTTTACATTAATCATCACAGCTAGACTTACTCTTATAAACTCTTCCAAAATATCATCACGATGAATAAGGCATAGCTGTGGTGTTGTATATTTTAGTTGCATTTCCTTTCGAATTTTATGATTTATGCTTGTTTACACTAAGTGTCACAGCCGGTCTTACTCTTACAAACTCTTCCAAAACATCATTAACAACGAATAAGAAACAGCTGTGGTGTCTTAGATTCTAGTTGTATTTGCTTTCAGTCTTATGTTTATGTTCAATTGCATTGAATAATACAGCCATACTTGTTTTACAAACTCTTCCAAAATATCATTTCTATTGAACGAGATGGACTGTAGAATTCCATAGATTAGTTGCATGTTAATTTAGTTACAGCACTCTGGAGGTAGATTGCGTTTAGTTCAGCTCTGTCACTACATTTCAAGTTTGATAATGGCTTTTTAGTTTAACATTGTTCACTGTATTCCAAGTAGACTAGTAGCACTCTAGTTTAGTCTTAGCTCACTATATTAGCATTCCAGTTTAGTTGTTATCCATTGCATTTTAAATTGCATTAGTTGTTAAATTAAATACCACGGTCTTCATTATTTACAAAACTTCTTTTGTTCCAACTTCATATAAATACATAATCATCTGGACAGAAGCTAGTATCAATCTAAGGCCTGGAGTATTTTGCAACCTTTTTACCATTTCACAAACAAGCCTTTTCTCAAAGACTATTCTAAAAAGGAAATCTATAACTTTTGAGTGAGGCCTAGTGATGTTAAATTGAGTTGCAGAACATAATTAGAAGCTAGTTTAGAGTAGAAATCTTATTATGCTACAAATGTTCTTTTCCAAATATGTTCAATAAACCTTTAACCATGGATGAGATGTTGTAACATTGTAAGTTGATTGTTTGATTGTTTAATTAGGAGAACTTCATTTATACTTAGCTTGTCCACTTCTCAAGCTCTTCCAACACATCTTTAATGAATGAATTGGATAAGTTCAAGTTCATGTTGTGATTTATTTCCTTGTAATGAAGTCATTATCAAGCTTTGCATTTGTTTTTTTCCATCCATAGTTTAGGCTTTGTTCTGTTTTAACACAACCAATAGCTTCTTTTCACCAGCATTTAGTTCTTTCCCTTTTCAAATATAAAACCATAAAACCAAAAACATCAGAAAACACTAAACACAACGTAGTGAGAAACAAATACCTAGGCACATACAGTGCACCACACTTCAGCAGTTTACTAACCCTGGTTGACAATTAATGAATTCAATTTAGGAACACTAAGTTGAGCACAAACATTTTGGCGCCGTTTCCGGGGAAGTGTAACTAGGTATCCTTATTTCTTACATTCAAAAAAAAAAAAAACAAAAACAATAACAAAAACTTCAATAACCTACCACACCCACTATATCATGTGGTGCAATAAGAACCACACATCCACATCATGAATTCATATTTTTGCAGGTAGAAGAAGAGGTGACATAGGAGGTTGAAGAAATGGATGGAGATGATGAAAATGAGGAAGATCCTTTTGGATTTCCCATTCAAGAAACTGATATCAACGTTCAAATAAAGAACATCCATCCATATGTACTTCCTAACTTCAAAGGTATGAGATCAGAAGACCCGGAAACCTTTCTTTTTGAATTTGAAATAATTTGTAGATCTTATGGCTACTCATTGCACATGCAAAAATTGAACTTGTTTCCGGCAACATTGAAGGATAGAGCTCTTAGATGGTTCATGACTTTAGGAACAAATTCTATAAGGACATGTGATGATATGAAAAGAGTATTTTCGGAAAAATATAAAGGCTATTGCATGCACCATGACCTTACAAATGAAGTCTTTAAGATGAACCAAAAAGAGGATGAAAGCCTAGAAGATTTAGTGGAGAGATTTACTTATAATATCAAAAGATCTAAATTGCATAATTTAGGATCAGATGCATTAAAAACTCTCCTACTAAATGCTATAAAGGATGAATGGATTGATCTTCTTAATCTTGTGGGAAAAGGAGATGTCTATCAATTCCCATTTCAAGAAATTTGTGAACTATGCAAGAACATATCAAGAGGAAAAGCAAAGTGTGTAAGATCCCCTCAAGATCCATTTATGGCAATAGTAAGTAAGTCAGCATCAAGATTGGTAAGACAAACTGAACCTAACAATTTGCTAAACATTCTTGGTAATTTAAATGAACAACTGACATGCTAAGAATGCAAAGCAAGCAAAAAGTTGCTTCATTCATATTTTGCCCTAAATGTAGAAAGAAACATGCTTTGCAGGAATGTCCACTTGATAACATTAAAATGTGTAAAATTTGTACAGGATCACATACTACTGAAGATTGCCCATCATTACCAGGGTTGAAGGCAATTTACCAGAAGAATAATGGAGCAAATCAAGCACAAGAGCAACTTTGTTATGTAGCTCCAAGAGGACTATGGCAGCCTCATCAACCCAATATGATGCAAAATCCTTATGCACATTTTCAAGGTTATGCACAACAATCTCAAGGTAATTGGAAAACACCCTTTCCTTGGCAACCTTGGGCATCTCAATCCCAACCTCAAAACCAACCTTGGAAACCTTGGCCATCTCAATCCCAACCTCAAAACCAATCTTGGCAACAAAGTTGGCAAAGGCCCTATAAAGGAAATCCACCATATCCTCAATCTTTCCTTCTCTATCCTCAATACCATCATCAATGTTATTCATACCATTCGCCTCCACTAAATCATCAATATCACCCTCATTTGACCTCAATTCAACCTTTCCCATTACCATCCACACAAACACCCCAAAGATTCCCCACTCCATTACCTGCACAACCATTTCATATCCCCAACAATAAAACACCTCAATCAACTTACAAGTTTGAGGTATTGCAAAATTATTCACCAGCTATCATTGAAGAACAACAACTAGAAGAAGAAGACTCAGATAAGGTCCAAGAATCATGGATGTCTGTTGATAAAGAGAAGTTATTAGAACCAGAGATTGAAAAGTCTCATGCATGCCTATCACCAAATTCTATGAATAAAGATCACATCTCCGAAGACTTGCATTTCATGATAGAGGAAAGACAAGGAAGACAAGATTACATTAAATCTTTGTTCAAGTCAGTCATTGGATCCCAATGCTCAATTATTCAATATCTTCTGACATCATCTAAATCAATACAGTTGGCATCTCATATACAGGTACATGTCAAAGAATATCTTTCAAACCTGCATATGAGTTTATCTATCATCTTGTTATAGACATGGTTTCACTGGAAGTATTCATATACTTGAACAAGATTTTCTTTTTCAAGTAGAGTAGGACATAATAAAAAAATAAAAAATAAAAAGAGTAGAGAAAAAAAATAAGTCCTATTGTGAAAACCAGCTTGCTGGCGCAATTGGACATGAGCTTTGCTTGAAAACCAGGCAACTGGCGAGCAAAGTTCACAATAAGTTCTGCAATTTCATGATGGTTTCAATCTTTCATGGTTCTTCAAATAATTCTTGGTTCTATGCCCGAGTTGGATGATGTGGAATTCCTTAAGGTCCACCTTCCAACAGATCTTGTCCCATCGACCTCAACACTTTATTTGGGATCAAGATTAGAGATTATTTGAAGTGCCTTGGAGCTTGCATTCATCAATGGCAAGCCTCCTCTTTGATAACAATGGGAATACAACAATGTCTCTTGATTGTCAAATCTTGCAGGCGACTCGACTTCGACACATTCATTCGTCCCTGTCAAGATGCACTGAGGTACCTTGACACTCATTTACATTATCGGTGAGTTGTCTCGCATTGGTTAACGATTTTCATTATTGATCGGTAATCCAATAATTTCTTCCCATGTTCTACTTCGACACATTTATTCGCATGGTAAGAATTGTACCATGAATGTTGGCTTTGATGAAGACTAATGGTTTTATGGAATCAACAACAACTTGCAGCAGTACATTTTATTAGTTTCTTGTAGTAGCATGTTCATATTTTTTTCAATTCAATAACGGCTGCGGAAAGTGGTAGTTTCTACAGCTATTGCTGTAGCAGCCTGTTTTTTTTTTTTGCAACTTTTTCCAGAAGGAAGTTTTGGCACAATTGTTGCAAGAGATTGGAGCAGAAATAAAAAATTATGAGCTTCTGCGTTTTCTCAAAATATGATAAATTGAGTAATACGCGGACAGAATTTGAAAAAAAACAATTTTTAAGGGCATTTCAGAAGGGTTTTTCAGGCAGATTTTCAATTTTCAGTATTATGGACAGAATAGGACAGATTTCAGTATTTTTACACATAAGCGCCTTTTCTTCATCAAAATGAAATTTTAGAAGCATGTGGCAGTAGAGAAGGTAAAAATACACAGTTTTCATTTTGAATCACTCAATTCGGCCTTGAAATGAGTTCGTGGCGTACTTTTTTTGTTGCAAGATCGGGCAAAATGAAGGGTGAAACAGGGCAGAAATTGATTTTATCATAACTTTCAAACCGTGCATCCGTTGGTCTTGAAATTTTTATGGAAAATGAATTGAGGAAGGTGAATAAACACAGAAAATTTCAGAAAATTTCAGTGTGTATTCTTCAAGAAATTAGCCACTTTCACCTACAGCCATTTCTCATTTTTTGGGAGATCCGTGCAACCAATGGCAGAAATTTTCCGTCAGAAGATGCATAATAATATTGGTAACAACCTCAGAAAATTTCAGGGAAGTCTGATGTACCATTTGAAAGAAATTGTAAAATTCATTTCATTCTACAATTCCACTCCATCTCACTCCACTTTCACTCCATCTCACGCCATTTTCATTCCATTTCACAAGTCATATTTCACTTTCACTCCATTACATTTCACATCCATATTCCATAGCCATATATCATTTCTTTTTACAGATTGCATGTTGCAGCCACATCTTATTCAGCAGTTCTGACACAGTTGTACAACCTACAAAGAGATGATGATTACAAGAAATTGAAGGATTCTATTTTGAAGATCAACATGCTAAAAGGGGACCAAAGGAACAACATCAAGCACAGCAATTAACAAGGTCAAAATTCTGAGGTAAATTGTGAAAATTATTTTAATAGCAAAAATTTAAAACATGAAATAGATACAATGTGTATAATCATATGTTTCCTAAACAACCTATCATTCGAATTGATTAACATATCTTGGCCATATCCCTTATCCAACAGTCCAACCTACTATTCCACATCTCCTTAAGATTGTATCATTCACTTATTTCACCACAAGTTCATCATAAATCCTCCATCAGATCCATAGCCACTTCATTTTCCCTTATAGCTTAATTACCTCCATCCATTCACCTCCATTACACTTTGCAGCCAATCCATCTCTAAGTGTAGAAAGGTAATTATGAGGGTGAAGCATCATTCTTCAACTAATCCATCTTCAGACACAGAGATACAGTTTCAAAATAAAGCATTAGACTCTGTAGTCAATCTAGCTTCAAGCATAGAAAAGTAATTCTGAAAGGAAGATAATCTGCATAGAGGAGGAATGTGGCTAATTGTCAGGACAGAATCAGTTGAAGTCAAGTATTTGGAAGGATATCCACAAGTCAAGGAGCTACTACAATAAGAAGGGAGGCTAAATTTTATAGAGAAATTTGATGGCTTCCATAAGGAGATTATAAAATCTTTTGATGGAGCAGAAGAAGAAAATCTGACATGGTTATTGAAAATAAAATTGACACTCCACTACAAGAGGAAGATGAAGAACTAATTTCTGAAAAGTTAACAGAGATTAGAAAATAGATTAGGGCCAAAAGAAGCAGAAAGATAAGGTTGGATGTTTTAACAGAGGTTTCAGAGCACATGGAATAAGTTTTGATGAAATTGCATGAGGACATGCAATAGTCTTGCAGTGGGGGTATGTTGAGCTCTAGAATTGCCTTCTCTTTTACAAACCTTCACTTCATTTCATCATTCTTTTATTACTTCATAAGCCTAAAATCAATGAAGAATGATTAGGATTGCTTAAAGGTTACATTCAATTGATTAACATATTGTATTTTCATGATTTTTGTTGTTTTAATAATTTTCTGCAAAATAGCTACAGAATACAGGCGTTCCATAGCTGATCATGCGTTCTGCGGCTATTTTAGAGTTTAAATGGGTTACAGGTGTCGTCTGAAGGAAAAACGCATATGGGAAAATTCTACAACACTCCCTCATCATTTTTTGCTCTCCACGAAGTCTGAGTTTGAATCTCCAAGCGGTTATGCACGTGGAAGAGATTAAAACTGAGCAGCAGTTTCCTATCAAGACACGGACTCCACATAAAGAACGAGGCTTTCAATAAGAGTTTCAATTTGATTAGAAGTGGGAAAGACACGTATCCCTTTATTTTCTCAAGATTAGTTATGTAATCTTATTATAAGTATGACTCGGGAGACCGAGAAACGCTGGTTAGATTTTGTGTTTGACTGCTAGATTTTAGAAGTACGAAAACACTCTGTTTTGAAGTAATTTCTCTTTTAATGAAAGAAGCATCATTTTATTGAAAGCGCTGAGTCAATATTGAAGTAGATTTTGCGTGCTAATCCAGTGGTAGAGGGCCCCTGCTACCTGAGCAGCTTTGTTTATATGGCTTAGATAAGTATTTTAGTTTCGTTTTTTCATTTCTAGCTTAAGCAAGTTTTTGAAGTTTATTTTTCATATTTGTTTACATTAATCATCACAGCTAGACTTACTCTTATAAACTCTTCCAAAATATCATCACGATGAATAAGGCATAGCTGTGGTGTTGTAGATTTTAGTTTCATTTCCTTTCGAATTTTGTGATTTATGCTTGTTTAGACTAAGTTTCACAGCCGGTCTTACTCTTACAAACTCTTCCAAAACATCATTAACAACGAATAAGAAACAGCTGTGGTGTCTTAGATTCTAGTTGTATTTGCTTTCAGTCTTATGTTTATGTTCAATTGCATTGAATAATACAGCCATAGTTTTTTTACAAACTCTTCCAAAATATCATTTCTATTGAACGAGATGGACTGTAGAATTCCATAGATTAGTTGCATGTTAATTTAGTTACAGCACTACGGAGGTAGATTGCATTTAGTTCAGCTCTGTCACTACATTTCAAGTTTGATAATGGCTTTTTAGTTTAACATTGTTCACTGTATTCCAAGTAGACTAGTAGCACTCTAGTTTAGTCTTAGCTCACTATATTAGCATTCCAGTTTAGTTGTTATCCATTACATTTTAAATTGCATTAGTTGTTAAATTAAATACCACGGTCTTCATTATTTACAAAAATTCTTTTGTTCCAACTTCATATTAATACATAATCATCTGGACAGAAGCTAGTATCAGTATAAGGCCTGGAATATTTTACAACTTTTTTACCATTTCACAAACAAGCTTTTTCTAAAAGACTATTCTAAAAAGGAAATCTATAACTTTTGAGTGAGGCCTAGTGGTGTTAAATTGAGTTGCAGAACAGAATTAGAAGCTAATTTAGAGTAGAAATCTTATTATGCTACAAATGTTCTTTTCCAAACATGTTCAATAAACCTTTAACCATGGATGAGATGTTGTAACATTGTAAGTTGATTGTTTGATTGTTTAATTAGGAGAACTTCATTTATACTTAGCTTGTCCATTTCTCAAGCTCTTCCAACACATCTTTAATGAATGAATTGGATAAGTTCAAGTTCATGTTGTGATTTATTTCCTTGTAATGAAGTCATTATCAAGCTTTGCATTTGTTGTTTTCCATCCATAGTTTAGGCTTTGTTTTGTTTTAACACAACCAATAGCTTCTTTTCACCAGCATTTAGTTCTTTCCCTTTTCAAATATAAAACCATAAAACCAAAAACATCAAAAAACACTAAACACAACGTAGTGAGAAACAAATACCTAGGCACATACAGTGCACCACACTTCAGCAGTTTACTAACCCTGGTTGACAATTAATGAATTCAATTTAGGAACACTAAGTTGAGCACAAACATTTTGGCGTCGTTGCCGGGGAAGTGTAACTAGGTAACCTTATTTCTTACATTCAAAAAAAAAAAAAAACAAAAACAAAAACTTCAATCACCTACCACACCCTCTATATCATGTGGTGCATTAAGAACCACACATCCACATCATGAATTCATATTTTTGCAGGTAGAAGAAGAGGTGACAAAGGAGGTTGAAGAAATGGATGGAGATGATGACAATGAGGAAGATCCTTTTGGATTTCCCATTCAAGAAATTGATATCAATATTCAAATGAAGAACATCCATCCATCTGTACTTCCTAACTTCAAAGGTATGAGATCAGAAGACCCGGAAACCTTTCTTTTTGAATTTGAAATAATTTGTAGATCTTATGGCTACTCATTGCACATGCAAAAATTGAACTTGTTTCCGGCAACATTAAAGGATAGAGCTCTTAGATGGTTCATGACTTTAGGAACAAATTCTATAAGGAAATGGGATGATATGAAAAGAGTATTTTTGGAAAAATATAAAAGCTATTTCATGCACCATGACCTTAGAAATGAAGTCTTTAAGATGACCCGAAAAGAGGATGAAAGCCTAGAAGATTTAGTGGAGAGATTTACTTACAATATCAAAAGATCTAAATTGCATAATTTAGGATCAGATGCATTAAAAACTCTCCTACTAAATGCTATAAAGGATGAATTGATTGATCTTCTTAATCTTGTGGGAAAAGGAGATGTCTATCAATTACCATTTCAAGAAATTTGTGAACTATGCAAGAACATATCAAGAGGAAAAGCAAAGTGTGTAAGATCCCTTCAAGGTCCATTTATGGCAAAAGTAAGTAAGTCAGCATCAGGATTGGTAAGTCAAACTGAACCTAACAATTTGCTAAACATTCTTGGTAATTTAAATGAACAAAATGACATGCTAAGAATGCAAAACAAGCAAAAAGTTGCTTCATTCATATTTTGCCCTAAATGTAGAAAGAAACATGCTTTGCATGAATGTCCACTTGATAACATTAAAATGTGTAAAATTTGTGCAGGATCACATACTACTGAAGATTTCCCATCATTACCAGGGTTGAAGGCAATTTACCAAAAGGATAATGGAGCAAATCAAGCACAAGAGCAACTTTCTTATGTAGCTCCAAGAGGACTATGGCAGCCTCATCAACCCAATACGATGCAATATCCTTATGCACAGTATCAAGGTTATGCACAACAATCTCAAGGTAATTGGAAAACACCCTTGCCTTGGCAACCTTGGGCATCTCAATCCCAACCTCAAAACCAACTTTGGAAACCTTGGCCATCTCAATCCCAACCTCAAAACCAATCTTGGCAACAAAGTTGGCAAAGACCCTATAAAGGAAATCCACTTTCTCCTCAATCTTTCCCTCTCTATCCTCAATACCATGATCAATGTTATCCATACCATTTACCTCCACTACAACATCAATATCACCCTCATTTGACCTCAATTCAACCTTTCCCATTACCATCCACACAAGCACCCCAAAGGTTCCCCACTCCACTACCTGCACAACCATTTCATATCCCCAACAATAAAACACCTCAATCAACTTACAATTTTGAGGTATTGCAAAATGATTCACCAGCTATCATTGAAGAACAACAACCAGAAGAAGAAGACTCAGATAAGGTCCAAGAATCATGGATGTATGTTGATAAAGAGAAGTTATTAGAACCAGAGATTGAAAATTCTCATGCATGCCTATCACCAGATTCTATGAATAAAGATCACATCTCCGAAGACTTGCATTTCATGATAGAGGAAAGACAAGGAAGACAAGATTACATTGAATCTTGGTTCAAGTCAGTCATTGGATCCCAATGCTCAATTATTCAATATCTTCTGACATCATCTAAATCAAGACAGTTGGCATCTCATATACAGGTACATGTCAAAGAATATCTTTCAAACCTGCATATGAGTTTATCTATCATCTTGTTACGGAAATGGTTTCACTGGAAGTATTCATATATTTAAACAAGATTTTCTCTTTCAAGTAGAGTAGGACATAATAAAAAAATAAAAAGAGTAGAGAAAAAAAATAAGTCCTATTGTGAAAACCAGCTTGCTGGCGCAATTGGACATGAGCTTTGCTTGAAAACCAGGCAACTGGCGAGCAAAGTTCACAATAAGTTTTGCTATTTCATGATGGTTTCAATCTTTCATGGTTCTTCAAATCATTCTTGGTTCTATGCTCGAGTTGGATGATGTGGAATTCCTTAAGGTCCACCTTCCAACAGATCTTGTCCCATTGACCTCAACACTTTATCTAGGATCAATATTAGAGATTATTTGAAGTGCCTTGGAGCTTGCATTCATTAATGGCAAGCCTCCTCGTTGATAACAATGGGAATACAACAATGTCTCTTGATTTTCAAATATTGCAGGCGACTCGACTTCGACACATTCATTCGTCCCTGTCAAGATGCACTGAGGTACCTTGACACTCATTTACATTATCGGTGATTTGTCTCGCATTGGTTAACGATTTTCATTATTAATCGGTAATCCAATGATTTCTTCCCATGTTCGACTTCGACACATTTATTCGCATGGTAAGAATTGTACCATGAATGTTGGCTTTGATGAAGACTAATGGTTTTATGGAATCAACAACAACTTGAAGCAGTACATTTTATTAGTTTCTTGTAGCAGCATGTTCATATTTTTTTCAATTCAATAACGGCTGCGGAAAGTGGCAGTTTCTACAGCTATTGCTGTAGCAGCCTGTTTTTGTTTTTTGCAACTTTTTCCGGAAGGCAGTTTTGGCGCAATTGTTGCAAGAGATTGGAGCAGAAATAAAAAATTATGAGCTTCTGGGTTTTCTCAGAATATGATATATTGAGTAATGCGTGGACAGAATTTGAAAAAAACAATTTTTAAGGGCATTTCAGAAGGGTTTTTCAAGCAGATTTTCAATTTTCAGCATTATGGATGGAATAGGACAGATTTCAGTATTTTTGCACAGCAGCACCTTTTCTTCATCAAAATGAAATTTTTGAAGCATGTGGCAGTAGAGAAGGTAAAAATACACAGTTTTCATTTTGAATCACTCAATTCGGCCTTGAGATGAGTTCGTGGCGTACTTTTTTTGTTGCAACATTGGGCAGAATGAAGGGTGAAACAGGGCAGAAATTGATTTTATTATAACTTTCAAACCGTGCATCCGTTGGTATTGAAATTTTTATGTAAAATGCATTGAGGAAGGGTGAATAAACACAGAAAATTTCAAAAAATTTCAGTGTGTATTCTTCAAGAAATTAGCCACTTTCACCTACAACCATTTCTCATTTTTTGGGAGATCCGTGCAACCAATGGCAGAGATTTTTCGTCAGAAGATGCATAATAATATTGGTAACAACCTCAGAAAATTTCAGGGAAGTCTGATTTAACATTTGAGAGAAATTTCAAAATTCATTTCATTCTACAATTCCACTCCATCTCACTCCACTTTCACTCCATCTCACGCCATTTTCATTCCATTTCACAAGTCATATTTCACTTTCACTCCATTACATTTCACATCCATATTCCATAGCCATACATCATTTCTTTTTACAGATTGCATGTTGTAGCCACATCTTATTCAGTAGTTCTGACACAGTTGTACAACCTACAAAGAGATGATGATTACAGGAAATTGAAGGATTATATTGTGAAGATCAACATGCTAAAAGAGGACCAAAGGAATAGCATCAAGCACAACAATTAACAAGGTCAAAATTCTGAGGTAAATTGTGAAAATTATTTTAATAGCAAAAAGTTAAAACATGAAATAGATACAATGTGTATAATCATATGTTTCCTAAACAACCTATCATTCGAATTGATTAACATATCTTGGCCATATCCCTTATCCAACAGTCCAACCTACTATTCCACATCTCCTTAAGATTGTATCATTCACTTATTTCACCACAAGTTCATCATAAATTCTCCATCAGATCCATAGCCACTTCATTTTCCCTTATAGCTTAATTACCTCCATCCATTCACCTCCATTACACTTTGCAGCCAATCCATCTCTAAGTGCAGAAAGGTAATTCTAAGGGTGAAGCATCATTCTTCAACTAATCCATCTTCAGACACAGAGATACAGTTTCAAAATAAAGCATTAGACTTTGTAGTCAATCTAGCTTCAAGCATAGAAAAGTAATTCTGAAAGGAAGATAATCTGCACAAAGGAGGAATGTGGCTAATTGTCAGGACAGAACCAGTTGGAGTCAAGTATTTGGAAGGATATCCACAAGTCAAGGAGCTACTACAACAAGCAGGGAGGTTAAATTTTATAGAGAAATTTGATGGCTTCCATAAGGAGATTACAAAATCTTTTGCCAAATCTTTTGATGAAGCAGAAGACAAAAAACTGACCTGGTTATTGAAAATAAACTTGACACTCCACTACAGGAGGAAGATAAAGAACCAATTTCTGAAAAAGTTAACAGAGATTAGAAAATAGATTAGGGCCAAAAGAAGCAGAAAGATAAGGTTGGATTTTTTAACAGAGGTTTCAGAGCACATGGAATAAGTTTTGATGAAATTACATGAGGACATGCAATAGTCTTGCAGTGGGGGTATGTTGAGCCCTAGAATTGCCTTCTCTTTTACAAACCTTCACTTCATTTCATCATTCTTTTATTACTTCATAAGCCTAAAATCAATGAAGAATGATTAGGATTGCTTAAAAGTTATATGCAATTGATTAACATATTGTATTTTCATGATTTTTGTTGTTTTAATAATTTTCTGCAAAATAGCTACAGAATACAGGCGTTCCGTAGTTGATCACGCGTTCCACAGCTATTTTAGAGTTTAAATGGGTTACAGGTGTCGTCTGAAGGAAAAATGCATATGGGAAAATTCTACAGCACTCCCTCATCATTTGTTGCTCTCCACGAAGTCTGAGTTCGAATCTCCAAGCGGTTATGCACGTGGAAGAGATTAAAACTGAGCAGCGGTTTCCTATCAGGACACGGACTCCACATAAGGAACGAGGCCTTCAATAAGAGTTTCAATTTTATTAGAAGTGGGAAAGACACTTATCCCTTTATTTTCTCAAGATTAGTTATGTAATATTATTATAAGTATGACTCGGGAGATCGAGAAACGCTGGTTAGATTTTGTGTTTGACTGCTAGATTTCAGAAGTAAGAAAACACTATGTTTTGAAGTAATTTCTCTTTTAATGAAAGAAGCATCATTTTATTGAAAGCACTGAGTCAATCTTGAAGTAGATTTTGCATGCTAATCCAGTGGTAGAGGGCCCCTGCTACCTGAGCAACTTTGTTTATACGGCTTAGATAAGTATTTTAGTTTCGTTTTTTCATTTCTAGCTTAAGCAAGTTTTTGAAGTTTATGTTTCATATTTGTTTACATTAATCATCACAGCTAGACTTACTCTTATAAACTCTTCCAAAATATCATCACGATGAATAAGGCATAGTTGTGGTGTTGTAGATTTTAGTTGCATTTCCTTTCGAATTTTGTGATTTATGCTTGTTTAGACTAAGTGTCACAGCCGGTCTTACTCTTACAAACTCTTCCAAAAAATCATTAACAATGAATAAGAAACAGTTGTGGTGTCTTAGATTCTAGTTGTATTTGCTTTCAGTCTTATGTTTATGTTCAATTGCATTGAATAATACAGCCATACTTGTTTTACAAACTCTTCCAAAATATCATTTCTATTGAACGAGATGGACTGTAGAATTCCATAGATTAGTTGCATGTTAATTTAGTTACAGCACTCCGGAGGTAGATTGCATTTAGTTCAGCTCTGTCACTACATTTCAAGTTTGATAATGGCTTTTTAGTTTAACATTGTTCACTGTATTCCAAGTAGACTAGTAGCACTCTAGTTTAGTCTTAGCTCACTATATTAGCATTCCAGTTTAGTTGTTATCCATTGCATTAGTTGTTAAATTAAATACCACGGTCTTCATTATTTACAAAACTTATTTTGTTCCAACTTCATATTAATACATAATCATCTGGACAGAAGCTAGTATAAGTCTAAGGCCTGGAGTATTTTGCAACCTTTTTACCATTTCACAAACAAGCCTTTTCTCAAAGACTATTCTAAAAAGGAAATCTATAACTTTTGAGTGAGCCCTAGTGGTGTTAAATTGCGTTGCAGAATAGAATTAAAAGCTAGTTTAGAGTAGAAATATTATTATGCTACAAATGTTCTTTTCCAAATATGTTCAATAAACCTTTAACCATGGATGAGATGTTGTAACATTGTAAGTTGATTATTTGATTGTTTAATTAGGAGAACTTCATTTATACTTAGCTTTTCCATTTCTCAAGCTCTTCCAACACATCTTTAATGAATGAATTGGATAAGTTCAAGTTCATGTTATGATTTATTTCCTTGTAATGAAGTCATTATCAAGCTTTGCATTTGTTGTTTTCCATCCATAGTTTAGGATTTGTTCTGTTTTAACACAACCAATAGCTTCTTTTCACCAGCATTTAGTTCTTTCCCTTTTAAAATATAAAACCATAAAACCAAAAACATCAGAAAACACTAAACACAACGTAGTGAGAAAAAAATACCTAGGCACATACAGTGCACCACACTTCAGTAGTTTACTAACCCTGGTTTACAATTAATGAACTCAATTTAGGAACACTAAGTTGAGCACAAACAGTTCATACAGGATTGGAAAGTTGCTGGAGCATTAGTCAATCCAAAGGGCATTACTAGAAACTCAAAATTCCCATAGTGACACCTGAACGTTGTCTTGGGGATATCTTGCTCCCTCACCTTGATTTGATGGTACCCATACCTCAAATCAATCTTGGAGAAATATTTGGATCCCCTCAGCTCATCCATGAGTTCATCGATCCTAGGTATAGGGTATCTGTTCTTCAAAGTATTCTTGTTCAAGGCCCTATAATCAATGCACATCCTGAATGTGCCATCTTTCTTCTTTACCAAAACCACCGAGGAAGCAAAAGGACTAGTACTAGGCCGGATGTTCCCTAGTGCTAGTAGCTCTTGGATAACTCTTTCAATCTCATCCCTATATGCCTTGGGATGTCTATAAGGAGTGGTGATCACTGCTTGGACCCCTTGTTCCAACTCAATGGTTTGTTCAAACCCTCGGTCAGGAGGTCTCCCTGGTGGTATATCCCCAAATACTGTATAATACTGGTCCAAAAGAGATTGAACATCTGGATGCATCGGTGAGTCCTTTCCCTTCACCTCGGATATATGTAGCTCCACTACCCATGCAACATCTCCTCTACGTAGATCTTCCTCCATCATATGTGCTGAAACAACCTAAAGGGGATATGTGTTCATACCCTTGATCTTTCGTTGTTGGTCATCCTCCCCTCTAGTCCATTCCATCTCCAAAGTCCTCCAACTAGTGGTAACTCTCCCAAGAGTGACTAACCACTGGACTCCCAATATGAAATTGGTGTCTGGAATATCTACCACAAAGAAGTGGTCTGTCAAGGTATAAGTACCCATAGTAACAGTCAGCGCTGGAACATACTTGGCACATTGCAAAGTCATGGCTCCTGGAACCAAAACTGAAAATCCCTCAAACACCTCCATGGGAATTCCTCTCTTGTGTACCAACTATGCATCAATAAAATTATGAGTGGCTCCACTATCTATCAATACAGAAACTCTTTGCCCCATGATGGTGCCTCTCACTCTCAAGGTTATATACTTTGGGACCCCTCTTAATGTTGCAACAGCTCCTCCTCTTGGAGCAAAGTCTTCTATGGGTTGTACAGCACTGGCATCCTTCTTGGAGAAGGTCTTGATAGGATGTGCTTCCCCTATAACACATTTCTCTTGCAATTCCTAAACAGGGATTATCTCCCTTGGCCATGAGTGGGTCTTCTGCTATAAAAAGGTTCTTGCCCTGGGCAAGATGTGTTGCAGATCTCTAGCTTTCTCCACAACTTCAAGGAGTGTAGTTGGTTTGGTAGACTTGAACAAACCTTGTAATGGTTCAGCCATCCCATTCAAAAACATGCATACCTTCCTGCTCACAGTGAGGTTGGATACCATCACTAAAAGCTGCAGATACTCAGCAATATAATCCTCAATATCTCCCTCTTGCTTGAGCTTGGTTATCTTGGCAAAGTTGGCTTCCGGATCCCTTGGATCAAACCTCTCCACTAGCTTCTTGGTGAAAGCTGAGTATGAAGTGATGTGATGGTGCCCAAGTGTGGTCAGCCCATGAAACCACCAATCTTGAGCTTCCCCTTCCAGGTGCAACGCAGCTATCTTGATAGCTTCTATCTCAGAGACCTTGTGGAGCTGGAAGTATGTGTCTAGCTTCTCTACCCATGCTTTTGTTGTGCACTTAGTTGTCCCATCAAATGTGGGTAAGAAGAAACCTACCATACTACATTGTAGGGATGATCCCTGCATCAATTTATCCTCCCTTTTATGAGGATCATTCCTCTTCCCATCCTTGATCTGGCAAAACTCCTGAAAGCTCATGTGCTCCTTGAACCTTTGAGACTGGAGCTCATATTCTTCAAAATATTCCCCTATAGAACCCTCCTTATCTCCTTCAGTTAAAAATGAAGGCATGGTGGAGCGTTTTGATGTAGTTGAATGTCCCATGCCATTTGCAATGCTGGTGCTTGCACTATGGCAAAACCCTAAAGAGCCTTCTTCCTGCCTCATCTCCCTAAGATCCCTTGCAATGTTTTGCAGGGTTTGAAGTACAAGCCTTGAGATGTATTCCTTCTCCATGCTGAAGATAAATCTCCTCCCACAAGCTGAGCCAAGAGCAGAGCTCTAATACCACTGTAATATTCCTTTTCAGGAATTTCAGCAATATCTCCAATGAGGACTCTGTATAAGGAAACTAGTGCAAGAATAACGCAGTACAGTGCTGGGATCCTCTAAAATATGTTGTATTTAGCTTAAAAATAGAATGGCATCAGAAAAAAATAACTCTATCTACATTAAACAGATCTCCCCAACTCAAATATGCTAAAAATCATCACAACCCCAGTACATCATAAAATAGAAATGCCGAAGGTAGCAATAGCGTTATTTTTATTATGAAAACTATAGAAATAGATGGAATAACATATATCTGGAGCTTTAATTCATCATAAGATCAGAAATGAGAGGATTGACCTCTTTTACAAACACATTAGGACCCCTTGGCAAGGGTTTCCGGCAAAATAGCAACACAAGATACAACACTTCAAAGAATAGCGTTGTACCCAACAAATATGTATTGAGAAATATATGATATGCTAAAAAAAGGGACACAAAATACAAGAATTGGCTCAAGGCCTCCCTTAATATAACTCTTGGAGTGGAAATCACCTCCTCCTCTTCTGAAATAAGCTCAAATGGATAGATACATTCCTAGCTACTACAGCTACTGCAAAAGTAACGCACTCACTGGAAGTGACTACGTTGTCAAGGTCAGAGGATGGATTTCCTCGAGATAGTTGATGAGAATGGAACTCAAGACCTCCTCCTTAGATCTCCCAATCAGCTACAACAATGATGAAACTAGAATTCCCGCATGAGAACTCTTGCACTAAACAGTGCTGCAACTCTGGCTAAACAGTTGAAGCTTGCAATCATTCATATGAATGAAACAAGAAGTATGTATGAATGAATCCTCTTGCTTCTATCCCTTACTTTTTATCCTAAGTGAGCTTCTCCATCCCGGGCCCCACTCATTGGTGATGTAGCTTCCTTGAGAAGTTTCCTCCTTCAAAACTGCGTTACCCTAGTGGCTTTCCCTCCCTTGTGACAGCGCTGGTTGACTTGTTCAACTATAGCTAGCTCCTCGATTTTTCTCCTCTTCACACTCAAGTGGCTTTATTTTATCCTCCTACCTCAATCCCTTTTCACACTGGGATAAATTTTATTGTGTTTCCTACTTCTTACTTCAAAAATGGAGCAATTATAATGTTCCAAGTAGCAATGGCTAATTGGGAACATTACAATACTTTGGGGGAGCCATCCCAGTAGTCAAAAACTGAATGATATCAGCGAAGTGGGCATCTACTACCTTAATAGAAAACAGTTGCGCATCCAATAATCCATCTTCTAGGTTGGTTGGCTCTTCGCCACTCTCTATTCATGAGAGGTGATCTAGCCCAGCATTCAGCTTTCCCGGCTTAATGACGATTTCAAATTCATACTCCTGAAATAACAGTAACCATCGGTAGATTTCCCCCCCAAAATGGGCTTATTTACCAGGTACTTCAAGGCTGAATGGTCTGTAAAAATTTTGAAGTGTCCTCCTAATAAGTAATGTTGATATTTCTGCAAATCATACACCATGGCCAACCCCTCCCGCTCTGTAGTGCAGTAATTACGTTCAGCGCCCGAGAGTTTCCGACTTGCAAAGGCAACCGGATGATCAATGTCTCCTTCTCCTGGCTACGTAAGGATAGCTCCGAGAGAAATTCCTGAAGCATCGACGTGGACACGAAACATCTTCTCCCAATCAGGAAAGATGAGAATAGGTGTCGAGACCATCTTTTCTTTAAGTATCTCAAAGCTCTTTTTACACTCATAATCCAAAAAGAACGAAACATCCTTTTTGAGAAATTTTTCCATAGGGGCCATGATCAGTGCGTAGCCTTGAATGAATTTTCGGTAGTAGCATGTGTGCCCAAGGATTGATCACAGTTGTTTCTCCATTGTTGGTACTAGCAAGTTGATGATTACCGCAATCTTGGAAGGGTCCACATCCAACCCTTTTTGACAAACTATATGGCCGAGAAAGATACCAAAGGGTACACAGAAGATACACTTATTGATATTTAAGGAAATTTGGTGCTTCCAATAGGTATCCAACATCATGCACAAGTTGGATATGTGCGCCTTCACCAGGCCGAAGACGGTCCAATCATCGAAGTATACTTCTAGGAACTTGTGGATGAATTCTTTGAACACCGCAACCACTACCCATGAAAAAATCGCAAGGGAATTCTTGAGACCAAACAGCATGACATTATATTGAAAAGAGCCCCATTCCGTGGCAAGCATATTTTTGCTGCGGTCTTCAGGAGCAATTCTAATCTGATGGTACCCGAAGAATCCGTCCATAAAGGAGTATACTTCCTGTCCCCACACGCTATCCAAAATTTTGTCTGAGAATCATGTAGGGAATGGGTCATGAACACAGGAATCATTCAGCTTGCGTAGGTCTACGCAGATCTGAATCTCCCCCTTAGCCTTTTTCTCCTGAACCACCATTGGGCTAACCCAGTCTGACTATTCAATAGGTTCAATGATACCCGCAGCGATCATTTTATCAAGCTCTTCCTTGAATTTTTTCTTATACTTGGGGTTCAACCTATAGGGTCATTGTTTTACGGGCTGAGCATCCGGTTGGAGAGTGATATGAATGACTCCTAAGTCCCCTGTGATCCCCTTTAGTTCTAAAAATTTTGTTGGGAATAAGTCCTGGTACTCGGTGAGGAACTTGGCCACTTTTCTTACTGTATTTTCATCCCAATAGCCCCCAATCTTAGCCAAATTAAGATTTTCTTCCATCCCAATATTGACTTCGAACAGTCTGAGGGGATTAGTGACATCCACCTCTTGTAGCGGGGGTCCTGCAACGGGGCGCTCTCCTTGCGACTCCGGGATAAAGACAGACCACGGGTCTTCTTCACCTTCTTCCCTTGCCAAGCTGCAACAGTTGACAATATCCTGCATCTGTGATTCCCATGTCGGCACCCCGAATGCTTCAGTGGAGCTAGGTTCTTTGAACACAAATGTATCTATACCCTGCAGAGCTTCGTCAAGCGCTTCTGACCCCCCTATGAGTCCAAATGTCCCTATGAATTCATCCCTCAGAGTTTCCCAATGGTGGGTGCATTGATGTAGCTCTGCATCCAGGTACCATGTAGTCAGGATTAGACCTAATGCATGAATGAACAAGTGAAAACATTCTTCCATAGCCTGGTCACCCCATGCCTTGATCCAGGCCAGCAAGTGGTTACGCAGGTCCTCTGGGCCAAGGAACATCTCGACCCGCACCCTTACTGGAGGCTCAAATTGGAGGATCATCATGTCTCGGTAGTCCTCCCAATCCTGGAACACCCCTTTTTGTGCCTCCCACCATCTCGCAGGCATTGCACACATCGCTAGATTAAGGGCCCATATCCTCTGTTCTCAGGGAACCTATTAGCCACCTATAAAATTTGTCATATCAAATGGTGGCTAAAAATTTTTCTAGCCTTTAAGAAACAATTTCATGACCAAAATTGTTGGTTCTTAAAGTCTTATGATGATCTTTATCCTTTGATTTAACCTTCACTGTTGTTTCACTTCAAAAGCCCTCAAAACCCTGTTGTTTACCAAAAGAAACAAACCGCTCATAAAGCTCCATTTTCCCCCATTTACCCTTCTCCATTTTCCTCCTCCATTTCATCCATAAACCTTTTCATTTACCTCTCATTCCATCGAAATCCCCTTTAAAGCCTTGTAAAATCCTTTTATAAGGTTTAAAACCCCATTTTTACTCCTATCGGAACCTTCCAAAACCTTTGAAAAACCCTCATTTTGGCCTAAAAACCTTAATTTTCCATAAGGCCTTAAGCCCCTTTCGGCCTTAATCCCCAGCTCCTTTTTTCACATATAACCTGTGCCAAGACCAGGCGCTAAGCGCTTAATTTCATCACAAAAAACTTTTCCGCATCGCAAGTTTAAAATCGCATCGAAAACTTTCATTTGACCCTTTTCTTGGTTCTTTTCCTTTTCTCCAATGCGATCCCGCAATCGTTTCTCTGCCATTGATCTAATCTAATTCGTCCAGATCCAATGGTCCATATTTCTCCCTTCTCTGAACCCGCTGTTTCGCCTTTTTCCTTTATGATTAAATCTCCACTCCATCGCAAAATCAGCAATTGCAGGTCTCTTATCCAGTTCCTTTGACCACCGCCGATTGCGATCCTACGATTAAATCTTGGCCATTGAATCCACAAGAACCAACATCTTAGATTTAATCGCACTCTATCATAAAACCTTCACCATCGCACCTGCCGATTAAATCTCCACCATTGATCTCTGAATCTGATCCAACGGTCAACGCTTAATCACGCATCGCAAAACAAAAAGCTTCAGTATTTTGGCCTCTTCCTTTTTCTCCGATGAAATTAAATCATGACCGTTCATTCCACTAGATTCGATGGTCCGCGCCTCATCGCATCATGCTCATCCATTCCATAAGCCCTTCGACATAAACCCGCCGATTTGATCCTAGTCGTTGATCTCTCCTAGATCTAACGGCCCGCGCTTAATCACATCAACACATTTCCTTGCTACTTTACCTTTTGACCTCCACCGATGTGATCCTGTGATCAAATCTCCACCGTTGATCATTCTTAGATCCAATGGCCTACAAAGCTTCTGCTTCTTAACCCCCCCCCCCCTTTCTCATTCATCCACCATCTTTAATCTCAGTCGTCGATCTTCCAGATCTAACGGCTCCCGTTGATTCTTCCCTTCTGCACTTATATAAAAGGTGGGCCCTCTCTTCCCCTTGTTTCTCCACCATTTCCTTTGAAACCTTACCTTTTCTGTATATTTTTGCTTCCCGACATAAAGTTTTTAAATGAATCCTGACTGTCGATCTCAAATACCTAAGGCCTTCAGGCCTAATCCTTCCGCTCGTTCCTTTCCCTTTCATTTCTTACTATCTGCTTCATTTTTCAATCTTAACTGCTTATCAAAGAAATTTAATGATTGGATAGCCTATTTCACCATCCACTGCACGCCAATTTTTGTTGACGTCACCTGGACCCTGCATACCTTTTCACCCTGCAGCTCTTCATCCATCGTGTGTGATCCACACTGTTGGATCTGTAGCCTCCAATCCAATGGTTGCTAATCAGTTTCGCATAATTTTTGCGCCTAAACATTAACACTAAAAAATTATGTGAAATGGGCAGTTTTGTAAATCCATGTGTCAAGTATAGACCTATATCGCATTTTTTCGACCAAAATCTAAAACCACCTGAACACAACGCGAAAACCGTTGTCGGTTTTTCACCAAACCACCTACCCTCCGCATTACTTTTTCACCTTTTAATCCTGGTCATTGATCCTTTAGATCAAATGGCCCATGTTATATTTCATCCTCCATTTGCTTGCCCTTCACCTCTCCTTCCAAACAATCCATTGAGAGTTCTCTAGCGTCGATCTCCAAAGATCGAACGGCCCTGATTTAACTTCCCCTTCATTACCTTTCCCCACCATCTGATATCTCAAATGAACCTACCGTTAATCCCGACCATTGTTTATTTTCATCCAATGGCTTCAATTTAATCCTGCACCCAAAGCCTCCAAAGCAGTTTAAACCTATCCTGGCAGGATTTTTATAACTTTTGTTTGCTTTTGCAGGTTAAAAAGGTTTTTTCCACAGTTTCAAAGTGAAACGAAAGGCCAGGGATGACGATCCCTCTGACTATTATTCACGAAGAAAAAGAATTTACAAAGTTTCGAACTGTGATTTTTCCATGCCTCATGAGAATTTGTGAAGTCACAAAACCTCTGCGCACCTGCAAAACAACAAAAATGTAGTGAATATCAAGCAAACAAAGAGTATCATTGTTACAGCATAATATCAGAGCATAAAGGAATATTTAAAGGTTTTAAACAGATTTTTTCAAATGAATTAAGGTAGAAAGCTCAGAAATCAAAGGCCTAATCCGCAAATAAAGACAATATTAAAGAATGAAGACCGGAAATGAAGATCAAGGCCTAATTAAGCCTAAAAACACTGACCAAAGCAAATTAAAAATGTTTTAATGAAAAACAAAGGGAAATATCAGTTCAAAAGGCCTCCACTACCACATCAGAGGCTAATTGAACCCTCTCCAGCTACCAAAGCGCCACCTGTGACCTCATAAATCAAAGAAGGCATAGTTATTGCCTTAGTCAGTGATATTTTGTTTAAAGCGGCCAGAGTTATTGCAAACCCTGCCTAAAAGAGTTCTAAAGTCAACAAACTCTGCTAAGTGGCTAAATACTTAATGAGAACCCTTTAATACAGAGTAAATATCAGAAATATTCTCTGTTGATCCCCTCAAAGGCTGAGAAGCAATAACTCTGTATTAATTGAACAATTAGACTCTTCTTGCAAGACACCTCCTCATTTCTTATATAAATACTTCTAAATAAGATGAGATACAAGTTGGTCTCTGAATATCTGTTGCATGTAAATAGTTTTCTGGAGTTGTTGTAAGCTATGTTTGTAATTGAAGATACCTAAGTTGAGATGACAAGTTTGAAGTTGTAGAGACCCACTAGACTTGATGATTGTAACTGGTTTGAGCATCAAATACAAGCTGATTTATGGGATCCTGTTCTATGTCAATGGTGATTTGTTTCTTATTGTAAATTGTTATTTTCTTTTTGTTTCCATTCTGTCCATTTTCTCTGATAAATAAAAACAAATATAGAGCTAGGATTTACTCTTACAAGTACCCTACTCTCACTAATAAGCTTTATCTTCATGTTTTCCTCCTTTGTTTATTTAAGAATGATTTAATACAGTCCAAGCAGTTAAGGAATGTTGGTGAGCCCATGTCTTACTGTCTAAAATTCAAAAAAAATTCTTAAATGATATTTTCAGTTTATGCTAAGTAAAATTGAACTAGGGAAGTCTATTGTTAGCCCTGTCCTCTAGTTTTATCTCCAAAGGTTGTCTGAAATTTTCCCTAAGAGTATGTTGAAAGCAGGCTAGGTTCAAAGTCCTTTCCTGATCTTAGACTATTCTTTGTTTATCTTAAGTGTTGTCTTGAAAAGTTTGCTAATTAAAGTCAAACTATGGAAGTCTATGGTTAGCCCTGTCCTCTAGTTTCTTCTCCAACAGTTGCTTTGAAAAGTTTCCCTTTGAATATGCTGAAATCAGGATAGGTTCAAAGTCCTTACTTGATCTTAAGCTATTCTTTTCTATGTTTTAAATGTTTTCTATTGAAAGTGCATCAATATTAGGCTAGTTTCAAAGTACTTACCTGATCTTAGATTACTTTTATGTCTTTCCTTAAGTGCATGCCAAAAGCAAGATAGTTTCAAAGTACTTACTTGATCTTAGGCTGCTCTTTGTTCCTTCATCTATTTGATTTCCCTTCTTATTGTTTCATTCTATAAAATCAACTTAAAGAGATCTTTTGACATAGATGACTTGCCTCATGGACCACTCTTGAACCTTGTTGTTTCAATTAAACCCTCTTATGACTCCGTAGCACAATGGATTGAAGTTGCTTCTTGCCTATCTTGTTAGCTGAACCAAGTCTTTCACTTTCATACACCTTCACCCTTCATTTAGACTTCCTTCACCTTCATATATCTTTGCTCAACCAAAACAAACAAAAACGGTGTTCTTCATAACTAGCCTAATATCATATTTCAAGCCTTAAAGATAAATCAATCTTTGCACTTATAGAGAGATCCCTCTTTGGATTCAGGAGGGCTAGATCCTAGAATCCCAAATTGGTTCAAATGTTGTCTCTGCAGCTTTAGTCTTGCCAATCTGCTAAAATTACAGAGGCCTAACATTTCTGGCGACTCCGCTGGGGAATTCCGAGTCAATTTCATCTTAGATACCCTTAAAACCTTAGAAGACCCATAATCTCCTTAGATTGCCTTCATGATAAACATGGTGGTGGAACCATAAAACATTTTACCTCCTTAAGAGCTAAAAAATTTCCACCTGGTGACTCCACACTCTACAACTCCCAAAAGACCAAATGATTTAACTGGTAGAAGACTCTGAACTGGTTGACAAGATACAGTGACCTCTTTTCTGATTTACAAACATGGATTTAGATATAGACCCAGAAGAAAAACATATGGTCATGATGGAAAAATTAATGTACATGCTTGGAAAGAGAATAGAAAGGTATGAGGCTAATTTAAATATGGATGATATAGAGCAACTCATGCTTTTTTCAAATCAAGAACAAACTCAACTACTACAAGACATGTATGATGAGCAAGATTATACAGAAAACAGTGAAGAAAAATTACTAATCATGATGGAAAAGATGATGTACATGCTTGGAAAGAGAATAGAAAGGTGTGAAGATAATTTAAATATTGTTGATCTAGAGCAACATATGCTTTTCCCTGATCAAACACAAGCCCAATCACCTCAAGACCTAGACAATGACCAAGATATGTGTGATGATCAACACTTTATAGAAGATGATGAGCAAGCTTACAAACAAATCAAGGAAGAAGGTTGTCAATAAATTCTTGATTGCCTACCTATATCTTGTACTATGCTGATAAGAGAACTTCATGACCAAATTGCAAAAACTTATAGTGAGCAGTGCTTTGAGGAAACAAGTAGCCACTTAGAAAATGCAGAATCTGATATGGAAGGAGAAACGGCACATATAGGAACTCCCCCTCTAGATTATAACCCATCTCAAATTACACAAGAAGAGTGGCATCCTGATAATGTAAAAGAAACAACTCATGAACCTTAAATGCAAACTGAGTGTTATAATAATCATGAGGAATTGTTTGAAATAGAAAAAGATCAAGAAACAATAGAAAATCTTCAAACTTTCCCTGCAAGCACAAGTAAAGATCCCCTAGAAGAGGCTCAAGAAGACATCAACCTCAGAATCAGCCAACACAAGAGAAGGAGGACTGATGTACATATGTCCTAAGCAAAAAGAAAATTCCTTCTCTCTTGACAGAGGAAGAGATTGATTTAATATTGAACAGACATCTAGCCCTCAAATATTCATTAGAACAGAATATCTCTACTCATCTTCCTACTGAATTTTTTTGTCTTGAAGCAGAAAACAAACTTGTAGATTAGCTCAAAGAAAATCCAACTGATAACCCAATATGCTTAATTGGTGAAATTTTTTTTTAATGATTTTCCAAATTTTGATCAGTCTGATGATGATGATGAGCTCCAAGTAGAAACTAATCATGCAGGGCAACTAGCAGTTGATTGGTTTCATGAACTTCACTATCATCAGCTTGAAAGTAGCATTCAACCAATTCAATCCATCAAAAACATCTTTCGCATAGTTGGAAATCAGCAATCTATCAATTGTGATGATGAGGTTGAGAATAAAGAGGAATTTCTTGAGCATGATGAAGATAAGGAGCCTTCTCCTAAAAAGGTTGAGGTAATAAAGGATACCCCTGCTCAAGAATATGATGATCTCTTCACAGAGTTCAGTCCACTGAATCAGAGCATACCAGGACTATAAGAGGACAACACTGCAAAATATGATGACTCCTCCAGTTCAAATAACAATGAAGATGAGGAAGATTGTCTTCCTCAAAAGAATATTTGCCTTGATCCAGTGGAGAAAGAAGAAATTTCACTACTTGTTAATTTTCAGGTGAAATATGATGATGCTTCCAAAAAACATATTGAAGATACAGTCCTCAAAGCTGATTTCTTGGAAGAAAACAATCTACCAACCATGGAGGGCCAAAAAGAAGAGAATCTTCATATTTTCTTTGTTGATCCTTTGGAAGAGTGTGTGGAGGCCCCAACTGGCTCAAATTATCAAGCATGGATCCTTTGCAAGAGCAAAATGCATGAAAAGTTGTTACCTTCTGTGATAGCCTTGGTTTTGAAGATTAATCTTCAAAATGTACTATGGATACCCCTGACAAGTAGCCAGTTTCTCTATTCCTTTTTATCACTACTCAATTGGCTACATTAGCACTTTTGTATCATATAAAAATGTAAATATTCCAAGTTAGAATAGGTTAGATAGGAATGTCAATAAAGCTCAACCTTGAGCATTATAGTTAGTTGTTGATTTTTGTCTTAAAGAAAAAAGAGAAAAAATACAAAAACAATACAAAAGAAAAGAGGGCAGAGTGAAAAAAAGGTACAGCCCCATACCAAAAAGAGAAACAAAAATCTGAAAGTGTGCAAACTCAAATTCCACTCCTAAGAAACACACTCCTAGTTATTCATACAGCCTAATCATGTCTAATTAGTTTTCAATTGCTGTTGATAGGTTAGTGAAATAGATTTGCCAAACAGCTTAATCTTGACTTATTAGTTAGGTAGATTAGGATAGAAGAAAAAAGGTTTAAACAAGCTCAAAATCTGAACCTATGAGTTTCAAAAAGAAGAATGGCTCTAACTAGATAAAATATTGAGCCAAGGATAGAATTAAACTGGTTCTAATATGCCCAAAACTTGAACCAGAGAACAAAGATAAAAACAGCTCAAACAAACCTAAAAACAAAGCTGAAGAAAAGTGAAGGATGTTCTTTAGTTTTCAGATCTTAAGCCTTCACCATTTTGCTTTAATTTTCTGAAAATTTTAGTCTATGTGCAGCTTTTTTTTATGCCATAGATCAGCGACAAGTTAGACTGTTCAATCCTGGCTTGTCTGCTTTTAAATTTCTTGTCTTAGAATATAGAGAATAAAATCTGTCAGACAGTCAAATCCTGACAGATAGTAGCTAGCTAGAGAAGCTTATGAACTCAACTGCTTAATCTAAGTTCATGGAGAAATAAGAGTAGACTTAGATTAGTTTTATGTTTTCAAAAGAATGAAATGTTGATGAAAAGAGTTTTCCAATCCAAATGCACTCTGAAAGAAGAAAAAATGTTAGATCATTAGGATTGGGTAGATAGAAAGCTTGTTTTGATAGAATTCCATTGTTTCTAATGACTGCAAACACTACTAGATCAAAAAGAAGACCAACAAAAGAAAATAAAGTTGCAGCCCAATGGATGAGGCATTGATCAGCTTGTAGAGAAGACATGTTTGAGGTTCTTGACACCTCCAAGGAGCTGCCATCCCAAGTCGGAGCCACTGTTAGCCACCTATAAAATTTGTCATATCAAATGGTGGCTAAAAATTTTTCTAGCCTTTAAGAAACAATTTCATGACCAAAATTGTTGGTTCTTAAAGTCTTATGATGGTCTTTATCCTTTGATTTAACCTTCACTATTGTTTCACTTCAAAAGCCCTCAAAACCCTGTTGTTTACCAAAAGAAACAAACCGCTCATAAAGCTCCATTTTCCCCCATTTACCCTTCTCCATTTTCCTCCTCCATTTCATCCATAACCTTTTCATTTACCTCTGATTCCCTCGAAATCACCTTTAAAGCCTTGTAAAATCCTTTTATAAGGTTTAAAACCCCATTTTTACTCCTATCGGAACCTTCCAAAACCTCCGAAAAACCCTCATTTTTGCCTAAAAACCTTAATTTTCCATAAGGCCTTAAGCCCCTTTTGGCCTTAAGCCTCAACTCCTTTTTTCGCATATAACCCACGCCAAAACCAGGTGCTATGCGCTTAATCACATCGCAAAAAACTTTTCCGCATCGCAAGTTTAAAATCGCATCGCAAACTTTCATTTGACCCTTTTCTTGGTTCTTTTCCTTTTCTCCGATGCGATCCCGTGATCGTTTCTCCATCGTTGATCTGATATACTCTGCCCAGATCCAATGGTCCATATCGCTCCCTTCTCTGAACCCGCCATTCTGCCTTTTTCCTTTATGATTAAATATCCACCATTGATCTAGTTTCTTAGATCGACGGCTCTCGCTCCATCGCAAAATCGGCAATTGCAGATCTCTTATTCAGTTCCTTTGACCTCCGCTGATTGCAATCTTGCGATTAAATCTCGGTCGTTGAATCCACAAGAACCAACAGCTCAGATTTAATCACACTCCATCATAAACCCTTCACCATCACGCCCGCTGATTAAATCTCCATCGTTGATCTCTGAATCTGATCCAACAGTCAGCGCTAAATCGTGCATCGCAAAATCAAAATCTTCGGTATTTTGGCCTCTTCCTTTTTCTCTGATGCGATTAAATCATGACCGTTCATTCCACTAGATCTGATGGTCCACGCCTCATTGCATCGTGCTCATCCATTCCATAAGCCCTTTGACATAAACCCGTCGATTTTATCCTAGTCGTTGATCTCTCCTAGATCTAACAGCCCGCGCTTAATCGCATCGACACTTTTCCTTGCTACTTTATCTTTTGACCTCTGCCGATGTGATCCTGCGATCAAATATCCACTGTTAATCATTCTTAAATCCAACAGCCTACAAATATTCTGCTTCTTAAACCCCCCCCTTTCTCATTCATCCACCATATTTAATCTCGGTCTTCGATCCTTCAGATCTGACGGCTCCCGTTGATTCTTCCCTTCCACCCTTATATAAAAGGTGGGCCCTCTCTTCCCCTTGTTTCTCCGCCATTTCCTTTGAAACCTTACCTTTTCTATATATTTTTTCTTCCTGACATAAATTTTTTAAATTAATCCTGACTGTCGATCTCAAATATCTAAGGCCTTCAGGCCTAATCCTTCCGCCCGTTCCTTTCCCTTTCATTTCTTCCTATCTGCTTCATTTTTCAATATTAATCGCTTATCAAAGAAATTTAACGATTGGATAGCCTATTTCACCATCCACTGCATGCCATTTTTTGTTGACATCACCTGGACCCCGTATACCTTTTCACCCCACAGCTCTTTATCCATCGTGTGCGATCCGCACCGTTGGATCTGCAACCTCTAATCCAATGGTTGCCAATCCGTTTCGCGTAATTTTTGCGCCTAAACATCAACACCGAAAAATTACGTGAAATGGGCAGTTTTTTAAATACACGTGTCAAGCACAAACCTATATCACGTTTTTTTGACCAAAATCTAAAACCACCTAGACACTATGCGAAAACCGCTGTCGGTTTTTCGCCAAACCACCTACCCTTCGCATTACTTTTTCACCTTTTAATCCTGGCCGTTGATCCTTTAGATCAGACGGCTCGCATTATATTTCATTAGAGGCCTAACAGAACCTCAGCTTTGAATTTTCGTAAAAATTCCCTAATGCTACCATAACCATCAAAGTAGGGTAGGTCTCTTAGCTCCGAGGAAATGTAGCGGAAGTCCCTGGTGACTCAAAGACATCACAGCACTAAGGCATCATGCAACTGGTTTTTCCAATTCTCCATCTCCTTGTCAGAGTCAGAGAAGCATTCACTATCCTTTTCCCAGCAGAGCATGCCTTCCTCCATGGGGTTGATCCAATCTTCGTCCTGCGCAGTCAACTTGTAAATGTGGTCCATTTCCTCTTCATCGCACACTGGCTCTGTATATCGTTCACCTTCTATAGGATCTAATGGTACTATCACCCTTGTGCCATTATTCTAAAACGCCATGCTTCTATTTTTGAGGTTGATGATACCACCCATATCTATGGCCCAGTCCAATCCCAAGAGCGCAGGGTAGGGGTTTGCATCTTCTACAATTTCTATCACTTAAAATTCTGCTCGGGATTTTACTCCTGCGATATTCACCATATTTTTAGACAACCTTCCTAGCGGGATGATTTTCTGTTGATTTTCCATGCATAGCTAAATCATGGACCCTTCCAACTTAGGCTCTCCCATTTGTTGCCAAGTCTGATTAGGTAGCACGTTCGCATCTGACCCTAGGTCCAAAATAACCTGGTTCATTTCGTAGTCACCGATCTGCGCAGACAACTGCATTTCTCTTCAGGTGTGTTTCTTATAACTGTATAGCTTGTTCACATCCTTGACTTCCAGGGTTAGATCGGGTCATGCTGTGTAGCTATCTATTAATTCCTAAAGGTTATCCACAGCCTTTGGGTTGTGCAGTAGTTTCATACATGCCTGCAAAAAGGGCTCAACCTCCTCATCTGCCTTGAGGTTCGTAGGTGGCCGATCAGTAGTTTCCTTTGTCTCAGCAAAGTCCTTGCGAGCTGTGATAAATGTTTCTTTCCCCCTTTCTAGGTCCAATCCTTCTTGTTTGATAGCATCTTGAAGGATCAGGGGTTCTATCGCAGCCTCCTCCTCAGGCCCCCTAGTGGCCATCCCGCTGCGTGTCACCACATTTACACTTGGATCTTTGTTTCGCAGCTCATCCTTAACTCTTTGCACATTCTACATAGGTATCAACTGCTTTTCCTGCATTTTCACTATCAAGATCAGGCAATCTTCAATCGCATCGTCCAACTGTCTGCAATATAGGCAGGATTTCCTAGTGGGGTTTGGGCAGTCCCTTGCAAAGTGTCCTAATTATCCATAGTTATAGAATATTAGCTGACCTCATCCCCATCCTACACTTCCATTGTGTCCTCCTCCCCTGCCCCTTGATGGGGAGCCGCCTATACCTATGGGGGTCCTTGGTGACGCAGGGTCTGATTATACTCTTTATAAGTTTCCTCGATCAATCATCAAATCATATGTCCTGAAGTTTTGTTCTTCATGTCCCACCGATCTGCAGAACCTACACCATTGCTTCTTTACCTCTAGAACATATGTAGCAAGGCAGGGACAGTGGTTAGTATCTTGCAGCCCTGCGACATGACAATCATCGCACCAGAGCATTGGCCCACTAGGTCTCGTAGCTTCCCTTGGGCACAATGGGCTAGGTCCCCCAGCCTGCACATAATTTTATAATAGAGGACATTTATCCTTGGTATGGCCATTCACCCGACATCGTATGCACCATCTTTCGGGGCTAGCCTCTGCCCCTCGTTCCTTTCGTAGGTTCTGGATCTCTACATGCATCGCTTCTAGTTTTCCCTGGATCTGTTGGACACCCAGCTGAGTCTCATCCCAAGGTGTAGCTTCTAACTTCATGGCATGTTCCAAGGCCTTATGCTACGATTCGAAAGTTTGGTGCCCCATAGGTACACGCAGGTGAGGCAGCAACATAGCAATAAACCATTATGTGTTCTGTTTGTCATCATATTGGAATCCCCCTTCTCTGATCACCTTCTTTAGTCGTTGATCAGCCTCCCACACAGATTCAGAAGGTCCTTGCTTGAAATCCTTTAGATCAACCACGATTTGGGAGTAGGAATTAGGTTTTTTGAACTGTTGTTTTAGGGCATTCTTAATCTCTTCAATGGTTACATTTGCGTTTTGGCTGATGTATCCCTTGTACCAGTCCAAATCTCTTCCTTTGAAAGCAAGGGATAGTTGTGCCATTTTTACCGATTCTGCGCAGTCCATACCGATTCTGCGACAAACCAAAACTGATCCATTTCTTCATCCCCCACACCCTTAAAAGTCGTAAATTTCATGTGCGTAGCCATGCCGTCTTCTGGTAGTGGAAGGGTCGGTGAATTCTTACCTCTAGGCTGATTTGAAAGTGGTTTGGATGGAGGACTCTGCGAAGCTGCTTCCATTACTGGACTGTAGACTAATTGATCTCCCACTAGGTTTTCCCTATAGTACTTGCCACTCCGCGTTGTGCTCCTGTCCAAATCAGAGGTCATTCACTCGGTATGGCTACACAACATACTCTTTTCGCATAATAATATATTGATCAGCAATGGCAACATCTTCAGAAACTCACCTCGAAACCCTGTGAAGAATCTTCACTCTGCTTCAGAGTAGGATACAAACTGATCAATGGAAAATTATATCACAAATCCCCCTAACACGCTTTCCACCCAATGGTCCACTGTGTGAGTGATGGTGTTATCAGTCTTTTCTAGCTGCTAGATTAGTTCGGGGGTCCACTCTGTGATTTGCTCATCCTTCCAACACTTCTGGAACTCTACCAGTCTTGTGAGCCACTCCTAGATCTCGATCGCAATCATTACAAAGAAGATCTCATAGATATATATGAAAATGTACTTATTCTTCCACTCTTCGGCGGTCAACCTCTTATTGCAGTTTTATTTTATGGAAAATTCCAAAACTTGATGTTCAAACCATTCATCAATTTCCTTTCTCTATGGCTTCCAGTACGGCCTTGGAATTACCCGATCCCTCTCTCAAAATGATCCAGGTCCCGGAAATGGAACCATTTGTTGGCTCGAGGTGTCCTGACCCAGGTTCGGATGTTCAAGGTTTGCCAACAAACCCTTATATTACTAGCCCTTTCGGCAGTGACCTACTAGCACAGGCCAAAGTCTCGCCCGAAGTAGTATGGGTGGGTGCTGGAACCAGGTTTCCGCACCCTGGGAGAGGGTAGGTAAGTCAAGCAGAGCTACGTTCACCCTGATTGTGACCCGATCCAGTATCATAGATCATAGATTCCCTTTGCATCCATGTGCGTAACAACAATATTACTCACAGAAATCAACAGATCAAGAATTCATATAAAAATACACAACTATTTCAGATGTTCTTGTATGAAGCAAGTAGAACAAACCCAGATCGTAGCATAAATAAGTACATAAGTATGTTCGCAACTTAAACCAATGACATAAGAGCATATACTAAGTAATCAAGACGTCACAGATTCATATCACAGTAATTCCAGTGGATTCAGATAGGCAACAGTACTTCCGCATTCATTAATCTTTCCTATCTACTTACAAAACCCCAAAAACCAAACTTGTGCACACAACAGTAGGGTCTAAACATAACAGGACAGAGGCCCTTTACGCACACAGCAACAGGAGTCCTTACCCAAAAACCCTGACCAGATCTATCGATTCACACTTAGCAGCAATCTCTTATCATTCTTAGCTTGTGCTACAACTCAAAAAGGTTCAACTACTTATACTATTTTAGCCCATGCATCCAATGGTCCACAAACCATGGTTTGCGGACTCTTGGTCTACCCTTGACCCACTTACAATTCTTTAGGGACTTTTTCCCACCCCAAAATATAATCAAAATTAAACAAAGTGGACCAGTTTCACAGCTTCGTAGGAGACCCTGTTCCAACAAACTACTAAAAGGAAACTCCCATGAAAACTTGTCAATGGATTGAATCTTGATGAAATTGGAAAGCATGAGCCCACCAAGTGACCTCAAGAATATTTTGAAAGGATCTTAATAGGAATACATATTGATTTCCAGCCCATCTAATACGTTACTTCTCTGCTCTAAGTAGTCTTCGTACCTTGGTTTTAAAATTTTCCTAACATTTGTGCTCTCTTTCTTTGATGACTGCAGCAAGTTGACAAAAGGATCCTGAAACTCGTGAATAACTAATTTTTCCTGATGATCAACAACAAAACAAAAATATTCTTTATTACTCTCTTGATATCACTACAAATCTTGGTATGAGCCTTGTAATGAAACACCTGTTGAACAAGAAAATGAAGTCGACTGTCGGATCAAGTTTATACCAACACTCTTTTCAGGTTCATAGTTAGCTAATGGAGAAGGACTTTTACTACAGATATCATCCAACACATCAGCTATTGGGTCATGAAAAACTTGAAAATATTGTTGAAACGTATCCATTGGTTTTAATGATATTGTGTGACACTCTACAGGCTGCTCATCCTTTTCTTTAGAGATATTATGAAAATTTTGATTTTAACATAGTGGTACAGAATTGTATTGCATCATTTGATCATGTGTTTCAACTTCCAAGCCTTCATCTGCAACCTGACATTCAGTGTCATTTGGTGGCTACAAATTTGGAGCTAAGGAGGATTCTATGTCGCAAATGATTTTATCAACCAATTTAGGAGAATGTTCATCATTTATAGTGTTTACCACTCGCTTATATGCTTGCTTATAGTTTTCTCTTATTTTTGAAAATGAGGAGAAACACAAGGGTAAGGAGCTTTGATAAAAAAAATTGATTATCCTCTTGATTTTCAAGATCAAAACTCAATGAGTGTTGATTTCTGATCGCATGAAAGTTATCTATGATGAACTGAAATGAAATAAAACAAAGAGGAAAATTAAAACTCAATATTTACACATTTCGAATCGGTAGAATCAAGATTTTGATCATCTTTATCATACAACAAACTCCGGATAACTTTCAGGATAGTTTTAGGAAAAGAAAAGAATTAATTTACAAGAAAGCAGATTAGATCTTGAATACAATTCCACTTTTAATACCTAAACTTTGTGTAAGATCCTTCCTTTTTTCTGTTGGAAAGGTTGATTCTCCAGTGGAGTCCTTACATCAAGTTGGAGTTGCCATGTGAAGAGTTCAGCCTTCATATGCATTTGATTTTTATCCACCATTAGCAATCAAAGCTAAAATTTGTTGTCTTTCCCAGGGAAGATATGCTATTTTTCTTCCCCAGTATGGTCGCCAAAATGTTATCACTTAGATTGAACCTCAGGCCAAAGAAGGAAATTATGAGGTAACCACAAACCATGCTTAGCCAAGTAGTTAGCCCTAATAGGTAATGAGAGGGCTCTCTTCATAAGGATCACAACCAAGATGGTTGAGTAAAGAATATATTAGGCTAGGTATAGTAGCTCAGGTTTTTGATTTGATTGTATAGGTTTGTGCTGGATCAGAAGGAGTCAAACAATCAGGGCAAGGAAAATAGGTCAAAATTTTTCAGGGTGTTCTATGAGGCAAGGTAGGCACAGTGATTTAGCACTTTAGGATTTCAATGGGTGGGATTATCAAGACAACTAAGTAGCTAGAAAGAGCATGGTGAAATCATGGTTTCTTTCTAAATTGGAGAAATTACAGACAGTGAATGTCTACCCAAAACAGAGCATATCAAAATGGATTATGCTTATATAACTTGAATACATTCACTTAGAAGTTAAGAAATGATGAAGAAACTTAACAATACATTTCAAAAATGAAAAAAAAATGAGAAATTGTACTAAACACCATACTACAGGGATCCCACAAAAATAGTTGCAAATTTGATTAATATTCCTGCTCAGAACTGATACAAAGTGTGTCTCTTCAAAGGCCAAGCATCCAACTGAGTCCAACCCTTAATAATGAGAAAGAAGAAGAAGATATAGACCTAAAAACAACTCACCCTAGCCTTAGGGAGTCGAATCCATGGGATGAGGATCAGTTTCCACGAAATGTTGAATAAGAATCTGAAGACTAGGAAGACCCAACAACTTGACTCTAAAAGAGAGGAAATTGATTCATTTGACCTCTAGAGGACTCAAGCTAATGAATCTACATATAGTAAACTAATTCTCATCATAATTACACTCATATTTATTAATTACATCAATGAAAACCCCAAATAGTGAGGTAAAACTCAAAAATTACGTGAAAAACAGAGAAAACTCCAAAACAGGCAGAATTTGTCCTATCCACAGCACCAAGGAGGAAAAAATAACCCTTCTTGTAGGTCACTTTGGAAGACTTCCCGATGTCAAAATTTAGCTCATAATAGCTCATTGGAAATTCTGTCCTGTCTACTTTCTAGAGCTGCTTTGGGTGTCTAATTTGGAGTTTTTTTGACCCCTAAAAAGTGCAATCTCCCAAGACTGCCTCTATGCACAGCGCCACCCTGAAAAAGAGGCAGAAACATGATTTTTTGGGTGTTTTTGGCCCTTTTTCCTGACCAGTTTTGCTCCAAATTCTTAGCAAAAGTACAGGGGGTATGCCCTCATCATCATGAACCCACTGATGTCTTTCATCTTTCCATTGGATGCCCAAAAAGAGTGCGTAGCGCCAAGGCGTTGTGCATAGAGCTATTTTTTCTGTGCTTTTTTTAAATTTGCCCAAAAAACTCAAAAAACTCCAAAATTTTCCAAAATTACTCAAAATTTGTGGGATAAGCCCACAATCGCATATCAATTTGAGCTAAGGAGGCATAAGCAAGTATCTTGAGTTTTTCACCTTCCTTCTTACCCTTCCGGATCTCCTTCAGTTTATCCTTCATCTGTTTGACTTTGATATTGAAAATTTTGTTCTGGGTCTGATAGTGATGGGCCATGTGACTGAGCATCTGATTGTCTATGTTGGCCTTCATTAGCAGCTTCTCCAAGTGAATTTTGACTCTCTCAATCCACACTTGTCAATTATCTTCAATCTCCTTTTCCAACTTCTGGTCAAAACTCAGACTTTGGGCTTCTTGCTTTTCTTTCTCCAATGCTCTTTTGAGGCATCTTGTCTTTGGCATTTTCCTGATGTTTTCAGCCTCCCTTGTGTGGCCTTCTCTATTGTGAAATATCATCTTCCTCATAATCATAATCACTGTGTTGTTTCTCCCTATAATCTTTGTCTTTCTATCCATGCTTGTTCTTGGCACTTTGGAAACCCTAGAGGAGAGGAAAGAAAAGGGACAGTGAGTGAGGGAGTGAAGAGAATGGGAGCAGGGAAGAAAATGATGAAATGAGGGCTTTAAGGGATAGGGATAGGGCCACAAAAATTAAGGGAGATGGGGAAAAAGGTTATGAAACCTTGTGAGGTGATGGGAGGTGAAAATATTAAGGGAGATGAAAATGAAAATTAAATTATAGGTCAAAGGTAGGGGGAAATCTAGGAAAAATAGTGAGATTCCTAGAAATTAGGGCTTTTATGGAAAAGGGTGTAGGGACTTAGGGATGAGGATGTAGGGGTAGGTTTAGTGTCTTTAGAAGTATGGGGTGATGTAGTATGGTTCAGGGGCAATCAATTGGGACAAGGATGATTTTGGAAATTTTGTGAGTGGGATGGGGATTTTGGGAGAGGCAAAGGAAAACTAGGGTTTCCTTGCAATTTTAGGCAACTTAAAACTCACACACAAGCATAAAATGGAGAAAGAGGGAGTTAAACTGGCTCACTTACTTGTTTTGGAGATGAAGAGGTAACCTTGAGGTGTCTCAAGAGGTTTGGGAGAGTTTTAGCCCTGTGCGTAGCGCCACACCCAAGTGCGCAGCACCCTCTCTCTATGCGCAGCGCATTGCTCCTATGCACAACACCTCACCGCTATGCGTAGTGCCATCTTGAAGGCCACTTTTGAAGGCCTTCCCGGAGTCAAAATTGGGGAAATGATGGCTCGCTGGAAATATATTCCTCTTGGCTACACAATGGACCTATCAAGCACTGAAAATGATCAATTATAGCCCCTCAAAAATCAATTCTCCCAAGACTGGTCAAAAAATGAAAAATGGGGGTGCAAAAATGAAGTGTGATCTTGTAGGAAACTTTTGGAGGCCTTCCTCAACTCTAAATGGAGCTCATGATAGCTCATTGGAAATATTTTCTTGTCTATTTTTCATTTGACTTATCAGGAAAGTAATTTTGACACTCCAGCTAGGAGAAAAATAGTTTCTCCCAAAGTCACTCCAGGAGTGAAGCAACTCTCCTATGGCACCTATATTTTTGACATTTATCCCAAACCATGACACCTGTGTAAAAAATGAAGGATTATTTTCTTCTTGGAGCTATGCTGGGAAAAAAAACTCTCTCACTGTTGTCAAATTCATCTTTGTTTGGTCATAAACATGGCTTGAAGTAGAATTGGCCCTATGAGTGGCAAATGGCTTGACTCTTGGAATGATTTCCTGGAAAATGATGGAGACATGATGTTTATGAGCTTGGAATGACCTCATACTTACTGTTATGACCTACATTATGCCTCCTATACTCATTTGTCTTTGATTCCATAGTAAACCCTAGCTCAGTGGGAGAGGAAATTAGGGTTTAGTGCTTGTGGAAAATGATGACTTAGGCACCCTTGGAAAAAGACAACTCCCTTTGACATTTGATCAATTTCTGAAGCATATATTTTTTGTATTTGACACTTGATGTGTTGGCATGTGGAACTCTAAGTTAGCAGCCTTGGGAGACTGAGTACTTATTACATTTGAACTGACATAAAATTACATGAATAAAATTAAAATTACATCCTGGAATGAAACTCACACTTGAAATCAAATTACAAATTTGACAACCATCTTGGAGATCATCTTTACATGGTAAAGAGACATTATTGGGATCACTCTCACACCTTTTGCTACCCTTTATTGAAAATGATACAATGCAATGATTTGACCTAATGAAACCCTAGTGACCTAATGAGAAATGAAAGAAAATGACTCAATGAGTGACTTTGACTAAAATGGGAGTTAGAGAAGACTTGTTTTCAGCATGATGAAGACATGGAATAGGGTCATCAGGCATATACTTGTGAAGGAAAATGGGACACTTGACAAGGACAACCACCAATGGAACAATTTTATATCATAACCTAATGGAATGATTGAAAATTCTTTAGAGTGTGACACCTAAGATGCACATGCAAAATGTGTTTTGATCCCTGGTGGAAGTATGCAAAATACTTACACTAGCACAATGCACTGAGCCCACCACCAAGAAACAAAGGGATTAAAAAGTGGGTCCAATTTTCATTTTTGTCAAAATTTCATTCTGAAAATGGTAAGGATGCCCACTACCATTGTCAAGAGGCGAGATAGCTACACCAGGGGTCTCATAGGATTCCATAGGGAATATAAAAGGCCAAAGAATAGTTGTTATAGGATTCAAGTTATGTGCTACAAGCTACAAAGAAGATGCTACAAGATATTGATTGTGTGCTACAGGATTGACCTTGGCTGCTACAAGATTGTCCTGAGAGGTGAAAAAGAGCTTGACCTGGTGAATTTTTTTCACAAAAACACTAGATCCACAAAGGAGCCTCTAAGGGAAGGGTAACTAACCAATTTTCCTCACCACTTATGCAGAAAGAGCATGTGCAATTTTCCATAAGAGCATCTTGTAGCAAACTCCTAAAAGTGAAAAGAAATTCAAGCTCTGAATTTTTTCTTATAAGATATGCATGATAGTAGGAGAATGAGATTTTTTTCTATTGGGCATGAAAATTTTCTTCCTCTAATCAGAAAAAGAGAACTATTCCTCTCATCTATGCTTTGAATCCTAGGTCTCTTAGAAAAATTATAATTGACAATAATTTCCCTAGTAAAAACTTTGAAAAAGTTATAGTAGGGATAAAGGGGGGTGGTTTTAATAGAAGAGAGCCCATAGACTCATTAGGGAACCTCCAACACCCTCATGTCAGATACATCTTAAAAAACCATTAATGGATGGAGTTCTTTGATAAATTCAAGGGGTTTGATGATGAAATTACTCATGATTTTTTAGTAGGCCTCCAACATCAAGGGGAAGATAGTGCCACCACAATTGTCAGGGAGCTTGTCATCCATTTAAATGCAGAAATTATTAGCATGGTAACCACATTTCCCCTAGGAGTAAGGTGGGACAAGGAGGAAATAACAGAGGCTATCAAAACAAAAAATAACTTCTTCCTCCTTGAAGAGAAACTTGTAACACCTTCATCCCACATCTACTCAAGTAACCGACTAACCGGGGTAAACATGTGACGAGAGGCTACTATGATCAAATTTAACCTCCTAGATGACCTTAAGGAAGTGGAACCGATAGAAAAACATCATAAAAACCTTCCACATCAGCAACAGAACTCCCAAGAGCTAACCCAATCACTCAGGCCTCTAGCCCTTGGGTCCCACTAAGATTTCATGAAGAAGAGTGCCCACCACATTGCTCATCTAATTCATAAGGAGAGTCTTTGTAGTATACCATCTTGATATTCATTTTGATCTCTTTCCTACAAGGTATAGTATGTCAGCTAAAGCAAATCATAATAAACCAATGTACCTTAGTATAATTTCGGGAGGATACCTCCTCTGCAATATAATCTAAATCAGTGTGATGCATGTATAAACGTAATCACAACATCATATAGACATATAGAAAATAAATGTGCCAATCTCATAAACATCATTCTAGTTGGAGTCTAGTCCTCAATGCATGACCATATCGCTACACATTCTATGACCCCATGCATGACGACATCAACCATACCAACGTACATGAAAAATACACAATCATAAGCATAGATGATACACAAACATACACATGGTCAATACACAACCATAAACATGGAAAATACACGCGCATAAACACATGTAATCAAGCATAACATACAATCCTTGTAACCACATGTAAAAATATGTAACCAAACATACAAGGTCATATACTCATAACCAGTCATACACTCATGACGACACGGTGTACAATAACAACATCAACCTGCACATGGTGACATCACTGTAACCATGAATAACATTGTGCGGATGAAACAAGCACATACACCACAAATAGGAGAAACACATATGCAACCAACAGAAAAGCATGACCAATAAGCTACCTATCCAATCCAAGGGGTGAACCATGCTCTAATACCACTTTGTAACACCCTCATCCAACATCTACCCAAGTAACCGACCAACTGAGGTAAACATGTGACGAGAGGCTACTATGATCAGATTCGACTTCCTAGATGACCTTAAGGAAGTGGAACTAACATAAACACATCATAAATACCTTCCACATAAACAATAGAACTCTCAGGAGCTAACCCAACCATGGCATGCCTCTAACCCCTAGGTCCCACTAATATTTCATGAATAGAACCCAATGGATGCATGCACAGGCCTGCATCCATGCATCTGGGAGGCTCTAGACGCATGCATCAACTTGCATGCTTGCGTCTAGGGACTAAATTTCCTAGAACTGTGCCTACGTCCATGGGATTTAAGCCACTTTTTCAGCCCTAGATTCCAGACCACTGCCCAAAATCCAATGACAAGTTCAAAAATGAAATAACACAAGAAAAAAATGATGTATTTGAAAAAATATGATAGGACCTAGGCTGGACCCCTACTAGCCATGACAGGCATTTCATCAAAAATTTCACAAATATGTAATCTACAGGTGTAAACAACATATCTGAAAGCCCCAAGGGTTATCTCAAGTGGTAGTGAGCCAATACGTGGGCCTCTCCATTGAGGGAGGTCACGGGTTCGATCCTTGAGTCCTTTGGGGTCAGGCGCCGAAAGTCCGCCGAACGGTTTACCGCACGTACCATCCAGAAATTCTGGGGAAGTACGCCCGGGTTTCCTGTGAGCTTTCCCCTCGTGAAAAAAAACATATCTGAACATAGGGGTCTCATAATTATTTGAGAATCACTAAGAAGCATTGTTCCCTTCTATCATTAGCTACAATATCATCTATTATGTCATAGATTGATCCAGGTGGATATTGGTGGCCACCTACCTATTCCATTTTAGGCCCTGCCAATTTTTCTTTCATTTCTTTAGTTTCCTTAATTGTAGCACGTTTTACTATTTTTAGCATTTTTTCAGGTCCTAAACTTCTGGAGCTATTTTGAGGCCCTAAATGGAATTTTTTGGGAAATCTAAGAGTAACATGGGTCGTCAACTGATGTTACTCCCTAAAAATTTGTAGTCCTTGGATAGATCTTTCTACCAAGGTATTGTGCGTGTCAAACAAAGATCGTATGCCAAAGTTACGTCCATGGGAAGTTGATGTACCAATTTACCCAAATGGGGCCCATAGTTTTGGTGCTTCATCTCCTAGGGTTAGGTTTTTGGATGTTTATGGTTCTCCATTGCAATTTCTTGTCGATAGTGGAATCCAAAATAACCTCATTTCAACAGAGATCGTGAAGTGGCTCAGACTACCAACCACAACACACCCACAGGCGTATACCATTGGGTGGCTTCACCAAGGAAGAGATATCTGCGTCCATCAACAGTGTCGCCTTCCGTACAACATCAAGCCATTCACATATGAGGTATTGTGTGATGTTGCTCCTCTTGACGTGTTTGATGTATTATTAGGCCAACCATACTTGTGGAAGTGGCATGTTGTGTATGAGTCTAGGCCTCGTTCTGTTATTATTACTTTGGGAAATAAGTTGTACAGGATATAGGAGGTAGTACCACCTTCTACCATCTCTTTAAATACTACAAATAAATGCAATTAAATTATTTCATAAACCAGGAAATTTGTTTTCATTACAATTCACTCACAGGGAAAGAATAAGATTGTGGATGCAAACTCTAAACAGGGCTCCCTGCACGATAGTAGAAGATGGAAAAAGACGTGCAGGAATGCAAGAAAATTTTCTCCTCCACCACAGAGGTTCCTCTACACTGTCAGGTCAAGCACTCCATTAATTTAACCCCAGTCACGTCGCTGCCTAATGTTTCCATACCTCATGCGACCGCACAGATAGAATCCACACGTGTAATATCTAAGGCTGATAAAGCAACCATATTTATTGAACGCATCCAGTACGTTCGCCAGTAGGTCCATGACACCTTGGAGAAATCTAATGCCAAGTACAAGTAGCGCCATGATCAACATCGGATGCCACACAAGTTTCGGGTGGGTGACGTAGTTTGGATACATTTGCAAAAGGAGCACCTCACCAGACCCCACCGCAAGCTTCACCCGCTCTGATATGGGTCGTACACCATCACCAAGGATGTAGGGGACTTCAAGCTCAGTATTCCACCATTCCTTGGTCTGCACCCAATGTTCAATGTGGACTGCCTTCGGCCATACTTTCCACCTCTACTGGACACCTCCGACATTGCAGAACAACTCACACCAACATAGTTAAACCCAGACTACATGGAACATGCCACCACATATCATATCATGGATACACAAATCAAGAACACTCTCTAGCAGAAGATCCAACTATATCGGGTTGTCAAAGCTGGCCAACTCCTGTACCAAGGCAAGTGGCTCACCAAGGACCAAGTTCAACAGAAATTTCTTCATCTCATGGAGGAACTTAATGCAATGGGTAACATTGATTCCTAAGGGAGAAGGAATGATCTAGGTGGATATTTTTGGCCACCCACCTATTCAATTTGCGGCCCCACCATTGTTTCTTTCAGTTTTTCAATTTCCTTAATTGTATCACAGTTTACTATTTTTAGCAGTTTTTCAGGTCCTAAACTTTCGGAGCCGTTTTGAGGCCCTAAACGACATTTTTTAGGAAACATGGGAGAAAAATGGGCCTTGGAGTAATGTTTCTCACTCAAAATTTGTATTCCTCGGATATATCTTTCTAATGAGGTATTGTGCACGTCAAACGAATATCGTATGCCAAAGTTACGTCCCCGGGAAGTTGATGTACCTATTTACCCAAACGGGGCCCATAGGTTTTTGGATGTTTAGGGTTTTCCATTGTTTCTCAATAATAAATAGGCCTTCAAGCCTCATTGTAACACAGTTCATAAGCTTGTAGCTGCCAAAAATCTTCTCAGAGATAAGCTACCAATGCCTTAGCTAGTTTACTTCCATTATATCTATATTCATATCTTAATTATTTGATATTAATGAAATGAAGTGTTATTTCAGCTACATATTTGCATTTATGGTTATGTTCGTATTATGTTGTGTTCCTACATAAATCTGAATCATAGATACATTTTTTATTTATTTACAAATAAAAACATGAGGAGATCCATACATCATCATTGTCACAATACATGCTTATAACCAAAAAAATGACAACAGAAATACCATGATTACATTAGCCACAGAATCCACATATCAATCAATAATTTAAACATAAAATACCAAGTAAATGAATTTCTTGTTAATGAATGTAGAACCAACCGGAGATTGGACTACCACGTTCCACTTGATCAAATATTGGTTGAGCCAAATCTCTCTTCAGCCAATCACCCCCATGCCATATTCCAGGCATAAATGTGGGACTCAAACTGAAAGAACCAACCAAGGCATCACGAGGTTGAACCACCTCACCCTTATCAATAGAAACCAATATTTACCGTAATCCACACTAGATCAGTAGGCCAAAAAAATGAACATGTCATAACAAGCTTTACCATGATCTCCACCCGATCACTTATCCAGAACAAGCATGGTTGCCGCTGGATTTCTCCACCTACACTGTGAGAAATTTTCTTCTCTCCTAGTCTCTCAGGCTTTACCACAATCCATAGTCTAATCTAGGGATTACTAGTCCCTAAACTGAGACATACTCTTCAGGATTTACCATATATCCCAACTCGAGATTCCTAGGCCTGATGGAGAACACACAACTCTCAGGATTTACCGCAATCAACACCAAATTACCAGGCCCTAAACCGGGCAACGCACTATCCAGATTTACCACAACCCACAGTCGAGTTCAGATGTTACTAGGCCATGTGTTCTATCATTTTGGAGATCCACCTCACTAAGCTTCAAATCCATCCGAAAATCTAGCTCAACCAAAACATGAGAACCCCATCACACCATGGCTATCCATAAATGGCAAGGCTAGGTTGCAAAACACTGTCACACTTGTAAAAACCCATGCCATGACAGAAAATAACCACATGCAATACCATGCATGCCAGATATAGCAAGGAAATAACACATGAAAATCAATACCTGCAAAGAATAATGTTGTGGCTTCTTGATCCTTCTCTTCCTTTCTTTCTCCTTCCTTCCTCTTGCCTTCTTTTCCTTTCTTGATCCAATGCCAAAGTCCTCCAAGAAAAATCTAAGTGTCCAAGAATGACATAGAGAGATGATAATGAGAGAGCTCCTAAATTGAATTGATAAAAGGTACCAACTGTTCCTTATAATAATTTTTATTAATGAGACTTCTATTTTCTTCATTTTCCTCCTCACATGCAACTTGTGATTTTTCAACTCCCTTTTCTCCTAATTTCCATTATTTTCATAAATATACGTGTCAAAAATTCCATTTGTCTTTTCAAAGAATTTTCCATTTCCTTTACTAATTTCCTTAGCCATAATAAACCAAATGAACACCCACTAGGATATTTTTCCCAACATTCATCTTGGAATAAGTTTCCCATTAACCGTGGTTATTATTTTTAACTTTTATTACATGGAATTTTCACCAGGGTTGTTACACAACCCTCTCCCTTGGGGGACACCATCCATTGTGTTAAATCACACATATACCTCAGCGAAACTGCTGAAAAGAAAACACATACCTTGATGCAGCATTTACAATGATCACCTTGTTGAAAGAAAACCAACATGACAACTATAATGGCATGGCATAGCTCATTTACATTTATAACATAGCTCATTGCAGTATTTACATCCATATTCATATTTATATACACCTGAACATCACATCAAAACATGTATCAAAACATCACCAAAACATATGCCAAACGTATACCAACATCACACCTCAACTAGAAAACAAGGATACATAGCCTGCATATGATCCGCCATCTCCCATGTATCTACATTGAGCCCAAATTGTTTCCATTGCACTTTAAATTGCTCTATTTCTTAGTTCTAGATCATGAGCACCTTTTTCCACAATATACATTGACGCTCCAACAAGAATTATCCATCTGGATCCACCTGCAATATAGACTAGTCAATCACATGATCAACATATTTAACATACTTCTTAAGAAACGATATATGAAAAAAATCATGGAATTTTATTGTGGAAGGCAGTGCAAGTCGATAGACTACTGGTCTGATCCTCTCAATAATCCTAAAAGGTCCACAAAATCGAGGTGCTAGCTTGGCACATGATCCAATCCGAAAGGATATCTTCTTGGGCTTGATGTGCAAGTACACCTATTCCCCAACCTAAAACACCTTAAACAACCTATTATGGTCTGCATAAATCTTATTCTTATCCTGCGTTTCTTTCAAATTATTCTTGATTACCTGCATTTCCTGCTCCATTTCTACCAGCATGTCTAGTCCAATCAATACCCTGTTAACCGAATCACTCCAACTGATGGGAGTATTGCAACTTCACCCATACATTGCCTCAAATACACTCATACTCAAGGACTCTTGATAACCTTTTTTGTAGGAAAAATATACCAGTGGAAGGTACTCTTCACACTTTCCCTATTTATGCATCACCTACATCTTCAACATGTCCTCCAAGATATTGTTGACCCTCTTTATTTTTCCAACTGTCTACGGATGATAAGTTTTGCTTAAGGGAAACTCGGTGCCCAAACCTGAAAACAACTCCTTTCAAAACTTGGAAGTAAACTTTGCATCCTCGTTTGAAACGATCTTCTTTGGTATACCATGCAACCTGACCACATCTCTGATGAACACATCTTCCACATCACTAGCTGAGTATGTAGTCTTCACTGGAATGAAGTGTGCAGCCTTTGTCAACCTCTCCACAACAACCATGATGGAATCACGTTGTCTAGTTGTCCTAGGAAAATTTGTGATGAAATCCATGGGAATGACCTCCCATTTCCACTCTAGAATTGCAATCAGTTGTAATAGTTCACTTGGATGCCTACATTTTTCCTTAACCATCTAACATTCCAAACACCTCACTACAAACTCTACCACGCACTTCTTTATATTCGACCAATAATAGAGCCTCTTCACTACAATCATTTTTTTCTAATAGACTGGGTGACTTGGATACGGTTTTTCATGAAACTCCCTCAAGATCACCTTCTCAAGCTCAATGTTGTGTGGTACATATATCTTATCTCTAAATCTAACCAATCCATCTATCATGAGACGTAGTCCAAATATTGTACATCTACACCTACACATGTACCTGTACATGTAGTTGTACCACTACCTGTACCTGTACCTGTACTATGTTGCAACCTGTGAATAATCTCCATATACCTATCACCCTCTCGACCTACCTACAAGATAATATCCTCTAAATCTATATCGTAGGAGCTCATAGTTGCTATGTGATTTACATGTACCCATCTGCTAAGAGCTTCTGCGACCTTGTTCTCCTTTCCCTTGATGTATCTGATCTCTAATTCAAACTCATTGATTGTGGCCAGCCATCTAGCTTGCTTGGTGTTTGAATTTTGTTGGTCAAACAAGTACCTCAACCCAATGTGATCACTCATTAGTATAAAATTCTTGCCAAGAAGATAGTGCCTCTGCATATTCAATGCATGTATGATCACTACTAGCTCAATACCATTTTTTGGGTAGTTTTGCTCGTGCTCATTTAATTTTTGTGACTCATAGAATACAGCCTATCCATCCTACGTAAGGACTCCATCAATTCCTCTCTGGAAAGCATCTGTACATACTACAAATTCCTTGTCCGGATTTGGAATTTTTAACACTGGAAAATGTGTCAACAAGTGCTTAAACTGCTCAAAATTGGCCTCACACTCATCTGTCCATTCAAACTTATTACCCTTCCTTTGCAATGTTGTGATATGATAAGAAATCTCTGAGAAGTTCTTGATGAACCTCCTATAATAACTTGCCAATCCCATGAAATATCTAACCTCATCTACATTTCTAGGAGCTACCCACTCCATGATATCCCTTATCTTTTCTGGATCTACTACAATGCCCTCCTTGGAGACCACATGTCCCAAGTAATGTACCTCAATATGAAAGAAACTTCATTTTTTGAGCTTAGCATACAACTGGTGCTCTCTCAACAATCTCAATACTACTTCCAAATGCTCGACATGCTCTTCCTCATTTTTAGAACATACCAATATGTCATCAATGAACACAATAACAAACTTGTCCAAATAAGGACACAACACATTATTCGTCAAATAATTAAATGTAGCTAGGGAAATAGTCAAACCGAATGGAACTAGAACAAAACTCGTAATGCCCATACCTAGTCTTGAATGTGATATTGTAGATGTCCTCTTCTTTGATGTGTACCTGATGGTATCTCGATCTCAATTCAATATTAGATAACATTGTTTCTCCCTTCAGTTGAACAAATAAATCATCAATCCTCGATAATGGGTAACTTTTCTTTATGGTCACTTTTTTCAACTACCTGTAGTCAATTCACAATCTGAGAGTACCATCCTTCTTATTCACAAACAATACTGGTGTGCCCCATGGTGATACACTTGGCCTAATGTAACCTTTTTCAAGCATTTCTTTCAGCCACAACTTTAACTCTACCAAATCAGGTGTGCTCATCCTATAAGGTGCTTTCAATGCTAGAGTTTCCCCTGGTACTAAATCAATAGAAAATTGTACCTCTCTGTGAGGTGGAAACTCTGAAATATCTACAAGGAATACATCCTAAAACTACTTTAGAACAGATTATATTTTCAACACATTTGCATCCTCAACTTCCTTACCTTTGTCACTAGAAATATGTAGTGCGAACAACACACACCCTTTCCTACGACTGCACTTGGCCTACATAGTTGTCACCGTCCTAACTGATGTGGCTTTCTTCTTTCCCTATAAGACTCTTGGTTACTGATTGTCATCAAATCACTTAATGGCTTGTCATAAAAATCCACCTTGGACCTATGAAGGTATAGCTATTCCATACCCAATAGCATATTTTATGATCCAAATGGAAATATGTTCATGTGCATTGTTGTAGGCATACCATTTAACTTGAATGCACAATCTCTTACCCAATGGTGAACTCTTCTCTTTGTACCTGTAGCCAACCTGCACTAACCAATATTTTGCAAGCATTTCCTTATTCAAACCACACTTATCCACCAATTCATGACTAACAAAACTATAATTATATCTAGGGTCAATCAAAATAGAAATAACTTGATCACAAATCTTACCATCCATCTCAATGATTGATGCTTGGCGACCTTCCTGCTTGTTTTCCACGGCTGCATAATTACAAGTAATTTTTTTCCCAATATCTCCAAAAGTCATCACCTCATGTGAACTATATATATGAGGCCTACCACCTTGATTCTGCAGAAAATCCCTCTTAAGGTGCTCCTTACCGCACGTCCAACACTCTAACCATCCAGTACCCTCACCTCGATGTTGTTGTTGTGATCCATGTCATTGTCTAGCAGCATTGAACCTATTTTTTTGTGCCACATTTTCTTTCTCTTCTACATTTTGAGGCCTTGCTCTCTTAGGCTGCCATTTACCTTTACCTTTGTCTTTCCATTTCCATCCTTGTTGAGATTCATTCTTACGCTTGGACTTTTCATAGAAATTCTTCATCTTCCCAATGACTTCCTCAAGTGATTTAGGCTCATCATACTCATTCTGGTCTCTAAATGCTAATGGAAAACCACTAACAAATAATTAAAATTTAGCCTTATCATCTTCAAGATACGGTACATACCTCAATAGCTCCAGGAATTTAGTCATGTAATATTCATCTTTCATTGATCCCATCTTTAGCTCATAAAATGCTTTGGCCTTACTGTCGTAGTACCTTTATGACAAGTATTTCTTCTTGAAAATCCTCTTGAACTCATGACAACTCAAGTCCTTTGTCCTCATGTGTTTGACATGATTCACATATTCTCACCAGATATCTTATTTACCTCTAAGGTTGAAGATATCTACTTTGGACTTCATATTGTTTGTGTAATTATGCAACTCAAAGAACTTCTTCGTCCCAAGTATCTAGGTTTATGCCTCTTCTAGTTTCTTCAAGTCTCCCTCAAAATTAGGTGCCTTTACTTTCTTAAATTCATCTGGAAAGTATCCCATGTCACTCGTCCTATAAGGATGATAACGATGGCAATCATAATGTACATCCGAACCAGAACTATAATAGTACCTCTACTCATCATGCCTCCTATCTGGACTATCCAACAACCTGCCATCTCTCATTGTGTCAGCTCTATCTAACTTGTGTCTACCAGGAGACCTATTGCCATATGTCCCATTAGTTTTTTCCTCCTTTCCATGCCTGATCCGAAGTGGACCTTGCCGCTACAACTCTGACAAGAAGTATTGCATTAACCTTTGCTTTTTTTTCTTGTGCTTGTATGATTTTGTTATTGTCTACCTTACAACTCCTCATTTCTTCCTTTAATATTCTCAATGTGTCTCCCAAATCAGAAGAGTGCCCACCATGCTACTCATTTGATTCATAGGGAGAGTGTTTGTAGTCTACCATCTCGTTATTTATTTTGATCTCTTTCCTGCAAGGCATAGTATGTCATCTAAATCAAATCATAATAAACCAACATACCTTAATATAATTTGGGGAGGATACCTCATCTGTAATATCATCCAAATTAGCATGATACATGTATAAACATAAACATAACTGCATATAGACATATAGCAAATAAATGTACCAATCTCATAAACATCATTCTAGTTGGAGTCCAGTCATCACCGCATGACCATATCACTATACATATTATGACCTCATGCATGATGACATCAACCATACCTATGTACGTGAAAAATACACAATCATAAGCATAGACGATACACAAATGTACACACGATCAATACACAAGCATAAACATGGAAAATAAACACACATAAACACATGTAATCAAGCATAATGGGAAATACTTGTAACAACTATTTATTTTTTGGTAGCATCAGATGTGCTCTAGCTCTGAAACTTTGTGGAGGGACTAGAACACATGAGATATCCAAGACCCATAAATTGTTTGGAGAAATTCCACTCGGAGCTTAAGTTATTCAAACAATTAATTATTTTAATGGAGACCCTAAGTCTAACATAGGGAAATTAAATAATTAAAGTGAATCAATTTAGACATGTGAGTGAGAATGTTCTAAGTGACGAGGGTCAAGTATTTTCTAATATTATTCATTTTTTAGAGATTAGATCATATTCATTGAATTTTCAATAGGAAAAGTATTAAAGGAAGGCTTGGGGTCAGTTGGAGAATATGCACAGAGTGGCAGCACTTGAGCTAAGCTAAAATTATGGGGCGTGGTTTGCTGAGAATTTTTGAGTGAGCTTGCAGTGCAGCGAGGGGTAGTTCCAAAGTGGGATTTCTAAATCCAAGGCCAAGAATACAATAGAAGAGAGGTATATATGTACCGGAGAGGCAATGTAATCAAAGGAGTGGTGACGCAAAGCTGACACAAAGGTAGCGTAAGCCCAGCAGGCATGATGCAGAGCTAGAAGGGCTCACACAGAGGGACGCAGATCTGGAATATGGTGATGCAAAAACTCAGAGAATTGCGTTGGGGTTTTAGTGGGCCAGCTCGGGCTAGTATTTAGAAGATCAAATAGAGTGGCACAACCACACTAAAGGGTGATGTAGTGATTGTGTAGTCACATGTGGGGTTCCTCATTCTCAGCTGAATCAACCATAATATCTATCTCCAGAAATAAAGGTACACCTGCCAGGATTTTCTCTGTTGGGTAAACCACTACTCGTACCCTAGTTTGTATTCAAAAATCTGCATAATGATAAAAACCATCAAGGGTGTTGCACCAGTTTTCCCACATTGGATTTTTCCAGAGACATTTGTCCGAAAAATCTTGTGTGTCCTTTTTCAAATGTGCTTAATTCTTCAATACTTGATCTATATATTTGTGTAGGCTACAGTGTATTTACTTTGATGTTTTACTGAATAATTCAGAAAAAGAACTTGTTAAGTCAATCAAACAAGTCGAAGAATTAAATCATATTACTGAAGTAGGGTTTATGTTTAGTAAATTCGGAAATTTTAACATGGCATCAGAGATATTGTAGATCAGGGAGAGCTCAAGCCATCAACAAAGAGGTGAATTTTTTCTCCAGGAAGGCAGTTGTGACAACATAGGTCTAGGAAGAGGTAGTGCAGCACCAAAGGGACAACGTATGCCTAGGAGGGGTGACATAGAGCCTGTCTATCTCACGCATATCTATAGGGGTGACACAGAGCCAGTATATCTCATGCAGAGCTGACGTAGAGGCTCACGCAGGCCCAGAAGGGTGATGCAGTCTGAGAGGAGGTAACATCGTGACGGTTTCCATGGTTGGAAGTGAATTTTTTTTCTTCAGAATTTGCTAGTGGGGCATTGTTCTGTCGGTACAGAACATTGTCTAAAAGGGTTGAAAAAGTAATGGGAATTAGTTCCTCAGTATAATTTCTCAGCACAAAGTTTTAAATATGATCAACAGAGTGATTGGAGAGGGTTGATTCGACAAGAGTTGGTGGAGGATTTCTGGGAGGGAAATCATTTTTCAGAGGGAGTGTATTCCTAGAGGGTTTCTAGTGCCAAGAAATCGAGATCCATTTTTTTTGTTGAAGTTAGGCGCAGAATAAGGGAGAGGATTTTTTCAGCTTCGACGTCTTTTGAGAAGATATGGCTACTCATGGATTGAGGGATCAGGACAGGTTGTATGGAGTATCCAACTTCGTCGTCTGGAAGGCAAAAATCATGTCAGTTCTAGATGAATATCGCATCAAATATCACACCAAGAAAGTTTTCATTTTTCTTGTTGATGTTGATCCATTGAAGAAGTATGAGGAAGCACAAGAAAGGGCCAAGTGCTTGATTATGGAGGGGGTCAAGGATCATGTGGTTACACACATTTTTGAAAATATGTGGATGACGTTGACCTCAATGTATCAAGGGACTTACGTCCAAAGGAGAATGCTTCTGGAGAATCAGATTTGACTATTTTATATGCATACGGGAGAGGAAATCGACCCCTTCCTCATTAGATTAAAGGTGACTCGTGATTAGTTGGCTACTATGGGGGCCACTCCTAATGAGGTTTTATTGGTTAGGACTACCCTGAATTTAGTGTCTGAAGAGTGGGAGACCTTTGTCCAAGGCATCTTGGGCAGAGTGACACTTCCAAAATGGGAAGACATGTGAGAAGCTCTTCATGAAGAAGACCTTGAGATATTGACCAAGGTGGGCAGCACCAGTGGCGGAATCAAGATCAAAAAGGAGGAGGAAGAAGATGCGGCTCTTGTGTTGATCATGTTAGCCCCCTATTAATTTTTTAACAAGCAAACAGGGGGCTAAATCTTTGTTTGAGCCTTCAAGGAATGCATTTCCTCTGAAAACAAATCATCCTTGAAGCCTCCTTGTGTCTTTGTCCTTTGATGAATCCTCCCTGTTGTTTCCAAGTTACAAGCCTCTCTGTTTTTGAAGAAGAATGCCCAAAAGGCCTCCTTTCCCTTATTTCACTTCCCACTAAACCTCTGTTTCCTTCCCTTTTACTCCTCTCTATTTCCCCCATTAACCCCTTAAAATCAGCACAAATCCCATTTTAAGCCTCTTAAATTACCTTTGTTTGGATTAAACCCCTTATTCCCTTCACCATTACCCCCTTTTTTGGCTTTAAAATGCGTTGAATATAGGCCAAAAAAAAAAAAACCATATTTTGCATGAAAGGCTTTAGCCCCCTTTCGGCCAGCCTCTTAACCACTTCCCCACCACGTGACCCGCGCCCAGAACCAAGCGCTTAAGCTCTGAGCGCTAATCGCGATCGCAACTTACATTGCAAGCGCAGTCCGTTGTTATTTGAATATGTTCTGATGCAATTGCATTTGGTCTATAGACCTCTGCGTTAATATTAGCCGTTGATCTGTATAGATCCGACGGCCCAGCGCTAATCGCATCGTCACTCCGTTGCCCCTCTCCATCTCCCTCCGATTTAATGTGGGCCGTTGATCTGGTCCCAGATCCAACGGCTGGCGCAAAATTGCAAATTGCTGATCGGATTAACCTTGAATCGCCTCCTTTTGTCCCCTCCGATTGCGATTTTTAGATCCAATCACAACTGTTGATCTCTTGAGATCCAATGGTCCGGATCTCATCGCTCCCCGCTCATTACCCCGCCTGTCTTCCTTCCGATTGATTCTCCACTATTGATCTATCACTCTGATCCAACGACCATTGCATAATCGTAACATCGCTCCAATCGCAATCGCAAAGGTCTTACTATGTTTCCCTCCACCCATGATCGGGTCCCACATCAAGCCCGTTTCATATGTTTCATTCGATTTCCTTTGTATTTCCTCCAAAGTTCTAAACCTTATGGTTTGCACTAAATATTATTTCTCCATCTAAATGCATATTAACCCATCCGTAAGCCTTCATCGACTCTATTATCCACCATTTCACAGAGAATTTATCCCATTTTCACCATCGCGCCACCATTCTGCAGACCTCCACAGCATTTCCTCCGCCACTCCCTGGATTTCTTAATGAGTTTATCGTATTGTGAAGGGTTGTTACGAAGTGATGAATTCACTCTAGGTTCCACAATCATGGTCACTGTGATTCGGAACGCGGAGAGGTTATTGTAGCAAAATTCAGAGTATCAGTTTCGAAGACCTGCTGCGGCAGAAACAGAAGATTGAAGACAATTTGGGGATTTCGGCCAAGATTGATTATAAAAATCCCGATCCTCTAAAATTAAATCAGAATTAAAGAGAATCATAAATATCTACAGGCAGAAAAGCTTCCACCACCACATCAGAGGCAAATCGATTCCTCTCAGCCAACATTTCGCCATCTGTGATAGTGACCGTCTCAACTCCACCTCATTAGTGAACATTTTCAATTCATGATTCAGCCCTAGTGGCCTTTTACTTCCATTTTTGTTTGTTACTTCTAAATTTTGAGTGGAATTCACCTTCCACTCCTGCATTTTACTTTCTGTCAGAAATTGTTGTTTAATATTTCTGTTTAAAACGGTCGTGAGCCTAACGGTCAATGATGATATGCCCCTATTCCTCATCATGAATTTTGGTTATTTTTTATGGAGACCTCAAACTGATTTTCAGCACGCGAGGAAGATATTTTTCCCAAAAATATCTTCTCGCTCATGTTTTTGAGGCTTCTATATAAGCAAGAATCAAAGAGAAAAACAGGTTCCATATTTTCTAAATAATTTGTTGTGAAAGAGTTTTTGTTTGCATTTTTTTGAAGTTTTAATACAAATGTGAAGAGCCCGTCGGGTCTCAACAATAAGGAGTTTTATCTGTAATGAGGATTCTGGCCTTGTTGCTTTATACTTTGTAACTCGGTCTTATGTGATATAGTTTAGTTATTCATTTCGCTATTTCCATTTCTCTTGTATCATGCTCTGGAATGCGAGTGGCTCACTGGTTCTGGTATGAATTTATCACAATCGATACTCATGCTAAACCTGTCTAGTGCTTTAAATATGGCTCAATCATGATATGTTGTTCCATTTTCAACTTCATCCACGTTTCTTCTATATCAAATGCTATGGGATGTCATTTTTTGAAAGCTATATACATGTATGGATTCTTATTATCTTAAGCCCATCTCATGTTCTGATATGTTTATGGAATTTCATCTCATTAGTAGTTAGTATTCCTTCTACATTTCTTACACAACAAATGCCATCTGATTTTCAATCTCTATAAAGCATTTTTAGAATCCATCCCTCCTTACAGCAAGTTGTCTTTGAGTTGTCTGATACATTTATATTGAGAATTCACCCTTTTCCTCTGCAGTGTTCCTTTCATTATGCTGAGTTTGCGAATATTTTGGTTCCACCTACATTGATCTTTCCTGTTAAAATTGAAATAGAAAAAGAGCCTTGTTCTGCTAATTGTCCTTGTTATATCATGCTGCTCCTTGCTATATAAGATGTCCTAGGCACTAGTATTTTACAACTCAAGGTTGTCTCTGGGATTGGCAACATCTTGCATCCAAGGGAAAGCAGGGGTAGTTAGGGAAGAGGAAGAGAGACCTTTCAAAGGTTAGGTGGTTTAGATGTGGTGAATTAGGACATTTCGCCACTACTTGTACTCAAAAGAAGAAGGGAAAGGAAGACTATGATTCAAAGGTTGCAGTATCTAAGAGTGATGATGGGAGTGATGATGATGTGTCTATGAGTTCTCATGTGCCTTGAGAGAATAGGTGGGGTGACATAGATCTATAGATTGATTTACGGATAGCGATTGAGGGTAGGATCCTTGAGGTGCCAAAACTCTTGGATCACATATGACCTACGGGAGCCCTTAATGGCTTGATAGTAGGATGACTGGAGTTAGTTGGTGCAAAGGATTATGGAGGTACATTGGTAGTGCTAGGATGTTGAATACTATAGTAGCACAGATCAGAGGCAGCAATAGCGTAGAAGCAGCAGCGTAGAGGCAGTGCAGAGCAGAAGCAGCGCAAAGGCACCATAGGGTCATCGTAGATTAATAGCAAAGGGTGTTTCAGTATTGAGAGGCATCTATACTAACTTGTCTGTTAGGATTTTGGGTGATGTTCTTCAGTTGCTTACTCTCAACAATTGAGTTGTAGTGCAACAGTTAGCAGTGCCATTGACAGCATGGTGCAGCATTTGAGAGGGAGCTACAGTACAGATGAGGCAGTGACTGTGGAAAATTCATGGGCATCAGTACAAAAGGCAGCAGCACAGAGGATGAGGGCCAGCGGGCCAAGCATCAGTAGCACAGGGGACCAATTTCATGGATCAAGGTCATGCTTCAGGTTGAATTTTTTCTAGATCACTTACCTTGCTAAGAGGGAGTGTTGATTTTTGGGTAGCACCAGATGTGCTCTAGATCCGAAACTTTGTGGAGGGACTAGAACACACGATATCTCCAAGACCCAGAAATCATTTAGAGAAATTCCACCCAGAGCTTAAGTTATTCAAATAATTAATTATTTTAATGGAGACCCTAAGTCTAACCTAGGTAAATTAAATAATTAAAGTGAATTAATTTAGACATGTGGGTGAGAATGTTCTAAGTGACGAGGATCAAGTCTTTTCTAATATTAGTCATTGATTAGAGATTATATCATAGTCTTTGAATGTTCAATAGGAAAAGTATTAAAGGAAGGCTTGGGGTCAGTTGGAGAATACACACAAAGTGGCAACACTTGAGCTAAGTCGAAATTTTGGGGTGCAGTTTGCTGAGAATTTTCGAGTGAGCTTGCAGTGCATCGAGGGGTACTTCGGTAGTGGGATTTTTGAATCCAAGGCTGATAATACAATATCAGAGAGGCAGATATGTACTGGAGATACAACGCAGGCCAAGGAAGGGTGATGTATAGCTATACAGGCTCACGCAGAGCTGACGCAGAGGCAATGTAAGCCCAACACGAGTGACGCAGAGGCAACGTAAGCCCAGCAAGGGTGAAACAAAGCCAAAAGGGCTCACGCAGATCTGGAAGAGGGTGACGCAGTCACTCAGAGAGCTGTGTTGTGGTTTCAGTGGGCCATATCAGGCTCATATTCAGTAAATCAGGTAGAGTGAAATAGCCACACTGAAGGGTGACGCAATTACTGTGTAAGCACTTGTGGGGTTCCTCATTCTCAACTAGATCATCCATAATATCTGTCTCCAGAAATAGAGGTTCATCTGCTGGGATTTTCTCTATTTGTTAAAACACTACTGGTACCTAGTTTTTATTCAAAAATTTGCATAATAATAAAAACCCTCAACAGTTGTTGCACTGGTTTTCCCGTATTGGGATTTCCCGGAGACATTTGTCCGGAAAATATTGTGTGTCATTTGTCGAATGTGCTTAATTATTCAGTACTTTATTTGTATATTTGTGTAGGTTGCAGTGTATTTACTTTGATGTTTTACTAAATAATTCATAAAAATAACTTGTTAAGTAAATCAAACAAGTAGGAGAAGTAAAACATATTACTGCAGTAGGGTTTCTGTTTAGTAAATTCAAAAAATTTCCCAACAACATGTAACCAAACATACAAGGACGATACATGTAAGCACTTGACCTGTGTAAACAACACATAACAATCCGTACACTCATGATGACATGGTGTACAATAACACCATCAGCCTTCAAATGGTGACATCACTGCAACCATGACTAACATTGTGCAGATGCAACAAGCACATACACCACAAATAGGAGAAACACATATGAAATCAACAGAAAATCATGACCAACACACTTCCCATCCAGTCCAAGGGGTGAACCATGTTCTGATACCACTTTTCAACACCGTCATCCCACATCTACCAAAGTAACCGGCCAATCGGGGTAAACACATGACGAGAGGTTACTATGATTAGATTCAACCTCCTAGATGACCTTAAGGAATTGGAACTGACATAAACACATAATACAAACCTTCCACATCAACAACAGAACTCCCATGAGCTAACTCAACCACTCATACCTCTAGCCCCTGGGTCCCACTAATATTTCATGAATAAAACCCCCTAGACGCATGAACAAGCCTACATCCATGAGTCTGGGAGGCTCTGGATGCATGCATAATCCTACATGCTTAGGCCCAGGGACTAAATTTCCCAGACATGTGTTGGACACCTACTAGCCATGATAGGAATTTCATCAAACATATCACAAATATGTAATATGTTTAGCATATTTCTTTGCTAAGTCATGAGTCCATTTTAAATTTTTTGTTTTTAGGATTAAATTTTTAAAATTTCAAAAAAAAAATTGAACGCTACCGAAATTTCTGCTAGTGCCTGCTTTAGCCCTTTTCGGATAGTCTGTTATAATTTTGTTTCTGTTTGTTTTTCTTTAATTCGATGCTACCGAAATTTCCGTTAACTTCCCTTATTTTTAAAAAAATAAAAGAAAAGTGCATACGCTTTGTGTCAAGCCAAATTTTATTGTTTTAAATACGTTTTTAATCTTTTTATTATGATTTAAATCACATGATAGGAGTGGTATGCTGTCATTCATGTTAATTTTAAGTCGTGGTTATACATGTAGTGTCTAGGTGTCAATCCGCAATAACAAATCCAATCATTGATCCTGTCATGTCTACCAGTCGAGTTGTTTTAGTTTCATGTCAAAGTACGTGATTATCGATTGGAATGGATAGTGGATCTGCAGGTTTAATGAAATGATCATTTGGTTGGTCATGCATAGACGCTACCAAAAATTTAGGCCAATAATTAGCATACATTGGAAGTGACTTCCAGTCATAGACCCGCTTATCTCCATCCACCTGTAGCATGGCATCTAAATCTACGCAGCCAATTGAAGACCATAATTGTTTTCACAAGGTGCATACTATGGTCAAGGATACTTACCATAATGAAAATCTATTTCATGGGAGGGTGAACCATTGTCATTGTTTTAAATAAACAAGAAAGAAGAAAGACTATCAGTTTTGAGCTTATTTGTTGAAGAACGAGATTTTATAGAGTGCAGCTTGAGGAAGGAGTCTTAGATTCAGAAAGGATTTCATAGGAAGACACAGCAACACCTGTTAGGTGATCTCTTCTAGCCTTGCCACCTATCATATTTCAGCAGACAGACTTGTTAATTACTGAAGATGACTAAAAGAGGAGGAAAGCTAAAATGAATTAAACCACAAGGAGCTGACCTAGTGGATGAAAATTCGAATGTGAGAAGGTTGTTTGTTCAAGTAGGGTGGTATTCTTTGTGCTCAATACTGGGAAGCTCTCACTTATGAGTAGCTCAGGAGTTTACAAAATATTTCAATGGACAGGAAGCCACCATCTATGGCCTTAAATTACAGGTATCCGCAGATTCAATTTCTAATTCATTCAACCTTCCACGAGAAGGAGAAAGTTGGTTTAAAGGTTACGTCATCACTGGAGGAGACCTCAATAGTTTCCTCAAATATGGAAACAGAGATCCTAACTGGGCCAAATGAATTCCCAGCAGCTACCTCAAAAATGAATGGCAGAAGTTTTTAAATTCATCAAGATTTACCTCACTTGTGAAAGAAGGTATACAGTAGTGTTTCTTTATCATATGAGATTTCTGTTCCATGTTGCAGGTATCAAGACCCTCAACTTTCCGTAATTTTTGCTGAACATTCTAACAAAGATGTTAGCCAAGATTCAAACATACACAATTGCTTTAGAATACAGCTTATATCATCAAGCTCACATTAAAGTGTTAGTTTAAGAAGAGTTAAGGAAAAGAAATAAAACATGGGAGCATTTCTTTTTTTACAGGGTAGGCCAACTTGCACCTACACCTCCAGCTTCACAAAAACACCCTCAGCCTACAAGAAGAACAAAGAGAAAGGCTAAAAATGAGAATATACATAAAGCCAAGAGCATAAAAGAAAAGACTCCTTCAGTCAAGGTTGAGAGGAATTTTGAGAAAGGAGAGAGCTCATCAACAAAAAAGGCTAAATCCATGAAAATGGTGTCTCCCATTTCTCTTTTTCCTAATTTCTATACCAGAGCTCGAAGAGGAAGGTCTGAAACTGTAGATAAATCTAAAACACAAGTGCTACCAAAAATTCTGGAAGCAGACATTCAACAGAAGATGCAGAAAGAGTATCAGCCCATAAAGTTTGATGAAGAACTCCTCAAAGATTCAAGGTATGAGATCAGTAGAAAGAGAAAGAAAGAGGAGACCAAACCTATTGTTGGTACCAGAAAAAGACATACCAGAGATAGTAAAAATTTTAGGCTCAAGTCTAAGGCCCTACACAATCCAAGTTTGTTGACAGAGGTCATTGATGTAGAAGGATAATCTGATGGGTTAAAGACAAATGAGTCCAAAAAGAAAGATAAAATCAAAACCCCTTCATAGCAGTAAATAGAACCCTCAAAAAGAAGAAAGATCCAAAAGGGTTCAAAGGAGGAAAAGGCCACTATCAAAGAAGCATCCACAAGGACCACAAGATCAAAATTAGATGTTGACAGCAAATCAGACTTGGACAAGCTTGCTGAAGCTGCAGCCCACATGGAAGAAAGGTAAAAAGGTTTCAAAATAAAACACCCTTTTGCTTATCAAATACAATTTTCAACAACATCTCATATTTCAAAGTGTATAAGTCTACACATGTTTTTCAGTGTTTTATGTGCATTTTTGAAAAATAAATAGAGTGCTACCGGAAATTCCGGTAGCGTTACAGTTTTTGCGTAGTTACAGGTTTTTTTCAGAATTTCCAGTAGCGCCTATTTTAAATGATTTTTGACACCTGTCAGCAAAATTTCTGAGCCAGTTCAGGAAAGATAAAGACTCATAACCAAATGGATATAACAATTGATGGTGATAAGTGGTTATGAGGTTGTTGGCAGTCATATTTAGTGAAGATACATGGTTATTTAAGAACCAAATACATTAGATGACAAATCAGTAGAAAAAGGGGCAGCATGTCAGCATGCTCAGCAGTTCAGCCCAAATTCTCTTCTCTTTTTTCATCTAAATTTGTCTTTTCAATTATATTTCAATGGTATATGGTTTTAATCTCCTATGACACCTATGTAACGTTAGGAGTAGTGTTTCCTTATTTTTAGAAGAGATGGAGTTGGTGCCTCTCTTTCTATACATACCATTTGTAAATACCATTTCTAGGTTAGATGTTGGTCTACCTGAAGTCTTAATATAATGAAGAAAATCCTTTTTGCACTTCATGTTGGAGGGTTGTGTGACTCAATAACTATCTAATGTATGGTGTGTTTCTCTCTTTGTTAATTTCTTCTAATTTATGAGTTGCAGCAGCTAGTAAGGTGTGAGTAAGGCATTGCTAAAGGATTTAATAATAAATTATCTTCTTTCCATCTTCCTCCAAATCATATATATGTTGTATAACATGTTAGTGAAGATTTCATAAAGGATTTGTGAAATAATTTATGCATGTAATCTACTTTCTAAATGTTGTTTACTTTGCATAAAACAGAGTTTTTGTAAAGAGCCATCATTATATTTATGTGACTAATTTAGGATATGAATATTTCCTAGAGTAAGTACCAGCTATCCATCTCCTTTCATTTGTTACACTCTACTCCCTATACTACCAATTTACCCATACAATTTATACTTGCCACAACTTTCCAAATGCATGAAAGTCTTAAAGAATATAAAAATCATTTCAAACTATTTGAGAAACCATCCCACCACTCAAAACCCTTTAAAATTTTAAATGAACTATGATGTGTAAGTCTTACTCCTTTTGTAGTCAAGGAGTGAATCCTTGCGTTAACATAATCTATAGGTATAATCAATAGGTTTAAACATAGGGGTCTCATACTTATCTAAGAATCACTAATAAGCATTGTTCCCTTAAATCATTAGATGTAGTATCATCTATTAGGTCATATATACATTGTTTATTCATTAACAAATAAAAACATGAGGAGATCCATACAGCATCACTATCAAAACACATGCTCATAACCATCCAAATAACAACAGAAATACTGTGAATACATCAACCACAGAATCCACATATCAATCATTACATTTACACATCAAATATCAAAGGAATTAATTTCTCATTAATGAATGTAGAACCAACCAAAGATGGGACTCTCACATTCCACCCGACCATATATTGGATGAGCCAAATATGTCTTCATCTAATCACCTCCATGCCATATTCCAAGCATGAATGTGGGACTCAAACTGAAAGAACCAACCAGGGCATCCCGAGGCTAAACCACCTCACCCTCATCAATAGAAACCAGGCTTTACCGTAATCCACACCAGATCACTAGGCCAAAACAATGAACATGTCATAACAGTTTTTACCATGATCTCCACCAAATCACTAGGCCAAAACAAGCATGGATGTCACCAGATTTATCCACCTACACCATGAGAGTTTTCTTGTCTCCTAGTCTCTTAGGATTTACCGCAATCCACATTCTGATACAGGGATTAATATTCCCTAAACTGATACATACTCTCTAGGATTTACCATATATCACAACCTAGGATTCCTAGGCCTAATGGAGAGAACCCACCTCTCAAGCTTTACTGAAATCCACACTAGATAAATAGGCCCTAAACAGAGGCAACACACTATTCATCTTTAATACAACCCATAGTTAGGTTCAATGGTTACCAGGCCATGTGTTCTATCATTTTAGAGATCAACCTCACTCAACTTTGAATCCATCTGGAATCTAGCTCAACCAAAACATGAGAACCCCATCACACCATGGCTATCCAGAAATGGAAAGGCTAGGCTGCAAAACACTGTCACACCTAGAAAAACCCATGCCAAGACAAAAAAGAACCACATGGAATACCATGCATGCCAAATCTAGAAAGGAAATCACACATGCAAATCAATGCCTACAAAAAATCATGTTTTAGTTTCTTGATCATGCTCTTCCTTGCTTGCTCCTTCCTTCCTCTTTCCTTCTTTTCCTTTCTTGATCCAAAGCCAAAGTACTCCTAGAAAACTCCCCGTGTCCAAGAGTGAGAGATAAAGAGATAATAATGAAATAGCTCCAAGACTAAACTGACAAAAGGTACCAATTGATCCTCATAAGCCTTTTTATTAATGAGGGCTCTATTTTCTTCATTTTTCATTATTTTCCTTCATTCTCCTCCTCACATGCAACATGTGACCTTTCACCTCCCCTTTCTCCTAATTTTCATTATTTTCATAAATAAATGTGCCAAAAATTCCATTTTTCCTTTCCAAATCCTTTTCCATTACCTTTACCAATTTCCAGCCATAATAAACCAAATGAACACACACTAAGATTTTTTTCCCAACATTCAACTTGGAATAAGTGTCCCATCAACTGTGGTTATTATTTTCAACTTTTATTACAAGGAATTTTCACCAAGCTTGTTACAAAACTGATTAAAGATAAAAATGGAGTTAGAAGGGAGTGTCTACCATACCCATGGGATGAAGTAGCCTATAACATCTTGAAATTCATATCTTGTAGGGGAGGCTTAGTCTTATTTATTCCTATCATTTTAGGCTACTTTATGAGCTAATATTTCAAATGGATTTGCTTATCCCAATAAAACTAAATATTCCCCACTTCCTTCTTCAGTCCATAGTTGAAATAACTCAAAGGGTGAGAGAGGGGAAACATAAATGAATTTCTCATCGTGGGATCATAAGTCTCATCGTCATGGATTCTCTAGAGCATAAAAAAAACATGTGTCATGGACATATTTTTTGGACATGGACATGGAAGCTTTCCTTGAGACTCAATCCCAAGCTTTAATAGATCATGAAGAGACCACAAAGCATAGTTTTGTAGAAGAATAGGTTGAAGAAGAGAAGGATTAAGAAAAAGAAGAATAAAAAGAAGATATTGAAGAAGATAAGGAAGAGGAAAAACCAGAGACATAAATAGAAACCCTTGGGGAACCTTCTAGGCCTCAAAATAGAAGGAGACAAAAATAAAAAGCAAGCCTTTCAAAGGGAACAGTAAAAAATAAGTGGTTTCCACCTTGGCATCCCTAAGTACACCATTCAAGGTAAAAGAGAGGCAACCAAATCAAGGTCCTTTATATATCAAAATGAGGTGAAGTAGTAGATTCAATCAAGGGAAGCCTCAACCTTCCTCCACAACCCCAATCACCAATGAGGGGTCATGTAGTCACCAAGAGGGAGAATTAGAGAAGGATAAGAAACAAATTGAAGAGCTGACCTCCCTCAAATGCAAAGGAGAACATCCCCAAACCTCACAAAGGAATAAAAACACCAGGGAAGCTAAGATGATCCAACTGCAAGATGAATATGCCATGCTACAGGAATGCAGGGAAGTGCTACAGGAAAGTGTTGCACAACTTCAAGAAGGAGGAGAAGGATGAAAATATCTACACTAACATGATCCCCAACCATATATTGGGCCTTATTACAAATTTTATGAGAAAGGGGAAATAATACCTACCAAGTTCATGGTCCCAGACATGCTTGAGCTAAAAGAAGAAAGAGGTTGAACCCACCAGTGGATGTAGATTGAAAAGTCTAAGGGATTTGAGGATGTGGGTCTGAAGGAAGATAAAATGAAAAATATGGGTGAAGATATGGGCGATTTTAGGTAATCATGAGTGAACAACTACAAATGGAGAATAAGAGAATGAAAGAGCAGTTGCAGGGGAAAGAAGGGAAACTTGCCACCATGGAAATTTTCACTATGGAGGAAACCCAATCATATGCCATGTTCCTTAAATAATATTGACTTCATTTTAAAAGAAATAATCTGACACAATATTGTTCACCACCTTTCCAAGACTACAAACATGTCATTGAATTTTGTCATAGATCTAGTGTGGAGGACAGAGCTATGATGGGAGAATTCTTCATGCTCAACCTCATATTGATTGACATCAACTTTTGGGATCCCAATTCTAGGATGGGAGATGTAAAACTGATGGAATTTCCCTCTTGGCTGACTTATGAGGATGAAAGGGTTGAAGAGGAAAAAAGTTCCATATCCAAGGAAACCGATGAACCCCTATGGATCAAAGTAGAATTTGGAGCCTCTCACCTTTTCATTAACAACCATAGGATCATCTCTAAAGTCCCCAAATTGGCACCACTCTACATAGAAAAAAAGGAAAAATCCATCCTACACTTTGAAGACATTTTCAGGCTACCAGGAACCGAGAGCTTGCAGGCTTGTCAGAGGATATGGAACTCATTACCACATAACTTAAAAAATAAAGAGTATCACTCACCATAGAGATTTAGGAATGCCTTGGAGGAGACACCCTTATATAAGAGGAGAGTTCAAAGACAAAATTTCAAATGGATTGAGCTTAATTTCAACCCTCCTTTTTTGCTAGGGCTACAAGAAATAAAAGAGTATACATAATAGCCTCAATGGGCAGAGATAGAGAAAAATGGAGAATTCCACACTCAAGAGGGAACTCCATGAGAGATACTTTGGGATGTTAGTGTTGCCACTAGGGTTATGCATGAGATGGAATTAAGTGGTTGATTTTCTCATAGGGTGAACAAGACCTTCAGTAGGGGGTGATGATAGGCCTCACTAATAGGTATATAACAAGAACCATCTGGCCATCCTTCAACATACATTTACCTCTCTCCTTGCATTTTATAACACATTTTTTACTATAATGTGTTTATTAGGAATATTAAATGACGTTTATCATATCTTGTGGCCTAACATGATTAATATGTAGGAAAAGGGTGCATTTATTGTGAAAAGGTACATTAGAGGCAACTGGAGCAGATGTAGGAGGCTTTTCCCTTGCATTTACTCACCTACAACTCAGCTTTCTCCTTGTTATTACTCACTTACAGTTTGAAGATCTACTGAAAAAATGATGTACTGTTACATTGAAATTTGTCACCATGACGTTTTAGTGTCTATATGGGTTCATCATTACTCATATATTACTCCCTTAGAAGTCTACAACATCAAAGTTCCTAAAATCAAGCCTTGAAAATGAGAGAAAAGCTCATAAAAGTACTAAAAACACTTGTACTGCACTTTCTCTTAACATTGTCTACGTTGCCGCACCTATTTGTTCTAAATCATGCAGAGCTAAACACACTTTTTCTTCATTAAAGGTGCGGACCCCTGTAAAAGGTAAAATGAAGGTGGAAAGTAACATTTAGAAGCCCAACAATCAAATCTGGAAGCTTCTGGAAGACATTATCCAATCGAAGGTTTGCTCCTATCATGTACATTCATTCCTCCATTATGGGAGCCTACCCCTTGGTTTATGGAGCTCAATCCCTTCAAAAGAGGATTCTCTCCCCTCTTATGTGGAGTTGCAACCTCTTCTCTTTTCCTGTAAATTGAAGCCATAGTGTAGCCTTAAATGGAGTTATACTTTGAGAATTTTTGAGGAGAAATGTTGTAGAAACTCAGACTCTCTTAACTGATTATTATGTGGGAATGATTACACACCCATGTTCATTTTAGCTGAGAGAGTGCAAAGCTTGTCAGAGTAGAGGAAATGCCTGTTCCGGACCCCAGAAAGACCTGTATGACATCAAGGCAGACACGGTTGTAAGGCTCTTTCTTCATCAAAGATAATACGAATGGATCTTGTTTTCTTAATGAGTTCTTTAATTAAGTAGCTTGTTTATCATGTTTTATCAATAAGTTATTTAATTAATTAGCTTGTTTCTTGAATTCCTTGATCATCTTGATAGATATATGATTCGTGAATTAGTTTATACTATGCAGGTGCTATTGATTTTTTCCATGTTTGTGATTGCAGATATTTGAAGATAACTCTTTCAAGCAACTGGAAAGAAGATCATTACGAACAGTGCTGGACTACAGGTAGGTCTTCAAAACCTCTATTGTAGCTAATTCTTAACCAAATATTATCTAGAGAAAATAGTTTTTGTTGGTTTGTTTGTTGCTAGTTATTCGTAGGACACTAGAGAGATTTGTCTTGTCGGCGAGAACGATTTAGCTGTCCAACAAAATGGTGACTCCACTGGGGAATGGATCTTGAACTTTGATTTCTTTTATTTTTGACTTGTGAATTTATTTTTTCTAATTTTGATTGGTTTATACTGGCTTGGGTAGTTTATCCCTGTAGAATCTCTGACAAATGTTTTAGAGTTTTTTATTTTTCTTTTAGTTTTCTAGTATCCGCACTTTTCTTTTAGAAACAGTGCGGGCATCTCCGCTCTTTTCTTGTATAAATAGTGCAAGACCGCACCTGTTTACAATGAAACCTGCAGACCCTATGAAAATTTTAGAAAACCTTAAAATTCTCTTTTCTGGATCAGTTTGTTAGATTCTCAGTTTATACCCAGACTTGTATTTTCTGTCAGAAAGCTTTGGTTGAGAGTTTATTTCAGCATTTTTAAGTTTTGAATGATTTTCTGAAAGATCTAAATGTTATAGTGATTTTTGCTTTGTCTCTATCCCACTCAAATATTAGAAGCCTTGGTATACCTTTAGATCATTGATATTTCCTTTCTTTCTTGTTGAGTTTGACTTCATAGCAGAAATTGTTTTATGAGATTTAGATCCCATTTTCTCATTTGCAAATCTTTAAAAAAAAATTGTTGATAAGTTTGGAATTTCACTTAAAAAACCATAATTGGATGTTTTTTGAGTTCTTGCTGGTCTAAGCAAAGAATTTCTTAGTTAGATAACAAGCTAAGCAAAACATCCTCAAAATATTTAATGTTTTAATTCAGATTTAGTCTTTAGAATTTTTAGATCTCAAAATTAGTGTTATTTAGTTTTGAGTATTATTTCTAGAAATTGTAGTGTTCTTTTGGAGAAAATTTTCTTTGTCGTTTCGATCTTGAATGATAAAGGGATTTCTTTTTGAGCAATTGATCATTTTGAGTTCTCATGAAATTAGATTTCTTTTCATTTATTCTTGTTTGAAGGAAAGAATTGTTTTAAAAGATTTCATTTCTCAACTCTTTCTTTTAGATAGAATTCATTGAAATGAAAGGAATTGTTTCTCATAATAGATGCATTTTTATTATGTTTTGAGTCGGGTCACTAAATATCATCAGTTTCACTTTTGCACCTCTTGTCTTAAGAAACAGCCTATTAAAAGCAACACTTAAATTAAAATCAATCTAGTAATTTTTATATTTCTAGGGCTCTTTTCCACCAACATAGCTTAGGCTAGTGTCTTGGGGTAGGGAATAATTAACTCTCCAAGACAATTAAAACAAACAAGTAGTCGATCTTGCGGTAGGAAAAATCCAATAGTCGCTTGTATGCTCTGGGAAGCTCCTCCTAAAGGAGTCAAGCATGAGGTCATATCTGAACCAGTGGGATAATCAATTCTATCTCATTGGGAACGATAGAAGATGTGTGCGTATTAACAACGGTAAACCTTGGATAGACCATTGTCGAGGAGCCTAGGGTCACTTGTCGATATACCTTGAATTATGTCAAGGAGCCTGGGGATTGAGCTTTGTTACTCTGCACTTGCGCATATGTCAGATCATAGACTGTTCCCCCAAGTATATTAGTTCCTATTAGTAACCTTAGTGGCAATAAACTTTACGCTTTTTTCCTAAGGTGACGGTGGAGGAAAGATCCCACTGTACCTGGAGAAAATGTCAACTAGACTCACTTGGACTTTCTGGAGGGTTATCTTCACTCGAGATAGTTTAAATGGAGAAACTTGCACCAGTCTATTTCATTAAGCAGGTTGTCGGGGTAACTGTTCCAACCGCCATTTCTACATTAAAATACTACGATGTTGGATTTCATCACCAACTAGTGTTTTTAGTGTGGGAATTTACTGTTTGTGTGTGCTTTGATCTCCTAGATTTTTAGACGCGTGATTCATTTGTTTGTTTCCTTAGCGAATTTAGGAGTTTTCATTGAAATTTTCTTTGATTGCGTGTGATTAATAATTTTTAATCATGGCTGAGTTACCAAGACAATCGCGTAAACTCCAGGGGAAACCCCCTGAGTATACACCAAGCCAACTTGAAGGATGCGAGCTCTGGTACCACATAGTGTCAGCAGAATTAGATCAATAGAACCAGGAGAATCATCCATAATTACTCATCCTGATTATCAATCATAAACAACATAATATATTCAAGAGCCAATTTCAATTTCCAAAGTCACTGAAATTGTTTCTCCAACCACTGAATTAGCTGAAGAGCCTGAAATTTCTAAGCCAGACAATGAACCTGCTGTGTTGGAACCATCTTTAGGGATTGTTACTCCAACTTCTAGTGATCCTGATTCACCTAGGGTAAGACATCGCATTACTGAAAACCTTCCTTCTAACCTCATATGTATTGAAGAACTTGTTGGTCTAGACGAAGACATAGTTCTTCCCGAAACCCAAGAAACTTTGAATCTTAGGGAGCGTGAATCAATATTCTAAATTCCTTTTAAACTGATGCTTGGTATTTATCATTGACATATTTTTTACAAAACGCAGGTCTTACTTATTCACCACCCCGAATTCCTTTTCACCCTACACCGAGAGGTTATCATACTTCATTGGCTATGTCAGGTGAGTCATCTATGTTTTATCAATCTCCAGAAACATTTTTATACGGTGGTCCGTCTGTTCCTTCGGGATACCAGTCGCTTTTTGGTACTTTCTCGAGGGAAGCTCCTCAACCAATTGAACAAGTGTTATCATCTGGTAAAAATGGAACAAACACTAAAATGTTGAACACAGAATAGATTTTTATGATGTCTAGCAATATTCCAAATCCTCAACCTCAAGGAAGTCGGGTTCTTACACAGGGGCAACCTGGGAAATTGAATTCTTGCCCTGGGAAACAACCTCAAGTGTTACACCATTTTTTGGTCATCTAATCTAGTGTTATTAGATGGACCCAAGTACACCAAGTAAGACCAATTTTACCCCAAGTAAAATTGCATTCATTATGAATAATGACTTAGTAAACCACCTTTATTAAGTGTTTATGGTCTAAACAGGAAACCCCATGGGGAAACATTAAATAAATCCATATTTATTTGATTTTTCCTCAAGGAATAATTAGCTAAACAACAATTTAATTAATATTCCTAGCTATATTTAACCCAAAACAAGGAAATTAATTAGATAAATCATTATTTATCTTATTATTTTCTAAGAATAACTATTTAAACATTACTTAAATAATATTCTTTGTTAAATATGACTACATCTCCCTTAAATAATTAAATAAATTATTATTTATTTGATTATTACTCAACCATATCCTTAAAATGATAAATAAATAATTTATTTATTTATTATTACTCAATCACATCCTTAAAATGATAAATAAATCATTTATTTATTTATTATTTACAAATGAGGATTTGACTCAAGTCAAATTCCTTTTCCCTCCAACAAATATAATAAAATATTCCATAAAAGTTGGATCTTGATTTGGTTAATAATATTTTAACTATGCACCAATATCTAGACTAACTTAATATTTTGTTATAAATAGAAGGGTTTTCCCATTCATTTGTCACCTTTTGTTGCCTAAAGATCACTCTTGATCTCAACTCTTGGTTTGGCTATTGATCCACCATCATAGCCATACTTTTCCATTTTTGTCTAGGTTTTCTACACCATCAAGAGAGAGGAATTATAAATCTGAAGTGATGAGGACTTACGAGAACCCATCCCATTGAGGAGAACAGGGAACACCCTCTTGTGTTTTCCTCCCACGTGCCATTAATAAAAATTTCATTGGATATATTCTTGTCTTGTCTATTGGATCTATGGAGTAAATCTTATTTTTCTACTATTTAATGTCTTCTAATGCGTAGATCTAGATTTTTACAGCATTTGTCTTGATCATCTAACTGTAGATCTGAATATGTTAGCAGTCATTTCTGCTGTTAGGGCTATTTTTTATTCATAGATAAAGTGGTATTTTTTCGTCTGCTTCGAATCAAGATTCATACTAACAACTAGCAACTCCACACTAGTTTACGATTACGACCGTTATCGTTTTTCTGATCCTTGCATATACAGTTGCTTAAAACCCTAGGATTCCTCTTCAGCCCCTTGTTTTTGCTTTTCTTGATGATTTTTTTAACCCATAACACCCTAAAATGATAAAAATTCTAACTTCTGCGTGTTTTTGGACCCATTGCGCAGGTGACAGACATCAGTCGCAGCTAAGACATCAACTTTTTCTGAAATCTACCGCCGAGAGTGTCGGAAGTGTAGGTCGCACTTTTCAGCCCAAAACCTGTGACATGGACCTCCAGGTCACACTTTACAGCCAAAAAAGTGCGACCTCTACTGAAAATAGGTCAGAAACTGCGACCTGGACTTTTTGTAGGGATTTTTCTGAAAGCTTTCTAGGTTTGTTTGAACCTCTATTCAGGGTTGTCTGACCTCCATCTCCGCTTGTTTTGGACTTGTACTTGTTTTTTTTCACTCAAATAAGTGCGAACCTATCCCCCTAGGGCTTCAGTACCCTCCACTTTTTGTGGAAGAGTTTTTGCTGTTGCAGGTTGTCCAAAATTTCAGAGTCTTCAGCCATTTTTTCAGATCTGATACCTAACCTTCAGATCCGCTTCAGATCGGCTTGTTATCCATCCAAATCACCTCATCTAGATTTGTTTTGGTTTTCCTCTAGGGTTTACTATGTTTCCCCTTAGGAGATGGCCTTTCGCCACCATTTTTACAGCAATTTTTCCTCTGATTTGTTGTTGTTTTCTGCACCACTTTCCAGCAGATTTTTTCTTTTAGATCCTTGTCCCTCTTGACCTTAGATCTATTAGTTTTTTTTTTAGTGTGTTTTGATTATTTTTTTACTCACCTATAGACTAGTTTTTGAGAGGCCCACCTCCTTTGGTTTAGATTATTGCATTATTAGCTATTTATTTTCTGTTTTTGCAGGCCTATATACTGTCATTTGCAGGTTTATTTACAACCATACAGCACACTTTTTCTTTTTCTCTACAAATGTCTGGGTTTAAAAATTAAAATTTACACACTTTTACACACACACCCTAAGCAAAAAAGGTCTTGGTTAACACCGCCAAGAAAAGACTCTAAAACAATGAAATCAATTGATCCTGCACCTTTCTGCCCTTGTTTCGACATTGTAATCAGTTGATCCTGCACCTCCCTGCCCTTGTCAGTCTCTTTTTCCTTTGTGTCGTGCTTGTTCCATCACCATTGCGCCACCAAGGTGTTTATCCCAGAGATTTCTTGGCCTTCATCTTCAGTTTCTGGTAGGAATAATTACTCCTCTGCATAGGATTTAAGTTAGTCCTCCACTGAGTCTGCACACCGACTCTTATTCTGGTCCTTCAAGTTCTCCTTCTCGTTCTACCTTCGATTCTCCCCCTGACACCTTCACCATGTCTGGTGGAGGACTTTATGCTGGTGGCAACCCCGGCCCTCAGGCTAGGAATACCACTAGTGGGACCGCTACAGACGCTACCCCGGCTGCGCCCTTGCTCCCCTTCATGGCAGGCCTTAGTCTCCCTAACTTGGACCGGTTGATAAATGACCCTATAAACCATGACGCTAGTAGGCCTGCTATGCCGACAAACCTCCCTTCCGACATCCCAAAGTTTGAAGGACTTGCTGGAGAAGATCCTTCAAATCATGTTCGATCTTTCCACATGTGGTGTTCATCTAACTCCATTACTGATGACTCTATCCATCTTCGGTTGTTCCAACGAATGCCTACAGGTGAAGCTTCTAAGCGGTATGTTGATCAGGCCACTTCCTCTCATACCACCTTTGCGACTCTTGCTCGGAATTTTTTATTTTACTTCCAGATTCCCCTTCGTTATGACACTGGTATCGAACTTTTGACTTCTTTCTATCAATCATCTGTGACCCGCCTATCCAATCATTTCTAGGAATGGTGGAGAATAAAGAGCCTATATCAATCCCCTACCTTTGAATACTATGTCTACATGGACTGGTTCCTTTGATCTCTCTTGCCTCCTATCAGGAAATATTTCGCATCACATTTTCCTCAAACCAAAGAAGTCACCCTCCAAATGGCATTAAAATATGACCTGATCTACACTCAGATGGGTTATGCTTATACGTTCTACCTGATCTCCCTAGACCTGGTGGTGCCAATGCACCGGGGGCACCTCATGTTGCCGACGGTATAGTTGGAGCTCTCTCTCATCCATACGCTCAACCTCCCATGGGTTATGGTTTTCCTGGGGAGGGGGGGTAGCACCTCTCACACTTTTCCCCCTCCCGGTAGCATGTATCCAGGATACGACATGCCTCCTCTTTTTTCCCAACCTCATGTTTACCACACTGTTACCCAACCCCCTTATCCATATCCGTAGCTTGGTGCTCCATCTCCTTCAGCATCAGCACCTCTGCCTCCCTCGCCTGCTCAAACCCTGCAACAGTAGTCACCGCCCCCTCAAGCGCAGGTGGATGCAAAACATGGATTTGTGGCTACCCAACCACCTAAAGGTCAGGTGGCCACTCAACCTCTTCCATCTGGTTCCCCTGATTACCAGATTCTCATGATGTCCTCTGATCAGCCTTCTAAACCTTCTTCTCCTAGCCCTTCACCTTCAGCTAGTACTCATGACCCCCCTTACCCTCCTGGAATGATTCCTCCAGGCCTTAACCATCTTGGAGCTGTCTCACCTGGTCATTACCCCTTTGGTCAGATATTGTTCCTAACTCCCCCACTAGGAGTGTACATAGTACCTGTTATGGCCACCCTCTTTCTTCCTAACCTAACCCTTAGGATTCCCATCTGGTACCTCGATCCTCCAGCCGCTACCCCGCCTGGTCAACCCAAACCTTATCTTTCTTTGATCTCGGTCCAACAGGTCCCTATGACTTCTCCTGCTGCAATAGTGCCTCATTCACCTCAACAAGAACCACCTCTCGTTGTGACCACTTCGCATAATAAGAGAAAAGCTTGCAAGGGGGCATCAAAGGACAAGGCTGCCCTGACAAACCCTTCCTCTTTTTGACCTCCAAAGCGTACCATCCAGTGTGATTTGTGTGATGTCACCGGCCACGCCACCCATACTTGTCCGGAGTTTCCTCACCTTAAGTCCATGGTCAATGAGACGTTTCCGGAGTCTTTTATCCCAGAGGTATATGTCATTATACTAGATTCAATCCCAAAACTCAAGTCTTTGTGCACAAATCACCCTTGTGCTTTGTGTGATTTCCATGGCCACTATACTCACCTGTGTCCCTGCCTTGAAGAGTACCGCTCCTCTTTGGAAGCGGTTTGCCAATTTAAGGCCAAGCACAACAAGTCCACTGCTCCCTTATTTGCGTGTTTTTCTTCGGAAAAAACAGAGGACATGAATGCTCCCATTGGCATTCCCCCTCTTGATGTCAAGATGACAGAGCCTTCGCCCACCATTTTCTACCTATCATCATCCATGAGACCCCCGGTAGAAGTCCCCTTGGAGACTTCCCCTGATGTTTCGCTTGACATCCCTTCAGAAATCACCCTAGGCTCAACATCGGTAGATCCTTTATCTGATTATTCGTCTGTCACCACTTGTGATGATGTGCATGTGAACCTCTCTTCTCAAGATGATGATTCAGGTAACTTCGCCATGCCAGATGGTATTTCTTTCACTAGTCACCCCATTCTCTATTACGATGACGACATTGTGGAAGCAGTCACCACCCCTGACTTTATCTATCCCCCCTTACATCGAACTCATGCATTCGAACCACATGCACCTTATGGCCATTACATTGACACCCAATATTTTGGTAAGGGGCACCCATATTTGAGAGACCAGGAGAAGAAATTCTCCACAACTCTACTAGTGAATCTAGTCGTGTCGACTCTAGTCCCATTATTCTTGCACATTTAGAAGAAACTCTAGAGTCCCATATCACTTCAAATCACTCTAGGGATGATACCCCTCATCATTCCTTCATATTACATCAGCAACCCAGTCTCATAGACATTATGGTTGACCAAAATATGAGTTTTCTGGGAGAACATCAGTTCATTATCCCTAAGTCCTACCTTTGGGATAGCAACACCATGTATGCCAACCCAGAAAATTAAATTCCATTTGATTCATATATGCAGTACCAAAAGAGATTGGTAATCGTCTATTTCCTTTCTCAAACTGCATAACCATACCGAAAACAAGTGGCACACCACATCATTAAAATGTGTTTAGAACTCCCTTTTTCTAAATACATTTTGGCATGTCCATAACATGCCCGGGGGCACCCATGCCCCTCAACCATAAAATCCTGGATCTCAGCCCATAACAGCACTGAAACCCCTTTTCTCTGACAGGTCACACTTTCCAGGTCCTTCCCTGGGATAGGTAGCAGTTTTCTGCCAAGTACCTCCTACCCAGGTCGCAGAACAGACCCCAGAAAAGTACGACCTGGCCTGTTCATGAGATTTGGGTACCTAAGCTGAACTTTCAACTCACTGAAATGAAAAGTAGGATGAGACATCTTACCTAAAATTATCGGATCTTAAATTCCAACAGTCGGTTTATCCGCTACAACTATTGCAAGATTTAAGGCCTCCTCTCCTCATGATATTCACCATAGCTCCACCGGCAAATAGGTGAATCTGGAAGGAAATGCTTTATTAAAAGAAAAAAACTGATTTTTCTTTCACTTATTGCAACCAAATCGTAGCTCATTTTGACAAACCATATATACCATTGGAAGGATCCCACCAATCCCTCAAATGGATATCTGTTAGCTTTTAGTGATTTGATACTTCACCAAGACACATTTTTTCCAAGAAGCGCCACTTCACCCTTCCTCAAAATCGAATTTCTTCACTTGCAACACTCGTACCAGGGAACCATGTTGCCTCCATACTTTTCCACACTCGTGTCAACTTTCTTCGTGAGTTACCATCTTGTACTCATGCTTTTATGGTCCCCATTGGACCCTTTTCCTGTGTGGCAGCACCATCGAGTCACCCTTGTCTAGAGCATCCAAGTTGAGTCATCATTGATTTCATGGAGTCTATCCCGAGTCCCTTCACACCCCACTATAGTCCTCCATCCTTCATTTCTTTGTCGCTCTCTCATGTCGCACATTATGGCCTTCGGTCCCATTGTCCCCTATCCCTCATGATATTGTGTTAGTCGCTGCCAGGTCATCCATGCCATTTATGCTCTAACAAGGGAATTCATTCATTCGCTACTCAGTTCCCCCCATTTCATCTTCATCATTGGTGTTAGTCTGTAGGTCACTCTACTATTTTCCCTCCTGCCTTATTTGAGGATCCCTTATTGCCTCACCTACGACAAACCTCCTTCTGTCGACATCAGCTCATTCATTCCAGAAAATAGGTCTAGAGGGCGGTGTACCTTGGTTCCAGCTTCCACTCTTGTTCGGTGCCTCGGATTAGGCAAAAAGACTCCTCATTGCCCTTTGACTTGATTGTTTCTCGGCTCCAGCTCCTTTTCAGCATGATCGAGATCCGTATACTCGATGGTCCAGTGATGCAACAGCTGACATCAATGATTCTCGGGTGTGTCTGAGATGTCTCAGCCCTCATGAGGGGGTGGCCCTATAGGTAGCCCCCCACACACTCGGATGACCTCTTCATTACAGCCTTCGATGCAAATCCATACATTTGATGATGTCGGCCTCAGCCTCTTGCAATGCCTTTTTGTTTGCATGTATCAGTCAGATTTTCAGAGCCCTTTCCTGTTTTCAGGGGCATCTGGGTTGCATTTATATCTTAGGTACTGAAATATCATTGTACAAGTCCTGGTTGTTATCCCAGGCACAATATGTATGTGGGATTCATTATCGTGTTCTTTATCTGGCTCATTTTTATGCCAGCATTATGTCGTCTCGTGGTTTTCTGGACGCCTTATTGTTTGTACTATTGCCTCGACGGGCATAGGTATGCCTCCCCCGCCACCTATAGCAGGTACTCACTTATCAAAAAGACTTGCCGCACCTACAAGTCACCTCCTCAGGGTCTAGTTCTTTCAGCACTTTGGTCTACCTTACAATCCTCTCTCTTTGACTTCCCCATTGTTGTCTAGTGATTGAGTTCTTACAACGTACTTCAGTCATACGATTAGCTCCTAACGCTCGCACACTGGGGGGAAATCTGTTACACCATTTTTTGGTCATCTAATCCATTGTTATTATATGGACCCAAGTACACCAAGTAAGACCAATTTTACCCCAAGTAAAATTGCATTCACTATGAAAAATAACTTAGTAAACCACCTTTATTAAGTTGTTTATGGTCTAAACAGGAAACCCCATGGGGAAACATTAAATCAATCCATATTTGTTTGATTTTTCCTCAAGGAATAATTAGTTAAACAACAATTTAATTAATATTCCTCGTTATATTTAACCCAAAACAAGGAAATTAATTAGATAAATCATTATTTATCTTATTATTTGCTAAGAATAACTATTTAAACATTACTTAAAAAATATTCTTTGTTAAATATGACTACATCTCCCTTAAATAATTAAATAAATCATTATTTATTTGATTATTACTCAACCATATCCTTAAAATGATAAATAAATAATTTATTTATTTATTATTACTTTATCACATCCTAAAAATGATAAATAAATCATTTATTTATTTATTATTTACAAATAAGGGGATTTGAATCAAGTCAAATTCCTTTTCCCTCCAACAAATATAATAAAATATTCCATAAAAGTTGGATCTTGATTTGGTTAATAATATTTTAATTATGCACCAATATCTAGACTAACTCAATATTTTGCTATAAATAGAAGGGTTTTCTCATTCATTTACCACCTTTTGTTGCGTAAATATCACTCTGGATCTATACTTTTGGTCTGCCTATTGATCCACCATCATAGTCATATTTTTCTACCATTTTTGTCTGGGTTTTCTACACCATCAAGAGAGAGGAATTTTAGATCTGAAGTGCTGAGGACTTACAAGAACCCATCCCATTGAGGAGAACAGGGAACACCCTCTTTTGTTTTCCTCCCAGGTGCCATTAATAGAAATTTCATTGGATATATTCTTGTCTTTTCTATTGGATCTATGGATTAAATCTTATTTTTCTACTGTTTAATGTCTTCTAATGCATAGATCTAGATTTTTGCAGCATTTGTCTTGATCATCTAACTGTAGATCTGAAGATATTAGCATTCATTTCTGCTGTTAGGGCTATTTTTTATGCACAGCTAAAGTGGTCTTTTTTTGTCCACTTCGAATCAAGATTCATACTAACATCAAGGTAGTCAATTACCACCCGGAGGGCAACCTCAGGGTATTTTTTTACCACCTGGAGGTCAAACTATAGGACAATATTTCATGCCTGGGGAACAACCTCAAGGATAGTACATACCTCAAGGTCAATATCAACCTCAAGGATAGTACATACCCCAATTTAAATATCAACCCCAGAGTCAGTTTATTCCTCAAGGTCAATATCAACCCCAGAGTCAATTTATTCCTCAGGGTCAATATCAACCCCAGATTCAGTACATGCCTCAAGGTTATCAACCTCAAGGTCAGTACCCAGCTCAAAGTTTCCAACCTCCTTCCAGTCAACCATTATTACAAGGAGCTGGAAATTTTCCAGTTAATTATCAAACTTACGTTCAACCTGGTTATGGTCCTTCATATGCACAACCTTCTATGGGTCAGTACCTCGGAATTAATATGGTGTTGGATCCATCTCAAATTCAACAGACTTTGCAACCCAATGTGCAGCTACCTAATCAACCTGGACAGCCCATAGGTTCTAGTCTAACCCAGCAACCTATCCAGCCTACCATTCAAGTCTCTGCACCTGGTTATGTTTAATAGCCTGGGCCTAGTACACCTAGAACTCTGCCTCAAACTTCTACTACTACTGTAACTTCAATTCAACCTACCACACCTATTTCTGGAGTATCTACAGTTCCTGTTTCTTCTATCCCTATATCAATGCAAATTCCTCAAGTATCTGTGCCACAGTCAGGACCTACAATTCAGACTACGACCCAGATGCCTACAGGACAATCTGGTATGAATACGATTCTTACTAGTCAACCACAATTTACTTATCAACCATACCAGGGACAGTATCAATTTGGATAGGCTACACAAAATCCAACATATCAGTATCAGCCATACCCTGGGTATACTTATCAAGTACCTCAACAACCCCAGTATGGTCCGGTTAATCCTGGTTATCTAGGAGGTTTCACGATTCCCAATGCGCATCCAACAGGATATCCTGGATATCCTCCTCCTGGAACTGGTTTGATCACACAAGGTTATCAAGGCCCTAGCCATCTGTTACCGTTTATAGCAACTTTAGATTTACCTGATCTATCGTGTCTGACGAATGATCCAATATTTTATCTTCCGTATTGGTCGCAGATGCCTAATAATTTTCCCAGTGATATTCCAAAGTTTGAAGGTAAGTCAGCAGAAGATCCATCTAATCACGTTATGACTTATCACCTCTGGTGTGCATCCAATTCACTAATCGATGATTCAATTTGATTGCGTCTTTTTCAGAGAACTCTCATTGGTCTAGCTTCCAAATGGTACATTGAGTTACCAGAAGGCTCATTTAATAATTTTAAAGCACTAGATACTGCTTTCTTAACCCATTTTCAGTTGCCTGCCAGATACGAAAATGGCATGGAATTGCTGACTTCATTAAAACAATCTACATCTACGTACATATCCAATCACATTCATGAATGGAGACGTAGGAGGCGTTTAGTGAAGGTCTTTATTCCGGATCAAATTTTGGCTGAATGGTTTATTAAATTGTTATTTCCCAAAATTACTGAAGAAGTGGCCAAAGGAGGCGTCATTATAGAAGAGAAACGCATTGCTCAGGCTCAGTACCTTAACCTTGTATACACACAGTCAGGTACTTTGTATGACAAAATCCCCAATTTACCAAGACCTAGTCAATTAACTACAACTCCTTCCGGCTATCATACCGCTGATGGTGTAATTGGTTATGTTAACACTGGAAAAGGTAAGAAGAAATATTCCAAGATGACTTCTCCTATTATAAATTTACCCGATTCACCAAAAAGGGATTCTTCTGTTGAAACTTCCGCCGATAATAATGTTGTAGAATAATCTACAGCCAAACCTAAAACTGGTGGTAAGAAGAAAGGTAAGAATAAAAACAAAAAATCTTCAAAAGATAAAACGATAAAACTGAACCAACTGACGATAAACGCAAACCTCGTTATCCTTGTCTAATCTGTGATGAGGATAATTTTACAAAAGAGTGCCCGCATATAGCCAAGGTATCGAAATTCATTAAGGGTTCGCACATACCTATTGTCTTGAAGGATCCATTTCCTGCTCAAGATAGTAACATGATTGGATCTTCCTCAAATACCCTAGAGAATATCTTAATTTTTGCGACGCGATCGCAAGATTACGGTAGTAAAAATCCTGTTGGTGCCAAAGAAGCAGAAATTTATAATTCAGCATCAACTACATCTCCCTCAATTTCTGATACACTCCAGATCGAGAAAGAAAATCCTGACTTAGTAATTAAACCGCCTGCTAAAGCTGTACTTCGTAAATCAGCGTTCAATCCACATGTGAAATCTGCTTAGAATTACAATATTGTTGAAGACTTGGCAATTTCCCCTTCATCAATGTCGGCTTTGGAAGTGTTGCAATCATGTCCAGCCCAAAGAAAATTACTATTGTCAGCCATAGGAGCCGTATACCTCCAGGATTCGAACCTCATGATCTTCGATTTAGAGAATTTTACACACCGCCTACCCCATCAAATGGCTTTTCAAATTCCAGTAATAGTCAAAAACAAATGTTTCTTTCGTACTGTTGTTGATGAAGGGGCTTCTACGTGTATTATGTCTTTAAAATGTTGGAAATCACTTTGTTCTCTGACAATTAACCAATCGCTGACTATCCTCAAAGCTTTTGATGGAAGAGGTTTCCATCCGTATGGTATTTCACAAGATCTACCAATAGAGGTCGAAGGAAAAACCATTAATCTGGATGTGGAAGTGGTTGATGCCCATCTGGATTACAACCTTCTCCTGGGTCGTAGTTGGTCTTATGCCATGACTGTTGTTGCATCATCGGTCTTTCGTCTCATCATGTTTCCTCATAAAGGAAAGATGGTTAAAATAGATCAGCTCTCATATTATTCATCCAACCCAGCCTCTAGTGATAGCATCCAGCATATCAGAAAATCGACTATCCCTTATAAGGATTTTGGGGTAGGGTTAATTAAAGATTTTTCTTTACTAGGAACTTTTTCCTTGCCTGCTCCCAATGTACCGCTTCCTATTGCTAACATCAATATGATTGCATCAAGTACTATTTCCTTTGATGATCCTTGGATACTACCTTCAGAATCAGAACTGGATTCTTTCGATGGCGCAATGGCTTTGAGTCCTTTTGAGTTAGCATATCAGGTAGTACAGTCATTTTCTGATCCTCCTTCAATTGAATCTGATCCAGTGAATGTGATCAATCAGGAGTCACTTTCAATATCGAGCTTAGCTTCGACATTAATTTCAGATCTTGGTCAACAAGTATTCAATACTGATGAACATATTCGTGAATTCTTGTCTGTCGATGAATTACCATGGGAATATCTATATCATCGGTCTTCGTTTTTACCTGATCTCGATCATTTTGAGAATGATTTTTCCTCCATTTTTACTACTGATTACGTCAAAGAACCTCAGAATCCTCTCTCATCTTCTGATTCTGAATTGAATTTAGAAAACATTTCTACAACGACTCCCATTGACATTTTAGTAAAACTCAAAATTGTTGAAAACATTCATATAGGTGCTTCTTGTACGACTGATGAAATCCACGCATATAAAGCCCTATTTCATGAATTCTGCAACATTTTCTCCTGGTCATATGAATAAATGCTAGGAATCGATCCATCGATTGTTTTTCATGAAATTAATACATACCTGGATGCTAAACCCATCAGATAGATATTACGTCAGATACATCCATGAAAAGCTGCCGCTATTAAAACAGAAGTTGAAAATTTACTTTTTGCAGGTTTTATTTATCCGATTTCGTTAATGGATTGGGTATCTAACATCGTTCCTGTCAATAAAAAACAAGGAACAATACGAGTATGTATCGATTATAGGGATATAAATCGAGCTTGTCCAAAAGACAATTATCCAACCCCTTATATCGATCAAATTATTGAAAATTGTGTTGGAAGTGAAATGTTTTCATTCATGGATGGATTTTTTGGTTACAATCAAATCAACATACTCCCTGCAGATCAACCTAAAACAACTTTCATTTTCCCATGGGGGACTTTTGCTTATCGCAAATTACCTTTTGGACTTAAGAATGTTGGCACCACTTTTCAAAGGGAAATGTCTTATGCATTTCATGACATTAAACACATTGTGCAACCCTACCTCGATGATTTTCCTACTCATTCCTCACGTAGAGTAGATCATATCACTCATTTACGAGCCATTTTTATACGATTTAGGCATTATAAGATTCGTCTGAATCCTCACAAATGTGTTTTTTGTGTACAATATGGACGATTGTTAGGATTTATTGTCTCAAAGGCAGGCATTCGTGTCGATCCATCGAAGGTTGAGGCTATCATCAATTTATCTCCTCCTTATACTCTTCGCCAACTCCAAATTTTGCAAGGGAAAGCAAAAATTTTACGTCGATTTATTCCTAGCTACACTGATTTAACAAAAAAATTTACCAGGTTGTTGAAACAGAATATTCCTTTCTTTTGGGACGAGATCACTGATCGATATTTTTATGCTCTTAAATACGCGTTGACCCATGCACCGTTACTGCATCCTCCCAATTATAACCGGGATTACTTTTTGTACCTCGCCACTTCCGATTCCACAATAGGAATGGTTCTAGTTCAGGAAGATGAATTCCATGGTGAACATGTGATTTACTATCTTAGTCGCAACTTGCATCCGACTGAAATCAAATATTCACATGTGGAGAAATTGGCCTTGGCAGGCGTTCAAGTTGTCCAACATTTTCATCATTACATACTTTTACACAAAACAATAGTGATTTTTGATTGTAACCCTATGATGTATATTTTGACCAAACAATTGCTAGGGGGAAAATACTCCAAATGGATTTTTATCCTACAGGAGTTTGACTTGGAATTTGAAAAATCCAAATCAAATAAATCATTGATATTTTCTGAAATTATGTATGACTTCCCATGTACTGATACAGAAACTGTGGCGGAACAACCGATCGCAGACGAATCCTTGTTTCTTATTAGTACCATTGATTCTTGGTATGGAGATATCATCGTTTATCTTCAAACCCAATCTTTTCGGCCCAAAATTTCACGGTCACAATGACGTAAAATCCATTTCCAATCTCAACAATATCATATTGTTGGCGACACACTATACCGTCGTGGTCCGGACTCTGTTTTTCGACGTTGTCTCACCCATGAAGAAGCCGAAAAGGTTTTAAATGATTTTCACTCTGGAGCATGTGGTGATCATATGTCTGGGTACGCCACAACCCAAAATATATTGTGCGCTGGTTATTTTTGGCCGTCCTTATTTAAATATTGTATTTATGCAATCGGAAAATTCCATAATTGTCAAATTTTCGATCGAAAGATGTGTGCACCACCTGCTCCTCTTCACCCTATAATTGTTGTCGGTCCTTTTGCAAAATGGGGCATTGACTTCATTAGATGTAACCCTCACTCAGTCGGGGGGCATGGATATATTATTCTTGTAGTAGATTATTTTACCAAGTGGGCCGAGGCGATGCCTAAATTTGTGGCAGATGGAAAAATTGTAGCTACTTTTGTCTTCAATCATGTGATTGCTCGTTTCGGTGTACCCCAAGCAATAATTACTGATCATGGTATTCATTTTCGAAACATCATGATGACTGAACTGGCTTACCAACTTGGCCTATGCCATGACAGTCCTACACCATATTACCCGCAGGCCAATGGTCTAGTTGAAGCTATCAATAAAGTTTTAGTCACCATGATTAAACGAATCATTGGAATTCATAAATCGAACTGGCATACCATGATGTTTTCAGAACTTTGGGCATATCGGACCTCAGCAAACACATCAACAGGTTTTACCCATTTTCAACTGGTTTACGGTTTAGAAGTGGTATTACCAATTTAATGCGAGATACCGTCACTCCAACTAGCCATAGTGTTACTACCAGCTACCTCTGAGGAGGAAAAACGCTTTTTGTTCTTAGCTCAATTAGATGAGAATTGGCGCACCGTTGCATTAGCTACCGAGGCTCATGTGAAACGAATGAAAGCTCAGTATGATAGAAGTGTTACACATTTTTCAGAAGGAGACCTAGTTTTGGTGTATGATCAAGCTAACGATAAGCTAGGGGCTGGAAAATTTGAACCCACGTGGCATGGTCCTTATATTGTCAAGCGATAGCTTGCAAAAGGGGCCTATGAATTGATTGATTTTGATGGGGTCTCTTTAGGAAAACCTAGAAATGGGCTTTATCTGAAGAGATATTACGCTTGATTATTGTGTGGAGATATTTCCTGTATATTAGTTATTTTCTAGTTGGTGTGTTGTATATTAGAAACGTGTGCCTAGTTTAAGTGTGCTTTTACTACTATTCCTGCTTATCTGGATTACTCTTGATATTGAAAATGTCGATGTCTTTTCAAACATACATTGGTTTTGCTGATGGTGCTTGTCGTAGTACACGGAACATTTCTTCCGCAGCCTGGGTTATTTATTCACCCACTAACGAGTTAGTATATATGCATGAGGTAAGCATTGGTCAAATGACGAATAATATTGTAGAATATAGCATAGTTATTGAGTTATTATCTGAATCCATTTCATTTGGAATTCGGAGTTTGATCATTAGGTTAGATTCTGAACTCGTTGTATTACAATTAAATCGAGTGTATGCAATTAAAAACCCAGTGTTGTTAATATTATTTTTGAAAGTTCGTCTCTTGGAACGAGAATTTGATTATATTGAGTATCAACACATTCCAAGAAATTTAAACACACTAGTAGATGCAATAGCTTCTAGTGTTATAAATAGACATTTGTGATAATGAAAGCAGCAAATCAAAATAAAATTCGATAACATGTTGGACACGTAACTGGAAATAGTAGTATATCATATCATAGAGTAGTGTTTCAAAAAAATAGTACATCATCCTCGATCATAGGTTCAAAACGCCTTATGATCGGGAAAAAAGTGATACAAAAAATGATATGAGTCTATACAGTCGATCATCCACTATCCATGGTAATGATCATGATAATATACTACAGCCTGTGCCACCCTGCTCAGGAACCTCCTAAACGGTCTAGGAACCCCAATGACATATCTCTGCAAGCGAAGTGGAATGTCATCTATGGTAGTCTCTGGGCTGTCCATAGTTAGTCACTCCAGATGGTGTTCCAAATTAGTAAGGATATTTGTTGTATGATCCTGTGGTGGTGGTGTTGTTGCAGCTGCATCCCTTTGCCTCCTCTCGAAGGGGCAGAGAGTGATTGGTCAACATGGACCCACATCTGCATTTGAAATTTTTTTATCATTTGTGGACGATTTTAAAAACAAAATAAAAATTAGAATTTAGAATATGTAAAAAATGGTTCTTACCTGATTTATCCCACTGAGATCCTGGAGGAAGTGACATATCCTGATCACTGCGGTAATCCATCTCGGCATAAGGGAAGTCTTCTATCACGAAGAGTTGGCTCTCTAACCAATGGAAGTAGGCCATGGGAAATCGAACAATATTTTTACCCTCACTGTGACGGGCCATCAATGCAACCCATCGGACCATTCGAGGCTCTCGGACTATACCATGATCAACTGGAATATGTTGCGAGGCCAGTAGAGGAATCCTCTCTAGAGAAAAAGTAACCACAATCGATCCATATCTGAAGTTATTCAACTTCCCGTTCTTTGCTCTAGTTAGTTGGCCTTTGATACTAGCCAACACTGCCTCGCACTAATTGAAGATGGTGCCTTGGAAACAATCCACTGCAATCTGCATTTGAGATCCAGTAGCAACATGTAAAGATGCACTTCCACATAACCTAGTTACGGTAAATGCAACTACTTTCAACTCATGATGGATGATGGTTTTGATATCATTCTGTTTGTCTTTAGGATCAGCCTCATCATTGCATAACTCTAGTTGTAGGCTAGTGACAGACTAGCCACCTGGCCTAGTCCCAAATAGAGAAATTGGTTCGCCTCTTTTAGACAAACCAGTCAGAAATTATATGTCCTACAACTCAATATTGAGCCGATGGCTTCCAATCACAATGCACTAGTCCTGTACATCCCACTTGTTTACCAACCAAGTGAGTAATTCTATCTGGGCTCTCATACCCTGAATGGCCCAAAATTTAAATAACCCACATGCTCTCAAAACTTGTAATCTAGGTGGATGAATCATTGCAGCTTCATCCACCTCCTCATGTTCATTTTCCCGCCAGGTAAGCATTGTAAATATCCTACAATGAACAAAATGAAAGATTAGAATCATTTTAAAAAGAAAATTTTGGGTAATTTGGAGAGAAAATGTGTTTTTATATTCTTCACGGTGCCTATGCACTTTTTATTCAGAGGCAGGGCGTAGCTATGCACGGGCTCTGTACCAAAAGTGCGGGACCACGACATTTTTCTTTGTAACAAAATGTTGGGGTCCGCAGGTACCATGTGTCTAACCTGTGGACCCCCGTGAGCGGAATTTTAAACATATTTCTTCCCCAAAAATGAATTTTAAACCCTAAATTAAGGAAATGAACGGATGAAAAGCAAGGAAAAGAGAATTTGGATTACCTAGAGTAGATAGTTTTCGATTTCAACGGCCGGTTTGTCTGGAATCTTCTCTGGAGTGTTTTTTGCTAAAAGCTCTCAAACTTTCACTCTGAATTCAAATGGTAAAAATGATTTCGGAAAACTCCTTTTTATAAGTTTTTTCGAATAAATGAAATTTAATTTTGTTTATTTTTCACTTTAAAGAGATGGTTTTCAAAATATTTTTATTTTATTAAAAGCAGATATGTTTAAATTTTTGAGTTTTTGTGCAAAATACCAGATTTTTTGGATGAAATGGTCACTTTTGATGAAGAGTATACTTTTATCACTTTTTCTAGCTCTTAAAAATTTAGGAAAAATTGAAACCATGGAGTCCTCTTTTTGGCCCTTTTCAGACTCTCTAAATATGAAAAGGCTGCCGAGTACTTGACTATTCAAACTCGTTAAAAGAAATGAACAGTCATCCCTTCAGTATAAGTTTACCCCTTTTCCGGACTGAAATGGACTATTTACGAAAAAGGTATACGTTGACTAATCATGATCAATGGATTTCTCTCCTGCATTATTTTGTCCTTTTTCGGGCCTGAGAGACTAAAATTACGAAAAATTACACCCATGGATTTTTCTTAAGTTTTTTCTTCTGACTTCTTAAAAATGAAAAACACCGAGTTTCTCCTATACTGGACTCGTTAAAATTTAACAGTAAAGGACATGTTCGATTACAAACAGGAACGGACCACTCCTTCTTAGGGTTCGATTTTATACTAAGTTGGACTCATCCGAAGGATGAGCTTATATAACAAGAAAATGTTATCCTCCTCAATCTTGTCAAAAATAAAGAGGTACTTGCTAGAAATGGTGGCGGGAAAAGAGAGAAAACGAATCCATTTGTTACACTTTGATTTAAAAGCAGTATACCACTCTTGAACACGACACTTTTTTCACACTTCTACTTGGGTTGGGAAAATCCTTTTCCTACCAGTTAATCAAACCACATTGAAGGTATTTAGCCGGTTTCTGGGTATTAGCTTAGGGAAATTGTTACCAAACCATCTGCAGTGTCATTATGTGTTCAAGAGGGCAGTCAAACAAACCATTCATCTGCAAACATTTGTCTCCATTCGCGTTGACCATCCCTGAGTCAGTCCTTGAAAAACAAATTCTTCAAAACTTGATCTATGGTTTCATCTTTCTATCGACGACAGCTCATCATCTAGGAAGTTGATCTAAAATCTATCAGTACCTTGGAATCTGTATGCCTTAATGGTAGGTTTCTCACCTTCGACGATAGGTTGCATCATTGACCTTCAATCGAACAATTCCATGAAATGTTCGACTTCAGATCACTTATTCACATTTCAGGTATTGTACTGAGTACTTTGAGAGCCATTGTCATTATTGGTGGCTTCTCTCACACTTGTTAACAGTTCACATCATGGACTGGTAATCAAGTGGGTTCTACCATGTTCGACTTCGACACATTTAATCGCATGGATAGAATCGTAATAGTTCAGGAAGAAGAAATCAAGACCCTGGATCTAGTTTCCACCATCCAGGCTGCGAGGAGTTTTATTATTCATTATGTAGTAGACTATTCATTACAGATGGCTGCATCCATGTTTTTTCTACACTATTGATGTAATATTAAAATCATTTCTGTATCAGAACAAGTTTAGTTAGTTTTTGATCTGAGTATGGGAATTCCTACCTCAGTGATGGTATATATATATATATATATATATGTTTTGCATTGAATTTTTTTATAGGATTTCGACTGGAGTGTCCACAGGCTCATCCTTGAAATGATAAAGCACATCACTCTTTGAATGCTCTCAGACTTCGCACTTTAGGGGGCAATTTGTTACACTGAAATTTGTCACCATGACGTTTTAGTGTCTATATGGGTTCATAATTACTCATATATTACTCCCTTAGAAGTCTACAACATCAAAGTTCCTAAAATCAAGCCTTGAAATTGAGATAAAATCTCATAAAAGTATTAAAAACACTTGTACCACACTTTCTCTTAACATTTCCTGTGGTGTCGTACCTATTTTTTCTAAATCATGCGGAGCTAAATGCACTTTTTCTTAATTAAAGGTGTGGACCCCTATAAAAGGTAAAATGAAGGTGAAAAGTAACATTTAGAAGCCCAGCAGTCAAATCTGGAAGCTTCTGGAAGCAATTACCCAGTCGAAGGTTCGCTCCTATCATGTACATTCATTCCTCCATTATGGGAGCCTACCCCTTGGTTTATGGAGCTCAATCCCTTCAAAAGAGGATTCTATCCCCTCTTATGTGGAGATGCAACCTCTTCTCTTTTCCTATAAATTGAAGTCGTAGTGCAGCCTCAAAGGGAGTTAGAATTTGAGAATTTTTGAGGAGAAATGCTATAGAAACTCAGACTCTCTTAACTGATTATTATGTGGGAATGATTACACACCCATGTGCATTTTAGCTGAGAGAGTGCAAATTTTGTCAGAGTAGAGGAAACACCTGTTCCGAAACCCATAAATACCTATATGACATCAAGGCGAACACGGTTGTAAGGCTCTTTATTCATCAAAGATAATATGAATTGATCCTATTTTCTCAATGAGTTCTTTAATTAAGTAGCTTTTTTATCATGTTTTATCAATAATTTATTTAATTAATTAGCTTTTTTCTTGAATTCCTTCATCATCTTGATAGATATATGATTCGTGAATTATTTTATACTATGTAGGTGCTATTGATTTTTTCCATGTTTGTGTTTGCAGATCTTTGAAGACAACTCTTTCAAGCAACTGGAAAGAATATCATTACGAACAGCACTGGACTACAGGTAGGTCTTCAAAACCTCTATTGTAGCTAATTCTGAATCGAATATTATCTAGATAAAATGGTTTTTGTTTGTCTGTTTGTTGCTAGTTGTCTGTAGGACACTAGGGAGATTTGTCTTATCAGCAAGAACGATTTATCCGTCCAACATGTACTCAAGGATTTCAAGGATATTATGGATATATATCCACCTTTTTATGGATTCCGAAGGGAAGTATCCCTCCTTCCAAGGATTTTTCCCCTCATCATCCAATCGCAATGCCACACCCGACACCTACACGCACAGGCAAACATTCTCCAAGGAGAAAAATCATTTATAAGGTGGAATAAAACATAAACACATAGAAAAAAATCAACCTCTATTAAGGTTATTAGCCTCCTACAACATATATACCATGGGATTTCCACATCCCAACCAACATATAATACACATGCCTACCAAAAACAGAACCAAGTAGTATTATAAAAAATACATCACATAATGATCCTTCCCCAAGTCCCTCAAACCTCATGAACATAATTTTTCCAATCATATAAGATTGCATCTACCAGCCAATGGTGATGGTATGCTACAAGTAACTCATTTCCCTACAGGAAATTCAACACAATTAAAGAGAGGACAACTTCCAAGGCCAGGACCACTGGTTGTCCAACCTTTGAGATGCCAAATAGCAAGTGAATAAATTATTAATGAATTTATCAATTCAACATATCAAATATCTTTGTATTTAATATGAAATACAAATCGATACTATGGGTAAGATTCCATCATACTCACATTCAGATATTATACTCAAAGTTGAGCTCCATCCCCAAACCAGGGATCCGTGCATATTTACTATGAAAGTAGTATATCAATTATAAACCATATTTTAACACCTAAACATTTATTTAGTTAATTTTATAAAAATCATTATGATACTCCTTACTCAGATAACCTAGTAAATTAACTAGTGAATCATTATCCCATGATAGAGCTCATTGATCTTGAGTGTTGAACTTGGATTATTTGGTAACACTCTGTAACACATCTCCTCTGAATCCTCACCAAAACACTGGTTAAAAGGAGGTGGCTATTATGTTGACCCAATATCCAAGGTATCGTTATGGAAATTGGGTCTAAAAATTTCGATCTTTTCAACTAACTTAAAACCTCAGTTAGGCATCATTGTTGCTTTCATCTCCTTAAGAAGATTCGAGTGATATAAAATTTTACTTCAATTTTACTTCAATCCAGCCTCTGGATCAAAATTATTTCCATTTGAGTTCTAAAAAATCAAAAGGTGCCATGTATCCACTCCACCATGTGGCATCCACGTAGCAGTCTTTACTAGCCCCTCAATGCCACTTAGCTTGAGCATTTTGGCTATCATCTTGTTCATGGGTTGGGTTCCCAAAATTTCCTTGCACTTTGCATTAACATAAAATCACATATATATATATAACAAATTTAAGGGTCATTAGTTGCTTCCAAATTTTCCTTTACTCGGGGTTTCGTTACCCATCCCTTAACGCTTGCGCCTTCTAATTTTTCTCCAGGGAAACCTCGCAAACTAAACGGTCTGATGGGTCCACCCTGCACCAATGTGATATTAGTCGGTATCATATGGAGGCCACTGTATCCTAGTTCTATGTCATCCCACTCCTCAACTTAGAGTTACCGATAGCTAGCCTATGGGCTTACATGTCCCGATGGGACCACACATCCCTGCAATCGATGCCTCCACGGCGTCCATAGATCTTGCTCCTATGTAAAAACCCCTGCATATTTTATCCTACCTCAAAAATGGGTTGTTGAGTCAGCTTGGCTCTCCCTCGAGCATGAAAATTTGCTACCTCTAGATGATAGCATCTGAGGAAAATTTATTCTTGTCAATTATCACCATGTTCCTCGTCTAAATGAGTCCCACACATTACTACCTTGTGTTGTGATACACCATCTTTTTGTGGAAACTAACTCCTATATCGAAAAATGTGCAACCTCTAATTCATATTGGCCTACTCTAGGTTGTTTCCCTTGCCACACGAGCATGGTCCTCATCATCCTGGGTGTTCCTCTCACTTGAAAATTTGTGGAGTTCTGAGATGCAACCCATTCGAGTTGACATCATCCCAAGTTCCTTTTGAGTTTTCAATCTCCCATTTAATATTTGTTGTTCATTAGACTAATTCCCACTCTTTTTCATGTGTCTGGTCACGAGGGTCGAAGGGATGGAACTAATTAGTGATAAGGCACCACTTAGGCCCCTCCCGCACATGGTTTTCCACTGTAATGAATGGTATGCATGTTGTCATTAGAACAAGGAAACCCTCCTACCTACACAATTGCATATACTTGAACTAGGCCAAGGTGGTTCTGTCTAATACCTAGTTTTTAAAAGCCGCTTACAGATGATGATGAATAGATATACCATGGCTTGGCCATAATGGTTCTATAAGTTTTATACCTGTGCTAGGGTTTGACTCTTGCCCTTGGAATTTTATGAGGCTTGCACAAGTGTTATCCCTCCTGAGATTACAACTAGATTACAATTTTTGGGTTCTTGGTATATGCAATACAAGACACCAAACAAAGAGTTATCCACCCAGACCAAGGACTTCTCCATTCATCCTTTTAGAGGCCTATGGTATGGACATCCTTCCATAGGTATCTGGCCTCCCCGATGATCAAATAAACATACCAGAACCTATACGCGTAAATAGAATCACATAAAGGTATACAAGTCCATAATGAAAAAATCTCAATCATGCCCATGGCTTAGAGACCCAGAACCGTGCCAAAATAGGCAACATAAACTTAAGTCATGAAATATCTTTTGAATATTTCTCCTCAGCAACAAGGAGAACAAGGCCTTCTCAACCCTAAGCATGGAGAAACTAAAAGTACTGACTCAAAACCAGGTTCTACGCTATGGAAACCTTAAAGAAACATTCATATAAAATAGGCACACAAACAAATCCAGAAGGAAATCTCTAATATTCTACCTTAAGAATGCATGTAGTGTTGAGGCAAACCTGTATTTGGAACAAGTTCATGTTGTTGTAATTTATGAAAGGAGGTTCCATACATTTTTTTATCATAGAATAACTAATATAATATATATATATATATATCACACTAATAGGGTATGAATCCAGTTGAACACCATGACTATAACTAGCCTTTCAAATAGGGATTTGTCAAATTATTCCAGCATTGAGACAACATACAGAATATAACACCCTGCATTGAGGAATTCAACATCATCATGTGCATAGCATAGATGAAAAATTGTGTGATGTGCAGGAATGTAGGTCAAATCATTCAAGCTCGTGAAGTAGTGCGATCCACAACACCAAATGCAAGGTTCACTCTGGCTTGAGCTATTGTTAGCATGGAAATATAAACCCATAACTAGAAACCCAAAACAGGGGTATAAATTACTAAAGACATGGAGGAGACCACCATACAAGGTTACAGGTCAATAAAGATAAAAGAGGAGGAAATCCTCAATATTACTACATTGAAACACAATAATGCTAATACAATCTCAGAGCCAAATAAGTCACCATATTACAATAAAGAAAATTTCCCACGATAAATATTACTATGGATTAACTAGTAGTCTTACAACCATGAAAATGCCTTTAACATTAGCATAACACATTAGGAAATATTGTATATAATAATAACACAAACATGTCTCATGCATAATAATGCTAGCTCACTAGGAATGTAAACATATTTTATTGTGAATAAAGAGCCTATGAAACACTTATCTTAATAGTATATAAGTGTTCTAACTGAGAGTGGGACTTTAACTCTCCACCAAATAGTAGACAAGATACAACCACTATTACTGGTAGTTTTCACCCCCGAGCAAGATTCCAGAGCTTGAGGTGGAGTGATTTCATAGGGAAACCTTCAAAGAATTCACGGTCGAACCAGAATAACATTAGGCCACCTCACCTTCATCCATAAGGAAAGCCACTTCTCTCTTTGCAATGTTTATTCCCAATAATTTTCAATGGGATTCTTCGATTGGTTTATAGTTTTCTTCAACACCCAACAATGCAGCTCGATATGCTACATTTTCTACCTTTTGTACAACAGTTCTAAAAAGTCACTATCTAAGTCCCTCCCACAAGTTATGTGTGCCAAGAGGTTTTCTCTCTCTGTGTGCATATTGTATGTGTGTCTCTATTTTATTATTATTATTATTCCTCACCCCTTTTTCCATCCACGACTAACTTCCCTCTTCTCAATGATTTCGTAGCAGTCCACCTCCTTGTGGATAGCGCAACCCATGTTTCCTTAATGCATTTTGTCTTGTTTTTATTACTAAGGGAGTCAAAGGACACCTACCCTTGTCCATTTTTCTTTTATTTAATTTATGGCACCATCATCCCGCTCAACCAAACATGACTGATATTCAAAATAAAAATTCCCTCAAGCAATCTCCTGCCTCAAGCAATGGAATCCATGTCCATATCTCAGATTTTTAAAATAATTACAATTATTTACAAGAGATAAATATTAGCTAGTGGATATCATATAGGGATAGTGGGTTGGTGACACCTTATGGTAGTTCCATGGGATTGGGCTAAGAGAAAAATTTGAATATTCCACTAAGCTACTGGAAATTTCACTCTTATTCCTTCAAAGGTAACACAATTGATAAAACCCTGTTATCATTAAACTCTCCCCACATATGAATTGAGGCTCTCTATGTCCAAACCCCCAAAGAAGTTGGTAAGCTAATTTACAAGTCCATCTGCATAAAATAATATGTTCCCTGCATTATGTGCAAATGTGGAATAATTGGTGGGTGAAGGTAGGGTAGCCTTGAGATAACTTGTTTCAGTTGAAGATTTTGGTATTTTTTGAAATTTTTGCTAGTTGGTGGGTGGAGGTGAGGCAGCCTCAAGACACCCTATTTGAGCTGATAATATTGGTTTAAAGCTCCTATGTTATCACTCTACCTCAAGCTTTGGAATTTTTCTCAAGGATGATAGCTGCAAGAAATACTTGGTTGCAGATTATCTATGGTTGGGGTGGAGAGTTGAAGTCCCAATCTTAGTTGTTGAGCATATTTTAATAAGATAAGTATACTCAAGATATTGCACTTTCAATGTTATGCATATGTTTAATGTGTTGGGTTTAATGCTTATGATGATATTGGTTCACTGTGTTGGTTTAATTCTTGTGATATAATGAGGAATGTTGATTTCTATACAATGCTAAAGTTTTGTGCCATGGATGAGGGATGGTTCATTCATGAAGGAATGATATATATGTGTGTGTGTGTGTTGGGTTTAATGCTTATGATGATATTGGTTCATTGTGTTGGTTTAATTCTTGTGATATAATGAGGAATGTTGATTCCTGTACAATGTTAAAGCTTTGTGCCATGGATGAGGGATGGTTCATTCATGAAGGAATGATGTGTGTGTGTGTGTGTGTGTGTGTGTGTGTGTGTGTGTGCGCGCGCGCGCGCGCGTGTGTGTGTGTGTGTGTGTGTGTGTGTGTGTGTGTGTGTGTGTGTATTAATATTACTTATGTTTTAATGTAATGACCATTATATGTTGGCACAAGGTTGTTGGTTTTCTCCAATGAATAACCAAGGATGTCAATCTGGCATGAAAATGTATTACAAGTGCCTAGAATATGTTTCAGGAATGAGCTTATTTTCTATGTTCATCTTGAACTTGGAATTTGGCTTTAATTCTATGTATGGTGATATTGAAACTTCTCTATTAATTTAAATAGATTTATAAACTCGAAATTCGACCCTAATCCAAACTCTATAAGCTCAAGAGGAAGAGTTGTATGTATATGCATGTGCGGCCATATCTAAACTATATATATATGTATATATGGTCGAGATAGGCCAAAGTATAACTATAAAATCAAAAGATATAGAGGGAGTCGAGTAAAAACATAATCACTACAAGTATTCCATATATAGGTCGCGAGCCAATTTGGGTTGAAAAGATACCAAGCCCAAAAGGGATATCTCTAAAGAGCTACTTAAAATCAAATGTGTTTAAGATAGTGTATTTGTGTAGGGAATTAACCCTTATCTCTTTGGAGGAATGAAATTTAAGCCTTGTTACAACCTTGCGAATAAAATCCATGACCAAGGGTGTAGGTAGGAGAGATCCTAATCGCCATATGTTTCAAGTGTTAGAGTAGTCCACATGTCTTGAAGGTTTTGTACCCTGGAGATTTCGATGGGAGGCAAGGAAATTCCTTTCGGAAATGAAACATCACAACAACATGGCCAAGTGGGGTCAATTGTTAGCATTTGGTGCATCAACGTGGATGAACCCCAAAACACATAAGTGTGAAAGTGAATTTTTGCCTCACACCAGAGGGCTCATGGAACCCATGACTATCATGGCAAGTGTCGTTGCCTCAGATCCACGTGGTGACCCGAGATCAGGACATGTTTCACACAAATTTGGATATTCCATGAGGCCATGTGGCCTAAAAATTAGCGACATGTGGCATACTTGTGTGGAGCCACGTGGAGGGTGATGTCATCCTAGCGAAAAAGATCATTGACATCACCCTAGTTACTTGTCCCTGACAATTTCTAATGGAATAGGGTGCAAACACACCATGATTTAATTCATAGGATGATGTAGCATGGTAAATCCTACCTGCACAGTTGAAAATGAGTGTGATTGGTTAGAACTTAGTTGAGGTGGCGGATGGAACCAGGGATGTGTTGGTAGCTAATGGTGTTGTCACACGTTGCCGACAGGCACAAGGGCTTCACTGGGGGAGAAATACCATACAACATGCATTCATATTGGAAGGTATATATTGTGGAAAAAGTTTCATAATATATTAGGGGATATATAGTCGGTAAAGGGTTTTTATATTGGCATGTATAAAAAATGGAGCTCAAATCCAATGAAAAAATATAAAGGTATAACAAATATTAATGAAAAAATGGATACCTACAATATATAGTGAAAGTAGGGATTTTTTAAATAGGGAAGGTGTATTGATTTCATATTGGTAGGTGGTTAAATAATGTGCATTTTAGAGGTGTTTTCCAATATGTAGTCAAATTAGGGGTATTTTTTAGTATGCCATGAACGCATGTGATATGTCAAAGGTTCATTGAATTAATCCCCCGTGGCGGCAGGGTCCACAAAGGATCCATGCAACCTTGGATGATCCTTCCCTGAAAGTTTTGATAGGGGATTGCAATGGGAATTTTGGGATTTAATCTCCAAGATGAGATGGAAGGGAAAGACTCGTGTGACACTTGGAAAGGTAAAATGGGGTCACCCTTATATTATATCATAGATGAAAATTACGAATGAATGGTTGAGACCTGGTAGGAGTGGGTCAACAACTTCCACTTGGAAATGGCATGGTGTATGACTTGGATAGCCACGTGGGCCCCACCATTAAGGTAATTTTGAGGTCTAAAGTGAGCCTCCTAAGGAAATTATAAAATAATAGTGGAAATAATAAAATAATATTAGACTACGTCATCAAATTTTAGAGGGAAAAAAGAAAAACTAGTCTCGTATTTTCAACTTATCCCCCAATGGGTTTACTCAAATTTCGAGTGAAAACACTAGTTGGATGCAGAATTTGATTCCTCATCCAAGGAGTACCCATGTTGCATACTTTCAATGGACCATGCCACACAAAAAATGATAAATACATGAAAAACATGATTGCAATCACGATTTGTCATGTATTTCTCGTTTTCATGTTGCAAGGTCAATCAAAAGTATGCAACATGGGTACTCCTTGGATGAGGAATTAAATTTTAAATCCAACAAGAACTCTCACTCGAAATTTGAGTAAAAAATTAGGGAGATAAGTAGAAAATACGAGTTGAAAAGGTAGTTTTATTATTTTATTATTTTTTAATATTTTTACTTTTTTACTCCAAATATGGTGAATCATACCCCATGGTTGACATCATCATCTTAAATCCTATTGGTTCTTATAACTTTTATTTTGGTTGTACATTTTTGTAATGAGGCCCATTTTAGACCTCAAAATTCCCCTAATGATGGCAAGTTAGATGACATGGAACTATCTGATAGGCCAATCTTTGCACTGTGATATATTTGGATATAAGATTCAGATTGAGCCATATTTTATGTTATTGGAAAGTTCTCAACTAGACAAGTGCAATGATGTCATCTATTTTAAGTTTTGATAACGTCTAAAAATCTCAAAAAACTTAGACCCCATTTCGATAATGGCACATTGGAATTTGGGTCATCATAGTAACTTCCTCCTTCTACATTTAGTAGGGTCTAAGGAATGGTAGGGGCTACATTACACTCCCATTATGGAAGATTGGGGTTTGGAAACTTCCAAATCCATTTTAAGGTATTAAAAGGAAATTTTTGGGGCTTGCAACATCATTAGCCCTTGCACACCCCATTGATGGTGTTCCACACCCCAATACCTTTCCAATGGTATGAAAAATCACCTCAATCAGAGTTCATATGAAATATTTGTGCCTTGATCTCTATTTGAAAACTTGAAGGTTTGGTGAAATTTGAAAGTTGAATTTTATGTCTTTTATGCAATTAGGAAAGTTGCAATAGCACATAAATTAAGTGTTTAAAGGCATTCTTGTGGCATACAAATAGAGACAATAATATCATAAACAGAAACATAAGACAAAAAAATGATGAAGGAGTTCACCCCTTTTGGGCTACATCTCCTGGTCCAGCTTCCAATGTTGGGTCTATTTCATTATGTATTCAAATATGTGTTTACATGGATTTGCAGTGCTTAGAATGCAAAAATAATGTCTCGAATGGCTCTAAAACAGTCAAAAACCACTAGTTGGGATTTGTTGAGCTCAATTTGGCAAAAACTAAAGAATTTATGCTCTAGTGAAGTTTTGCTGCTAACTGATCTACAAACCACACCCTCTTGCTAACCATCCTACAAATTCCACCATTTTCGGCACCATAGAGCGACAAATTCTCCCACACCGGTGAGATTCGTGTCGGATTGGGTGCATTTTATTGCCTGTTTTAAATGCACAATGACCCTTGTGCACGAATAGATTAGGGACACATGGTGAAGCCTACATCGTAGGATTCAGGAAGGTTCAAAATATCGCGCCAATGGTTGACCGAGCTTTGCAACTATGGTTGTGTTATTTCGAACCCATGTCGGGTTTGAATTCTGCACCAATACCATAACTCCAACCCCGAACCTCGAACCATGGTATGATTTTATACCCATGGGTTGGTGTTAACTCTGCCTAAACTACAGTTTGTATGTGGTAAGGTCTCGTAACCGTCGGTGGTTGGTTGAACTCACACTGTGACTATGGTTGCAGTGGTTAAGTTTTACATTATCACTCAGGTTCCAACTACGTATTGAATCGTAGTTTGGTTGTATATACCATGGCTTGGGGCTAGGGTTAGGCCCTATCCCCCAGTGCCTGGCCTGTTGTCTCGTGGGTCTGGGGTGACTGGGGACCAGGTCTAACCCCGACCCCACCCCCCACCGTTCAACAGTTAAACCATATATAGAAATTTTCCACTATGGTTATTAAGTAACATTAGTGGCATGGAGGTAGGATTTCTTGTTGCAACCCAGCAAGTCTTGTGTTCGAACCACTCAAAGGTTTGTTCGGCAGATAAACAAAATTTTACACCACTGCAAGGAGGCCACGTGGTGGCCACCCATTTTCCCATGTGGCCTCCATTCATTGGGCCAAAAAAAAATAACCACAACCATACAAAACACATGAAAATTCAACCAATTAGAATGAGGAAACTTGGTGAGATGCCATTGGTCCTAAAAACACAATCACCTTGCCCAATCACCCTACCGAGTCAGCATATGGAATGCCCAGTCAACGTATCTGACCAACCTGCAAATTTTTTAGTTGTTTATTAAAATGGTTAGAACGTGATATCAGGAGCGTACGATATTAGTTTTGAGCGATTTTAGTTGTGTTGGATTCAAGGAAATGATATTTTCGTTTAGGCACTGGTTTCAAGCACTTTTGAACACTTTGAATTTTGAGCACTTTACTGGTCCCCTGGATCATTCCTCCCCACTGGAAGCTTTTGGACCTCCAAAATATATTTTTCAGTAAAAAAAAAATGAGGGTACATATCCCTCACCCTTCCAATCTCAATCCATTTGGCTTTGCTTGGATTTGTCCCTTTGAGCCCCACACGAAGGTACTCCATGTTCCCTCGTTTTGAAGTCTGTGTTTTCCTATCAAGGATGGTGTTTTGATGCAATTATTCAAGATATTCAGGAGAGAAATATTCAATTGAAGGAATATGAAAATTATCTCCTTGGTCTTCAATCAAAGGAGGTTCATACAATCTCAAATTCCCAACATTAACAATTTCATAGATTTGCATATATGAAGGAAAATCTAACCTAAAGGCATTATTACCCACCCATATTTTCCAAAATATTGAATGGACCATATCAAATTGGTTTCAATTTTTTTACCTTCTCCTTGGAGTCTTTCCTTGCTAATGTGAAGCCAAACTTCATCTCCCACTTGGAAACTGTGATCCACACTATGCTTATCATGTCTTGTCTTGTATTTGGCTTGACTCTTTTCCAACTGTTCTTGAACTGTCTGATGCACCAATTGAACTTGTTCAATGAATCTTGTGGCCTTATTTACGTCACTATGTCCATCAATAGAAACATATTTCCCAAAGATAAAATAAAAAGGATATTTTGGTAAGTATCCCAGTAATGCCTCAAATACCAATGTTTGAGTCGATGAATGCTTGACCCGGTTGTAAGCATGTTGAATATAGTGTAAATTTTCATCCCACAACTTAGGATGCTTGTTGCAATAACCACACAAAATATGTATCATTATTCTGTTCACCGCTTATGTTTGGTCATATGTTTGTGGATGGAATATTGTGCTCTTTTTCAATTTGGTGTCCATGAGTCCCCACGATCTTGACCAGAAGATCCCGACAAGGCGATAATCATGATCACTAACAATGGATGTGGGAAACCCAAAATGTACCCATACATTTTGAAATAGAAACTGTGCAGTTTGTTCAGTTGTAACATGCTTCTTACAAGGCATCAAAATACACATTTTTTTGAGCCTATCCACAACTACATAAAGATAATCATTACCTCTCCTAGACATAGGTAGACCTCCTACAAATCCATAGAAACACGTTCCCATGGACGAGAAGGTACAGTAATTGGAGTATACAATCCCAAATTTCTATTGCTAGGCTCACTGACAACACATAAAGAACATCCTCTTACAAATTTTGACACACTTTCAATCATACGAGGCCAGTAAAAATACCTCTGTAGTTGTTCCACTGTCTTACCTGCACCGAAATGACCAGCAATAAGATAAATTATGTGCTTCCCTTATGATATTGAATCTTTCTCCCTATGGAATGAATGGCTTGCTAAGATGATACAACGAATTATCATGCACATCATAATCTAATTCATGTACTTGGTTGCCTTGACACAAAGTCGCATATACATCCTTAAAATCATTATTTGAAGCATATTTCTCAAGATATCTCTCATGCATGACAGAATTATTCTTGAGAATAATGGATGCACTAAAAATTCGTCTAGAAAGAACATCAACAACCTTTTTATAGATACCTTTCTTATACCTTATCACCAAGTGGAATGGTTGTAGAAAACCCATACATCTGAAGTGCCTTGCTTGTTGGAGCTTGGTTTGTGCTTACAAGTATTGCAATGGTTGATGATCGGTGTGAATGATAGTTTCCTTTCCCATCAAGTAATGTTTCCACTTTTTTACACTTTGCACCAATGCATACAATTCTTTTTCATATGCAGGAATACTAATCACTACATCATTAAAAGTTTCAAAATGAAAACATATGGGATTACCATGTTGCATCAAGATTGTGCCCATGGCAAACTCACTTGCATCAGCTTGTATCTCAAATGATTGTCTCAAGTATGGAAGTGCAAGTATGGGTGTTGAACTTATCCTTTCTTTCAATGCATCAAAAAAAATTTGTTGTTTTCCTCCCCATTGAAAAACCCGCTTCACACTTGTCAAAGCATGTAATGGAGTTGCAATGGAAGAAAAAATTGAAATGAAATTTCTCCAATATTGGGCTCCTCCCAAGAAACTTCTAACCTCTGTCACAGTCTTGGGTTTTGGCCAATTCAAAATGACGTTGACCTTTGAGGGATTTATCTTCAACTCACCCCCTCCAACAATATGACCCAAGTTGACTAAAGAAGTTTTCTGAAATTCACATTTCGACATCTTTAAAAACAACTTTTCCTTCTTTAAGACATGTAGCACTTGCTCGACATGCATGACATGTTGTTCACAATACTTTCTGAAAATCAATATGCCATTTAAGTAGACTATCACAAAATCATATAGAAAAATCCTTAAAACATCATTCATAACCCGCATGAATGTAGCAAGAGCATTAGAAATCCCAAAGGGAATAGCCAATCACTCAAAAAATCTTTCTTTGTTTTGGAGGTTGTCTTCCATATGTCTCCTTCAGCAATCCTAATCTGATGATAGCCACTCCTCAAGTCCAACTTAGTGAAATAAAAAACATCTTTCAATTTATCAAGTAAATCATCAATTCTAGGAAGTGGATAACGTTTCTTTATCATAATTTTTTCAATGTTTTGAAGTCCACACACATGCCCCATGTACAATGCTTCTTTGGCACTAAAACAATAGGTGACCCGCATGGCGATGTGCTTGGTATGATGACCCCTTTATCATGCAACTCTTGGATTGGTTTCTTAATTTCTGCATTTTCTATCACTGGCATCCTATACATGCCAATGTTTGGAAGAGGACAATCTTGTTGCAGTTGAATCTCATGTTGAATTCATCTTTTTGGAGGAAATCCTTTAGGTTCCTGAAACATTTCATCATATTTGTTAACAACCTCAACCAAATAGATTTTAACTTTTCATCACATCCTTGAAAGGCTTCATTCTCAACATCATTCTTGGGTTTGATCATCAAAAGTACAAAATTCTTGCTAGAATTAACAAGCATATTCATTTGTCCAGAATTCACAAGAGATAGATTTAGTTTCTTGCAATGTGATCTAATAATTTACTCAATACCATATTGAAACAAATGATACTTGTTTTCATGGCGATGAAATATTTCTTTCCTATCATAAATATATTGGCTTCCCAAAACAATACCACATATGTCTAATGGAACTACATCAAGTTCTACCTCATCAATGAAGTTTGCAGTAATGGCGAATTTCAGTTTGCATTTTATAGTCATTTGCAATTTTGCATTGTCACATACCAAACCTAAAGGATAAGTTTTGGGATGAGGAATGGTTTCCAAATTCAATTTCTTGCCAATGGTTTCTGAAATGAGGATTGCTTGTGAGCCACTATCAAGTAGAGTGACTATTTTGTTATGTTTTTAGATAACTCTAATATGGAAAATCTCTATTCTTCCTTTTCATTTTTAGTTTCATTGAGTTTATTAGAAGTATTAGCAGTTTCCATAGAATCCTTACCTTTCAAACCCATGGTTGTGATCTTTGTTTCATCTCCCGAATCGTATCCTAAATCATGTTTTGTAGTTGCAAAAGTATTTTGTTTTCCCTTGTTGTTAAAATTTTTGGGCCTCATCTCAAAATGAAGTTTGCAGCAATGGTCTTCATCATGGCCTTCTTTTGAACAGTGTTTTCATGTGAGCTTTTCTCCCTATTTCTTGATAGAAGAATTCTTTTTCCCTTTTCCTTTGAATTTTCCCTTTCCTTTGTCTCCACTCTTGAATGTATTTTCATTTCCCTCTTGTGGAACATTCTTCCCTCTTTCTTCTATATGTGTTTACTGTACACAAACTTCATCTAAATTTGTAGGGTTAAACATGATAATTGTGTGTCTCAAGTAGCTATGTAAACCTCCATTGTATTTGAGTAAATTATCTTGAGAGGATAAATATACACCCAAAATCAATGCTCTCCTTCTAAACTCTTGGGTATAACTTTGCACACTTTTACCCTTTGCTTGCGTAAATTTTTTCCAATCCATTATATTATTTTACATGTATGCTTAAGGATAAAACTATCTTCTTAATGCAGCCACAAAATCATTCCAAGAAGTTATGATCTTGCCTATTTTCTTGATATCCTCTTGAGTTTTGGCTTCCCACCAAATGAGTGTTGCAATTTCCAACCTTAAAGAAGCAAGTTGAATCTTGGTCTCAGCATCTTTGATCCTTTGTATCCTGCAATACACTTCAAGTTGACAAACCCAATTATCTAATTTCTCAACATTTACCTCTCCATTATACATAGGCAATTCAAACTTTATGTCAAGTTTTAACAATAGAGTTTTACCATGTCCAACTGAACCTGCTCCTCCTCAGCCTCCTAAGCCTTATGCTTTGTGTGATTTTGTCATTCATGCCACCCATAATTGTCCCGAGTTTCCTCCTATCAAGCCCACGGTTAATGTTACGTTCCCTGAGTCTACAATTCCTGAAGCCTTTGTTTCTTCCTCAACTACAGCCAGGAACCCTAAGACAATTCACACCAACCAACCATGTGCTTTGTGTGATCTTCATGGCCATTCTTCCCATAATTGTCCCCACCTCACGCATTACCGCGCCTCTTTGGAGGTAGTTCGGGAGTGCGAGATTGAACAGAACTAGTCCGCCTCTCCCGTCCTCACGCAATATGCTTTGGGCCAGCTTGAGGATTTACCTGCTCCTATTGACATTTCCCCTCCTGATGTCGAGATGACGGAGCCTGCGGCCACCATCCTCTACATGTCATCATCCATGAGACCCTCAGTGGAAGCTCCCTTTGGGACTTCCCCTTCTGTATGCCTGACCTCCCTTTAGTGATCACCTTGGGCTCAACATCGGTGGATCCATCATCTACTTTTTCTTTTGTCACCCTCCATGACGATGCAGATGTGAACCTCACTTCTCATGATGATGAGTCAGGTAGCTTCACCGCGTTAGGTGGTTTCTCTTCCACCAGTCACCCCATCTTCTATTACGATGATGACATTATGGAAGCAGTCACAACCCCTGACTTTATCTATCCCCCCTTACATCGAACCCATGCATTTGAACCACATACACCTTGTGGCCATTAAATTGACACCCAATGTTTGGGTAAGGGGACACCCATATTTGAGAGACCAGGAAAATCAATTTTCCACAACTCTCCTATTGTATCTAGTTGTGTCGACACTAGTACCCTTATTCTTCCCCATTTAGAAGAACCTATAAAGTCCCATATCTCTTCAGATCACTCTAGGGATAATACCCCTCATCACTCCTTCATATTACATCAGCAACCCAGTCCCCTAGACATTGTTATTGACCAACCTATGGTTTTTCTAGGAGAGAACGAGTTCATTATCTCCAAATCCTCTCTTTGGGATAGTGACACCATGTATGCCAACCGAGAAACTTAAGTCCTTTTTCTCCATATATGCAGTACCAAAAGAGATTGGTAATCCTCCATTCCCTTTCTCAAACTGCATAACCATAATGAAAAAAAATGGTGCACCACATCATAAAAATGTGTTTAGATTCGCCCTTTCTAAATACATTTTGGCATGACCATAACATGCTTGGGGGCACCTATTCCCCTCAACCATAAAAATCCCAGCTCTCAGCCAAAAACAGCACTGAAACCCACTTTATCTGAGGGGTCACACTTTTCAGGACATTTCCTGGGACAGGTCATATTTTTCTGCCCAGTACCTACTACCCAGGTGGCAGAATAGACCCCACAAAGTGCGACCTGGATTGTTCATGAGCTTTAGGTGCCTAAACTGAAATTTGGATCCCCTTAAATGAAAGAGCATGGTTAGGCCTCTTACCTGCAACTGACGGATCTCGATTCCAATGGTTGTTTTGTCCACTACGATCACCACATGATTTAGGGCCTTCACTCCTCTCTACATTCACCACAACTACACTTGCAAATGAGTGAATTTGGAGGGAAAATACCTTATTAAAACAGAAACCCTTGATTATTCTTTCGCCTACTGCGGCTAAACCATAGCTCAGTTTGAAAAATCATATGTACTATTGGAAAGCTCTCACCAAGCCCTTAAATGGGTATCTGTTAGTTTTTCATGATTTGATACTTCACCATGACACATTTTTTCCAATAAGGGTCACTTCACCACTCCTCAAAATCAAATTTCTTCACTTGCAACACTCGTACTTGGGGAACCACTTTGCCTCCATACCTATCCTTACTCGTGTTGATTTTCTTCATGAGTAACCATCATGTACTCATGTCTTTAGGATCCCCATTGGACCTTTTCTGTGTGGCAGCATCATCGAGTCACCCTTGTTTAGAGCATCCAATTTGAGTCATCATCGCATCCATGGAGTATATCCCGAGTCCCTTTGTATCCCACTATAGTCCTCCATCCTTCATTGCTTGGTTCCTCTCTCGTGTCGCACATTATGGCCTTCAGTCCTAATGTCCCCTGTCCCCTTTGATATTGTGTCAGTTTCTGCTAGGTCATCCATGCCCTTTATGCACTAACAATAGAAGTCATCCGTCTGCTACTCAGTACCCCCCATTTCATCATCATCCCTAGTGTCAGTCTGTCAGTCGCTCTACTATTTTCTCTCGTGCCTTAGTTGAGGATCCCTTATTTCCTAACCTATGGTGGACCTCCTTCTATTAACATCATATCATGCATTCCAGAAGACAGGTCTAGAGGGCGGTGTACCTTGGTTCCAACTTCCACTCTTGTTTGGTGCCTCGGATCAGGAAAAGGGACTCCTCACTGCCTTTTGACTTGATTTTTTCTCAGCTTTAGCTCCTTAACAGCATGATCGAGATCTGTATACTTGATGGTTAAGTGATACAACAGATTGTCTCGGTGATGCCCGAGTGTGTGTGAGATTTTTCAGACCTCATGAGGGGGTGGCCCTTCAGGTAGCCCCCCATATGCCCGGATGACCTCTTCATTACAGCCTTTGATGCAGCTCCATAGATTTGATGATGTCGGCCTCAGCCGCTTGCAATGCCTTTTTAGTTTTCATGTACCAGTCAGATTTTCAAAGCCCTTTCCTGTTTACAAGGGCTCTTTGGTTTTATTTATATCTCATGTACTCAGATATTATTGTATAATTCTTGGTTGTTATCCTAGGCACAGTATGTATGTGGGATTCATTATCATGTTTTTATCTAGCTCATGTTTATGCCAGCATGTACTATATAGTTCAATCCCTTGTTTAATGGACGCATTATTCTTTGTACTTTTTCTCGGTGGGCATAGGTATGCCTCCCCCGCCACCTATAGCACAAGTACTCACTCATAAAAGAGACTTGTCGCACCTATAAGTCTCACCTCCTCAGGGTCTAGTCCTCTAGCGCTTTGGGCTACCTTATATTTCTCTCTCTCTGACTTCCCCTTCGGTGTCTAGTGATTGAGTTCTTACAACATACTTCGGTCATACGATTAGCTCCTAACGCTCACACACTGGGGGGCAATCCATTACACCATTTTTTGGTCATCTAACCTGTTACTATTAGAGATATCTAAAGTAATATTTATGTAATTTGACGTACCTTAAGTAAAATTGCTTTCATCATATGAAAAATAACTTAGTAAAATCACATTTATTAAGTTGTATATGGTCTAAACAGAACTCCCATGAGAATATTAAATAAAACTGACGTGTTGATTTTCCTCAAGGAATAATTAGTTTAACAACATTTTTAATTAATTATCTTCGGTCATATTTTAAACTCAAACAAGAAAAAAATAAATTAAATAATCATTGCCTATCTTATTATTTTCTATGAATAATTATTTAAACCTTATTTAAATAATATTCCTTGTTAAATTTGACTAAATCATTTATAAATAATTGAATAAATCATTATTTATTTGATTATTACTCAACCACATCCTTAAAATAATAAATAAATCATTTTTTTATTTATTATTTACAAATAAAGGGATTTGACCAAAGTCAAATTCTTTTTCCCTCCAACAAATATAATAAAATATTCCATAAAATTTCGATCTTGATTTGGTTAATAATATTTTAATTATGCACCAATATATAGACTAACTCAATATTTTGTTATAAATAGAAGGTTTTTTCCATTCACTCACTACCTTTTGTTGCCTAAAGATCACTCTGGATCTATACGTTTGGTCTGACTTTGGTCCACCATCATTGTCATATTTTGCTACCATTTTCTTGTGAGCTCCCTTTGAGTTCCATGTTTGTATGGGTTTTCTACACCATCAAGGGAGAGGGATTTTAGCTCTGAAGTGCTGAGGAATTACAAGAACCCATCCCATTGAGGGGGACTGGTAACATCTTTCTATGTTCCCTTCCTAGGTGTCAAAAAAGACAAAAATTCCTTAAAATAATCTTGTCTTGTCTATTGGATGCATGGAGCAACTCTTTCTTTTATTTTCTACTTAATGTCTTTTAATGCATAGATCTAGATTTTGCAGCATTTATCTTGGTCAACTAATTGCAGATTTAAAGATATTGGCAGCCATCTTTGTTGTTAGGGTTGTTTGTTATGCATGGCTAAAGTGAGCCTTCTTCGTATGCCTGCGATTAAGATTCATAGTAACATGGACTATCCCAACCATATTAAAAAATTCAAATTCGACCTTAGGAGACACATAAAAAAATTTCACCTTCCAAACTATCAGGTGAACCCTATTGTGACACTTGTCACAGTTTCATTGGGCAAAAATGACAGAATATTCCCAGAATATCCCTTTTCTACTAACTAGGTTGCCATGTCACCATTCTGTCATGTTCTGAAATTTTTTTAGTTGTTTAGAAAAACAAACAATAGGCTATATCTTCCTTGTCCATACTTTGTTTTCAATGAAATGAATAATGTCAGATTCCTGGCGACGAGCTCTTTGCTCTCGTTCAGTTTCCAATAAATTATGAGCACATTCATTTTTGAGATTTTACATTGAGCACCTGATCATTCCCCCCCACTAGAAGACTTTTGGACCCCAAAATCTATTTGATTACTGATCATGTGGATGAGGATATAGTTTCCTCACCCATTCAGTCTCAATCCATTGAAATTTTCCCATTTTCATCAACTGGATATTTTCACAAAAAGTAAGTTTTTTCCTTGAATTTTGCAACCCTCTCTTGCTGTTATTGACACCGTCATGCTGCAATTTTCCTAAATTTTTAGAGCCGCAAGTTATTCTTGTAGAAACCAAATTGTTCCCACCTTGGTCATCAATCAAAGGAAATTTAAAAATTGTCTCGCCTCGCACATTGTCGTCATGGCAATTCTTAACTGATCTTTCTTTTTACTTGCGTCGAGTCTTGACCAAGTATTTTTTCCATTTCCATGTACCCTTTGGAAACCAAAAAAAATCACTTGTGGAAACCATGCCTTCTTTTTCAAATTTCTTTGTCGCTTTCTCTTTAACCTTTTCACTCTCTTGCACCCGCATCTTGTTTCCAACACTGATCATAACTAATGTTGACTGCTACAAATGTTTTGCATCATGTTCACCTCCTTCCAAGGAAACATGTTCAAGTCCTGAAACATCTCATTACAAGCATAAGAAACTTTAATGAAATAAACTTGTTCATTCGGTGCATATTTTTGAAAGGTTTGATTCAAAACATCTCCATGTTTGATCACTAACAATGTCAAATTTTGACTTGCATTCACTATCCTCTTCTTTTCTCGCACATGTATAAGAGACAAACTTGTCTTCTTCTTATGCACTCTAACTATGTACTCAATTCCATCCTTCAACAAGTGATACTTATTCTCATGGCGATGAAATACTTCTTTCCTCTCATAAAGATAAGGACTTCCCAAAACAATACCTGAAATCTCAAGCGGCACCACATCAAGTTCAACTTCATCAAGAAAGTTTGAATTGATGGCGAATATTAGTATGCACTTCCATGTTACCTGCAAAATTTCATTCTTGCATATCCACCCTAAAGGATAAGGTCTTGGATTTCTAATAGTTTCAAGGATTAGCTTCTTAACTAAGACTTTGGAAATCAAATTAGCTTGAGACCCACTATCAAAAAGTGTGTTAATATTGGTATGTTTAGAAACGACTCTAATATGAAAGAGATAAATTCTTGTATCTTCATTTTCAGTTACATTGGGAAAAATTGAAGAAATAGTGCTTGCTATGTTATTACCTTTCAAACCCATGGTTTTAATCTTTGTTTCATCTCCTGAATCTGAACCTAAGTCATGTTCAATTATTGCAACCGTTTTCCCCTTTTCTTTGGCTTTCAGTTTTTTTGGCTTCAACTCTAGATGAAGCTGCCAACAATGGTCTTCATCATGGCCATTCTTTGAACAATGTTTACATGTGAGTTTCTCTTTCTCTATTTTAATATACCTATTTCTCTTTCCTCTTCCATTAAACTTGCTCTTTCCTTTACCCTCATACTCAAATAAATTATCACTTTTCTCATCTACATTCGGTTTCCCTCTTGCTTCTAAATGTGTGGCTTGAACACAAACCTCATATAATTTTATGGGATTGAACATGAGAATAGTGTGCCTAAGGTAAATTTTCAAACCCCTAATATACTTAAACAAAGTTTCTTGAGAAAACAAATTAATACCCAAAATAAGAGCTCTTCTCCTAAATTCATGAGTATAATCTTGCACACTTTGCCCTTTCAATTGTCTAAAATTTTTCCAGTTCATAATGGCTTTTTGCATGTAAGCTAGAGGATAAAATTTCCTTTTAATGGAAGCAATAAAACTTGACCAATACATTGAGATCTTACCGTGGTTTTTAAGCTCTTCTTGAGTCCTTTCTTCCCACCATACAAGTGCATATCCTTCCATCCTCAAGGAAGCCAATTGAATCTTTATGTCATCTTCATGAAGGTTCTTAATTATGCAATACACCTCCAATTGATGAATCCAATTATCCATCCTCTATGCATTTACCTTGCCATTATACATTGGAAGCTCAAATTTGACATCAATTTTGAGTAAGGGAGTTTTTCCTTTTGTGGATTTTGAGTGAGTATGGGTAGTTTTGGCTGTGGAAGTGGAAGATGATGATGATGGTGATGAAGAGGATGATGATGAAGATGGTGGATATGAAGGATGCTTTCCTCCACTGCCCTTTAAATCCTTCTCTTCATCCTTCTTACCTTCTGAGGTTCCCTCTTCATGTGGAGACTTATAATTCTCTCCAACCATCGTGGTGTGCCTCTCTTCAAAGAGGATCCTAACCCTTTCAATCAGTTCATAGAAATCCTTCTTGTATGCTTCCTCTTCTGAAAGACCTTCAATCTCTCTTGTTGGGTCCCCGTAATTTGTTAGATTGGCAAGACAAAATGCATAGGGGTAACATCAAACCAGTCTTTGGAGTCCTAGGACCTAGCCTTCTTGGACTCATAGAGGGCTCTATCTATACTTTTGTGAAAGATGTAATCTTTGTATGATTTTAGGGCTTGATTTTAGGCTAGTTATAGGTTTAGATTTTTTTTTTTGTTTGTTTGGTTGGGTAGGTTGTTAAGAAATGATAGATAGAGTAAGAGAGGTTTAAGCCATTGGGCTATGGAGTCTGCAAAAGGTCTTGAAAATTTTAACAATAGGTCTAGGGTGTATCACAGGGCAAATCTAACAAAGTAAAATGGATCTAAAGGCTTTATGTGAATGAAATGAACATCAAATTTGTGAACGTAGTAGGTGCAAAAGGGTAGTTAAGAATCCTTAAACAAATAATTTAACAATAATGGCATTTAAGACTACCAAGCATGAAGCAATAATCAAAGACAGGGCATACCAATAACTTCTTTGACTAAACCCTAGCAAGTAAGCATGAATACAACAATCCAGTGAACTATAGAAGGTAAGAAACTTGTAAATCTTCTAGTGATTTCACCTTCAAGCTAAGAAAACATCTAAGATAAACATATAGCAAAGATAAAAGAAGATGGAACTCCTAACTTCATTAATCAAGCTATAAATAACTCCAAATAAACTATTTAAGATGAGAAAAGGCACATGGCGAATCATAGACCTCTTTAGCTAAGCCTAATCATTAATACTTCAAAGTAAAAAACCTTAAAAACAATGTTTAAGAAAATAGGAAAGAGCAGGGCTAACCATAAAACTACTTTGACATTTGCCTTATTCAATCATCTTTAAGATGAACAAGCATAAGTGGGTTTAGATAGCAACTAATAATTCTCTAAACTAACCTATCAGAGGAAAACATAGAATCAGTGAAGAACAAACAGAGCTAAGGTGCCTCTAAACAACATTTCTTAGCCTAAAAATTTTTTTCCTACTGCAATAGAAATATGGAACAAAACTATAACATAAGAAAACAAGAACTAAATAAGGAACACATCACCGTTAACTATGCTCATGAATCCTGCAAGTGAGCCTTCTCCTTTGTCAAGCAAGTCAAGCCATCCACAAAAATCAAAGCCAATTTCTCTCCAATCTCAAAGTCTATGTATTACTCTCAATAATCATCCAACATGTACAATGAGGCCTCAATGTTGTATTTAACAAGAAAAGAGGACCAAAACCCTAAATAGGGTTTCCAAATGTCATAAATACATCATAAATGCTAAATTTTTCCATTAAGACCATGCAAGGCCAGGGGCACAAAATATCTAGTGCAATAAATGAAAAATAACTTCTAACACTTAACTTTTGAGCGATTTTCCCAAAAAACCACAAAATATCTATTTGCCATAAATTAGTGTCTTTTTTTTACTTTTTCAGGCAAGGGCGAAGCAGTGAGGTCCAAGGGCGCAATGCCTGCACTAGAAAAATGGGTCATCTTGCAGTTAAGTTTTGAAGGTCTTCTCGGTGTCAGAATGAGCTCCATGATAGCTTGTTGGAAAGCTTGTCGAGTCTAATTTCCAAAACCGACCTTGGTTTTCTAATTGTACTTCATTAAGCTATTAAAAATCCAAATCTCCCAAGGATGATAAGGGCGCAGCGCCAACCCTGAAAACAAGGCAAAAAGGTGAAATTTTGCATGTTTTTGGCCCTTTTGGAGGACCATTTTTGCTCAAAATGAGCTGAAACTTGGTGAGTCTGATTTCCTTGGCCTAAGGAACCCAAAAATGTAAATTTTTCCTTCAATTTATGCCCCAAGAAAAATCGCATCGCCAAGGGCGTTGCGCCCTTGGCCCTTAAAAACAGTCAAAAACCAAAATAGTCAAAAGTTGCCAAATTTTTGAAATTGCCTTGCTTAAGGGGTTTGGGATGCCTGTAGAGAAGCATCAGCAAGGATTTCAAGGATTTTCTTGCCTTTGGCCTCTTTGAGAGCTTGAATTTTGGCAAGGGCTCTTTTGATTTTAGCCCTTGCAATTTGATTTCTCAAGGCATAGTGCTTGGCCATCTTCTTTTGAAGGCCAAGGTCTCTTTCTGTCTTCTCCAGCTGATCTTCCAAGTGTGTATTAGCCCTCTCTAACCAAGGTTCCCGATCATACTCTATCTCCATGGAAAACAACTCACTTGGAGTGATTTTCTCTGCCAATGTTGTTTCTTGCTCCTTCTCCTTGGCCAAGGCCTTCCTCAAGCCCATTGTCCGTGGCCTTCTTCTAGACAGCTTCCCTTATTCATCTTCGCTCTCATCAAAAACACCCAAGACTTCATCAAGCCTAATCTTGGTCCTTTCAGCCTCTTTCTGGGCTCTGATTTCCCTAACCTCATAAATGGCCTTTTTTGCCTCCAAATGTTTGTTTTCAGTGTCAAAATAGTGGATGACATTTGTGGCCCTAGCTAGGTTGGATTGCAAATATTTGATTTGGGCATCTTTACCTTTGAGCAACATTCTTGAGATCCTTGCTTCATTGTCATCATCACTGTCAACATGAATGAGCTCAAATTCTTGCTCAATCTCATGTTGATATTCTTCTTCTTCCTTTATGACCTTCTCTTTACATTTTTCCATCTGCTTGGTTGAAGTGGAAGGCATGGCCCCTTGCCTTTTAGAGGTAACAAACACATGCCTACTTCCTCTTTGATAGGTTAAATAAAAAGGTTCAATTGTGCTCATTTTAGTGCCTTTAGTATCATTGCCATCATGACTATCATCGTCATTGATATCCTTGCTATCCTTATGGCTTTCATGGCTGCTATTATGGTTGTTATCATCTGTCTCCATGCTCTCTACTTCATCACTGATATTCTTGCTTTCATTATCAGTTTCAACATAATCATCATCACTATCATCATCTCCACTAATATCATGGCCATCATGATTGTTTCTTTCTGCATATTTTCCCTTTGTATCATTTACATCCTCCATGCTGACATCACTGCCTTTTTCTTTGTTGCTTGATTCTTCCTCACTGATTTTTGCACTGTTGTTTACCTCATTGACATCAGCCTCATCATTTTGTTCCTCATTACTACTTTCTTCATCATTTGTTTCTACATCATTGTTTTCACTAATATATTCCTCTTCATATTCTTTCTTTTCACTGACATCTTCCTCCTCTAACCTATTGCCATCATGGCTCATTTCATTATCTTGACTGCTAGGTGCTTCATCATTGGTTTCAACATTTCCTTCATCATCACTATGAGCCTCACTATTTTTAGACTCAGTGGCCTCTTCTTCACTAACATTTTCTGCCTCATCTTTTCCAAGACTATCACTTTCATTAGCTTCACTGCTATCTTGGTTCTGTGAGCCATTTTCAACATCGTGATCATCATCACCTTTGCTACTTTCTTCATCATTTTCCTCATCTTTACTGACTTTTTCACTGCCCTCATCTTCTTCACTGGCTTATTTTTCTTTGTTTGACTCCTCACTGTTTTCCTCTTTATTTCCAACGTCATCATTGCCTTCATTTTCCATGCTTTCTACCTCATCACTGACCTCTGCCTCTTCATATGCTTCTACTTCACTACTTGATTCATCATCACCTTCTCCCTCATTTTCATTTGACTACTCATTGTCACTTCCTTCACTATCTGATGCATTGGGAGAGGGTGAGGACAGAGGATTGTCCTGAGGTGAAGGAATATGTGTAGATGGTGAAGCATGCTCATCAGGATATGATGGAGGAGTAAGGATAGGAGGATGAGATGATGAAGGCATGTTTTGTTGAGAATTAGGTTGTGGGTTGGTGAACACTTCATGGGCAATGAAAACCTCCCATGCAATACCCTTTTACTTCAATTGATGCATCACAACCATTTTGACCAAAGAGGGATGAAATAATATTTTCATTTGGTGAGGGAAATCTCTCTTCCATACAATATAAGACATTTTTTCAATACTCCTCTAGAGGTAGTAGCGCAAATGTAGCATCTTAACCCTAGTAAAGTGCATGAGCAATCTAATGTGATAGGAGTAAATCGTAGAGAATCTTCCTTCACATGAGAAATATTTCATGATGACCCTCATCATGGGTGCATACCTCTCAAGCAAATGTGAGAAAGGAAATATGGATTTTTTGTAGTCTTTATATGTAGTTTTAAGGAATGGCTCATAGTGGCTTATGTCTAAATTGGCCTATTTGAACCACTTTTCACCAACATTAGGTATCCCAGTGGCAATAGCAATGGAATCTGATGAAAACAAAAATTTTACCCCTGCAATATTGACTTGTTTCTCATGGAGGCTAAGTATGAAGAGCCTAGTCATCTCAGGGTGATTCTACACTTGTTGTACTTTCTCACAAAATTGATAGCAGCCTACATTTTGGAAGCATGAAACAATTAGGGGAGATGCATCAAGCTCCATTATGTTTAGTGGTTCAAACTTTTTAATCCTCCCACCTCTGTGTTGATGCCTCCTTGGCACTTGGCCTTCCTCACCACTATCACTGTCACCTTCCCTTGACATTTTGATCACTGCTACTTTTGAAACCCTAGTTCTGCTTATGAAACTGATTTGTAAAAGGTGATGGAATGGTGGTAAACAGGTAGCCTTTTCCAATTTAGTGAGAGGGATGAGTGAAGTTGTAAGTATATGACTATGAGAGAGAGACAGAACCCAATGACCCCCCTTGCTGATTTTTTTAAATCTCTGTTTTAACACCTTGCACTAATGGAAAATGGATATGAATGAAGGCAATGAATTTTTCAAACTGCTTGTGGTGTAGGGGCTAGAGTTTATGAGTGAATGGAGAGGGTGAAGGCACAGCCTTAGATGAATGAGCAATTTTTCAATAAGGAAACCCTTTGTGTGTTCTTACTGGTCTTCTTATCATGCAGATGGATAAGTGTTTTTAAATAGTGATTTCCAAGCATGAAAAATTAGGTTTTTCTCCTTAAATCTTCATTCCTTTAACCAAATGATGGCAAAAACGTTGGAAAGGGCTTGATCAACTGTACTTACCCCTTAAAGAAGTTTGAAAAACCCTTGGTGATGACCTCGAGAAAATTTGAGGGGTTTTGAGTGTTGAATTGGTGTAGGATGCCCTCCTAGCCAAGCACACAGTGCCAAGGTGAACAAGGTGTCAGGTTGGGCAAACATGCAGCGTTGTGTGCTAGGCGCGCAGCGCCAGAGCTTTTTTGTCGGGCCTGTCAGGTCTGTCGGGTAAACACACAGTGCGTTTCCAGGCGTGCAACACGTACCTCTAGGTGCACAGCGTAGATTAAATTTTCACAAGAGAAACGCCCAGGCACACAGCGCCTGACTCCAGGCGTGCAGCACCGACCTAAACGCGCAGCACCGGGCAGACTTGTCCAATTTCGCCCAGAAAATCCATAGTCTTCTTTCCTGAACGTTCTCAATTTTTTGCAAGGACACAATAACTTGTTTTAGTTGTAGAATTGGTCTTTATGGATTTAGAAACATGATTTAAACCTTGCAACCCACTTTTCTAATGTTTTAAAACCTTTTTCATTTCTTTCTACTAGTGCTCCTTTGACCTTTTGTTGTAGGTGACAAAACATTTACTTGGCTTTTTCTCTTGTTTTGTGAGGCATGATGACCTCTCTTTTGACAGTCTCAGGATGTTTTTAGATAGTGGCTAAATCCTTAAAAATTATGTGGCTTCCATTACACCACTAGACTTATCCCTTTCACCCTCTCTTACTAACAATTTTGCATTGTTTTCTCTATAGGTGACTGAAGTGATAAATTTGACTTATTTTGGTTCCTTGAGGCATAAAAATTCATTTTTACACCTTGGTGATTCAGCCACACAGCAGCTTCCTCAATTTTATGTGTAATCCTCATCATGAAACTCATCCTTTTCACCTTAGCTGGCATCCTTGCAAATCCCTGTTCCTTTTGACTTTGAAAACTTGACGCATTCATTTTGACACAGCAGCTACCTTAATATCATATTTGGTTTCCACCTTGGAGCTTAACACATATCTTTGCTCATTCAATTATGGTAAGCTTATTAAAACATCTTTGAGGTGTTTTCTGATAGCAGTACTGTCAAAACCCTCTCTTGCTTGCATTATGAAGTTCTGATCATGTTTTTACCCTTTCTGTTGGCCACTTCTGATTTGTAGGTGCCTAAAAACACTGACTTAGCTTTTTCCTGATACCCTTTACATCCTTGTTTGTTATAGGTCAATTTGGGAACCATTACCAATGACCTGGTTAACTGGGCATCATCTCCAGGACCAATGATCAAGGCTCTATCATTCCCTATCATTTCAGTTGCTACATGCCCTAAGATAAGAAACAAGACAAATCAAGCAAGTCTTTCATCAAACAAAGGTTTCCATGGTTTGAAGCTTATTATATAGCATATGAGAGCTCACCAACGCAGGCTCTAAGGGGCCTAAGTGCGTTGCATATGTAGGTAGCCCGATGCAAGTCTGCTCTGCAAAGCACTTCCTGACATTCACAGGTGCGTTGGTCATATTGGGAGTGAAATTCTCATTGTTCCGGAATCCCCACTTGGCCAGTGCCTTCTAGAAGAGTTCACATGTGTCAAGCTTCGGATCCAAGTGTCCATTTGACATCTACATGACTGGAAACATGTCTTGCCTATTATTGGAAATTTATTTATTGAAAAACAACCTACAATTCATCTATAAATTGAGCACAGATCTGAGTGCTTGAGAAGGAATAATTTGAGTAGAGAAATGCTGGAGAATTTTCAATTGAGAGCTAGATTTGTGAAGCTGTTGTTGGAGAGATTTATACTTTGATGAGGTTTGGGAACGTTGCTGGAAGGTCACTTCAAATCATTCACTAGGTTGTAACCTCTCCTTCTATCATCAATAAAGAGTATTGCTTATTTTTCCCTATATACATATGTATTGGCTTTGATTTTCCATATTGCAAGATCTTAGTTGATGTATACGGTTTATGCTTTACTTATTTAGCTAACTAGATTGAATATATATCTATATTATTGCATCTTCTGTTGTTTTAGTGCTCTTTCTTGCAGGAAGCATTTAGCTCACAAACCGCTTGAATTTGAAGTTGCAACGGAAGCGACAGAAGGAGCCAATTGGAAGCGACTGAACTATTAAGCCTCCAATCCTCTCTATGTATCTGTTCTGAGTTAGGAGAAATAGTTTTATTTTCTTTCACCTGTTATTATAGACTAGCACCTGTCTAGGGAAGCGTGATTTATCCGTAATTCACAATTCTGGCCCAACAAATTGGCGACTCTGTTGGGGAGAATTTTTCTTAGTTCTAGGTGTTTTAGCCTCTCATTTTCTTTATTTATCCACCCAGTATTTGTTACACACAAATATTAATCTTTTTCATAGCTTAATTTGCAAATACAGTGAGTTAAACAGTAGTATTTTTCTTTGCATATTGTGCCCAACGCACCCTTAGACTAGACATAGTGATTTGCAGAGCACTGTCTCCCTTCCTAGCCTGCGTTGCAGAGCACTGTCTCCCCTTGGAGACTGTGTTGACTCCCTAAAGTACCCAAATTCCCTTGAATTTGACTTTGCAACTTGCTTCAGTTTTGTTTTCTGCTGTGTTCTAAAAAATTTGATGCTCAATTGACCTGTGACTCTATATACTTCTTCCTTCTTTGACTGAAAATTTGCTCAATGTTTGTTTAAAAAAGTTTTTATTTATCATTAACAAGTTGATTTCAAACTACTTTTTATGGTCGCATTAAGAATCATTTGCTTTCGAAATAGGAAATTGTCGTAAAATCTTCATTTCCTTGATAGGAGAAATTGTTGTTGAAATCCTCGTTTTTCCTTCAAAAGAGAAATTGTTGTTTGTATTCTTCGTTTCTCGGAAGTAAAAAGCATTTGGATTATTGATCTAGTGCACCTAGTTTCTTTTCTGCATTCATAACATTAAGGAAACTGAAAAGAAAAATTTGCATTTGCATGTAGGATTGTGTGTGTTTTGCAAAAAGAACATTAGGAAATCTACATTTAGTTTGTGCAAATTGATTTTTTTTGTTCATTGATTTGTTTGCTCACAAATTATTTGCTCTCTTCCCTTTGTAGCTAGGTTCTTCATTGAAAAATATGAAAGTGAAATTTTTTTTATCATTCTTAGCTTGCATTTTAGGAATTTCATACACATCATCGCAGTGAACCTTTGAAAGGAAAATTGTTAAGAAAGATCAACATAAAATTAATCTCAATTTACTTAACAATGCATTGGAACCACAACGATAAAATTTAGAAGGTATAGACTAGAGACTGTTGGAAATATTTTCATTGATGGAAAAGGAGTAGAAAGGAGTAACACTAGAATTACCAGTGATAGCAGAGGCGGCAGAGACAGCATAGGCAGTAGAGGCAGCGAATGTAGAGAGGCAGAAAATATAGCAGAGGCAGGGAATGCAGCTAAGAAGGCACCAAAGGCAAAAAAGGTAGCATAAAGAAGCAAAGGCAGCAGAGAAGCAGTTAAGGAAGAAAAGGAGAAAAGGAAGCAAATATAGCAGAGCAAGGAAAATTTTAGGGGCTAATATTCGCACGTGGGCTAATTTTCAATGCTTTTTTGAAAAAAAAGATTCGCCAATTTCCATTTTTTTGAAAATAAATTTTCCCAAAATTTTATAGTATAAAGTTATTTTACCCTAAAAATTGCCAAACAATTATATATACTAATATAAATAATTAGAAACCTAAATATTTTTACAAAAATACCATCAAAAATTTTACAATTTACATATTGGGGACTAGTAAGATTCGCCAAGGTTTCTAAACTTTAAGATAAACTTCCATCCCTAAAATTTTCCCTATAGCAGAGGTAGTGAATGCAGCTAAGAAGGCACAAAAGGAAACAAAGGCAGAAGAAAGAAGCAGAGGCAGCAGAGAAGTAGTTAAGGAAGAAAAGGAGCAAAGCTAACAAAATAATCTCAAGAGAGATCGACGCATTTAAGGCATGCAGCAAGGGAAATAATCCCAAGTTGGAGTGAATAGTGAATAGAAGAACAAGCTCAGGAGAGATGAGCTGACTTAGAAACTTAATAAAGCTTAGAAGGAGTAGCGTGGAGGACCCGATGAACAAAAGAGGAAACATGAATCGATGGCTTGCTTGAACGTTTTACCAAATATGCAAAGAAGTGCATTGAAGAGTTGAAAGTGAAACCATGAGTCAACGACGAAGACGAAACAGGGAAAGTGGTTTCGAAAACCACCATAGGGTTTTCGCACTGCTTTTAGAGGATAAGTGGTTTTAAGTGAGATGGACGCGATACAGTTAGGAGGGTGACACGTGGCATACTGAAACCGCCTATTTCGCGTAGGTTCAAAAACAATTACCCATCAGGCTAGTTGGCACGCGATAACGTGATGAATCTGATTTAATAATTTGAGAGCCTTTTGAGGTCCAGTGCTATGCATATTGTGGGGCCAATACATTTTGTTGAAGTTTTTTGTTTTAAAGCAAAAATTATATAAAGAGAGTCGGATGATAAAAGGTGTGGGACCGGTGTCACAGAACTGGGACTCGCTTTCCTAAAGCCCAAAAGTACAGTCGTGGACCAGCGCGATCAACGGATGAGAATTAAGGGAGATTGACGGCAGATATTAAATTGCAATTGGGGCAGGAGGAATATCGCAATCAAGTGGGACTCGATCGCATATTGGACATCGCAAGCAGATGTGATGGATGCGATGCGATGCGATCGCATATCGCAATCAGGGCAGGAGAGATATTGCACAAACTTAGAAGTCATAGAAAATGCGAAGTGCGATATGATGACGTGGCAGTGACGTGACAATGACGTAGGCAATGACATGGTAAGTGACGTGGCAATTGGCATGGACCTGACCACACAAATCGCAAATAAATCAAGATGACATGGAGATGACATGGACCTGGCCCACATATTGCATATCGCAATCGGCAATGCTTATGTGATAAGAATTCGAAAGTTATAGAAGTTGCAATGTGAAGTAGTGATAAATTCAAGTGGGACCCGATCGCACATCGCTCATCACAAGCTTAGAAGATATGTCTATTGCAAATCATTAAAATTTGTGGGCAAGCCAAATGTGATGCGCTGTGATTGGTCAATGTGGTGTGGGACCCTGTAAGCCCTTGTTTCATATATGTTAAATGCACCATAGTATAATTTTTACAATGTTGATCATTTTAAATGTATGTATGGTGACTAAAGCCTGGATTTGTAATCCGTCGCAGGCATAAAGGAAATAGTATGTGGGCCATACTCTACAAGTCACAAAGGAATGGAATGAACGCATAATAGGAACTCGTGCAAGATAGTGGTGCAGTAGCACGGGCAGATGAAAAGGGTGAACACAACACAAAAGACATAGATAATGGAAGAAACAGGGCAATTATGCAGTAGAGTTGGAATATAACAGCATAACAGAAAATACAAAAGGATAGCAAGCATAAGAGGACGAACGCTCAGCAAAGCTAAGAAACTGAAAGTGTTGAGTAAATGTTTGATTGTAACTGTAAATGTATTATTGAATTTATATTGTTTTTGATGCAAAGGCAAGTCTCCGTAGGCTTAATAAAAACTCCATGAGTGTTGTAATGATTATTTCTCATGTAATAACTTGAACTGAAGAATGAGGAATCGAATGGGTGGAAGGCATAGGGTCAGGCCTGTTCACTTCATATTCCCTGTAGAATGCAATCAGTCAAGAGTTATCTGTATAAGAGATGTAATATCAGTGGAAAAAAGAGAGGTTAGAGAGCTGCAAAATGGATGAGAGAGGAAGAAGAATGTAAGAGAGCTGCAGGAAGTTAGAGAGTGTGTAAGAAGAAGGAGGAGCAGATAGAGAGGTTGTGAAGATTCAAAGATGATATAAGGTAGATATGAAGGCTGGAGGACAGCAGTGAAGAAGGAACAAAAAAGAGCTGATATCCAGGTAATCAGCATGTGTTTTCATTGTAGTGTGAGGAAGTTGGTGCTTCCATATAAAGTAGTAGCTTGATAGATTTCCAGTTACAGCTGGCTGAGTTAGGAGCCTCCTGTAGGTTGTAGCCTGCAGAAAATAGATGGGAGTGGAGCTTCCTTGCAAGTTTTAGCTAGCATAATTGAGGTAGTAGCCTCCTGTAAGTTGGAGCCTACAGAAAATCAGTGGTGAGAGGGAGTTGGAGCTTGCCTTTGCATCACAATAATCATAAGATGTGGTTTTCTCCCTTATGGGTTTCCACTTATATCTGTTTTCTATGTGCATGATGATTATGTGTTGATATTTTGTAGTTAATCTGCTTAATACCTGCTACTGACTTATTAAGATTTTTGGTCCATTGTATATTAAGTTGATAACGAATTGAAGATGTAAATAAGTGTAAAAAAAGTTTTACAATTCCATGATTGCATTAAATTGATTCACCCCCCCTCTCAGTTTAACCAAGGGTTCAATAGAGACGTGTTCCGGCGTCGTAAAACATAGCATCTGTCGTTAATTTATTTGCGATAAATTCCGAGTGTGATACCTCACTCCACGTATGTAAGTATATCGTAGCTCATCCACATACTTTCAGGTATACCAGGCGGTGTTACAGTACGATAAGTATAAAGGGGTGCTCTCACTGTGCGGTTTCACATCAGACAGCGCTAATATGGACTTGGGCCTCCACGTACCTTTGGGTATATTTGAGAGGACAACTTTTAGGTGTTATCCATCAATACTGAACCGAGTCTTCCGCCTTTAAATTGTGATACACCAAACACAGCATTCGGGGAGATTACCTGGGCGTACTTCTTGGTTTGACAGGAGGAAACCCTTTTGACTAGCATTACCCTCTTTTTGTTTATTTGTTTTTTGGATAAAATAAATCAGTAATCGTGGAAGAACAAAATCGTATCCCCCGTAGTTCACATAGATTAGCTTTAAAACCACCTTTACCACCGGAAATTACTTCTGGTAGGCAAAGGCGATCACGGTCTGCCAAATCAAGTACAATTTGTACCTCTGGAGAAACATCATCTTTTAAACCATAGTTAGCTCAAATTTTTTCCACACATCCCGGTTCGTTTACTGTTGTCGAAACGGAGTTTTCACAACTACCCGTGGTCACAATCCATTCAATCGCTAAGACCATACCTCATGGACCTGACGTTGTTCAATCACAAATTGATCCAGATCCTGTCTCTTCTTTGCCAGAAAATATGAATCCTGAAGTCGAACAACTGGAAGTTGTTCCTACCTTGGTCACCCCACAAATTTCTGTAGCCACTGAAACTCCTATATCACATAGTCAACCGTCTGAAATATATTTTTGGCCTGACGGTGAAGTTCTTCCTCCTGGTTTAATTGTGATTGAAGAAATCCCACAAGACGATACACCTGTAACTCCAACCCATTTTTGGGGGGACCTTTACCTGTACCAGTCTTTTCCTCAATCATTTCCATATGCTTTTGTTGATCCTATTTCCATTCAATCTCTCGTCGATTTTTGAGGGTATAAATTTGGTCACATAACCATGTCTGAACCAACATCTTCGGTTGGGTCTATTGTTCCAATTACGTTAGCTCCTACCCTCACTACTCCGTCGATGTTCACTACCTCACCAGAGTCATATTTTCACGGTGGCCCTTCAGTCCCAACAGGCTACAAATCATTGTCTGGCACCTTCTCTAGTGCATCTTCACATTCATGGTCTTTTCCAATGTCATCGTCTGGTATTTTAATTGGTATTCCTATCGTTAGTACTGAACGACTTGATTCATTACATACATCATCAGGGAAATATCAAGTCGGTCCTTTTCCTTTAAGTACCATATCAACTAGACTCCCAGCATTTGGAGAAAATTATTTTTTGTCTTATTATCCTCCTTATGTTGGGGGGCAACCTTTGGTCACCCAATATGACATTACTCAGTCACTTTTTGGTCAAACTAATGTTGACATGAATGCTTTTCAATGGCAGCCCACTCTTCCTATCCAACCACAAATGGTCATACACTCGTATCAACCTGTTCAACCTGTTACACCCACTTCATTACCACTTGTTAATACATCTATACCCCTGTTACAGAATCAAAATATTGTACATCAACCTTATCAGGCAGGTTCTTTGACTCAATATCATCAAACGTTGGGTCCACAGACTCAAAATCCTTTGGTTAATTTACAACAACCTGTACTAGGAATCATTTATTCACAAGTTGGTGTACCATTTTATGGGATGTCACAAACGCAACCTGGTTATACATATCAACCGAATCCAGATTATACTAATTTGGGTTATAACATCGGTGGACAAACCCCTTGGCAGCCACAAGCACAAATGCCTCAAACTTCATTTCAACAAGTATCATATCCAGGTTTTGGTCAACATAATTCTCAAGCGTTTGCTATGAAAAATAACCCCTATCTGGGTTACCAGCAGCAAATTCCATATGCTAGTGCTCAAAGGGCTATTGCCCAAGCAATTCCATCTTACCCTGGCTATGCTCAACCTGACCTTAATCGACAGTTGCCTTTTGTTGCAACCTTGGAATTACCAGATTTAAACCGGTTAACTAATGATCCTATAAATTATGCTCCTTGGTGGCTGGTGATACCTCATAAATTACCCTCTGATATTCCTAAATTCAATGGGAACCCAGAGAAGATCTATCGACTCATGTCATGACTTATCATTTATGGTGTTCATCAAATTCCCTGAATGATGATTTTGTTCGACTACGTCTTTTCCAGTGTACGCTCATAGGTCCGGCTGCTAAATGGTATATTGAGTTACCTAGAGCTTCTTTTAACAATTTCACTGCTTTAGATATTGTCTTTTTGACCCATTTCTAGTTACCGATCAGATACGAAACTGGAATGGAACTCTTGACCAACTTCAAACAGACTAATGTTACTCACATTTTTGATCATATTCATGAGTGGCGTCACCGTCGACGAATGGTTAAGACATTTGTTCCCGATCAGCTCCTTGCTGAATGGTTCATTAAATCCCTGTTACCATCTATAACTGAGGATGTGGCTAAAGGTGGTGTCGTCACTGAAGAGAAAGTTATCACTCGTGCCCAATATTTAGACTTGATTTACACTCAATCTGGCACGCTCTATGAAAAAATTCCTAATGTGTTGCGATCTAATTTCAATGTTCCTCCTCAAATAAAGGACTCTCATGTCGGAAATGGCTTGATAGGCACTACAAACACACACCACGCTATTGCATTTGATCCTGCTCCTACTTCCGAAATTAATTTCGTGTCATTTGACAAAGGCAAAAGTGACAAGCAACCAGGAGGTAAGAAAAAGGGGAAATCAAAGAAAAAGAAAACTTCTAACCCGCAGGAAAGATCATCTGATCAACCGTCTAGACCACGAAAACCTCGTTATCCATGCATAGTCTGTAACAAGGAATAATTTTTTAGGGATTGTCCTCACTGTGATGAAGTCTCAAAAATCATAAAGACTTCTCATGCATCAGCTGTGTTGACAGACCCATTTCCAAATCTAGACACTAATTTGGTTGCTACGGATCCAACTCCTACTTCCCAAATGTTAATGTTATCCACCACAAAACCTTCACAAGATATTTTGGTGTTGACACGGAATAAATACTATGGTAGTCCGGCCATTCGTCAACCTACTACCTTGACAATGAATCCATCTACTGAATCAGTACCACCTACTATTATTCCTAAATTGACAATTAAGACACCAAAGGGATTAATTCATAAATCGACATATAATCCTCGAGAAAGAGCTGCACAAAATTATAATATAGTTAAAGATTTGGCTCAATCCCCTTTAGCTATGTCTGCTCTTGAGGTATTACAAAATTGTCCCTCCCAGAAGCAGGCTTTATTGTCGGCCATTGGTGGAATTGATCCGACTGATTCTAATCTTGTCGTCTTTAATCATACGGGCTATGTGCCGCAATTACTAGCAGAATTGGCATTCTCCATACAAGTAAATGTTCTCAGTCACCTTGTTCATCGCACTATTATTGATGAGGGAGCATCTGCATGCATTATGTCTCTAAACTGTTGGAAGTCACTTGGCTTGCTGCGATTATCGCAATCATCAACGACGTTGAAGGCTTTTGATGGAAGAACATATAAACATTGTGGTATTATCAATAACCTACATGTTGAATTAGGGGGAAAAATAGTAAGTATTAATGTCGAGGTTGTTGACGGACCCCTTGACTATAATATTTTACTCGAAAGACCATGGGTATATGCAATGACTGCCATTGTTTCTACATACTTTAGAATGATTTCCTTTCCACATAAAGGTACAATCACAGTCATCAATCAATTATCCTTTTTTTCCTCCGCTTCGCAGCTAACTGGAAGCGTTCCGTTTGCTCACTTACCCCAACTTGAAATCCAGAAAATTGGTGTAGGACTCTTAAAGGATTTCACTCTTATGGGAAACTTTGCATTACCGCCGCCTGCGACGTTGGTAGAAATTGCAAGCATAGAGACCTGCTACATGATCTCTTCCACTCTATCTAGCTTAACGGAGAGTACGGGTGATTCTGATATTTCTACGTTGGATGAAGTTTTACCACCCAGCCCTATTTAGCTAGCATAGCAATAAATCTATTTGGCTTGGGCAGAAAATCTGAAATCGGCATCATCAAGTGTTTGGGTTGATCAGTCATTTGATTTTGGTACTCCATCTGATCCATTTTCCTCAAAAATTTTGACAGATGAAAATATTTTGGAAGCTATGATGTCAGAAGGAGAACCATGGGAATATTATCATCATCATTCCCATCTTCCTAATTATGAAGAAAACAATCTCAGTGAACTATATCACCCATCCATCAAAACTTTGTTTATGAATTCTTTACCGATTGATGCAATTGACTCTGAGCGAAATTTATCAAATATTGAAGAAACGATTTCTATCGATATGTCAACAAAAATTGGCATTGTAGAAAATATTCATGTTAGTGTATCTTTTTCTCCATCAGAACTTGATTCATATCACTCTCTTTTTCATGAATTTTGTGACGTATTCACTTGGTCTTACGAGGAAATTCCAGGCATAGATACTAGTATAGTTGAACACACTATTAATATGTATCTTGATGTCAAACCGGTACGCCAATGGCTTCGTCCTGTTCATCCAAAGAAAGCCGCTGCCATCAAAGTAGAAGTTGAAAAACTTTTGTGTGCTAGTTTCATTTACCCTGTTCCGCTAACTTAGTGGGTTTCCAATATCGTTCATGTTATGAAAAAACAAGGAACCATTAGAGTGTGTCGATTATCGGGATGTCAATCAGGCTTGTCCAAAAGACAACTATCCTACTCCCTTTATCGACCAGATTATTGATGATTGTGTTGGATGCGAAATATTTTCGTTCATGGATGGACTTTCTGGCTACAATCAAATCAATATCCACCCAGATGACCAACATAAGACAGCATTCATCTGTCCCTAGGGCACATTCGCATATAGGAAACTTCTGTTTGGTTTAAATAACGATGGGGAAACTTTTCAGAGAGCAATGGATTATGCTTTCAACGACATCAAGCACATTGTTCAACCATATCTAGATGATTTGCCAGTGCATTCACGAAATTAGATTGATCACCAGATGCATTTGAGAGCCATTTTCTTATGTTGTCGACACTACAAGATACACCTCAATCCACATAAATGTGTGTTTTGTGTTGGTTATGGTTGATTGCTTAGATTTTTAGTCTCAAAAGAAGGAATTCGAATAGACCCACTGAAGGTTCAGGCCATTCTTTATTTTCCTGCACCATCAAAATTACTTCAGATACAGAAACTTCAAGGAAAGGCTAACTTCCTGAGAAGGTTCATTCCAAACTACACCGAAATGGCTAAATGATTTACTCTATTATTGAAAAAGGGGGTTCCCTTCCATTGGGACCAAGTTTCACAAGCTTCTTTTGCTGTTGTCAAGGACCATCTTATCCAAGAATCATTAATGTATCCTCCTAATTATCAAGATGATTATTTCCTATATATCGTCACGGCTGAAATGACCATCGCTATGGTTTTGGTCCAAGTAGAATATGGAATTGAACATCAAATCCATTATTTTAGTTGTAATTTCAATGATATGGAAGTTAAGTACTCGTACGTGGAAAAGCTTGCCTTGGAAGCTGTTCAAGCTGTCCAAATATTTCGCCATTATATCCTGCTCCGAAAAACAACAATAGTTTCAGATTGCAACCCCATGAATTACATCTTATCACGTCAATTTCTAGGGGGAAAATATTCAAAATGGATTGTCATTTTGCAGGAATTTGATTTGGAATTCATCAAATCCAAGTCAAAGAAGTCTTTAGTTTTGGCTGAGCTTCTCTGTGACCTTCCCTCTGATAGTACTGCTACTACATCGAAACCATCTATTCCAGACGAGTCTTTGTTTCTGATCGGATCATCTGATCCTTGGTATGGGGATTTCATCATTTATCTCCAAACCCAAAATTTTTGACCTAATACCTCTCGCTCTGATCAGCGACGTATTCGATACCAAGCCAAAGATTATCTGATTGTCAGTGATAAAATTTATCATCATGGTGTCGATACCATTTTAAGGAGGTGCCTCAATCATGAGAAGGTCGAAAAAGTGTTAAATGATTGTCATGCTAGGGCTTGTGGTGGACACTTATGTGGATATGCTACCGCACAGAAGATACTCCACGCCGGTTAATTTTGGCCTACTATTTTTCGAGATTGCATCCTCGCATTCAGAAGTTGTCATGCATGCCAGATTTTTTATCGTAAAATCCGCAAACCGCCAACGCCAATGCATCTTGTTGTCTCTGATGGAACATTTACGAAATGGAGTATTGACTTCATGACCTATAACCCTCCTTCGTCCGGGGGGCATGGTTATATTATTGTCGTCGTCGACTATTTTACCAAATGAGCTGAAGCCATGCCTACATTCAAAAACACGGGACAAACAGCTGCATTGTTTTTCTTCAACCATGTTATTGCACGGTTTGGGGTCCCACAAGCTATAGTTACGGATCATGGGAAGAATTTTCGCAACCATATGATGTTTGAATTGACTACCAAGTTAGGATTGTCACATGATAATTCTACTCCTTATTATCCACAATCAAATGGACAAGTTGAGGTTATTAACAAAATTATTAAATGAATGCTTCAACAAATGATAGGAGTCCGTAAAAGTAACTGGCACTTGATCCTGTACTCCGCTTTGTGGGCGTATTGAACCTTGGTGAGAAACACAACCGGATTTACTCCTTTTCAATTGGTGTATGGTCTGGAAGCTTTCTTACCAATCCAATATGAAATATCATCATTATAACTCGCGATAGAATTGTTACCTGACACCTCAGAAGAAGAAGTGTGTCTCCTTAACCTCATCCATTTAGATGAAACACGTTGTGAAGCCCAATTGGCCAACGAAGCGCATAAGAGATGTATAAAGGTGCAATACGACAAAAATTTCCAGCCTCGCATCTACTCAGAGGGCGATTTGGTCCTTCTTTATGATCAAGATGCTCATGTAATAAGTAGAGGGAAATTCGAACCATTATGGCATGGCCCCTATATTGTCAAAACATTTCTTGCTAAGGGTGCCTACGAGTTAGTTGATTACGATGGAATTCCATTGGCACAGCCTAGAAATGGGTTTTATTTGAAATGTTACTATGCTTAATCATGAGCATAGTAATTTTTTGTATTATATTGTTTATATGTTGTTGATTTGCATCCACTACCTTAATTTGTTTTTAGAGTTTTCTTGACATTGTAATCCACTTTACATTTCATCGCAGATGACTGAATCTTTGGAACCATTTGTTGGATATGCTGATGGTGCTAGTCGTAGTATGCAGAATCTATCCTCTGTAGCGTGGGCCATTTTTTCTCCGAACAATGAGTTAGTGAGTTTTCAAGGGATTTGTATTGGTATATTGACGAGCAATATCGCTAATTATAGCGCATTGATCGAACTTCTCTCTGATGCCATTTCATTTGGTATTAATCGCATAATCATAAGGTTAGACTCACAACTTGTGGTACTACAAATTACTAGTGTTTATACTGTTAGAAATCCAACACTTCTTAGATTGTTCCTAAGAGTTCGAATTTTGGAAAGACATTTTGATTTCATTCAATATCAACACATTTCTAGAAATTTGAACACTTTGACTGATTCATTAGCTAATCAAGACAGACATTTGTGACATAGGTAAAGAAAACATTCACATATTTGAATAGGATTGCGCATTAAACATAGGAAAAACTATGAAATCATATAGATAGATAGTTATAGGTTTTTACAAAAAAATTTCCCAAGACACATTGGTCATCTGACCTCAAAATTTATGCAAAAAGTCACAAGTAAACTAGTGGTTCTCATGGTAACATTCTATAGATCTAGCAATCCTATGGAGCAACCACATCCAATGGTTATGAACCCCAATAGTGTGTCGCTACAGTCGCATGGGAGGCTCTTCGATCCATCAATCTGGAATCCTGAAGGTCAACCCCTCTATGTGTTGCTGAAGCTCAGCTAGAGTCTCATCCATATCAAGGTCCTGAAGGACTGCTCTCCCGACAGCCCTCTCTGATGGCGCATTTGCTTCGCGCTTTGGTTCCTCTACTGGTTGAACACGACAAATATCTGCATTACATTAAACATTTAGTTTAGTCTTGGAAAGAAATCAAAACATAAAAACATTGTATAAACCTTAGAAAATTAAAAAAATATGGTCAAATCATTCTTACCTATTGCACCCCACTGAGCGCCTTCTGGTAATACTAGATCTGGATCTCCTCATAAGTCGATGCCTGCATATGCATACTCATCGATGGCGACGATCTGTCACCGAAACCAGGCAAAGAATGCAGTATAGAACAAAACAGTCAATTTTCCTGCATGCCGACCCATGAGTTCTACCCATCTCTGCATTCGAGGATATCTAGGACTAGATATATCCAATCTTACATGTTGAGGCTGCATCAGTGGAATCCGTTCCAAAGTGAAGGAGATAAGGATTGAACCATAACTGAAATTTTTATTCCTTCCTCCATTTGCTTTATTCAATTGTTCCTTTATCTGAGATAGAACAGCTTCAGACCAATTGAAGATTGTTGGCTCTAAGCACTCTAGTGCATACTGCATATACGATCTATTCGCTACATGTAGTGTAACGGTGCTAGCAAGATTAGCGATCATGAAAAGTATGGTTCTCAAAGGAAAATCCGTGACAACCTGGATGTTTATTTTTCCATATTTTCTAAGTTCTGCCCCTGGATAGCAACACTGCATAACATAATCCCTCATTGTCTCTCCTCCAATGGTAGACCCTGTGAGAGAAATGGGAAAACCTCTCCTCGACAAACCTGTGATAAAACACATGTCCTCAACTCTTATGGGAACCACTTTGTTCTTAATGTGAAATTCCTCTATCGCCAGATCCCATGCTCGAACTAAGAACTCCAAGAGTTCTATTTGTTGCCTCATTCCCGACATTTTAAAGTACTTATGCAGTCCACAATCTCTTAGGGCTCTTACAGTACCCGAATCATTCAAGGCAATCATATCTTGTTCTTCATGTTCTCTTTCCCTTCATGTAATCATCATTATAATCTGATGGAAACCTGAATTACAACCATAAGATCCATTAGATTCCAATCATTGCAAAAAACTAGGCAAATTTTTGGCACAACTTGAAAATAAAAAACTTGAACTGCGCCCAATGCACTCTCTGGGCTGAGACAGTGTGTTGCACATGCAGGTACCCTTTACTGTACCTTCTATGCAACGCAGGTTTCGACATTCAGGGGTGCGTTGCCCTCATTTTGGGCAGAATTTACCCTAGAGGCCTCAAAACCCTAAAAATTTGCAAAGAATGGAAATGAAATGAATACCAAAGGGAAGAGGAGGTTCATGGCACTAACCTGGATCAAACGGTAATGAAATCCATCCACAGAAATGATCGCAATCAACGACTGAAGTTCGGGGGAAAAATCAGGTTCAGAGCTCCAAAATGCAAATGGTAACTATGGAATGGTAAAAATGAATAGTGAAAATACTTTTTTATAGTCATTTAATTGTTTGCAAGTTAAATTTATTGCTATGACTATAGTTTTATTATGTTTTTATCATGAAACATGTATTTTTAATCCATTTTATGTTGTTCTGAACAGGAAATACAACTGATGAACAGATTAGCCGTGCATATTTATTCAAAGAATGACTTGAGCACAAAGCATAATTTTTCTCCTTATTTTTTGAGCTTTGTTAAAAACGAAAAAGGATTTGAAGCGCACTTTTATCTCTTTTTAGAGCTTCGATAACAGCAAAAAAGGAACCCCTGGAGTCTTCTTTTAGCTCTTTTCAGCCTCTGATAATGTGAAAATATTGTTGAGCACTTGTCTTTTTAAGCTCTTTAAATTAAATGAATCGATATCTACTCAGTATACGTTTAACCCTTTTCCGGGCTGAGATATATTATTTTCGAAAAGGAATACCTTGGTTAACATGACCAAAGAGGTTTTCTCAAATATTATTTTACACTTTTTTGGATCTCAGTGACAAATTTACGAAAAAGTACATTATGGAGTTCTCTTTTGTCCTCTTTTTCAGACTCTCTAAATATGAAAAAGGACCGGGTTATCACTGTCGTTAAGCTCGTTAAAACATAAAATAGCGACGGTCTTGTCGATCATGGCAAGAATCGATTTTCATTCATCGCTAGACTCGTTAAATTATTAAATAGCAATACTTTATTTGCTCGAATGGTTGAATTATAGATCAAGAAAATGTTATCCTCCTCAAGCTTGTTAAAAAATAAAGAGGTATTGGTTGACAAATGACTGGGGAAAATTTGGGAAAAGTAAGAAAAGTTTATTTTTGGTAGCAAGTCACTCTTGAACATGACACTTCTTTCACTCCATGTTCGTGACTGTTTGGGTTGGGTAATCATCTTGACGGTTCATTCACACCTATGGTTCATCATACCTTCACTTCGGTTTTGGGTCAATGCTGCCAACTCATCACAGTATTGTCGATATGTTCAAGAGAATTCATCCAGTGATTAAAAATTCATCCTTCTACAATACTCGTAAACCTTCATTTTCATGACTGTCAAAATTACTATATCAAGTCATACCCTTGTCTCTGAAATCAGAAACTCTTATTTTGCAATAAGGTGACTTCCTGTCGACGACAAATCAATATCCAGGAAGTTCACTTAGAAACATCATATTCCAGTACCATGAGGCTTGTTACAGCATTGACAAGATCCTCGCTTCCGGACCTTTGACTTAAATATTGTGTTTGTCGTTCAACATCAAATCATCTATTCACACCTTACGAAATGTACTGCAATAACTTCAGGGACATTGTCATTAATGGTGGTCCTCTCATGTTTTTTAACATCTCACATCATTGGCTGATAATCAAACGATGTCTTTCCATGTTTGACTACAAATCATATATTCGCATGGCTAGACTTGTACTCGAATGATCGAGTGAACGAGATAAGAAGACCTCGGATCTAGTTTCATCCATCCGGGCTGCGATTTCAGGATTTTTGTACACATCATCTGTACGGTGACCTTACATATAGATTGTCATCCAAACATTGGCCTATATCTGTAGGCATGTATGCATCTGGGCAATATTCCAATGAAGACGACTTTCTGAATTATGTACATGTTATTAGATTGTTTTATGTGCTGAATATGGGAATGCCTACCCTCAGCAATTATGATCAAAAGAGGATATATCATGATGTAATGTATTGTAATATTGATGCGAGTGACCACTACAGCCGTTTCGAGACTCATCACGATGTAAAACCATCTCAATCAAATGTTCTTATTGTTGGATCTCATGCTTTAGGGGGTGTTATAGGTCAATTTAGGCACCATTCCCAGTGACACAGTTAGCCCGGGCATCATCTCCGGGGACCAATGATCAAGAATTTTATCATTCCCTATCATTTCAGTTGCTACATGCCCTAAGACAAGAAACAAGACAAATCAAGCAAGACTTTCATCAAGCAAAGGTTTCCATGGTTTGAAGCTTATTATATAGCATATTAGAGCTCACCAACACAGGCTCTAAGGGGCCTAAGTGCATTTCATATGCAGGTATCCCCATGCAAGGATGCTCTGCAAAGCACTTCCCGACATTCACAGGTGCGTTGGTCACATTGGGAGTGAAATTATCATTGTATAGGAATCTCCACTTGGCCAGTGCCTTCTAAAAGAGTTCACATGTGTCAAGCTTCGGATCCAAGTTTCCATTTGACATCTACATGACTGGAAACATGTCTTGCCTATTATTGGAAATTTCTTAATTGAAAAGCAACCTACAATTCATCTATAAATTGAGCATAGATCTGAGTGCTTGAGAAGGAAGAATTTGAGTAGAGAAATGCTGGAGAATTTTCAATTGAGAGCTAGATTTGTGAAGCTGCTGCTGGAGAGATTTATACTGTGCTGAGGTTTGGGAACGTTGCTAGAAGGTCACTTCAAATCAGTCACTAGGTTGTAACCTCTCCTTCTATCATCAATAAAGAGTACTGCTTATTTTTCCCTATATGCATCTGTATTGGCTTTTATTTTCCATATTTCAAGATCTTAGTTGATGTATATGGTTTATGCTTTACTAATATATCTAACTAGCTTGTATAGATATCTATATTATTGCATCTTCTGTTATTTCAGTGTTATTTCTTGCAGGTTGCATTCAGCTCACTGTTAGCCACCTATAAATTTGTTATACCACAAAGTGGCTAAATGATTTTGGAGCCTTCAAGGAACAAATTTATTACTAAAAATTGTTGGCTCTTGAAGACTCTTTAAGGCCTCATACCTCTGTTCAAAATCTTCATTGCTGTTGCCATTTTATACTCAGAAAATTCTGCTGATTCCAAAAGAAAGACTGCTAAAAAACCATCATTTTCCCCCTTCTCCCACTCAAAACTAACCTTCACTTTTTTACCTCTTTCTTTCCATAAAATTCCTCTATTTTTCATGAGTTCCCTTCTTCCATTCATGAAAATCCATTTTGTAAGGTTTAAAACTCACTTTTTAGCCTTATCGAAACCCTCGAATCCCTTTGAAAACATTGAAAAACCATAAAAAATCCATGTTTTATGTTTTAGGCTTTAGCCCCCTTCGGCTAAGCCCCCTAACCACTTCCCCACATGTGCCCTTGCCATAAAAACCAGGCGCTAGGCCCACAAGACGCTTAATCGCATCGCAAACATTCAAGTGCGCAAAATTTTTTTGCCATTATAAAACTCCAATGCAATTAAGCCCCGTGCTTATAAACCCCGATCATATTATCTTTTCATATAACCCATGGGCCCGCCTTTGGCACTTAAAACCTTGTAAAAATCCATTCCCAATCACCTTTTTCTTTTGTAAAGTCATAAAACCCATTTATCCAAATTGTTGATCTAAAAAACCAAAGTCACGTGATTAAATGAAAATGGTTAGATTAAAAAGACCTGATGCGCAATCACATCGGAGAAATCCAAATGGGTTGATTGAAAGATAGGGCCCGAAGTTCTAATTGTGATTGGCCCTTGTTATATAAAGCCCCGGGCCCATTGTATTCCATACATCCAACGGCCCCGCAATCAGGCACCAGCCACTTCATATATAAATATGTCGCTCTGATCCATCAAAATATTTTTTTATTAAAAATTTGGGTCTTTTATAAAGTATAAGGGTTTTCCGCCGGTTCGTTCTAAAAACTAATCTCCACCGTTGATCATAAGTAGATCAACGATCAATGCCCGATCGCATCAGGGTTTTCCATCGCATACACTTATTTTCTCCCGCCGATCAGCCATCCCCTGATTCATTCTCCACCGTTGATCATATCTTTAGATCAACGGTCCGCGCTACATCGCCTCGCAACTTTTCATCGGTGCATTTGATTGTTCTTCTCGATCGGCCATCCCTCTGATTCATTTTCCACCGTTGCTCTGATCCTCAGATCAACGGCCAGCACTTAATCGCATAACATTTTTTAATCGGTGCACTTGCCTGCCACCCCCGATTACAATCCCCCAGTTGCGATCCTCCGATTGGATCTGGACCGACCACGTGTCCAGATCAGACGGTCCAAAATCACTCCGCCTTTTACTTCTCCCCGCTCTCCTTTTTGCCTCTTCTACGCAGATCTCCACCGTTGGATGCTTTCATCCAACGGATACACTCCTCCCCCACCTTCTAAAGCATTTTTTCCAAAAAATGCAGGATTTTATAATTTTTGTTTGTATTTTGCAGGGATTAATGGTTTTTTGCATTATATTGAAGAGAAAGGCCGAAGGCCAGGAATGACAATTCCCATGCCTTTGATTCATAAAAGAAAATTGTTCGCAGGGCTCTACTCTGTGTCTCGTCATTACTTCATGAGGCAGTAACGTCATACGAGCCCTGCATTGGCCCTGCACATCGATAAGACATTGTTTTATTAAAAACACAGTTAAAAGAGTATCAGTGTTGAAAAACAGAGCACAACAGAATAGAAGATTGAAGACAAATTTGGAAATTACGGCTAAGAATGATTATCAAAAGCCTAATTCCCTGAATTAAAACAAAATTAAAGGAAAATCGTAAGTGTTTTATCAGACAAAAAGGCCTCCACCACCACATTTGAGGCGAATTGATTCCTCCCAGCTACCGTAAGTGCCACCTGTGCCTCAAAACCTTTCAAACAGAGGCCGAAGTTATTGATCCAATGAAGATATTTTCCTCAGCGCAGCCAAAGATTTAATTCTGCCAGAGAATTCAATGCAAAAAATATCTGCAGAGTTACTCCAACATAACGCAGAGCCTCAAAGTCAACAAAAGCTCCCACCGAGCTTAATCTTAAATGAAAAATAGTTAATACAGACAGACCACCTGTAAACTTCTCCATCAAGCCCCTCAAAGGCCGAGAAGTCTTGAATCTGTATTAATTGTCCTAAGAGATCTTTTATCAGATCTCACCTCCTCATTCTTCTATAAGTACCTCTGTAGAAGATGAGAAGTTGTTGGTTGTTGGTTGATCACTAGTTGTAATATTGGAACTCTTTGAAATAATACATAGTCTGTTGAAGTTGAAGAAGAAATTGAAGTCTTGGAAGCCCTGATGATGTTGTTGCATGCTTGTGACTGAGAAGGCTCTATCATTGGATCCATGAGCTTGGTTGTTGGTGAAGTATTCTAAAATGTTTAATGTTTTTCCCCTATTTTCATTATGTTCCATAACTTCTTACTACAGTAGGTTGAAATTTTTAGGCTAAGAAATGACTCCTAGAAGCACCTTAGACCTGTTCATCCTTCCCTGTTTTATGTTTTCTTCTGCTGAAGTATTTTAGAGTCTTTAATCTCTCTCCTTAGTCTTCATGCTCGTTTATTTCTTTAATAGTTCGAATAGTTGGTTTCAGCATGATTTATGGTTTTCCCTGCTTGTCTATTGCCACTTAAAAACTGTTATTGAAGTCTCCCTTTGAAGTTTCTTGTTTACATTGAATCAAGGAGGTTTGTTCCGATCTTGCCCTTTGTCCTTGCTTAAACAGTTTTTTTGAAGGTATTTTATAGTTGTAATCATAGATGTATTAGGTGTTCCCTCTTCTATGACTGCAATTATCAGTGAATCTTTTATGTTTTCTAAGTCATTTGAAATAAAATCTTTGAGGAAATAGGGTGTTCCCCGAATCTTAGATTTCATTTTGAAAGTTTTCTTGAAGTCATTATTTGCTTAAAGAATTTTTGTAGAATTTATGGTTAGTCCTATCTATCAAATATTTCTTTATTGTTCAAGTTATGTTTTCAAATTCCCTTTGTTTGAGAATTAAACTTCTCTTTCCAAATCATTGATGTTCATCTCATTCCAAAACCAAAGGATCCTGTGGCCAAGTTAGATTTTCCCTCTGATATCCCATATCCATTGATGAGTATGTTATGACCTCTTTTTGACTCCATTGCCCAATGAACTAGATGTTTCTCCATTCTATATATCTTTCCTAGATCTTTCATTTTCTGCTATGTCAACCCAACCAAACAAACAAACAAACACCTGCACTTCATAACTAGTCTAAAATCCATATGCTAAGCACACAAGATAAACCTTTGCAAACGAACATTTGAGAGATCCCTCTCTGAGAACAGGAGGACTAGATCTTGGAACTCTAAAGATTGGTTCTGATGTTGCCTTGTCTTTTGATTTTCCAAACTATCAAAACATGAGACACCAACACTCACAAGCCACTTGAATTTGAAACTGAAATGGAAGCGACAGAAGGAGCCAATTGGAAGCGGCTGAACAAGTAAGCCTCAAATCCTCTCTGTGTATCTGTTCAGAGTTAGGATAAATATTCGTATAGTCTTTCACCTGTTGTTCTAGACAAGCACCTGTCTAGGGAAGTGTGATTTATCTGTAATTCATAACTCTGGCCCAACATTGTTCTTTTGAGGTAGTGAGACATTTTACCTTGGCAAAACTTTGGATTCTTGCATAGCAGCAGTATTTTCACAATCATTTTCTTTGTTGGCATCATGGAGTTTATCTCTCTTGACCATTTTTGGCTTGACAAAATCCTTGGGTTAAGTTTCGAATCTTCACACATAGTGACATCTTCAGAATCCCTCCTTACTGTCATCATGTATTTCAACTTACCCTTTCACCTTCTTTGATTATCTTCCCAAAATCCTAGGTGTCTATAATGCTTGAAAACAATTATCATTGTTGTCTTCTAAGTTCTCTATAGCCCTTTCAAGTTCATTCATTTATGTCTAGTTCACCTCACCTTTTTCCCTTTTTAATCAATAATTTCTGAAAAACTTTTCTTCATGTTTGGTTTCTTGGTGTGTCTCCTTCAGGTTATTTCTGCCATTTTTTTCACTGTTTGGCACTTGTTGGCCCAATCAAGCTCAAAACCCTGATTCTTCTTGAAAAAAAACTGCTTCCCCTCTCTTTGCTATGAATGTCTTTATTGAGGAGCAGGCCTATTACCTTAACAACTTTCTACTGATATTCATTTTAACACTCCTGCAGAAGTGTCAAAATTCACATTTACCTCTTGTAGAACTTGAACTTGATAAAGTAGTCCTCCTTGGGGATTTTCTAATCTTTCTTGGACAAGCATGTGCTGATATTCTTTTACATTTGAGCTAGCTTCTAGCACAGAAAAACAGTGCTTAAAACACCAATAATGACCCTACAACCTATGAAACCCTAATGACCTAGTGAGAGGGTTCTTTGACCTGGTCTTTGACTGAAATCTGGTTTGGGACCTTCAGGTGTAAAAATAGAGTTTTTGACAAATTGATGTATTGAAGATCCAAAATCCAATATACTTGATTTATCTAAATATCCTAAAAAGATAGTTTTGAGACCATCAATGCTTGAGGAACCTGGTGAACATGGGAAATAATAGGCTGATTGGTAACCCTAGATGGGGAGTGGAGTGATGGGCAAGGAAAAACAGAGAAATGAGGTTATAGGTGGGAAAATAGGATAGAGATGAGTGGCAGAAGCCCATAAGGGGTCTTTTAGGAGTGGTAGGGTGACCATGAAATGGAAAAATGGTAGAATAGTGAAAAAAATTCCATAAGGATAATGAAGGCAGTGAGATTTCTAAAACTCACAATGTTCAGGGAATTTTGTTTTTAGAAATCTATTACCAATATTTAGTCATCTTCAGATAGCAAAAATTATTGATGACTAACATCTCCAAAACCTAACATGATGGCTATGGATTCAAGCTTAGCTTCTGGTGCAACTTATACCTCTTCAATCTCAACTTCTGGTGTAACTTGTACCTCCACAATCTCAACTTCTAGAGATAAAATTTGAGGTGCTTCAAGTGCAGCTGTGAGTGAAAATTTGGGTGGAGATGGTGACCTTGTGGCTCTCCTTCTTCTAGTCCTAATCTCAAGACTTGCAACCAATATTTTCCCTTCACCTCTCTGCAACTTTAAGCTTGTAAGCATCACAAATTTGCAACCATTAAAACCCTACTGGCACAAACTCAAGAAATTATCAAGCAAATAACCTTTGCAACCTTTCAACCAGCCTTTGATACCAACTTGATCTAAATCTGAATGTTAGTTTTGTTTTGCTAATTTCATCTTTATATTTATAATTAAATTTTTGATCACTTGCTTTATGTGCATAAATTTCCCTGGTGTTTGTGAGTGTTAAAACAGGTAAATGTACTAAATTTTATGTTAAATTCATGAGCATAAAATCATTAAAACATGATGATTAACAGAAGAAATAACATGTCTATCAAACCATCACAATGATCCATTAACATATTATTTTTATGGAGTTGACCCCCCCTGGGCTACATCTCCTTGGTCCAGCTTACATGGCTTGGGCCTTTGTATTAGCTCAAATATGAAAAAAAGTGTTATTTACATTCACCTAATGATCCTGAAACCTACTTCAATCTGTTCAGAAATTCCAAATCATTTAGAATTGACTCTTCTTGGTCCCAATTTGGTTGAATTTTGCAAAATTTATGGCCAAAACAGTTTGGCCTAGGAAATCTCCTATAAATCTGGAGATGACTCCAGTTAAGGCCGCTAAATCTGGGGGCAGCTCCGAATTTGGTGGCTCCTATGAATATATCACCAAATGAAACTCCATCTTAATTAAATATTAAACTGGATTAACTAACGGAGGAATAACGATGTAGAGGACACCGACTCTAGAGGGCTTGCAGGTTCGATCCCATGACCTTCGAGTTACCTAACTGTGCAGGGTTTTCATGCCTGGTTCTCTGCATTCAACTGACTGCCCCAACCCCATTTTCACAACTGATCAGATTTGGATCAAGGACCTAAGTGATAGCTCAAATATCAAAGCACTCGAAAGTGTGTCAAGCCTAAGCAATCGGATAGATCTCGTCTTCCTGATTCCGGCACCATGAACGATTAGAAAACCCGACATCGTATGAAGAAGTTATTGTGATTTGAAAAGTCTAGTAAACTGCAATTTTCGACAATTGACCAACTTTGACTGGGCATTTGAATAGTCAGAATATATATATATATATATATATATATATATATATATATATATATATGTATATATATATATATATATATATATATATATATATATATATATTCATATATATTCCAAGGAATATTCTTGGAATATTCTTGGAGTATTCCTTGGAATATTCCCTAGAATATTACTTCCAAGCTATTCACAGGTTGACAAGTGTCACATTATTATTTGCAGTTGGGTGTAATTTTTTATTGTGGACCAATTGGAAGGTGCCACGTGGCAGGCCTGGAGGCTTCCATGTGGCCCTTAAACGGCATAGCAAAATTTTGGTTTGGACTCCACCAGAGTCTACGTCACGATTGCCCACATAGCACAGAAATGCTTTACCACCTCCGCTATGTTAGTTCTTAACCATACTATGGCATTGGTTGTATTTAAAGTTTAACGTAAATGCGTTTGGGGTTCCGGAGGGGCCAGCCCCTCCCCACGTGGCCTTCGTCCCATGACCCCAGTCCAAGGGCTTAAGCACCTAACCATAGATGTGTTACCCGTTAGCATTAAGCAACCATGCAATATGTTCACATGGCACAGTTATATCAACCCGCGCGTAAAATTTTAACTCGGACAAGTCCACCAGCAGTTGTACACGGTTAATGTGCGGTTCTCCAACAGTTTCACTCGGCAGTTAATAGACCGCAGGGTTTGGGGGGCATGTGCCCAACATCCCAACCATAAATTTTATTGTGGCAGTTAGTATTGGTGGAAAACTTGGAGCACCTTTAATTTATGCGGATTTGGCTAAATGTAGTTGGGTTAACTGTAGTTCCTCCACAATTAGTGGAGCTGATTAGGGTGAAACTGGACAAAATTTGTTTATGCTCTATCTTGAGCATTATTCGACCATTCTTGGAGTGTGAATAGTCAATTTATACTTTTTTTTACATTTTAGACTCATTGGTAAGGGTTGTAGAGCCATCAGAGGACTTCTGAAGGGCCACCAAGGCCACCAGGGGCCAGCAGCAAAATGAGGCCTAGCCAGGGAAACTAGAGGCCTTACTCAATAACCCAATATTAAATTTTGGATGTTCCAAAAATTATGGAACTAATGGTGAGGTTTTTAGAGCCATTAGAGGACTTCTGAAGGCCTATATGCTTCAGAGAATTTCCAAGGGCCACTAGGCGCCAGCAAGAGAATGAGGCCAATCCAGAGCAGTCAGTATCCATTCTTAGCAAACCAGTAGTCTATTATAACTATTTTTAGCCTTATGAATCCAATTGAGGGATTTTAATAAGCTTTTGGAGACTTTTGAATGTAGATATGCTTCAAAGAAGTTTTAAGTGAACCTAGATCCAGGGGGTGCCACCAAGTGTTGGAGGCATAACCGAAGGAGCCGGAGGCCAATTTCAGAAAGTGAATAGTCAACTCTGACTATTTTTGACATTCTAAATCCAATGGAAGGATTTTAAGATTCATTTGGATACTTATTAAGGTCGAGAAGCCATAGGGAAGTTTCGGGCAACCTAGGGCCAACAATGGATGGAGGCCTAGATTGGGGAGCCAAATCTCATTTTGAGAAAATGATCAGTCTATTTTGGACGTATGATATATGCTGGAGACATTAGAAAAAATTTCAAGGACAGAAAATGATTTTTTATGGAGTTAGTGCCACAAAGAAGCTCAGGGAAGCTTAAGGGCACTAACAGAAGGAGTCAAGTCTAAGGGAGCTGAGGGTCATATTTAGAGAGATTTCAGCCATTCCATGGGTATGCTAGTATTCTAAACCCAATGTTACAGTCCAAATAACCTTTGGATTTGAGTTATTAACTTGTAAAATAAACTTTCCATCCTAATCCCAAAGAGCCAAGTCAATTGACAAAGGCTCAAGGAGACGTAGCCCATGATATTCGGGTGAACTCCTTTATTAAATTTTTTGTTATGTGTTGATGCTTATTTTCTGAACTTTATGGTCATTGTACATGCTTAATATTAGCAAAAAAAAAGGTTTAATTCCTCACACTTAAATCATTAAAACAGTTTAAAACACACACCTGAATCAAGAATTCAATTTTGCATAGTCAAGTATAAGCTAGATCTTAATTTGTTTAACTGAGTGGGAGGTGCTTGCAAAGCATAAAAATTTATCCACCCATTCTCAAACCAGGGGGTATCATAGCACTAGGTTGCTTTCTTAACAGAGCACTGGGTTGCTTGCTTGACAGAGCACTAGGTTGCTTTCTTGAAAAAGCACTAGGTTGCTTGTTTGACATCAAAGGTGTTTAACAGTGCAAAGAATTTAACTGTTTGCAAATTGATTGTTTCTTACAAGTTTTAGTTTGCGAGAGGTGAAGGGGAGCTATTGTTAGCTAAGTCCATAAGAGGACAAGAAGGAATAAGGCTGAAATCATTCTCCTTACCCAAAGGACCTCAAGGCAACCCTTGAACCACAAGAGGGTGTTTGCAAAAGAGGTTGTTTGAAGAAGAGATATAAGCTGCAGAAAGAGCTTCAATTTACAGCCATGTTGCTAAGAAGATTTGTCAATTATTTTTGAAAGCTTTGTGAATTTTTTTGAATTTCTTGTTCGAAATTTTGTCATTGATGGAAAAGGAGACATCATAGAAGCAGAGAGAGAAAAAGAGGCAGCAAGATGTAGAGAGGGTCGAACAGCATCAAAAGATGCAAGGCAGTAAAAGAAGAGGATGCAGAGACAGAGTACAGAGTACAGTGACACAATTAAACAGTCATGCACAAGACAGAGGATGCAGAGACAGAGAATACAAAGGTAGAGTCGTGACATGAAACAGTCGAGCAGTAGAGAAAGGTTGCAGAGAGTACAGTGAAACAGAGACAAAGAATAATAGAGGCAGAGCTTATGTGGCAAAGGCACTAAACAATCAATGAGACCCCATTTCAAAGGAATAAATCAGTCGACTGTGGAACCAGTAAGGGCGCAGAACCAAGAAAGGAACTGTTATTACACAGTGAAAACCTAATGGAGTCGGGCGTTCAACATATGGAAGCACCGTATTATAATGTCAAGAACGCAAGAGGAAACAGGAGCGAAAGCGGAAATTCTTTTAATAAGAGTTAAAATTTGATGAAGCGGAACCATGTGCTAGATGGAACCCTGAGCAAACAGTGAAACCAGAGTTTTGGAAACCAGCAGTATCGCGTGCGTTTGGGAGTGGTAAGTGGATTTTGCTTTTTGAACGTGATCTATGTCGCTGATGGACACGTGTCTTTGGGTGGTATTTGAATACCACTTACATCGCGTAATTTTTGAGTGTTAACCCTCGACCTAAAGAAAAATGTGATATCAACTGTGTCCGTCTGATTTCCAAGGCTGGAAGATCGACAGTGATCACACTTGCACGATGAACAGACGTTAGTTGAGGCAAAGCACTGTGGGTCTGAGTCAATTGTATGATTGAAAATTGAAACATAAACCAAAGTTTAAAGCCAAACCTTAGTTCTTATGAGACTTATTTTTTATACATTCAAAGGGTGTTATAATGGTTTTAAAGTTTGTTGACATGTATTATGTAAAACATGTTGTGGGACCTACATTCATAGCTGCGGGGCCAAGTATTATACGAAGTTTTGGGTATTGTGTCTATTATAATATTTAATTAACAGGCGGAAGGTCAGTAAAAATTTATTATATGCCCGAAGGTTATTTTAATTCAAAATCGTGATATAAAGTCTGAAAGGTCTTTCATACGCTTCGGGGTTGATATAAACTGTATTGTGAATGCAAAGGGATACTGTGGGCCCAAGTATAGTTACATGGAGTTTTTGAGTTTAATGTATGGTCTAAAGGTAAGCTACATGCCCGTGAAGTACCACATGTAGACTTGGTTTCATAACCAAGTCGAATGTTACTATAATATAATGGTATTGACTTTATAAGATGCTGGATATTGATCCAAAGTCTTTGAAATATGTTGTGGGCCAGACTTTTATGTGTAACGAGCTATATGGTTATTTGGGGGTTTAATAAAGTGCAGCGGGCCAGCATAATATTTGGGCATGAATTAAAGTCTTGACATGCGTTGAACGAGAGATGTGGGCCCAAGAGAAAGATAGGAATTGTATGTAATGCGATGGCTATTTGATAGCCAAATGTTAATATGTTACATGGCTAAGTCTATGCTGTGAGCGGAAGCATTAAACAAACTATGGAAATAAATTCAATAGAAAATCTTTCTATGCTCAACAAGACAGCAGTGCATCTGAAGACTCAGATGAACCCTCAAGTGAAGAAGGAACCTCTGAATTTATGTTGATGGCCATAGAAGAACTTGAAGGACTCCTTCTAGAAGATGAAGAAGAAGGTGAATTTGACCTTGAGGGGGAGCTAAGAAGTGCCCTGGAGGAGATTGACAGACTCAAACTGAAGTGCAGAAAATAGAAAGACATTCTCCTCAAGTATGTAAGAGAAGAAAAAAATTCAGAAGTCCTCATTCAGCTGAAAGTAGAGCTTGAAGAAGCCAAGAAGATAGAAGACATGTTACTTAAGCAAATCAAGGATAGAATTCAGGAACAAGAGAAGTTGGAAGAAGAAGTAGTATGCCTGAGGAAGAAATTAGAAAATTCCCAAAGGAAAGTGTCAATAAATTCTTCTCAAATGACAAGCTCTGGTAAGTTGAATGAAATTCTAGATGCTCAAAGATCTCCTCTGATAAAAACTAGGATACGCTATGAAGGAGAATCAAGTAAAGGCAAAGAAAAGGAAAACAAAATATTATTTGTGTAAAAGCAAATACGGATGATGAAGCAGCTCAAATGATTCCTACAAAAGAAGAAACATGCAATGAAGGAGACAGAAACCTGAAGGAACCTCTAATAAAAAAGAATGAAATAAATACTCAACCAACAGAAAAAGGCTCATATTCCCCTGAGTATGTCAAATTTGGAAGCCATCAAAGGAGATTCTTCCCTCCTATGAAAAATGACACTTGTTATGCCTACCACGGGACATATTGCTGCATACTGTCATACAAGGAGGATTAATTCAAACCAGCAAAGGATGCAAAAAGTGAAGAGATTATCTCAAGCAAAAAAATGGAGAAGACAACCTCTCATCAGGTATGCAAATTGTTTCTATGGATATTGTTTTTACTGTAAGGAATTTGGCCATAAAATCATTGAATGTAGAAAATATGGACAAAGATTTATGTTCAAAAGCTCAAGGAGGTTTATGAATCATGGAGAGTTTACTCGTGCTCATAATCCTGCTAAAAATATGATTAAATGTTGTGTATGCAATAAAATTGGACATATGCCTTCCAAATGTCCTCTCAGAGAATGTGGGTCATCATCTCAGAAAAGGTACCAAAAAAAAGGATGCATGCAGTGGAAAAAGAAGGTGAATAAATGTGATCTGGCTCTAACAGCTCAAGACCTGAAAAGCCAATGGTATTTGGATAGTGGTTGCTCAAAGCATATGACTGGAGATAGAAGCAATTTTATAACCTTTGATGAAAAGAAATCTAGAAATGTTACTTTTGGCAATGATAAAGCAAGAAAAATCAAAGGAAAAGGCTCAGTCAGCCTAGATAATGGCAAAGGAAAGGCCCAAGATGTACTATTTGTGGATGGGCTGAAATGAAATTTGCTGAGTATCAGTCAAATGTGTGATAGAGGCTGTGAAGTTCTTTTTAGAGCACAAGACTTTGAAGTCAGATCAAGCACCACAGGGAAGACTCTGATCAAAGGTGTTCGAAACGAGAGTAATGTCTACATAGTGAAAGAAGAGAATGAAGCATGCCACCTTAGAAAACTTGAGGATTCATGGTTATGGCATAGGAGATTGGGACATCTTAACTTCGACCATATCATCAAACTAAGCAAGAAGAAAGCAGTCGAGATATGCCAGCAATAAAAATGCCTTCAAATACCATATGCAAATCTTGCCAATTGGGCAAACAGACCCGGACATCCTTTAAGACCAAAGATGAGCTATCAACAAGTAGGCCACTTCATCTTGTACACATGGACCTGTGTGGACCTTCAAGGACTAAAACACCAAGTGGAGAATCCTACTTCAGGCTGATAATAAATGATTTCTCCAGAATGACATGGGTTGCATTTCTCAAATATAAATCAGAAGCACTTGAGAAATTCAAGATATTCAAGGCATTGGCAGAAAATCAAACAGGATGCAAGATAAAAAGCATCAAATCAGACAAAGGAGGTGAATTCACAGACTATGACTTTGCAAACCTATGCAATGAACATGGAATAAAGAAACAGTTTACTATTTCTGGGACACCTCAACAGAATGGAGTGGCAGAGAGACAAACAGGTATGTACAACAAATTTCCAGAGCCATGATACAAGAAAGTAACATTCCCCAAACATTCTGGCAAAAGCAGTACACACAGCTCTGCATATTCTTAACAAAGCTCATTTAAGACCAAACAGTGACAAGACTCTTTATGAACTATAGCATGGTAAACCAGCATCAATCAAGCACTTTAGAGTCTTTGGAAGCAAGTGTTACATAAAGAATAATGATGAAAAACTGGGGAATTTTGATGCAAGAGAAAATGAAGGAATATTTTTAGGATATGCATCCAAGAGTAAAGGTTACAGGTGCTACAACAAGACTCTTCGAAAAATTGTAGAAAGCATTGATGTAAGATTTGATGAAGGACTGCCACACAAGACAAGAAGTACAGACTGCAACAATCCTCCAGAAGATCATGAAGAAGAGAACCAAGATGATGATGAAACAAGGAAGACAATAGAAGATACTGAACTCAGCTCAAAATTCCCCTCAAGATACACTCAAAAGAACCATCCAGAAGATCAAATTATTGGGGACAAGAGTGTAAGAGTCCAAACAAGAAGACAGCTAACTGAACAGACAGAAGAAGTATACCTAGCTATGTTATCACAAATAGAGCCAAGGAGGTTTGAAGAAGCCAGCAAGGACAAGTATTGGGTGAATGCTATGAATAAAGAATTGGACCAAATTGAGAAGAAAAATAACTGGGAATTAGTTCCAAGACCCACTGAGAAAAATTTCATAGGCTCAAAATGGGTATTCAAGAATAAAATGAATGAACAAGGACAAGTAATCAGAAATAAAGCCAGACTTGTCTGCAAGGGATATTCACAAATTGAGGGTCTTGATTATGATGAAACATTTGCCCCTGTAGCTAGAATGGAAGCCATCATAATGTTTTTGGCCTTTACATGCTATCATGACTTCAAGGTATATCAAATGGATGTGAAATTTTCCTTCCTGAATGGAGATCTAGAAGAAGAAGTCTACATGGAACAACCTGAAGGATTCTCATTAACAGAAAAACAAGACTATATGTGCAGACTAAAGAAGGCTCTATATGGGCTGAAACAAGCTCCTCGTGCTTGGTATTCAAGGCTGCATAAGTACTTGCAGAAACAAGGCTTTAAGAGAGGAGGAGTAAATAGCAATCTATACATAAAAGCCCATGAAAATGAACTCCTGATTGTTGTAGTATATGTTGATGACATCATGTTTGGAAGCAACAAAGATGAGTTAGCAAAAGGATTTGTTGAAGAAATGAAATCAAAGTTTGAGATGTCTATGATTGGAGAGCTCACCTTCTACTTAGGACTTCAAAATCAACAAAAGAACACATGTACATTCATCTCACAAGGAAAACACTTAAAAGAGATGTTGAAAAAATTCAAAATGGAAGACTGCAAACCTGTGTCAACACCCATGATCACTGGATGTAAGGTATGTGTTGATGATGGATCTGCTGATATAGATCAAAGACTTTACAGATCCATGATAGGAAGTCTGTTATACCTAACAGCATCCAGACCATATATTATGTTGGCAGTTGGACTTGTGGCTAGATATTAAGCATCACCAAAACAAAATCACCTTCTAGCAGTCAAAAGAATATTTAGATATCTACAAGGAACTGCACAGTATGGGCTATGGTATCCAAAAGGTAAGAGCTTCACTTTGACAGCATATACAGATGCAGATTGGGCCAGCTGTGTGGATGACAGGAAAAGCACAATTGGAGGTGCATTCTACTTGGGAAAAAGTCTGGTGGCATGGCTAAGAAAGAAACAAACATCTATCTCTCTATCTATAGCAAAAGCAGAATACATAGCAGCAGCATCATGTTTCACACAATTCATGTGGATGAAACAAACCCTCCAAGACATGAAGGTAAGCATTGATGAACCTATCTCTATCAAATGTGATAATACAAGTGCAATAAGTATATAAAAAAATACTATACTTCATTCAAAGACTAAACATATCCCAATCAAGTACCATTTCCTAAGAGAACAAGTAGCATAGAAGGTAGTGAAGTTGTAATATGTGCCAACAAAAGAAAAAACATCAGATATATTCACAAAACCTCTTGCTAGAGAGTCATTTGAATATCTGAGAGACAAACTGGGGTAGTGTCTTCACATGCTACTCTCTGACAGAAAAAGAAAGCTTCATTCCAGGGGGAGAACAAAAAAGAAGACATCATTCCAGGGGGGATATCAGTCAACAAAGAGAGTCACAAAAGAGCCAGAGCAACTAAGCAGATCATGAAACAGGTCCTCAAGATCAGAGTAAAATGGACAAGATTTGAAAGCACACTGGGAAATGAGAAACCCTTTGTCATTGATGTCAAAGGGGGGGGGAAAGCAAGCAACGGAAGAAAGGGTCCTAATAGGCAAGCAGAGGAAGTGTATTGCCATCAATGCCAAAGGGGGAGACTATTGTAAATGTTGTCATTGATGGCAAAGGAGATGGAAAAGGAGACAGCATAGAAGCACAGAGAGAAAAAGAGGAAGCAAGATGTAGAGAGGGTCGAGCAACAGCAAAAGAAGCAAGGCAGTAAAAGAAGAGGATGCAGAGACAGAGTACAGAGTACAGTGACACAGTGAAACAGTCATGCACAAGACAGAGGATGCAGAGATAGAGCCATGAGATGAAACGGTCGAGCAGCAGAGAAATGTTGCAGAGAGTACAGTGAAACAGAGACAGAGAATAACAAAGGCAGAGCTTATGTGGCAAAGGCACTAAACAATCAACGAGACCCCATTTCAAAGGAATAACTCAGTCGACTGTGGAACCAGTAAGGGCGCAGAACCAAGAAAGGAACCGTAATTACATAGTGAAAACCTAATGGAGTCGGGCGTTCAACATATGGAAGCACCGTATTATAATGTCGAGAACGCAAGAGGAAACAGGAGCGAAAGCGGGAATTCTTTTAATAAGAGTTAAAATTTGATGAAGCGGAACCTTGTGCTAGACGGAACCCTGAGCAAACAGTGAAACCAGATTTTTGGAAACCAGCAGTATCGCGTGCGTTTTGGAGTGGTAAGTGGACTTCACTTTTTGAATGTGATCTATGTCGCTGATGGAAACGTGCCTTTGGGTGGTATTTGAATACCACTTACATCGCGTAATTTTTTAGTGTTAACCCTCGGCCCAAATAAAAACGCTATATCAGTTGTGTCCATCCAATTGCCAAGGCTGGAAGATCGACGGTGATCACACTTGCACGATGAACAGAGGTTAGTTGAGGCAAAGCACTGTGGGTCCGAGTCAATTGTGTGATTGAAAATTGAAACATAAACCAAAGTTTAAAGCCGAACCTTAGTTCTTATGAAACTTATTTGTTATACATTCAAAGGGTGTTATAATGGTTTTAAATTTTGTTGACATGTATTATGTAAAACATGTTGTGGGAACTACATTCATAGCTGCGGGGCCAAGTATTATACGAAGTTCTGGGTATTGTGTCTATTATACAATTTAATTAACAAGTGGAAGGTAAGTAACAATGTATTGTGGGCTCGAAGGTTATTTTAATTCAAAATCATGATATAAAGTCTGAAAGGTCTTTCATACGCTTCGGGGTTGATATAAACTGTATTGTGAATGCAAAGGGATATTGTGGGCCCAAGTATAGTTACATGGAGTTTTTGAGTTTAATGTATGGTCTAAAGGTAAGATACATGCCCGTGAAGTAGCACATGTAGACTTGGTTTCATAACCAAGTCGAACATTATTATAATATAATGGTATTGATTTTATAATACATTGGATATTGATCCAAAGGCTTTGAAATATGTTGTGGGCCAGAATTTTATGTGTAACGAGCTATATGGTTATTTGGGGGTTTAATAAAGTGCAACGGACCAGCATAATATTTGGGTGTGAATTAAAGTCTTGACATGCGCTGAACGAGAGATGTGGGCCCAAGAGAAAGATAGGAATTGTATGTAATGCGATGGTTGTTTGATAGCCAAATGTTAATATGTTACATGGCTAAGTCTATGCTGTGAGCGGAAGCATTAAACAAACTATGGAGCCCGAGAGGTTATATAAATATATATATTAGTGTTGGGTTTAAGTCTGAGTCAAAGACTTAATATAATGTTGACGGAGGATATTATATGTGTAGTGTGGGACCCCCTACATAAAATTCCGAGAATCTTAACCCAAGTTGAAGGATACTTAAAAGCTGAAGCGGAAACGTATATATCTATATATATATATAGTGCTTTATATACAAGGGACCAAGGTTACAATATAAAGCATATGTATTATATGCTTGTGCGCAAGATTGAAAGAACAAAAGGCTCCATTGTTTGGTTTTTAAAACAAATGAAGTATTATAAGGTGGGACCCTCACGAATCGCATCAGAGAAAAACATAACAGCGGAACATGTTAATAAAATTTCCAATGGCGATTGCGGACCCGATACATTATAAACGGTGATTCACATGAGTTTGATTTTCGGCTTAAAGTGCAGCAGAGTGAACCATCGCATCGGAGGTGAAAAAGGAACATATAATTGAAAGTTCCGATTGAGATTGAGCAATTGGATGATAGTCGTCGGATTTACAGAGGGATGGACAACGGATATGAATCGATTGACTATATGGTGGGGCCTTTTCTAATCGCATCGGCGGAAATCAAATGACCAAGTCACAAGAACATTATGAATGTTACGATTGCGATTGAAATAAATGAGGCGGAGTATAGCTGGTATGTGGGCTCCATTCAAAAGAAAAGACTAATACAGGTTTGCTCCAAGTTTTTTAAACCAAAGCTGAAGAGGTAAAGGAAAGAAAAGCGGCATATATATATATATATATATATATATATATATATATATATATATATATATGTAAAATGATATATACATATATACATATGTGAACAGTGAATCATCGCATCGGAGTGAGAGCAAAGCATCGGAACATACAATTGGAAGTTGTGATTGCGATTAATTGCAATTAGAAGTATTTAGGAGGTGATTCATCGCATCGGAGAATAGAGCAAGTTCGGTGAGTGGGCCCGAAAGGGAATTTTATGTATTAAAATGATTTATTATTGTTATATCGCTGAGATTTTTTTGAGTTATATAACGTGGGAGTTTTATATGCAGCAGTTACATCACGGCAGTGAACAGGAGAGCAAGCAGAGCTGAAAAAGACAGAGACAGTCACAGAAAATACAAACACACAGTGATCCAAAACTGAATGGGTTGATTTTTAATCCATATTGTAACTGAATTTAAATGCTTTTAATTGGTTTATATTTTTTGTGATGCACTGGAAAGTCTCCATAGGAAACAAAACTCCACTGTAAAACTGAAAGTTGTACAAATTGTTGTAGTTTTCTGAATGAGCTGGATAAAGAAGTAAGGAGGCAGAAGGCGAAGAGTCAGGGCTATTCACTTTGAATTCCCTGTGGAATACGAACAGTTATGAGGCAAACTGTATAAAGGATATCACAGTGATATGCATAGAGAGGTTAGAGAATGCAGAGTATGAAGAATTGAGGCAGAGAAGATAAGAAGAAGGAGGAGCAGAAAGAGATGCTACAGAACAGAGCTGATATCCAAGGTAAATCAGAAAATGTTTTCTTTTTATAGAATGAGGAAGTTGGAGCTTCCCTATCAAGTTGAAGCTTGATAGATGTCAGTTGTAGCTGACTGAGGTTGGAGCCTACTGTAGGTTGGTGCCTGCAGAAAATCAGTGGTGAGAGGGAGTTGGAGCTTGCCTTTGCATCACAACAATAATCAGATGTGGTTTTCTCCCTTTATGGGTTTCCACTTATATATGTTGTCTCTGTGTGTGTTGCCTATGTTTTGATATGCTCTATCCAATCTGCTTAATACTTGATGCTCTCCTAATAAGTTTGGTGTCACATTATCTTAATACTTGCTGCTACATATTAAGACTGTTCACATATAAAGTTGATTATAAAATTAAGTTGTAAATAAGCTTGATGAAAGGTTTTAAAAATCTCATGTATGTGTTAAACTGATTCACCCCCCCCCCTCTCAATTTAACTAAGGATTCAAAAATTGGTATCAAATAAGGTTCCTTTTGTACCAGTTTAACAACTGAAAGGAGATCCTAGGTCCCCAGGATGGCTAGTCAAGAAGGAAGCTCAACCAATAAAGCCCCTTTTTTCACCGGTGCTAATTATGCCTTCTGGAAAATCAAAATGAGAGCATACATAATGTCTCTAGGAATAGAAATTTGGGCTGCTGTGGAATTTGGATATGCCCCAAAGGCAACTGACTCAGAGAAAGAAGCTAAACAAGATTTTGTAGCCAATGCAAAGGCCATGAATGCAATCTTAAATGGACTGTGTGAGGCGGAATTTATCAAAGTAATGCACAGCAAGACTGCCAAAGAGATGTGGGACACTCTAGATAACATCCATGAGGGAGACAAGAAGGTGAAGATTGCCAAACTTCAAGTCTATAGAGCCCAATTTAAAAATTTTAAAATGAATGATGATGAAGATATTGCCAGCTTCTTTTTAAGGGTTGCAGAAATAGTGAATAACATGAAAGCTCTAGGGGAAACCATAAAATAATCTATAATTGTTAAAAATATTCTGATATCTCTTCCACCCAGCTTTAACCCCAAGGTTTCTCCCATAGAAGAAACAGTTGATTGGGAAACCTTGACCATGAACCAGTTACTTGGAAATCTAATAGCATATGAGATGAGACTCCCACAGAAGAAGCCAAGTGTGAGGGAAGCAGCCTTTAAGACAGAGAAGAAGAAAGAAGAAAAGGAAGATATATGTTCTTGCTCTGATGAAGAAGAGGCCAAATTTGTCAAGAAACTAGATAGAGGCTCAGGTAAATATAAAGGTAAACTTCCATTTAAATGCTTTAATTGTGGAAGAGTTGGACACTATACTGCTAAGTTTCCTCATAAGAAAACAAGGAATCAGGCTCAAGAATCAGAGAAAACTACATCAAAGAACTGGCAGAAAGGAAAGAAATTCAATAGAGAATCTTTCTATGCTCAACAAGACAGCAGTGCATCTAAAGACTCATATGAACCCTCAAGTGAAGAAGGAACCTCTGAATTTATGTCGATGGCCATAGAAGAACTTCAAGGACTCCTTCTAGAAGATGAAGAAGAAGGTGAAGTTGACCTTGAGGGGGAGCTAAGAAGTGCCCTGGAGGAGATTGACAGACTCAAACTAAAGTGCAGAATAACAAAATTCAGAAGTCCTCATTCAGCTGAAAGTAGAGCTTGAAGAAGCCAAGAAGATAGAAGACATGTTACTTAAGCAAATCAAGGATAGAATTCAGGAACAAGAGAAGTTGGAAGAAGAAGTAGTATGCCTGAGGAAGAAATTAGAAAATGCCCAAAGGAAAGTGTCAATAAATTCTTCTCAAATGACAATCTCTGGTAAGTTGAATGAAAATCTGGATGCTCAAAGATCTCCTTTGATAAAAACTGGGATAGGCTATGAAGGAGAATCAAGTAAAGGCAAAGAAAAGGATGATGAAGCATCTCAAATGATTCCTACAAAAGAATAAACATGCAATGAAGGAGACAAAAACCAGAAGGAACCTCTAATAACAAATAATGAAATAAATACTCAGCCAACAGAAAAAGGCTCATATTCCCCTGAGTATGCCAAATTTGGAAGCCATCAAAGGATATTCTTCCCTCCTATGAAAAATGACACCTGTTATGCCTGCCACAAGCTGGGACATATTGCTACATACTGTCATACAAGGAGGATTAATTCAAACCAGCAAAGGACTCAAAAAGTGAAGAGATTATCTCAAGCAAACAAATGGAGAAGACAACCTCTCATCAGGTATGCAAATTGTTTCTATGGATACTATTTTTACTGTAAGGAATTTGGCCATAAAATCATTGAATGCAGAAAATATGGACAAAGATTGATGTTCAAAACCTCAAGGAGGTTTATGAATCATGGAGAGTTTACTCATACTCATAATCCTGCTAAAAATATGATTAAATGTTGTGTATGCAATAAAATTGGAAATATGTCTTCCAAATGTCCTCTCAGAGAATGTGGGTCATCATCTCAGAAAAGGTACCAAACAAAAGGATGCATGCAGTGGAAAAAGAAGGTGAATAAATGTGATATGTCTCTAACAGCTCAAGACCTGAAAATCCAATGGTCTTTGGACAGTGGTTGCTCAAAGCATATGACTGGAGATAGAAGCAATTTTATAACCTTTGATGAAAAAAAATCTGGAAATGTTACTTTTGGCAATGATAAAGCAGGAAAAATCAAAGGAAAAGGCTCAGTCAGCCTAGATAATGGCAGAGGAAAGGACCAAGATGTACTATTTGTGGATGCGCTGAAATAAAATTTGTTGAGTGTCAGTCAAATGTGTGATAGGGGCTGTGAAGTTCTTTTTAGAGCACAATACTGTGAATTCAGATCAAGCACCACAGGGAAGACTCTAATAAAAGGTGTTCGAACTGAGAGTAATGTATACATAGTGAAAGAAGAGAATGAAGCATGCCACCTTAGCAAACTTGAGGATTCATGGTTATGGCATAGGAGATTGGGACATCTTAACTTCGACCATATCACCAGACTAAGCAAGAAGAAAGCAGTCAGAGATATGCCAGCAATAAAAAGGCCTTCAAATACCATATGAAAATCTTTCCAATTGGGAAAATAGACCTGGACATCCTTTAAGACCAAAGATGAGCTATCAACAAGTAGACCACTTTAGCTTGTACACATGGACCTGTGTGGACCTTCAAGGACTAAAACACCAAGTGGAGAATCCTACTTCATGCTGATAATAGATGATTTATCCAGAATGACATGGGTTTCATTTCTCAAATATAAATCAAAAGAACTTGATAAATTCAAGATATTCAAGGCATTGGCAGAAAATCAGACATGATGCAAGCTAAAATGCATCATATCAGATAGAGGAGGTGAATTCACAGACTATGACTTTGCAAACCTATGCAATGAACATGGAATAAAGCAACAGTTTACTATTGCAGGGACACCTCAACAGAATGGAGTGGCAGAGAGACAAAACAGGTTTGTACAACAAATTGCCAGAGCCATGATGCAAGAAAGTAACATTCCCCAAACCTTCTGGGCAGAAGCAGTACACACAGCTATGCATATTCTTAACAAAGCTCATTTAAGACCAAACAGTGACAAGACTCCTTATGAACTATGGCATGGTAAACCAACATCAATCAAGCACTTTAGAGTCTTTGGAAGCAAGTGTTACATAAATAATAATGATGAAAATCAGGGGAATTTTGATGCAAGAGAAAATGAAGGAATATTTTTAGGATATGCATCCAAGAGTAAAGGTTACAGGTGCTACAACAAGACTCTTAGAAAAATTGTAGAAAGCATTGATGTAAGATTTGATGAAGAACTACCAAACAAGACAAGAAGTACAGACTACAACAATCCTCCAGAATATCATGAAGCAGAGGTCCAAGATGATGATGAAACAAGAAAGACAACAGAAGATACTGAACTGAGCTCAAAAGGCCCCTCAAGATACACTCAAAAGAACCATCCAGAAGATCAAATTATTGGGGACAAGAGTGTAGGATTCCAGACAAGAAGACAACTAACTGAACAGACAGAAGAAGTATACCTAGGTATGTTATCAGAAATAGAGCCAAAGAGGTTTGAAGAAGCCAACTAGGACAAGTATTGGGTGAATGCTATGAATGAAGAATTGGACCAAATTGAGAAGAATAATACCTAGGAATTAGTTCCAAGACCCACTGAGAAAAATGTCATAGGCTCAAAATGGGTATTCAAGAATAAAATTAATGAACAAGGACAATTAATTAGAAATAAAGCCAGACTTGTCTACAAGGGATATTCACAAATTGATGGTCTTGATTATGATGAAACATTTGCCCCTGTAGCCAGAATGGAAGCCATCAGAATGTTTTTGGCCTTTGCATGCTACCATGACTTCAAGGTATATCAAATGGATGTGAAATTTGCCTTCCTGAATGGAGATCTAGAAGAAGAAGTCTACATGGAACAACCTGAAGGATTCTCATTAACAGAAAAACAAGACTATGTGTGCAGACTAAAGAAGGCTCTATATGGGCTGAAACAAGCTCCTCGTGCTTGGTATTCAAGGATGGATAAGTACTTGCAGAAACAAGGCTTTAAGAGAGGAGGAGTAGACAGCAATCTATACATAAAAGCCCATGAAAATGAACTCTTGATTGTTGTAGTATATGTTTATGACATCATGTTTGGAAGCAACAAAGACGAGTTAGAAAAAGGATTTGCTGAATAAATGAAATCAGAGTTTGAGATTTATATGATTGGAGAGCTCACCTTCTACTTAGGACTTCAAATTCAGCAAAATAACACAGGTACATTCATCTCACAAGAAAAATACTTAAAAGAGATGTTGAAAAAGTTCAAAATGGAAGACTGCAAACCTGTGTCAACACACATGATCACTGGATGCAAGCTATGTGCTAATGATGGATCTGCTGATATAGATCAAAGACTTTACAGATCCATGATAGGAAGTCTACTATACCTAACAGCATCTAGACCAGATGTTATGTTGGCAGTTGGACTTGTAGCTAGATATCAAGCAGCACCAAAACAAAATCACCTTCTAGTAGTCAAAAGAATATTTAGATATCTACAAGGAACTGCACAGTATGGGCTATGGTATCCAGAAGGCAAGAGCTTCACTGTGATAGCATCTACAGATGAAGATTGGGCCAGTTGTGTGGATGACAGGAAAATCACAAGTGGAGGTGCATTCTACTTGGGAAAAATTATGGTGTCATGGCTAAGCAAGAAACAAACATATATCTCTCTATCTACAGCAGAAGCATAATACATAGCAGCAACAGCATGTTGCACACAAGTCATGTGGATGAAACAAACCCTCCAAGACATGAAGGTAAGCATTGATGAACCTATCTCTATCAAATGTGATAATACAATTGCAATAATTATATCAAAAAATCTTGTACTTCATTAAAAGACTAAACATATCCCAATCAAGTACCATGTCCTATGAGAACAAGTAGCACAGAAGGTAGTGAAGTTGGAATATGTGCCAAAAAAAGAACAAACAGCAGATAAATTCACAAAACCTCTGGCTAGAGAGTCATTCGAATATCTGAGAGACAAACTAGGGGTAGTATCTTCACATGCCACTCTCTGACAGAAAAATAAAGCTTCATTCTAGGGGGAGAACAAAAAATAAGACATCATTCCAGGGGGAGATCAGTCAACAAAGAGATTCACAAAAGAGCCAAAGCAACTAAGCAGATCATGAAACAGGTCCTCAAGATCAAAGTAACATGGACGAGATTTAAAAGAACACTGGGAAATGAGCAACCCTTTTTCATTGATGTCAAAGGGGGAGGAAAAGCAAGCAACAAAAGAAAGGGTCCTAAAAGGCAAGCAGAGGAAGTGTATTTCCATCAATGCCAAAGGGGGAGACTGTTGTAAATGTTGTCATTGATGGCAAAGGAGATGGAAAAGGAGACAGCATAGAAGCAGAGAGAGAAAAAGAGGCAGCAAGATGTAGAAAGGGTCGAGCAGCAGCAAAAGAAGCAAAGTAGTAAAAGAAGAGGATGCAGAGACAGAGTATAGAGTACAGTGACACAATGAAATAGCCATGCACAAGATAGAGGATGCAGAGATAGAGAATACAGAGGCAGAGCTGTTGTGCCTCAATCTAGTCTCCTAAACTGAGTTCATTTAATTGTCAACCAGGATTTGTAAACTGCTGAAGTGAAATGTACCATATGTACCTAGGTGCTTGTTTCCTAGTGCGTTGTATGTAGTGTTTTGTGATGTTTTGGTCTTTTATGTTGATTTATGATGTTTTTGGTCTTTTGAAGTTTTATGTTTACAATGAAAATGCCTAGAAAACTAATGAAAAGAGAGTGGTAGTCAAAAAAACACAGTTGAGCCTAATGTATGGAATGAGAGTGGTAGTCAAAAAAACACAGTTGAGCCTAATGTATGGAATGGCAAATGTAATCAAAAACATTGAAACAACATCTAAACTATGACTGAATAGAAACAAGAGCTTGATGATGACTTTTTAAACAAATGACACAAACTAGACTTTGAGAAATGATCACTTAAATATGCAAGTTTTCTAACTAGACAATCAAACACTAATCATGATGCAACATTCTATTCTAAACTCATCTATTCATGACTAATTTCTAGTTCTATTCTGCAATTTCAATTGAAGGTCAGAGTCTATTCTTTAAGAGTTATTGGTTTCTTTTCAGGGTAGTTCTGTTGAGGAAAAGCTCTGTTTATAGTGAGGAATTTGCAGAGATATTTCAGACCTTGTAATGATGTTATCTTATGTTCCTAAAGTTATGGATCACTGATAGTTTTCAGAACAAAAAGATATTTGTAAATAATGAAGGTTGTCTTAGGAATCCTATCAACTAAAATGATCTACTGTGCAAAGGGTGACAGTGTGACTATGAGATATGAATGCAATGAATTGATTTAAACATGAGCTTAAGCTGCTTCAAAACTAGAACAATGTTAAACCATAAGCCATCATCAAACTTTGAATTGAAGTAGCTGGACATGAATTAAATGCAAAATGAAACTCCGGAGCATTCTAATTAACATGCACTATCCTATGAAGTTACACAATCAGTTTGTTCATCATGAGAGATATTTTGGAAGAGTTCCTTCTTGTGGAAGAGGTAGAACAATTTTGACTGCGGACTTGTATGCAATTGAAAGCAAATGAACTGAAAGCAATTGAAACTAAGTTGTCACATCACAGTCATATCTTGAACTTCTTAAAGATGTCTTGGAAGAATTTCTTCTTGTGGAAGAGTGGTTAGGACAAGTGCAACTATGATAGTGAAGACTAAAAACTACAACTAATTCCTATGACACTATAGCTATTCATCATTCATTGTTAAGATTTATTGGAAGAATGTCTTTTTGTGAAAGAACTATGATGAATACAACTACAGTCTCTAGTTAAAAACAAATACAACTCCTATCCTACAGTACCATAGTCATTAAACATTCATCGTTTTGATTTATTGGAAAAGTGTCTTCTTGTGGAAGAACTGGAACGAATTATGGCTACAGTAGCTATCTAAAACAAATACAAATCCTATCCTACAGTACCATAGTCATTAAACATTCATCGTTTTGATTTATTGGCAAAGTGTCTTCTTGTGGAAGAACTGGAACGAATTATGGCTACAGTAGCTGGTTAAAACAAATACAAATCTAACTGATATTCTACAATACCATAGTCATCAATCATTCATCATTTTGGTCTGTTGGAAGAATGTCTTCTTATGGAAGAACTGGAATGAGTACGACCACAGTATATAAAACACAACAACTACTAATTCAATATGCAGAACGTAAAGACAGCTAGGAAAAACTTATCTAGTTTACGCAAAAGAAATCCGTTCAAGGGGCAGGGGCCCTCTACCACTTGACGGCATTCAACTTCACAATTAAATCACGCCTTCAAGATAATTTTATCTGCTCCATTAACGATGCAATAGTTTGAACATAATGCTCTGTGTCTTAAAAGACGTAACACAGAGTTTACACAAAATCTAGCAGCAAATCTACACAAAATTTCTAACTAAGCTCTCGGCCTACTCAAGAGTTTATAAAGTAAATGCAAGTAACAATAATTAAAATAATTTAGGAATGATGTCTTCCTAATCCAAATCATCTTAGGAGTCTTTGAGGTGGCTGCGTAAAGGATAAAAGACACCTGGACTGTGACAGTCCTAGTAGGAGTCTTCCTTCACAAATGTGTTCACACGTGCATAACCGTACCCAGAATCCATTTCCTCTTCCATGACGAGCAACACACCATGTAGGCACGACGTGGATCATGCCCATATCCGTTTTTCCTCAAGAGGCCACCTGGAACATGCTCAAACATAAAGGTAGCTGCAGAATCGCCGGTTAGCTATAGAATGCACGTGCACGGCTAGTTCCGGTCAAAATGCTTAACAATGGAAACAATCACAAAATTCAAAAAGTCAGTCATGTAAACCATTCTAGAAGTAATTTTAACTATTTTTATTGATCAATTGGGTTTAAAATAGAAATGGACAAGGGAGAATGAGGTAAAATGAGGTGAAGGAAAGCACAAATTTGAGGCTCAACAGAGTGGTGAGGATGCTTTCAGTGGAGCGAGAGAAAGGTTACGAGTACGTGAAATAGAGACGAGAGAATATGACCGGAGCTTATATGGAAAAGGCACTAAACAATCAACGAGACCCCATTTCAAAGGAATAACTCAGTCGACTGTGGAACCAGTAAGGGTGCAGAACCAAGAAAGGAACCGTAAATACATAGTGAAAACCTAATGGAGTCGAGCGTTCAACATATGGAAGCACCATATTATAATGTCGAGAATGCAAGAGGAAACAGGAGCGAAAGCTGGAATTATTTTAATAATATTTAAAATTTGATGAAGCAAAACCATGTGCTAGATGGAACCCTGAGCAAACAGTGAAACCGACGCTCAAAAACCAGTGGGTTCGCGCTACAATTAAAGTGGTAAGTTGGATTTCACTTTTGAACGTGATCTATGTCACTGATGCACACGTGTCTTTGGGTGGTATTTGAATACCACTTACATCACGTAATTTTTTAGTGTTAACCCTCGGCCCAAAGAAAAACGCGATATCATCTGTGTCCGTCCAATTGCCAAGGCTGGAAGATCAACGGTGATCACACTTGCACGATGAACATAGGTTAGTTAAGGAAAATAGCTGTGGGTCCGAGTCAATTGTATGATTGAAAATTGAAACATAAAACAAAGTTTAAAGCCGAACCTTAGTTCTTATGAGACTTATTTGTTATACATTCAAAGGGTGTTATAATGGTTTTAAATTTTTTTGACATGTATTATGTAAAACATGTTGTGGGACCTACATTCATAGCTGCGGGGCCAAGTATTATACGAATTTCTGGGTATTGTGTCTATTATAAAAGTTAATTAACAGGCGTAAGGTAAGTAACAATGTATTGTGGGCCCGAAGGCTATTTTAATTCAAAATCGTGATATAAAGTCTGAAAGGTATTTCATATGCTTCGGGGTTGATATAAACTGTATTTTGAATGCAAAGGGATACTGTGGGCGCAAGTATAGTTACATGGAGTTTTTGAGTTTAATGTATGGTCTAAAGGTAAGCTACATGCCCGTGAAGTAGCACATGTAGACTTGGTTTCATAACCAAGTCGAACGTTATTATAATATAATGGTATTGATTTTATAAGACATTGGATATTGATCCAAAGGCTTTGAAATATGTTGTGGGCCATACTTTTATGTGTAACGGGCTATGGTTATTTGGGGTTTAATAAAGTGCAACGGGCGGCCATAATATTTGGGTGTGAATTAAATTCTTGACATGCGTTGAGCGAGAGATGTGGGCCCAAGAAAGATAGGAATTGTATGTAATGCGATGGTTGTTTGATAGCCAAATGTAATATGTTACATGGCTAAATCTATGTTGTGAACGGAAGCATTAAACAAATGAACAAACTATGGAGCTGATAACATTCAATAATATATATATTAGTGTTGGGTTTATCTTGAGTCAAAGACTTAATATAATGTTGACGGATATTATATGTGTAGTGTAGGACCCCCTACATAAAATTCCAAGAATCTTGCTTAGGTGAAGGATACATAAAATCTATATATATATATATATATATATATATATATATATATATATATATATATATATATATATATATATATATATATATATATATATATATATATATATATATATATATATATATATATATAGTGCTTTATATACAAGTTACCAAGGTTACAATATAAAGCATATGTATTATATGCTTGTGCACAATATTAAAAGAACAAAAGGCTCCATTGTTCGGTTTTTAAAACAAATGAAGTATTATAAGGTGGGACCCTCAAGAATCGCATCAGAGAAAAACATAACAGCGGAACATGTTAATAAAAGTTCCGATGGTGATTTCAGACCCGATACATTATAAATGGTGATTCACATGAGTTTTAGTCCCAGCTTAAAGTGCAGCAGAGTGAACCATCGCATCGAAGGTGAAAGAGGAACACACAATTGAAAGTTTCGATTGCGATTGAGCGATTGGATGATAGTCGTCGGATTTACTAAGGGATAGACGATGGATATGAATCGATTGATTATATGGTGGGGCCTTTGCTAATCGCATCGGTGGAAATCAAATGACCAAGTCACAAGAGCATCATGAATGTTACGATTGCGATTGAAATAAATGAGGCGGAGTATAGCTGGTATGTGGGCTCCATTCAAAAGAAAAGACTAATACAGGTTTGCTCCAAGTTTTTTAAACCAAAGATGAAGAGGTAAAGGAAAGAAAAGTGGCATATATATATATATATATATATATATATATATATATATGTAAAATGATATATACATATATACATATGTGAACAATGAATCATCGCATCGAAGTGAGAGCAGAGCATCGGAACATATAATTGGAAGTTACGATTGTGATTAATCGCAATCAGAAGTATTGAGGAGGCATTCGACTTCACAATTAAATCACGCCTTCAAGATAATTTTGTCTGCTCCATTAACAATGCAATAGTCTGAACATAATGCTCTGTGTCTTAAAAGACGTAACACAGAGTTTTACACCAAAATCTAGCAGCAAATCTACACAAAATTTCTAACTAAGCTCTCGGCCTATTCAAGAGTTTTTAAAGTAAATGCAAGTAACAATAATTACAATAATTTAGGAATGATGTCTTCCTAATCCAAATCATCTTAGGAGTCTTTAAGGTGGCTGCGTAAAAGAGAAAAGACACCTGGACTGTAACAGTCCTAGTAGGAGTCTTCTTTCACAAATGTGTTCCCACGTGCATAACCGTATCCAGAATTCATTTCCTCTGCCATGACGAGCAACACACCATGTAGGCACGACGTGGATCATGCCCATATGCGTTTTTTCTCAAGAGGCCACCTGGAACATGCTCAAACATAAAGGTAGCTGCAGAATCGCCGGTTAGCTACAGAATGCCTGCATTCTGCAGCTAGTTCCGGTCAAAATGCTTAACAATGGCAACAATCACAAAATTCAACAAGTCAGTTATGTAAACCATTCTAGAAGTAATTTTAACTATTTTTATTGATCAATTGGGTTTAAAATAGAAATGGACAAGGGAGAATGAGGTAAAATGAGGTGAAGGAAAGCACAAATTTGAGGCTCAACATACCCCCACTTCTGTCTCTTTGCATGTCCTCATGCAAATTATCCTATGAATTCTGAGGCTTCTGCAAGGACATCTAATCCCCTTCTTTTCCTTTGTCTGCATGCTAAAGGCCTTCTGGGTTTTCTGATCACAAGTTTGAACCTGAGGTTTGTGAGTGCTCTGATCAACTTTCTGTTCCTTGTCTTCATCTTCTCATTGGTTCTCTCCACTTTGTCTATATGCAGGGATAAGGTTGAGTTCATGTCAGTCTTGAGCTTGATTTGATCTTTGAGAATTTCATTCTCATTTCGGATGTGTCTATTCAACACTTCCAACTCATACCTATCCCTCCTCAATATATCAATTTCAGTTAGTGGAGGACTGGGGGTTCTCTCTTCTCTTTCTGAAGCTGTTCTCTCTAGAGTTTCCACATAATCATAGATTTCCTGTTGAGCAGGATCAATCTCAGGGGTGCCTTCATAAAAATCTTCATCATCATACTCTTCCATAGATGTTTCTTCATCTTCAATATTGATTACCCCTGTTTGTTTGATTGATGTTTTCTTCAGTTTTCCTTTTAATCTGTGGCTTCTCCTAAGTTGAGAGGACCCCTCCCCTTTTTCCATAACAGATTCCTTGATTTCCTTCTCTGCCTTGAGTTGACTCTTGATTCTAGTCAACTTCTCCAGAATGACTTCTTCACTGCTTTCTTGAACCGGTTTGTCAATTTTACCTGTTGGAGTCCTCCATCTCCTACTTCTCTTTGTGGCTTGTGGTTCAGGTGATAGTTCTTTTGCTTCCTCAAAATGATTTCTTATTAAGAAATCACCCCATGTCTCATTTGATTTAGATAGATGATGCTCAATTAAAATTTTTACTAACCCATGATGATACAGGGTTGTTTCCAAAAACTGAACTCTTCTCTGAACACAGGAAGCCATTTTCTTCAAACTTTGATACAAGAAATATGGTAAATTCAAATCTTCTCCTAGAAAATGCAACATTAGTCTCATATGGTAGACATAAAATGTCCCATACCTACCCTCACATGTAACAATTTTTTGTAAAAGAAGTAGTATATTCCTCCATTTGCTCTTCAATGATGTACTGGGAATTCCCTTCTTGAACACACTAACATCCATGTTTGGTGATTTTAGGATTTGTTTCCATGAGTCATTATGGAATTCCCTATTTTTAAACCATCTTTCCCCAGCTCTGGATAATCCTGTAGCCTCTGCTATAAAAACTTCATTAACAGTAAACTTAACATCTCCTATTTCAACCTCAATGCCTTGGAATGATCTAGCAAACGTTTTGGTGACTTCCTTATGGCAACCATTAAACTTTTCCAAGAATTGGAGCCATCCTATTTGTTGTAGCATCTCCTTGCATTGTGGATAACCTTCTAAATATTTTGATCCTATAGGCTCAATCCTTACGATGAAACCCATGATTTTTCACTATCAATTAACACTCTTCTCTATCCACAAAACAATGGCTTTTATTTTCGGATTAAAATGGCTTCAAGCTCTAAATGAAAATGGCTTCAATTTTGGAAGAACATACCTTTTAAATAGCTACAGTCTTAAAAATCTCTGGTTTGTATGCCTCTGTTTGAAAAATGCCTTCGAATCCTCGGACTGATGTACTTCTGTTGAACTTTGGAATGATATGGAAGCAATTTCAATTTTTGAGCTAATGTGTCTCTGATAGACAGTGGTAGATGATTTCAAATTTCTTTTTGTGCAATACCTCCGTCTTTGGTAACAGAAGACTTCAAACTCAATCACTGAAAAACGCTTCTGTTTCTAGTAACACCAGACTTCAAACTCAACCTTTGTCTCTAATAGCAAATGGTATGCTTCAAATTCAACACTACAGCCTCTCTGTCTCGGATAACAATAACTTCAAAACCAGTCACTACCACACCTCTGTCTTTGGTAATAACAGACTTCAAACTTCAATTACTACCATACCTCTGTTTTTGGTAGCAAAGTCTTCAATTTTAGCATCTCTGTCTTCTGGTAGCAACAGGCTTTAAACTCTTCACGGCCACAATTCTATGTTGACAGTGCAATGCTCCGAACTTTGTTCTCAGTGATATGCTCTCTGTTCAGTGAGTTCTCACACCGTTATGCTTGCAATGTACCTCTTATGTTCTGTCCCTGATGATAATAATGCTTCTGCCTTCGGAATGTAATACTGGCTACGGAATAACGTTATGGCAAATGGTCACGGCATAGAGTGGTGAAGTGAGGTGGAGGAATGCATTAATGATTTGAGGAGATAGCGGAGGATTTACGACGGCAGGAAAAATCTTCATCATTAAAGAACTTGGTTAAGAGTCGTGGGAATTTCAAATGATTTGGCCGTTCCACCGCTCAAATGCTATTGGATAGAAAATTTGAATTGGAAGTTTTAATACAAAGTCTATAGAGGGTTTTGTTTGGTGCTTGATCAATAAAATAATTAAAACAACTCTTTGAATAATTTCACAACTAAACTATGCTAAATTTTCATGAATTGCCATCGTAATTTAAATTTGTTACCTCTGCCCTTGATGTTTGTGTAGCCTTTGTCTTCTCTGCTCATCTTTGGAGGAATATTTCACTATTTTCTTGATGTCTTTGATTCATGAATTCTCTGGATCACTTTGTTGTAACTCTGATGTCTGCTGGTTGATGCCTTCAGGATTTGTAGCTGTGAAAAACTATCAGGCTGCAGAAAGGCCGATCAGCTACAGAATGTACACTGAGCTGCAGAATGTCCCTGTAGAACACTTTTTATTATGAAAATGAAATGTTTCTGGAAGATGGGTGAAATGTTTATGAAAATGGATGAAATGGATGATGGATTATGAAGTGGATAATTGAAATAAGAATGGATTCAGTTCATGGAATGAAGGAACATAAGGGCTGTACTGCAATTCATGGCATATTTTTATTCTCTTGCAGCAAGATATCAAATTCTATGTTTTGACATGAGAATGAAGTGAATGGAAGATGGAGTGAAATGAATGAGATGGAATGGAGTGAAATGAATGAAATGGAATGGAGTGAGATGTGAATGATGGATGAGATGAAGTATGGATGGATAGTGAATGGAATGAGATGAAATGAATCATAAGTACTATGGCACTGAACTTATGATTTTTATAACAGCTGCTTAGAAACAAAAATGGGAAAAGTTAGAGTGTCAGAGAGACTCTGATTTTCACCCTATCTTTTCTGTATAAAACATGCCAATCAGTGATTGGTTTTCATGTTTTATACCTTTATTTTTATTTTTATTTTTTATTTTTTATTTTTTTTTAAGAGAGAAATGCTTCAGAAAATTTAATCAAGTTGATGAAGAAGAGAGACTCTTCTTCATTAACTTCACATCATTGTCTCCTTGGAACTTCTTGACAAACTCTTCTCTTGAGAGTGGCTTGTGGTATAGCTTCAGTCTATGGCCATTCACAAGAAAATTGACCTCCTCTTCATCTATAGTTCTGATTTTTACTGCCCCATTATCAAAAATTTGAACAATTTCATATGGCCCAAGCCAATGTGTCTGAAATTTCCCTTGAAAATCCTTGAATTTTGAATCAAACAAGAGAGCCCAATCACCCTCTTTAAATTTCTTCTCTTTGATGTACTTGTCATGCCATATAGCCCTTTGCTGTTGGACTAGACTTGTTTTCTGAACTGCATCTTGTCTGATCTCATCCAATTCATTAATTTGCTCCAGTCTATGCTTTTGTGCCTCCGGTAGATCAAGTCCTAGCTGAACTGCCATCTTGAATGTTTGGATTTGGAACTCTATAGGAAACAAAACTTGCTTTCCATAAACAAGCTCATAAGGAGTATGGCATGTTGTGTTTCTCCATGTAGTTCTATAGGCCCACAAGGCTTCAGGAAGCCTATCTACCCAATCTCTTCTATGTAGATGAACAGTCTTTGTTAGGATACCTTCAATGACTTTGTTAGTGGATTCCACTTGACCATTTGCTTGTGGATGATAAGGAGTAGATGTTCTATGTCTGATTTTGTACTTCTCCATCATTTTCTCCACTAGCCTTGATGTAAATTGGGCTCCTTGATCTGTAACAATTTCCCTTGGGACACCAAAACGAGTAAAAATATCCTCAAAAAGAAAAGTAACTACAGATGATTCATTAGCAACAAGTAATGGTTTAGCTTCTACCCACTTAGTAACATAATCAGTGCAAACTAATGTGTATTTCTTTTGTCTTGATGGAGGACTAATAGGTCCTATAAAATCCAAGGCCCATTTTTCAAAAGGTTCAATGTGTACCTGAGGTTGCAATGGCATCTCACCTGAAGGAGAAGGTTTCCCTACCCTTTGGCAACTGTCACACCTTTTGACATACTCCCTTGCATCTTTAAACAAAGATGGCCAATAATATCCTAAATTAAGGATCTTATAGGCTGTCCTCTTATCTGCAAAGTGTCAGCCACAAGGTTCATCATGACATGCCTTGAGAATTTCAGGCATCTCATCTTCACGAACACACCTTCTAATGATCAAATCTGAACCTGTCTTGTACAACTCATTAGCGATCCATGAATATCTTGCACTATCATTAATGATTTTTCTTTTATCCCTTGCATTCATAATTGAAGGAAATTTTCTTGAAACTAAATAATTAGCAATATCGGCAAACCATGGAGTTTGAGTAGAGATTGCAAAAAGATATTCATCAGGAAATTGATCTTCAACCGGAGTGTCATCTTTGATATTTTGGATTCTAGACAGAAAATCAGCCACAGTGTTTTGTTTTCCAGGCCTATCTAGAATAGTAATGTTGAATTCTTGCAATAATAACAACCATCTTATAACTCTACCATTAGTGATTGATTTATTCATTAAATATCTAATGGCAGAATGATCAGTGTGAATAAAAGTTTCATAGCCGGTTATATAGTGTCTAAATTTTTTAATGGCATGAACAACAGCTAAAAACTCTTTTTCAGTTACAGTATAGTTTAACTCTGCAGGAGTCAAATTTTTACTGATATAATAGATGGCATAGGGAATTAAATCTTTCTGTCCCAATACTGCTCCTAAAGCTGTATCGGAAGCATCTGTTGAGATATGAAAAGGTAACTTCCAGTTAGGTCCCCTTAATATAGGTGCTTCAGAATTTTTGGTTTTCAGGGTTTCAAAAGCTAACTGGCAATCAGAAGTCCACTTAAATTCACAATCTTTGGTGAGTAATTTGAAGAGAGGAGATGCTATTTTGCTGAAGTTTTCTATAAATCTCCGATAGTACCCCGTAAATCCTAGAAAACTTCTTACATCTCTTTGACAACTTGGAATGGATAGGTTAGAAATAACTTCAACTTTCGCTTCATCCACTCTAATCCCATCCCCTGAAATGTGGTGCCCTAAAACAATACCTTCAGTGAACATCATAAAACATTTTTCATGACTAAGAGAAAGGTTTGCTTCTTGACATCTTTTTAAGACTTTTTCCAAGTTTTCTAAAGCCTCTTCAAATGTATCCCCATAAGCTGTAAAATCATCCATGTACACCTCTACACAGTCATGTATTAGATCAGAAAAAATTCCTAATACTGCCCTTTGGAATGTTGCAGGTGCATTGCACAATCCAAATGGCAATACTCGGTAGGCATAGGTACCCCAAGGACAAGTAAATGTGGTTTTATCTTGGTCTTGAAGTGCTACTTGGATTTGATTGTAACCACTAAATCCATCCAGGAATGAAAAGTACTTTTTACCTGCTAATGTATCTAATACTTGATCTATGAAAGGTAAAGGAAAATGGTCTTTAAGAGTAGCTTTATTCAGTTCTCGATAGTCAACACACACCCTCCATTTTCCATTTTTCTTAGGTACAATTACTAAAGGGGAAACCCACTGACTATCTGAAATAGGATAGATGAAGTTAACATTTAACAATTTTTGTAATTCTTCCTTGACAATTTCCCTAAGATTTGGATTCATCCGTCTTTGAAGTTGTCTGATTGGTTTGCAATTTGCCTCTATATAGATGTGATGAGTACAAGTCTTGGGACTTATCCCTTTCATGTCAGTGTATTCCCATGCATATGCAGAAGAATGTCTCTGTAATACTTTGACTAGTTCTTCTTGTTGAGATTTTTCCAGATTTTTGTTTATGTTCAAGGTTTTACCTGGAAAAATTACACTTGTAGAACTGCCAAATTTGTCCATAGAATGAAGAGACATCTGTCTAGATGACAAGAACTCAATATTGGATTTCTCTTGAAATGATTCTTGTTTGTGTTCTAGAGAAGATTCAAAATTTTCTAGAGTATTCAGAATTTGATTATCTTCACTAATTTCTGAAATTGTGAAGAGTGGTTGCAAATATTCTTCATCCTCTATCCATTGAGTGTTATCTAGATCTGTAATTGTCCTAGCTGGAGGATATAAAGTAAATTTCTTTGTTGAACTTCCATCAGAAATATACATATCACCGGACCTACAACTAATAAAAGCATCAGCTGTAGCTAACCAAGGTCTTCCTAGTATAACAGGATGGCCTCCTAGATTATTCTTGGGTGTAAGGATCATGAAATCCACAGGGTACTCCCAAGAGTCTAGGGACACTGGAATGTCTTCTATTACCCCATCTGGTCTGATCACAGATCTATCTGCTAGTTTTAATAGTGTGGGTGTAAAGAGAAGATTAGGAAGTTTCAGTTTGTCCATGATTTGTCTACTCATGATATTTATTGCTGCTCCTAAGTCAATGAGTGTGTTTTGAATTTCAATTCCATTAATGTGAATTTTGACAACTGGATTTCCTAGGTCAAGGTACTTTGGAATAGTAATCTTACCCATCATAATATCTGCTATTTGTCCTACCAGTTGAATTTTCTTGGTTTCTCTTATTCTTTTCTTTGTTGTCTTCATACTCAACTCCTTTATTGTTTTGGCTAAAATTGGGATTTCCTTGATGGCTTGCAATAATGGAATTTTAATGCAAACATTTCTCGATTCATCCAAGAAATCATAATTAGGCACCATTATTTGTTTTTCTACACCTTTGTCAATTTGTAATCTTTCCGGAAAGGGAGGTATAGAAGTAGATGTGGTTGGTTGCTCTAATACTGGAGTTGGGCTTATTGGATCTTTTTGTTTCAGTTTTTCAATGTTTTGGCCTTGAAAGGATGTTTCTTCCTCAAGACTTTTATTAACCCGTAGGGAGTCTTCCTCAGAATTATCTTGTTCTTGTATGATCACAGAAGGTTTCCTCTTCTCAAGTATCCTTCCGGACCTAAGTTGAACATCACTAAGGTCTAGAGGAGTAATTAAATAAGTTGGAAATTGTTGTCCTTCTATCATGTATGTATTCTGAGGGTTCTTATTATTGGGGTTTGGTATGGGCTGAGCTGGTAATTGATTGGATTTTTGAGGGAATGGTAATGGAAGTGGTTGATTTTGATGAGGTTGGTTCTGATGATGTTGTTGAGAATTTTGTTGAAAATTTTGTTGAATATTTTGAGGAAAATTTTGTGGGTATGGTGGATAGGATGGTGGATACTGATAATATGGAGAGTATCTTCCATAGGGACCTTGTGATCCTTGTGCCCAAGCTTGAGATTGATTTTGAAATTGGGGCCAAGGTTGTTGCCAAGAATTCCAAGGTGGAGGTTGATTATACATTTGATCATGGAATCCTTGTGTCTGAGATCCCTGCCAAGGTCTTCTAGATACAAAGTTAAGAGATTCTGTGGAGTCTGTAGGAGTTTCTTCTTGAAAAACAGCCTTGAGACCAGGAAGAGAAGGACAATTCTTGGTCTCATGTTTCTCAGAACAAATAACACGGGTTTCTACAACTTTTACATCTAGAGGACATTCTCTCAAGGCATGTTTCTTCCTACATTTGGGACAAAAGATTGCCAAGGCATCAGATTCAGCCTTTTGCTTGTTTTGTATCTTGAGGGTGTCTATTTGTTCACTAAGACTCCCTAAGATGTCAGATTTAAAATCATCAAGCATGTGTCCTATTTCTGATCTACTTACTGTCCCAGAAGCAGATTTACTTGCTCTTGCAAGAGCAGGATCTCTTGGACCTTTGACAGTTTTGGATTTCCCTCTGGAAAGGTTGATACAAAACTCAGATATTTCAGGTAATGTGAGTTGTGATATATCCCCTTTTCCCATCATGTTAAGGATATCCAACCACTCATCCCTAATGGTTTTCAACAAAAGAGATTTTAAAGTGTCTTGATCTAGGTTTTCCATTTGTGCCCTTTTTATGTTGTATTTAAATCTTTCCAACAAATCTTCTAAGTTTTCATCTTTTTTTTGTAACATCTTGAACACTTCTTCCTTATGATTAACCGGCATACAATAATCCAAGTATCTCTCTAGAAATGCTTGTTTCATGTCTTCCCATGTCCTAATGGAACTACTGCTTAAGCTCATAAACCACTTCAATGATGCTCCTTTCAGAGTTGAAGGAAATAATTTCAATTTTTGGGCATCTTGAAGGTAGTCATAAGTCCTACACAGTACTTCAAATTCGAATAAGAAAGTTTCGGGATCCTCAGTTTTAAGTCCATAGAAGTTCGGAAGGACAGAAGGTGAAATGTTTTTCATGGTTGTATTGGTTTCTCCATCAAGTATAGGGAACCCAAAAGAGATTCCTATTCTACCTCTTCCTCCATCTGCACCTCTACCTCCTCTTCCTCCTTCTCCTCTACCTCTTCCTCTACCTCCTCCAAATGTGTTTTCTCCATTAACAACTCCTCCTCCTCCTTCTTCTGCCATGGTTGACTCTCTTGTGGAAGTAGAAAGGTTTGTATCCTCAACAAAGGTTTTTGGATCCTCTTCTATGGCAGGTTCAGTGGATGAAGTGGAAGGTTTCTCTAATGGAATAGGTGACCTTAGATCTTCTAGAAGTCCAGGATCGGTAAAGGATGGAAGATGGGTTTGAGTTGAAGGTGTACTAGTTCTGGATCTAGATGAAACAAGTGGTGTTCTAGATGTCAAACTTCTGCCTCTGCTGCTTATAAATCTTCCTCTTGAATCTCTCTCCCTACGCATAAAATTGTTTTTGGATCCTATGAAACAAAGGTTACCTAGTTTTCACTTCCCCGGCAACGGCGCCAAAATGTTGTGCCTCAATCTAGTCTCCTAAACTGAGTTCATTTAATTGTCAACCAGGATTTGTAAACTGCTGAAGTGAAATGTACCATATGTACCTAGGTGATTGTTTCCTAGTGCGTTGTATGTAGTGTTTTGTGATGTTTTGGTCTTTTATGTTGATTTATGATGTTTTTGGTCTTTTGAAGTTTTATGTTTACAATGAAAATGCCTAGAAAACTAATGAAAAGAGAGTGGTAGTCAAAAAAACACAGTTGAGCCTAATGTATGGAATGGCAAATGTAATCAAAAACATTGAAACAACATCTAAACTATGACTGAATAGAAACAAGAGCTTGATGATGACTTTTTTAAACAAATGACACAAACTAGACTTTGAGAAATGATCACTTAAATATGCAAGTTTTCTAACTAGACAATCAGACACTAATCATGATGCAACATTCTATTCTAAACTCATCTATTCCATGACTAATTTCTAGTTCTATTCTGCAATTTCAATTGAAGGTCAGAGTCTATTCTCTAAGAGTTATTGGTTTCTTTTCAGGGTAGTTCTGTTGAGGAAAAAACTCTGTTTATAGTGAGGAATTTGCAGAGATATTTCAGACCTTGTAATGATGTTATCTTCTGTTCCTAAAGTTATGGATCACTGATAGTTTTCAGAACAAAAAGATATGTGTAAATAATGAAGGCTGTCTTAGGAATCCTATCAACTAAAATGATCTACTGTGCAAAGGGTGACAGTGTGACTATGAGATATGAATGCAATGAATTGATTTAAACATGAGCTTAAGATGCTTCAAAACTAGAACAATGTTAAACCATAAGCCATCATCAAACTTTGAATTGAAGTAGTTGGACATGAATTAAATGCAAAATGAAACTCCGGAGCATTCTAATTAACATGCACTATCCTATGAAGTTACACAATCAGTTTGTTCATCATGAGAGATATTTTGGAAGAGTTCCTTCTTGTGGAAGAGGTAGAACAATTTTGACTGTGGACTTGTATGCAATTGAAAGCAAATGAGCTGAAAGCAATTGAAACTAAGTTGTCACATCACAGTCATATCTTGAACTTCTTAAAGATGTCTTGGAAGAATTTCTTCTTGTGGAAGAGTGGTTAGGACAAGTGCAACTATGATAGTGAAGACTAAAAACTACAACTAATTCCTATGACACTATATCTATTCATCATTCATTGTTAAGATTTATTGGAAGAATGTCTTCTTGTGAAAGAACTATGATGAATACAACTACAGTCTCTAGTTAAAAACAAATACAACTCCTATCCTACAGTACCATAGTCATTAAACATTCATCGTTTTGATTTATTGGCAAAGTGTCTTCTTGTGGAAGAACTGGAACGAATTATGGCTACAGTAGCTAGCTAAAACAAATACAAATCCTATCCTACAGTACCATAGTCATTAAACATTCATCTTTTTGATTTATTGGCAAAGTGTCTTCTTGTGGAAGAACTGGAACGAATTATGGCTACAGTAGCTAGTTAAAACAAATACAAATCTAACTGATATTCTACAATACCATAGTCATCAATCATTCATCATTTTGGTCTGTTGGAAGAATGTCTTCTTATGGAAGAACTGGAATGAGTACGACCACAGTATATAAAACACAACAACTACTAATTCAATATTCAGAACGTAAAGACAGCTAGGAAAAACTTATCTAGTTTACGCTAAGGAAATCCGTTCAAGGGGCAGGGGCCCTCTACCACTTGACGGCATTCGACTTCACAATTAAATCACGTCTTCAAGATAATTTTGTCTGCTCCATTAACAATGCAATAGTCTGAACATAATGCTCTGTGTCTTAAAAGACGTAACACATAGTTTTACACCAAAATCTAGCAGCAAATCTACACAAAATTTCTAACTAAGCTCTCGGCCTATTCAAGAGTTTTTAAAGTAAATGCAAGTAACAATAATTACAATAATTTAGGAATAATGTCTTCCTAATCCAAATCATCTTAGGATTCTTTAAGGTGGCTGCGTAAAAGAGAAAAGACACCTGGACTGTAACAGTCCTAGTAGGAGTCTTCTTTCACAAAATGTGTTCCCACGTGCATAACCGTACACAGACTTCATTTCCTCTTCCATGACGAGCAACACACCATGTAGGCACGTCGTGGATCATGCCCATATGCGTTTTTCCTCAAGAGGCCACCTGGAACATGCTCAAACATAAAGGTAGCTGCAGAATCGCCGGTTAGCTACAGAATGCCTGCATTCTGCAGCTAGTTCCGGTCAAAATGCTTAACAATGGCAACAATCACAAAATTCAAAAAGTCAGTTATGTAAACCATTCTAGAAGTAATTTTAACTATTTTTATTGATCAATTGGGTTTAAAATGGAAATGGACAAGGGAAAAATGAGGTAAAATGAGGTGAAGGAAAGCACAAATTTGAGGCTCAACAAGAGCCGTGAGATGAAACAGTCGAGCAACAGAGAAAGGTTACAGAGAGTACAATGAAATAGAGACATAGAATAACAGAGGCGGAGCTTATGTGGCAAAGGCACTAAACAATCAACGAGACCCCATTTCAAAGGAATAACTCAGTCGATTGTGGAACCTTTAAGGGCGCAGAACCAAGAAAGGAACCGTAATTACACAGTGAAAACCTAATGGATTCAGGCGTTCAACATATGGAAGCACCGTATTATAATTTCGAGAATGAAAGAGGAAACAGGAGAGAAAGCGGGAATTCTTTGAATAAGAGTTAAAATTTGATGAAGCAGAACCATGTGCTAGACGGAACCCTGAGCAAACAGTGAAACCAGATTTTTGGAAACCAACAGTATCGCGTGTGTTTTGGAGTGGTAAGTGGATTTCACTTTTTGAACGTGATCTATGTCACTGATGCACACGTGTCTTTGGGTGGTATTTGAATACCACTTACATCACGTAATTTTTTAGTGTTAACCCTCGGCCCAAAGAAAAACGCGATATCATCTGTGTTCGTCCAATTGCCAAGGCTGGAAGATCAACGGTGATCACACTTGCACGATGAACATAGGTTAGTTAAGGAAAATAGCTGTGGGTCCGAGTCAATTGTATGATTGAAAATTGAAACATAAAACAAAGTTTAAAGCCGAACCTTAGTTCTTATGAGACTTATTTGTTATACATTCAAAGGGTGTTATAATGGTTTTAAATTTTTTTGACATGTATTATGTAAAACATGTTGTGGGACCTACATTCATAGCTGCGGGGCCAAGTATTATACGAATTTCTGGGTATTGTGTCTATTATAAAAGTTAATTAACAGGCGTAAGGTAAGTAACAATGTATTGTGGGCCCGAAGGCTATTTTAATTCAAAATCGTGATATAAAGTCTGAAAGGTATTTCATATGCTTCGGGGTTGATATAAACTGTATTTTGAATGCAAAGGGATACTGTGGGCGCAAGTATAGTTACATGGAGTTTTTGAGTTTAATGTATGGTCTAAAGGTAAGCTACATGCCCGTGAAGTAGCACATGTAGACTTGGTTTCATAACCAAGTCGAACGTTATTATAATATAATGGTATTGATTTTATAAGACATTGGATATTGATCCAAAGGCTTTGAAATATGTTGTGGGCCATACTTTTATGTGTAACGAGCTATATGGTTATTTGGGGGTTTAATAAAGTGCAACGGGCCAGCATAATATTTGGGTGTGAATTAAATTCTTGACATGCGTTGAACGAGAGATGTGGGCCCAAGAGAAAGATAGGAATTGTATGTAATGCGATGGTTGTTTGATAGCCAAATGTAATATGTTACATGGCTAAATCTATGTTGTGAACGGAAGCATTAAACAAACTATGGAGCCTGATAGGTTATATAAATATATATATTAGTGTTGGGTTTAATACTGAGTCAAAGACTTAATATAATGTTGACAGAGGATATTATATGTGTAGTGTGGGACCCCCTACATAAAATTCCAAGAATCTTAACCCAAGCTGAAGGATACATAAAATCTATATATATATATATATATATATATAGTGCTTTATATACAAGGTACCAAGGTTACAATATAAAGCATATGTATTATATGCTTGTGCACAATATTAAAAGAACAAAAGGCTCCATTGTTCGGTTTTTAAAACAAACGAAGTATTATAAGGTGGGACCCTCAAGAATCGCATCAGAGAAAAACATAACAGCGGAACATGTTAATAAAAGTTCCGATGGTGATTTCAGACCCGATACATTATAAATGGTGATTCACATGAGTTTTAGTCCCAGCTTAAAGTGCAGCAGAGTGAACCATCGCATCGAAGGTGAAAGAGGAACACACAATTGAAAGTTTCGATTGCGATTGAGCGATTGGATGATAGTCGTCAGATTTACTAAGGGATAGACGATGGATATGAATCGATTGATTATATGGTGGGGCCTTTGCTAATCGCATCGGTGGAAATCAAATGACCAAGTCACAAGAGCATCATGAATGTTACGATTGCGATTGAAATAAATGAGGCGGAGTATAGCTGGTATGTGGGCTCCATTCAAAAGAAAAGACTAATACGGGTTTGCTCCAAGTTTTAAACCAAAGATGAAGAGGTAAAGGAAAGCAAAGTGGCATATATAATACATATATATATATATGTATGTATGTATGTATGTAAAATGATATATACATATATACATATGTGAACGATGAATCATCACATCGGAGTGAGAGCGAGCATCGGAACATATAATTGGAAGTTGCGATTATGATTAATCGCAATCAGAAGTATTGAGGAGGTAATTCATTGCATTGGAGAATAGAGCAAGTTCGGCGAGTGGCCCCGGAAGGGAATTTTATGTATTAAAATGATAGCTGAGAGTTATTTGAGTTATATAACGCAGTAGTTTTATATGCAACTTTTACACCATGGCAGTGAACAGGAGAGCAAGTAGAGCCGAAAAAGACAGAGACAATCACAGAAAAGACAAACACACGGTGATCCAAAACTGAACGGGTTGATTTGTAATCCATATTGTAACTGAATGTAAATGCTTTTAATTGGTTTATATTGTTTGTGATGCACTGGCAAGTCTCAATAAGAAACAAAACTCCACTTTAAAACTGAAAGTTTTACAAATTTCTATAGTTTTCTGAATGAGCTAGATAAAGAAATGAGGAGGCAGAAGGCGAAGAGTCAAGGCTATTCACCTTGAATTCCCTGTAGAATGCGAACATTTATGAGGAAAAATATATAAAGGATATCATATTGATATGCAGTAAAGAGGTTAGAGAATGCAAAGTATGAATAATTTAGGCAGAGAAGATAAGAAGAAGGAGGAGCAGAAAGAGATGCTACAGAACAGAGCTGATATCCAAGGTAAATCAGCAAATTTTTTATTTTGATAGAATGAGGAAGTTGGAGCTTCCCTATCAAGTTGAAGCTTGATAGATGTCAGTTGTAGCTGACTGAGGTTGGAGCCTCCTGTAGGTTGGTGCCTACAAAAAATTAGTGGTGAGAGGGAGTTGGAGCTTGCCTTTGCGTCACAACAATAATCAGATGTGGTTTTCTCCCTTTATGGGTTTCCACTTATATCTGTTGTCTCTGTGTGTGTTTCCTATGTGTTGATATGCTCTATCCAATCTGCTTAATACTTTCTGCTCTCATAATAAGTTTGGTGTCACATTATCTTAATACTTGCTGCTACATATTAAGACTGTTCACATATAAATTTGATTATAAAATTAAGTTGTAAATAAGCTTTATGAAAGGTTTTAAAAAGCTCATCGATGTGTTAAACTGATTCACCCCCCCTCTCACTTTAACTAAGGATTCAACATTTCTTTAGTTCATTTACATAATGATGACAACTTCTTCAAGTGAGGTTTCTAAATCCTCTTTTACAATACTCTTTGATGAAGAGATGAAGCGATACTTCGACATCCTAAAGGATATGGTGAAAATTATGTATGACGATAGAAGAGAAAGAACTAGACTTCATGAGAAATTGGTTGATGTGAAGCAAGAGAAAGAAGGAAATAATGCATGAGATGGAGATGCAATTCCATCAAGCCCAAGAGGATTTAACCAAAAACATGCTTGAACCAGAGCTAAATCACTCAAATTTGTCTTCAATTTCCTCTTCAGATAGATGTGTAAGTTCATTTGAAAAGCACACTAGAGGTATAGGGTCCAAGTTGATGTTAAAAAATGGATATGAAGGCAAGGGTTTAGGAAAACATGCACAAGGCATGATTGATCCTATTTTGGTTGAGGAAAGGCCTAAGAAGTTTGGTCTAAGCTATGTTCAATCTTATGGCGAAAACTCTACAGCTATGAAGGCATTTGAGACAACTCCAAAAAGAACTTTTGTTACAAGTTTTAAACCACAAACATGTCAAGTTTGTTTTCAAGTTGATTTCCATTGTTTGAAGCCTATGTTGCAGTAATATATTAATGGACATGGAGCTTATGGAAAGAAAGAGAGTTTTGACAGCTATCAAGAAATGAACAGTGATGTTGGTCTTCAAAATAAAGTTGGAATCTCTTCAAGCTCATATCCTCATGAAGGTAAAAAATATGGACATGCAAAGAAACATTTGAGGTATAATTCTTCCCATAGTCAAGTTGATTATGTTTCTGTTAAGCATGATAAATCTGCATGCTTGAAAGGAAGAAAGACTTTTTGTTCCTATTGTGGTATGTGTAACCATGATGTTTCAAGATGTTGGAAGAGATTGAAGGCATATAAGAAATAGTTGAAGTGAAGGCAACTTGCATAGAAGGTGCACAAGACTTGCAAACATTTCCAGAAGAGGGGAAATTTAATTACCGATGTTGGACATTGCATCCAACTAATCATCCCAAGCATTTGAAGCAAGAGGATAAAAATACTGGCGAAAATGGAACCAAAGATTCCATCATTGATGTGAGAATAGATGTTTCACATGAAGAATATTTTTAGCAGCAAAAATCACCATGGAAGTGACTTGGTAAGAAGTGGCTTGACTTCTTAACTCAGTAAGACATAAATTCATTTGTACATATGTAATTTCAGTCAGGTATGCATTTATGTTGGAAACTTATGTTTGTTTGAGCCACCTTGGATCGATGATCAAGGACATGATGTTCAGCTACCTTCAATTGAACATTTCTCGCCATAAATTTATGGATGAGCTCAAAGAATATACAATTCTTGATAGGAGGACAAGAGCATCAGGAGGGGAAGTATTGACTACCTTCGAGTTGGAGCTCAAAGGCACTAAGCCAAGCAAGGCAAAGTGTAAGGAGGATGGAAATGTGAGGGTGGTGTACTCTCATCTATTGAATAGGTAATCAATCTTTTGGGGTCCAAAATATTCCCAATGGGGAGGAGTGTTCAGATTTGGATCAAGGAACTAAGTGATAGATCAAATATCAAAGTGTTCAAAAGTGTGTCAAACCTGAGTGACCGGATAGATCTCGTCTTCTTGATTCTTGCGCAGTGAACGGTTCAAAAAAACTACACCATATGAAGAAGTTATCACGATTTGAAAATTATAGTAAACTGTAACTTTTGACAGTTGAATAAGTTTAATTGGGCATTTGAACAGTCAGCAAAAAGAATATTCCCTAGAATATTCATTTTGGGCCATTCATAAGTTGACAAGTTTCACATTATTATTTTCAATTGGGTGTACGTTTTTACTGTGGACCAATTGGAAGGTGCAACGTGGCAAGCCTAGAGACCGCCACGTGGCCCTTAAACGTCATAGCAAAATTTTGGTTTGGACTCCACCGGAGTCGACTTGACGACTGTTTCGGGGAAATCTCACCCTAGAGGTTGGTTGGGGTACAACCTCCACAGAGCAGGGGCATGCTACTTAACAGAGACTCACACAACCATGCACGTTCAGAAAAACTAAATAGAGTAGAATGAGAAAGTTACCCGTAGGTCCTACGGTTGGGCGGAATCTCGGGGTCAAGCCCAACATCTCTCAGTCTAAACTAGCAACACAAATCATAAAGAAACAGCACAAAGGTGTGGTTGTCTGACATATATCTACTCTAAATGTAGTGAGATTCATATAAAACATTAAATAAATCATAATGAATGCTTGTATAACAAATGTTCTCATACATATAAGCATACACCAACACGTTTATTTCGGGAACAACATGGTACTTCTGTATTATAAATAGCATGTACAAAAGTAACACGTGGAGAGATCACCTGATCCTTCCAAGGCCTTCGCAGACCGTCGTCCGGATCCGTCCAGCCCTTGCCTCGCTAAGACTCCTTCCAAACTGGTGCATACAAGATGACATATAAAGGGATGTACATCTCAAGGAAACAAGGGTTTCCTATAATGAACTGGGAAAGTGCAGGAGGCACGGGGAATCAGACTTGGATAGGGAATACCAACAGAGTATAATATCAATAATTCTCTCTCTCCCTTAGGCCATACACATGAGGGCTTTTATAGTCCCTCCAAGTAGTTTCAGCAGTTGGAAACAGTTGGCCACGGGCTGGGGTGGTTGAACTACCTGAGTAACCATCGACCCAGCGCGAAATTAGGGATTTTTTATATATTTTTTAATCGTTTTAATGGCATATGCGGAAAAGTCTAGCTGTACTCGCGTATACACGCGGAAAAACACGGGCATAGTCGCGTATGGGGGATTTTACACTGTTTTTAAGTGAATTTGTCCAAGTCTGTAGGAATGGGTGCCCAAAAGCCATAAAGCAATCATGAATCATATCAAGGTGAGAAATGATGCTATAACAACGACTGCCTGCATAGCACTCCAATGCTTTACCGCCTTCGCTATGTTAGTTATTAACCATATTGTGGCATTGGTTGTATTTAAAATTTAATGTAGATGTGTTTGGGGGTCTGGAGGGGCCAGCCCCTCCCCACGTGGCCTCCGGTCCATAACCCCGGGCCAAGGGCTTAAGCCCCTAACCACTAGCGCGTAACTCGTCAGCATTAAGCGATCATGCAATATGTTCACATGGCACATGTTATATCAACCGGCGCATAAAATTTTAACCTAGATAATTCCGCCAATAGTTGTACACGGGTCACATTACATGGTTAATGCGCGGTTCTCCAACGGTTTCGCTCAGCAGTTAATAGACCGCGGGATTTGGGGGGCATGTGCCCAACACCCCAACCATAAATTTTATTGTTGTGGTTAGAATTGGCGAAAAACTTGGAGCACCTCTAATTTATGTAGATTTGGCCAAATGTAGTTGGGTTAACTACAATTCCTCCACAATTAGTGGAGTTGATTAGGGTGAAACTGGACAAAATTTGTTTATGCTCTATCTAGCATTATTCGACCATTCTTAGAGTGTGAATAGTAAATTTAAAATTTCTTTGACATTCTAGACTCATTGGTGATTGTTTCAGAGCCATCAGAGGACTTTTGAGTGTGATTTTTCTTCAAATAAGTTCCAAGGGCCACCAGGGGCCAGCAGCAGAATAAGGCCTAGCTAGTGTAGCTAGAGGCCTTACTCAAGAACCCAATAGTCAATTTTGGATGTTTCAGAAATTATGGAACTAATGGTGAGGTTTTCAGATCCATTAGAGGACTTCTAAAGGCTGAGATGCTTCAAAGAAGTTCCAAGTGCCACCAGGTGTCAGCAGGAGAATGAGGTTTATCCAAAGCAGCCAGTATACATTATCAACAAACCAGTAGTCTATTATAACTATTTTGAGCCTTCTGAATCCAATGGAGGGATTTTTAGAATATTTTGGATACTTTTGAAGGTAGATATGCTTCAGAGAATTTTTCAGTTAACCCAAAGCCAGGGGGTGCCACCAGGTGTTGGAGGCGTAACTAGAGCAGCCGGAGGCCAATTTCAGCAAGTGAATAGCCTATTCTGACTATTTTTGAAATTTTGAATCCAATGGAAGGATTTTCAGAGTCATTTGGAGACTTCTAAAGGTCGAGAAGCCACAGGGAAGTTTCGAGCAGCCTAAGGCCAATAGTGGATGGAGGCCTAGATTGGGGAGCTAGAGCTCTTTTTGAGCAAATGATCAGTCTATTTTGGATGTCTGATATATGTTGGAGACAGTAGAAAACTTTTTAGTGACAAAAAAGGATTTCTGAGGGATTTAGTGCCATATAGAAGCTCACTGAAGCTTAAGAGCACCGATAGAAGGAGTCAAGTCTAAGGGAGTCGAGATTCATCTTCAGAGATATTTCAGCCATTCCAGGGGTATGATGGTATTCTAAACCCAATGGTATAGTGAAATTAACCATTGGAGTTGATTTATTAGCTTGTAAAATAAATTTTCCATCCTAATCCCAAAGAGCCAAGTCAATTGACAAAGGCTCAAGGAGACGTAGTACAGGATATTCGGGTGAACTCCTTTATTAAATTTTTTGTTATGTCTTGATGCTTATTTGTTGCACTTTATGGTTTTTGTACATGCTTAATATCAGCAAAAACAAAATTTTAATTCCTCACACTTAAATCATTAAAACAGTTTAAAACACATACACCTGAATCAAGAATTCAATTCCACACAGTCGGGTATAAGCTAGATCTTAATTTGTTTAACTAAGTGGGAGGTGTTTGCAAAGAATAACAAATTATCCACCCATTTTTAGATCAACAATGGAAGCTCCAACCTCCTACTATCACGGTTGCCCCTGCCTATGGTGTCGACCCACTATCGGCGGTTTACTGGTTTCTATAATGGCTTTCAGGGCTGATAATGGCTAGGGTCATGGATGAGGAACTCGTAGATTATTCTGAGGATACCTTCTCCTCTGTGGACATCTCGTCATTATCTTCCCGGTTCTCCGTAGGTATGCAGATTACCCTTCCAGTTACTTCCACTTTTTTGCCTTCTTTTGCGCATGGGTCATCATCTTTTGCACCCGCTTTGGAATACCCTATTTCCGCATTTGACTCCTTCCTGGTACCCGAGCTCTCTTCTCCACCCCCTTTCATCCTCTCTACAGCTGATCTCGACCGCATTTCCTCCCCGTACCTATGTCCGCCATCCCCTTCCTCCCTGTCCTTCCTCTCACATGCTTTCCCCTGGTCATCCGCGGCACTATCGGCCTCGCTCCCTGAGCCCTCATCCTTGTATCCTTCCCTCCCATATTCTTATCCATATCCCCTTTCCACTGGCCCTACTCCACTGTCTATCTCTCAGCCACCTCCTTCTTCGACCCCGAACCACCGGTCCACCCCATCTGCCCCTCGACAACCCTCTGGCCACTTTAATGTCACTCCCCCAAAACTGATTCGTCCTCCCTCCACAGTTGTGGTACCCTCTCCCCCCTCCTCGGAGGCCTCGGACCCCCACTCCTCCCGTGCCCCCCCCCCCCCAATGCTACCAGATGTATAAAGTGTGTCAAGGCCTACAATCTTGGAAGTCTACTCATGCTCAGAGAGGGCGTTCAGATGGGTGATATTAGGGGCATTGTGGACAAAGTTCTGGTTGGAAGGTTCCACGGTCGGAACTATGGTGCAAAGAGACTCTGTTAATGGGTCACAGAGAACTGGGGTGGCCTACTACAATATCTCCCCACGATACATACTCTAACTAAAGGTTTTTTCGCTCTTCGGTTCACTTCTAAGGATCTTACCGATTGGGTCTTGTCACAGTACTGGCATATCGAGATTGCTCCTGTTCTCCTCGAGATTTGGAGTCCCTCATTCGATCCCGAATGCAAACAACTTCAGGCCAGACCCATCTGGGTTCGACTACCTGGCCTCCCTATTCATCTATGGACAGAGTTGATTTTTTCTAGCATTGGAAATATATTGGGGACCTATCTGGATCATGACTACTCATACATTGATTCAGGCAAGATAGCCTTCGCTCACATACTTGTCCATTTGGATACCTAAGAGGGATTGGAGGAGTCTTTCAAAATCCAATTGCGAAACACTACTCGGATCCAGATCCTGGATTACGAAGGGGTTCCATTCAGTTGTATATGCTTCATAAGGTGGGTCATGTCTTTAAGGACTGTACGTTGATTTGCTCTGCTTCCATTGTACCCACTTTGGCTAGAAATCTAACTATTCTGGACCTGGTCCCCACCTCCCTTAACACGCAAGCTTAGTTATCAAGCTTCCTCACGAATCCACAGGCTGCACCACTCTTAGGTACTGCATCACCTAACGATGCTCGTGCCTCGACCAGGATCACTCATTCCATGTCTATGGCTACTTCCTCTAGGCACCCTCCAGGCTCTGGTACTCCTCCTAATCCCCCACTCTATTTTTCATCCTTACTATATACTCCTTTATCACATTCATGTATTTCATATTTATACATGTGTCATTTGTTTCCTACCCCCCCCGTCACCTCCCCTATGGTATTCTCCCCCACTCCCCCGACCATCATCCCCCCCTCTTTCCCTTCCCACCTCCCCTCTCCCCACTTCCCTTACCACCCCCCCCCCACCTCCCCATATACCTTATAGGAGAACTCCTCTGATACCTCCTCTACCCATCCATACAACCTCTGCCCCCGTACCACTACTCCTAATGGTATGGGATCCTCCCTTGGCCTTTCCATTGCCCCGGAAAAACTTCCCAGAGGCCAACACTCCAATATCTCCAAGGCCATTCTACAGGCCGATCTTGATGTATTCATAGGAAAAAAACTCTCCATAGAAGGGGTTCTTAGAGAAAGACACACCCCTGGTCTGGTTTCTAGATGAAATTCCTTTCTTTCAATTATAGAGGGTTGATCATCCCAGCTAAGCGCCTTTCCCTTCGGCGCCTTCATGAATCTATCATGGTTGACATTCTCCTTCTTCAAGAAACCCTTGCATCTTCTAATTCATCTATCAGCACCCTCTCCACCCTCCTCCCCTCCTGGTCCTTGTATGTTCTAGATGCCAAAGGGAGATATAGTGGACTTGCTCTAGGCCATAACCCTAGGACCATTAAAATTCTTTATTGTTGGGGCCGGGAAGGTACACTAGCAGCAGATGTCTTCTCAGAAGAACTTGAAATTCAATTCAGAATCATTAACGTATATGGCCACTGTCAACTCCGTCAAAATTTATGGATGATTATACTTAAAAACTCTCTTCTTCAAGCTGAAAACATCACTCTTGGTGGTGATCTTAATTTCTCACTAGGCCTCACGCAATCCTGGGGTTCCAATGCAGAAATGGATCCACTCTCTGACTTCTTCAGGCATTAGCTTGCTCTTCATCACTTGATGGATCCCATCATGGCCTCTCCCTCACTGACTTGGCGCAATGGACGGACTAGTAATGTCATGGTCACCCACATACTTGATAGATTCCTCATCGAGGAGGAACTCATTTAGCACTTGGGTTCCTACAGATAATGGGTTGGATCGAGGTTCATATCTGATCACTCGCCCATCTATCTTAAAATATCTGGTGCTTTCCAAAAACCATCATTCCCTTACAAGTTCTACTCCGTGTGGCTACAGGATGAGGGATATATTTAAATGGTCAGAAATATTTAGAGACAAACACATCTCACCATTGAGCACTCGGCCACCTCCCTTTTTGCACATAAACTCCATCTTATTAAAAGGCAGACCATTGCCTAGGAAAAGGATAAAAATAAACAGACTAGCTTGGACCTCACCAAAATTGAAAATTAAATCAAAGCCCTCGAGGACCCTACACATGGGGGATATATATCATAATCACCAAAATAACATCTCATCAAGTTGGAAAGAGATCCTAGCTACAAAGCTTGGTTGGCAGATCCTCACTGAGCACAACTTGTGGACAAGAATTGTCACACAAAATTATATTCATCCTCTCTATGCACTTGATTGGATCAAACATATGCCAAGACATAGAACTAACATCTCTACTATTTGGAGGGTCATTCTTAGTTCAATTATACACATCAGAAATGGTCTTGCTTGGAAGTTGGGTTCTGGCACAAAGGTCTGTATTGGTTATGACCCATAGTCGGGTTGTGGGACTTCTCATATCCTCCCCCTACACTTATACTTTCACTCAATCGAGATGGTATACATACTCTTCACCAAGTGGTTGATTGGGAACACACTACCATCTTCTCCCAAGGATGGGTGACCCTCCATGACCTACACATTCATCCCCAATGGGAGGAGGCCTAGACACACTATTTAAATGCATTATCTAAAACACATGTCAGAATCACTGACAGAGAAGATGAAATTATTTGGATGATCTCCAAGCATGGAATATATACACCAAAGGAGGGCTATATTCACATCTTCAACTCTCACAGGCCTATGGTCCTACACTCTTCATGGCGATCTCTTTGGAAACTCAAATTCCCTTCAAAAGCTAGATTACTAATGTGGTGTATACTCTCTGAAAAAATACCCACTAGTGCGCACTTGAAATTGCGTTCAAAGTTTGGACCCAAAAGATGTGTACTATGTGTTTCGATAGCAGAGGACACTTAACACCTATTTCTCACTTTCCCTACCATCTGTGACCTATGGACCCTCATCTTATCCTCTCTAAACCTCAACATAATATGGGAGGGACCTTCTGTTCTCTCGGCCTGGGAATCCCGGTGGCATTCATCCAATCCCCAAAAGATCTGCAACCTCCCCTCATTAGTCTGTTGGGGTATTTGGATTGCACGTAATCATGCCATCTTCCAAAACATTCAACCCACTTGGATCACATCTGCAGCTCACATAACATCTATCTATCAATTGATTCTAGATGAACTTCCTCCACCAGCCCCCTGGAACATCACCCCTAAGAACATAGATCACTCCTTTCCTTGGGCATATTTTGATGGATCGACACATATTGACGGTTGTGGGGGAGGTTTCATTCTACACCTATCCGATCTACACTCTTTCAAAGTTAAGATTGGCCTTGGCCAAATCACAAACAACTTCATGGAACTATCCTACCTCCTATCTCTCCTTCAATTTTCCATCATGAAACACTACAACAAACTTCATATTTTTGGAGACTGCAAAATTATTATTGATTGGTTCAACCTGCATTCTGCATGTCACGTGCACACACTAAAGAGCATCTTGGATGAAGTACATCAACTCACAGCACATTTTCATTTCACCTCATGTCAACATATTTACAAGGAGAGGAATGTGACTTTTTATCACCTATCCAAGGAGGCAGCACACCTATTGAGGGATCAATGGATGATACAGGAGCATAATGAACACAATTACTACCAGTTTTTCCACCGACCATTTGATGATCTGAATCAAAGGTTCGGGTGATCATGAACGCACCAGCAGAGTTTTACATCTACTTATTTTTTTGGGCTATTCCATATTTAACATATTTTTTACTAAGTTTATTTTTACTATCCTTCATTGTATCTACATAACTTACAGTAATATGCTCGATCAACTTGTTGAACACACAAGTATTGTCTAGCATTTTTTACCATTAACAGAGATGTAATTATTGGAATTTATTTGCAACTAACTAGTTGATATGAATATGCTAAATGCATATATAGCATGTAACTTTTATTATATATAATGAAAGTTATGATTTTTTATGTGGAAAAAAAAAACTAACGGATAATCTGCAGTTAAATGCGCTAAGCACGTTTAAATCCTAATCCCACATTAGCATATGCGATTAGCATTCACATAGGATTAGGGATTTAATAAACCGCACTTAACACATTAATACTCCGACATTGCCATTGCGCTCTGCCTTTGGTCTAGTGGAAAGTTCTTATGGGGAGGGGGTTGGCCCCCTCCATACCCCCGCCGATCTAACCATTTGATATCAAATATATGTCGCAGCTGTATATTGTTAAGTCCCAAGGAAATTGTAAGATGGTAACGAGCGCGCGTTGTATGGGGGAGGTTGTGGGGTTGAGCATCGACCTCCACCCAGCCTGTGCATATATATTTTTGCGCAAATAATCATTTAAAATTGACCTTTGTAAAGGTTTGATATTTCAAAATTTGACATTGCATTGCAATTCGGACTTTGATAAATGTATGTCCACCATATATTAAATCCAATCTTAGGATATAATAAAATGTTCCCATATAAAATATAGTTTGACCAAAGTATAATAATGTGGACATGACCATAGTTTAATTTAGAAATTAGACTACGCCTTGGTCCACCATAGGGAGCACGTGGTGGTCCTTGGTTGCACCATGCGTCTGCCTCTAGTTGGACTATCCCAACCATATAAAAAAAAATCAAATTCGACCTTAGGAGAAACATAAAAAAAATTCACCTTCCAAACTATCTGGCGAATCCTGCAGTGACACTTCTCACAGTGTAATTGGGTGAAAATGATAGAATATTCCCAAAATATCACTTTTCTGTTGACTAGGCTTCCATGTCACCATTATGTCAAGTTCTACAATTATTTTAGTTGTTTCGGAAAACGAATAACAAGCTCTATCTTCCTCATTCGAACTCTGTTTTCGACAAATAGAATTGCGTCAGATTCCTCACGATGAGCTCTTCATTGTCGTTCAATTCCAATCAATTTTGAGCACTTTAATTTTTGAGCTTTTACACTGAACACCTGATCACAAAAAATGGCTGAACTATTTTTTCTAAAATCACAACCTTAACCTTTGGTTCTATAACATAAAATGACACACTTACAAGTCTTAGGGGGACTCTATTAGTTATAAATAATATAAGATAATACTTTTCACTCAAACATCAATTTACAGCCACTATTCAATCAGGTTTGTGGCCTTTAAAGGATTTTCACATGCTGCTTGTGAACATAATTTTTGAAAAATGAATATGGTAACATGGTCCTAACAGAGGTACATCACTTGTGGAAGTAAAGTATGGTCGATAGAGAGTATCTTCATGGTTCCTAGATATAAGGATTATATCTTGTTGTCTTTTTTCATTTAGGATTTTTGGGAATACTATTACATAAGGTTGACGATGTAACTATTTTTTATGAGTAATTTAAACAAACAAACAAACAAAATGTAGGAGATTTTTACAAGTCACACTATGTGAATTTATGATTATGTAATATCTTAAAATGATTGAAGCATTAGATATATATGTAATTTCATATACATATTAATATTATACTATTAACATCTGTCCAATATAAATATATTATTAATATTATCAACATGTGTTGTGTCATTTGTGAGAGTTGAACTTGGGTGGGAAGGATTCCATTCCTTCATCCTAGCTACTAGAGATAACCCCAATTGTGAATATGTAATTTCATTTTATATTAAGTTAAATTACAAATTGTTTTTAAATTTAGACAAAAAAAAAAAGAGAATTTAAACCAATACATACGTACTTATAAAATTTTACATTTTGAAGATAGCTATGACTATATAAAATTGAACAATAAGATATATTGTTAAATATAATTATCACATTTTGAAGATAGCTATGACTATATAAAATTGAACAATAAGATATCTTGTTAAATATAATTATCACAAATTTTGAATATTTTAAGTATCTTGCAAATAGATATCACTATACAAACAAGGGTTATATTTGAATAGTAGCATATCCTCTACCTCTTTTTGTGGGGTCTATGCTTTGTCGTTATTTGAGAGCGCTCTATTTCCGCAATCGATTTTGAAATTCGCGCCTCTACACTTCGTACAATGAAAGTTTCTTCCACACTTACACACTCTACATAATGAAAGTTAAACCCTGAGATATGCAAACTTTGAAATAATTATAGGCTATAGCAGTTGCCCTGAACTGCTGAAGATATATAGAAATTGGAAACATCCTCCCTCTTTGTGCAGGGTCCACATTTTGCCGTTACATTCCACCTTTTCTATTTGCAACTCAAACTATTGACTCTGCCTATGAACTCACATTACCAATTTCTTGTGTTGTAATTCTATCTGCTTTTGCGACTCAATTCATAATCGTTCAAGTATTTATTTGTGATCGAATGTGGAGAAGGGTGATTTCTCTGCACCTCTGTATTCCCCAATTTTTGAAGTTGAAGCATTGATGATCCAATTTTGCGCTCCTTTGAGATTACTTGAACCACAAAAGAATTGACTATGGATAAAGCCTTAAGAAGTTTTATTTTGGATTCTAGTCTTTTTTAGTATTAGTGTAGGTTCTTTAGCTCAAGAATTAGTCCAAACGACTAAAATCAAACAGCTAGCCCGAACTGCACAAGTTGATGAGCTAAATCCAAGACCCTCAATACAATATAGGATGCATTTTTTACACTTACATTAGCATGGTGCTAAACTTATTGAATTTCCATTCATAGCATTCCACCTTTAGCATTTACAACACCAACTATTGACTATGCCTATGAACTAGCATTATCGGTTGCTTGTGTTGCATTTCTATCTTCTTTCGCAACTCAATTCATAATCATTCAAGTATTTATTCCTCACACTCCCACATTTCCACACTTGTTTAACCATTAACAATAATTTTTTGTTCTTTATCATAATTATTTAGTTTCACTTCAATGTTAGCAAACTTAATGACATATTTTTTAATACATCGCCTCCACCATTGCCTTTCTAATTAATTGCATCGATGAAAAATAATTTCATACTCTTGGCTTTCGTTTCCTTATTTTTCTTATCATCGTCTTCTTATTTTGCGCACATGATTTCCTCATCTAGAAAATCCATCCTCATTGTCTCATAGTTAGGTAAGGAATGGATTTTCAAGTGGTATGCGACTCCTTGTCCCTTAATTCTTTCTTTGTCATGTACGTGATGTCAAATTAGGACAAGAGAAATTTCCACATAGCTATTATTCCTATTAATTTTGGCGTCTTAAAATATTGAAGTGCATCTATATGAGTTAGGAGATGGACTCAGCTAGACCTCCATGGACTATGGCTACTAGGAAATACCCCTTTACTATTTAGTGTAGGCATGCTCTAAGAGACGTCATCAATCCATACACCTTTGAGATCATTCTTCAATCCATATGTTGGCCTCCGTATGGTCATTCCATGCAAAGGTTAGCCCAACAAAAACCATCATCGAACTTTGGTTGAAAAAACCTAGTAATATTGACAATCGATGAGATTCATAGAAGGAAAACCCATATCATATAATAATAACAATGAGGGGCTATGCTAATATACGACTACTAAATAAGCAAATCTATCATTCTACAAAGGGATAGAAAAGCCTGAAATTACAAACAAGAGTTGTTCATTGATACATTGTGCGGAGGTGCACTTTGGTTGAAAAAACCTAGTAATATTGACAATCAATGAGATTCATAGAAGGAAAACCCATATCATATAATAATAACAATGAGGGGCTATGCTAATATACGACTACTAAATAAGCAAAGCTATCATTCTACAAAGGGATAGAAAAGCCTGAAATTACAAACAAGAGTTGTTCATTGATACATTGTGCGGAGGTGCGAAGTATGGAGGAAGCACAATGAAAGCTTTCTCTACACTTCGCATAATGAAAATCTTGTCATTTGGTATTTTTTCGTCAGAGAGGAAATGCGTAAGTGTAGATATGTGAAGGCGCTTCTCTGCACTTCCACATTTATTGATATATAGTGTATCAATACTAAATTGGAGTATATTAAACAAGTGGCTACCATTTCTTGGCTAGTAAGGGAGGCTCATTGTCATATTAGCGCGTGGGAGGACATATGGGTCCATGCTATCAACAAAAGAGACAGTCATGCTAACATGCAGAAGAAGAAATACACACGCGTAAGGGAGTGAGATCTTATGAACTTGCATTTTAAAGTTAACTTATTGCGGGAATATTTTATAAATCAATCATGTATGATGTATATGTTTGATTAAATGCACACAAAATAAAATGTGTACGAACTATATCAATTTCTATTTGGTGTAGTTTAATGGTTTCAAGTTTTTGGGTTTGATTGGTTATATTTTAGCTACATTGTGGATTTTTCTTTTGGTTATTTGACATTTGTATTTGAATGTATAAATAAATTTGGTTTCTTCAAAAAAAATTGAAAATTTTTATCCTCTCCAGATGTAATTATAAAATCAGACATCACTAAGTATGTGTGTTAAATTATAAATAATTTGAGCATAGATTCTTTGAGCATAAAGCACTACAAGCCATAGGTTGCAAATTAACCAAGTTTAAGAAAATATGGAGGTGCAGGAGTGTGGAGGTATCAAGGAAGCACAATGAAAGCTTCCTCCACACCTATGCACTCTGCACAATGAAAGGTTTGTCATCCATTCGTCCAATGTGAATCCCTTCGATTCATTGGCCTTACGTCCATCCAATTTACTTGTCCTTCGATCATTCAATATGTGAGTGTATTCAATCTCGTGGTCAAACAATTTCAAGCTCGCAAAAGGAACACCACACACTCAAATTTGTTAAACTAGGTCACAAAAGGAACATTGCACGCTCAAATTTGTTAAACTAGGTCAAAAAAGGAACATCACACGCTCATCCATTCACTTGATGGGGCTTTTTACAGTTATTTTTTATCATCATAAAAATGGAAACAAAATCATATCAATGAATTGTAACCATTGTGGTGTATCCACCCAAAATACTGAGGCCAATCTACATTTTAACTTTTTAAAGCTCCATGCACTTTCCCTCACAGGTTAGTTATAATATCAGCAAAATGTATTCACATCACGATGAGTTCCTACACTTGCACATCATTATGGTATATAAATTATTTTTATTATGTATGTAATTGGTTGCTTCATAAGCCCCTTAGATCATTTATATTTTTAATTATAATAATTTTCTCTATGTAAAAGATAGGCATATTCTACCATATTTGAGGCATTCAATAATTAATAATCTATATAATCCACATTATCAACTTGACTTGAATATGAATGAAGGTGTCATGATAGGTGTGATTTGGAAATTTAGTAGTTTACTTAGTGCAATAAAACAAAGCAATTTAGTTGATATCATAGGCAAAAAAAGAGTATTTTGTCGACTATTGTAACATGATGCCCCGCTACCACGATAGAAAATTTACATCAATTGGTCTAACAAGAATGAACAACATTATGGACCTATTATATATTGTGATATGTCAAGGATATGTTGGTACATTGTATATGTGTTTCATTTTGAAAAGGGTAATATACAAAATTTGAAATGTTATACGTGTAGTTGATGTAATTTGAAGTCATGAATTAATATATTGCATCACAAAGGAAGTGGACTAGAATATCAAAAATATATCTGCAAGGAGTTCAATGAAAAGGTGTGGACTACTCAAGAAATCCATTCCCATGGTTGGAGAGATGTTATATAGTGAGCTACATCATTTGAGTTGAACAATCTTTCCAAGGAAACTAAACCCCTAGGAATGGCATTACCCTTTAACTGTAAAATTTTGTGTCTTGCAATGGTTTTTTCCAAACTGGCATGTTGTTCATCTATCAACCTCTCTTCCTCCTAGTCGATTAATGAATTTGAGAACTCCCCAATAACTTCCATGAATTGATTAATCTGCTCCTCATATTCGAACACCTGCCAATGTCTAACAATATCTAGTATTGATGGTTTGTATATGGCCTCAACTTCGTATCTGAGTAGTGGGTTTTGAGGAGGTTTAAAGTTTTTGACAGCTATAGTCATTAAATCAACCATCTGATTTCTTTCTCTAGGAAAGAATTGGATATTGAAAGATAAGAAAAAATTATCAATCAAATCCCACATCTCATTGCAGTAATCCTTTAGTCTTGGAGGTTTGGTTTGGCACTGATTCCTTATTTTTTTCACGAACAACTCTGAATATCCAAACACAAACAGGCACCCAATATTAATATTTCTAGAAACTTGCAGACCTAGGAGAAAGGCTTCATATTCAGAAACATTATTAGTGGCATCAAACTCCAAATTGAAGGAGAAAGGGATCAAAATACCTTGTGATATCAACAATACACCTACCCCATTTCCTTCCTTGGAATAAGCACCACCAAAGTATAACTTACAAAATTTATCACATTCCAGTAATTTTTGGTTTAGCTGGACTGAAGATTCCACCTGCGTTTCCTCCATGATTAGATAATTTTCTCCAGCAGCAAGCAGGATAACTCTTTCTCTTTGCCATACATAGGGGCGTTATTTTAACAGCCATCTCTTGTAATTGTTTTTACAAACCTTGATTCTCTATACAGTCATCTTTCTTCTCCACCAAATACTGGGATGGTAGCATATCTTAAATCCAATTTTATGGATCCCCCAATATTAGACCTAATGAACTGGACAATATCATACCAAAAATTGCAAGAATGTCAATAACTACAATATCCATCACTACACTTTTTATAGGACTCTGGGCCAAGTTAACCAAAAAATATTTAATCATCCCTAGACACTTTTCTCTCTTAGATTCAAAGGAATACAAATATCTATATGGTCTGGTTATTTCTAATCCCAACTACTCCATGACAAATAAAGGCATCATTTTATGAGAAGATCCTAAATCTAGCATGCAGTTGTGTAGAAAAATATCATGAACTACCAAAGTAACATAAAAAGGGGTAGTGGAAGATTGATTTTCCTCAGCATGAGGTCCAAATACAACCATGGGTCTTTCTTCTTGGAGGTTCAAACTATCATGCAGAGGAGATGAGGAGGACGGGCATATGAACTGGGACACCTGATCTTTATAATTTTGTTGTTTTAATAATTCAGTTAGGGGGGTAGAGATTTTGAACTTCTCTAGTTATTTTTGGAGATTAAAAACAGAAAGGTTACTATTAGCTATGAAAACCTCACTGAGCTCTTTTAATTTATCACAGACTGGTTTGGGTGGTAAGGGTGGCTATTGTGTTTTAGAAGCTTTGGGCTTGTGGAGAACGGTATTACCATTCTAGGGGATTTGGTTCCCTTCGAAATATTGTTCAACTCAAATGATGTAGCTACCAAACCAACTGAACAAGAAATTGAAAAGCAGGTGGAAGATTGCAACATTGTTTCAGAAGAGGATCCTCGGATAATCAAGCTGGCAAAAGGAGTTCCTCATAAATAAAAGCAGAGGTATCTGGACCTTTCCAAAAATTGTATGGATGTGATTGCTTGGTCTTATGATGATTTAAAAACATTTTATATTAATATTATTCATCATAATATTCCTTTGAAGGGTGGGGTGAAACCATATAAGTAGAAGCTTAGAAAGATTAATCCTCTTTTACACACATCTATTAAATAGGAGGTAAGAAAAATTCTCCAGGTACTAAATCTAATCCCTATCAGAAAAAATAATGGAGAAATAAGGTTACGTGTGGACTTCAGGAATCTCAACAAAGCCTCGTTAAAATACAATTACCCTTTGCCTAAAATGGATTAAATTTTGTAGAAGGTGGTGAGATCATCTTTTATGTATATGGTGGATGGTTTTTATGGATACAATCAGGTATTTGTGCATCCTAAAGATAAAAATAAAATTTCTTTCACCATGCCTTGGGGAACATGTATATATGTCGGGATGTCTTTTGGCCTCATAAATGCAGGAGCACTTTCCAGAGAGCCATGGATGTAGAATTTGTGGGAGAGAAGGACAAGCTCTTAGTAATTTACCTAGATGATATTACTGTCTTTTCAAAAATAGATGAGGAACACATTGAACACCTACGACTCACTTTTGAGAAATGCAGAAAATATGGCTTTTCCCTAAATCCTAAAAAATCTTAGTTTTCTCTAAGTGAAGGAAATTTGTGTGGAAAAAGAGGGGGTGAATATTGATCCCAAGAGAGTTGAAGCCATCAACAACACCCCATTACCAAGGAATAAGAAAGAGATCCAGGTCTTCTTGGGAAAAATTAACTTTTTAAGGACATTCATACCAAATTATGTTGAAATAGTCAAATAAATTACAGAAATGTTGAAGAAATATAAGGAAGTAAAATGGACTCCAGAGTCTCGTGAATCTTTCTCCAGAATTATAATGGCTTTTGATAATCTCTTGTGTTAGTCAACCCAGATTATCTAAAACCTTTTTTCATTTTTTCTTTTGCTTCTCCTCATACAGTAGTTGTTGTCATATTGCAGAAAAATAATGAGGGGCATGAGCAACCAATAGCATTCTTTATTCAGGTTTTGTGAGATGATGAGCTAAAGTATAACATATTAGAAAATCAAGCATATGCACTGGTTAAAGCCCTAAATGATTTTATAATATATGTCCTGCAATCGAACATAATCGCTTATGTTCCTATAGTTTTCGTGAAAGATATTCTGGTATAGGGGGATAGTGAGGGAAAAAGAGGCAAATGGATTGCTAAAATCAAAGTGTATGATATGGATGTCAAGCCTACCAATCTCATCAAGGGGAAGGGCTAGCTAAAATTCTATCTGAAGCAAATTTCCAAGCATTGGGCAAAAACTTATTGGTTGGGAGAGATTGAGAAAGTGGAAAAATAGAGCAACAACAAGAGATTGAAACATCAACCTAGAAAATTCAGATGAATTATATTGTGTCTCGCTGGTGTAGGTAAATTATTCATTTCCTAATTTTTTGAGGTGCCCAGTAAATTTTGATAAGGTGAATTACAAGGCTTTGAGGCTGCAAGCCAAAAAATATGTTATATCAAATGGCCAATTGTACTGGAAGGACCCTGTGGGTATTTTGCTTACATCCTTGGTTGAGGAGGAAATCCACAAGGTGATGGATGAATTTCATGGTGGTGTTTGTGGAGGAAATTATAGTTGGATGGATACCGCACACAAAATCCTCAAAGCATGTTTTTATTGGCCTAAAATTTTTGGTGAAGTTCATACTTATGTATGGGCTTGTGAGAAGTCTCAAATGTTTGTTGAGAAACAAAAATTAACACATTTTCCTCTAATCCTTTTTTTTACTGTAGAACCTTTCAGACATTGGGGGTTATACTTTATTGGGTAAATTCACCCACCTTCTAATGGTCAACACAGATGGATACTCATAGCTATTAATTACTTCACTAAGAGGGTGTTAGTCATCAGTAATTTTTACTATCTAAATATGACTAAATGTCAGTCCCAGATTTCTAAAATTATAATTCATGAATATTGTGAGTTTTAGAAATCTCACTGCCTTCATTATCCTTAGGATAATTTTTTCACCGTTTTACTACTCTACCATGTCAAGGTCAGCCTACCACTCCCATAATACCCATCATGGGCTCCTACCACTCATCTTCATTATGTTTTTCCACCTTTGACCTTAGCACTCAGTTTTTCCTTGCCTAACCCCTCCATTTTCCACCTAGGGTCACCAACCAAATTACTCCTTCCCGTGTTTCCTAAAGAGCCTCCCACTAGATAACTAGGGTTTCATAGGTTGTAGGATTGTCTTTGATTTTCTAAAGTATTGTTTTTATGAGTAAGAGGTTGCATCAAATGTGAAATAAGGTTAAGCAACTATTTGTCCAAATTAGATCAGAATGGCCTTCAAGAAGGATTACTCTACCAAAGACAGCATTCAGCAAAAGGATAATTGTGCATCTTAAAAATTTCTATAGGAATGATTGAGGTAGCTTTCATACAAATAAATAGGTAAGGTAAAAGGTCAGCTCCTCACTAAAGGACACCCATAGCAAAGAAGCGGAAGCATGCCTAAGTTCAAAGAGAATCAAGATTTTTAGGACTAATTGGCTAAACATTATTTTCAACCAAGAATCCAATGTAGAAAACCACAGGGACAGAGGTACATCAGCACAACTAAGCATGAATTGAAGATTTATTGAAACTAGAAATGAAGATGAGAAGCATCCATGATGACAGCAGGAAGATAGTTTGAAAAATCTCTTGAAGGTGACCTCCAGGGTTTTCCAGGGTAACCATGCTTCACTGCATCAAAGGGAGGAAAATGCAAAGAGTATTAGTGCGAGGGAGATCAAGCCTTCATTTGCAGTCATAGCCCTCTAAATGGTCAAGAAAGCATAGGTTTAAGCTTCAAAATGGAAAACTAAGCTAATCATGAGTTTATTGTTGAGTAACTGAGGTTGTCAAACTCCAAGAATGACAAAGGGTACAAAAAAAATTGTGTCATGGAACCTGCAACAAAACAGAAGTGGCCAAAAGAAGTTAGCATACATTGTAATGAAAGTTGTGAGACTTGTTACAAGATAGATTTATTATACCTCTGGAAAATCAATAAGAGGGGAAGAAACCATGTTTTCAGATCACCCACACTCAGATATCTCAAAGGGGGTAAAAACATGAGTTCCAAACTTCACAATACAGGCAAGAAACGTTTTGACACTATTAGAGTAAGAGAAGGTCCCTCAAAAATGTTTTAAAAGAACTTACCCTTACTAAAGGAGCTAATGAGATGTGTTAGGTTTCAAATAACAGAGAAGGAAAGTTTTAAGGTTTTGATATGACAGAATGGGTAAGAACAGAGTGTTAAAGCATCAACAGGCCAAAGAGATCCAAAGTCCATCATATTAGCTACCTGAAGAACGGTAGAGAGAAATGGTTGAGAGGAAAAGACATCATTCTTTTTGTTTTAAGTCACCTCCTGCAAAAGGTAAAAAGAATATCAGTGATAAAGTGACAAGAAAAATAGAAAGCCTTAGCAAAAGTGGGTTTCTAATTTTAATTTATTTTTATAAGGGTATAAAGGCATCTTGTTTATCACTCAAGCTCATTTGTCATCTGCAAAAGAGAAGTGAAAGGCTTTCAAAGAGAAATTTCGAAATTTCTGGCAAACTTCGGGCAAAATCTTCCCTATGCTACGCTCCAGGGACGTCGTGCTACGCGCCTGTGGGTGCCTTCCTTCAAAAACTTAACAGAGCGTTGCGCGCCTGTGACCCAGTGCTGCACGTTCATCTTGTGCATAACCGATAGCCCGACAGAACCAGTGTGTAGAGCAACCCGACAGGCCCAAGCACTATGCATTTGGCGCTACACGTAGAGCAGGCCCGACTGGATCGGGCGCTATGCACAGAACATGTTCAACAGCCAACCTGACAGTGTTCGGAGGCCCGACTGGCCCAGGCGCTACACACAGAACACATTCAGTAGCCGACCCGATAGCGTACAGAGGCGCGACTGGCCCGAGCGCTACGAACAAAGCACGTTCAGCAGCCAACTCGACAGCTCGTGCAGAGGCACGACTGGCCCGGTGCTATGCATCTGCGTTGCGCGTTTATCTAGGAGGGTTTATTTAGCATCTCAAGCCCAAATTTGCTCAAAAACTCCTCAAATTCACCTCTAAAGGTTCCACAACACCTCTGAGGGGTAAGTAAAAAGGCACCTCCTTCATTTCCTAAGTTCTTTTCATTTAAATTAAAGGAAACCCCCTATATTTCTTCATCAATTTCACAAAGTAAAATTAGGTTTTTGACCTTCAAGGCAAGAGTAAAAAAAACAAGATGTCAAGGGAAAATAATAGTGGCAGTGGTGAGGGAAGCCAAGGGCCTAGTAGACAGGAGAAAAAGGGTGGAAGGGTAAACATATTTGAGCCACTGAATACCAAGGAATTGATGGCCTCTCCTATGATAATTGCATATTTCCAAGAGGTGGGTTGTTTTGACTTCTGTGAAAGGGTACAATAGGTCCATAGTCATCCTAAGTTGACCAGGCATTTCATCCTTAACCTCCATGACCATCAAGTAAACTTAGCAGGAGTGAACTTTGAGCTATCCATCAATACCATTTCTATGGCCACCAGGATACCTAGTATCGAAGAAAAGTGGTTCAAACAGGCAAGTTTGGACCTTAGCCATTATCAACCCTTCCTGAAACCCAGATACCAAGCTGACTGCAAATCGATTTTTCCATTTTCACATCTACTGGAGAGATATGCGCCCTTAATGAAAATCATCATGAAATACTTCACCTGTGAGGGTAGGTTTTCTAGAATTTATTCCTACCATATAAGACTGCTCATGCACTTCACTAGGGCCAAGCTGCTACATTTTCCCTATTATCTTTATAGAAGTATTGATAAGATGACATACATTGTGCAAAAGAGACCTCCTTCACAAAAAATGAAATTCTTTTTCACCATTCTCTTATCGAGATGATTGTGTTGCATCAATTAGAGCAACAGGGTATCCCATGGGAAGTGTTCATCGCCCATGAAGTTTTCACAAACCCACAGCCTCCTCATCATCCAAATTTACCCTCATCGTCTCATCCACCTCCTTCCACACCTCCATCACCCCCCACTGACCATGACTCCTCATCCACGCATGAATCCTCTCCTCAAGAGAACCTCCCTCCCTCACCTTCTCCCAAAACATCAAATCAAGAAGAGGATGATGAAGAAGAGGAGGATGAGGAAGAAGAGACAAATGATGAAGGGGAAGATGATGAGGAAGAAGAGACAAATGATGAAGAAGAAGATGATGAGGAAGAGGAAATTGACAATGAAGAAGGTGGTGATGATGATGAAGAAACAGATAATGAAGAGGCAAAGGATGATGATGAAGATACAGAGAAAAAAAATCACAATGGTGAAGAGGCAGATGCAGATGATGATAAAGAGGAGGAAGAGAGTAGTGATGAATAGAAAAGTGACAAAGAGGCCAGCATTGATAAAGATAATGACAGTGAGGAAAGTGCAAAAAATAAAGGCATCATAGATGAAAATGAAAAAAGTGAGGACAGTGGAGAGGTTAAGGAAAATGAAGATGAAAATGCACAAAAATGTAATGAAGGCATTGATAAAGGCACCTCTAATAGTGAAAACACAGAAAATTATGGCCATGATAATGTTGCAAACACAGAGGAGGGTGATGAAGAAGAAACCATGATGACTGGTAGCCCTAATAATAATTACAGTGGTGACACTATGAACCAAAAAATCAGTCAAGAAGTTGATGACAGTGATGAAGATCACAACAGTAATGTTAGCATGAAGGAAAATGAAAGTAAGTCTCAAGAGGGCGGTCAGGAACACAGTGAAGAAGACATAAATTTAGAGATCATTCATGAAAATAAAGGCAGTCTTGAGATCAGCCATGGTGAGGGTACTCAAGTAAGAAAATTTGAGCTTTTCCCTCTCACATATCATAGAGGAAAGAGGCATGTGTTTTCTGCCTCTAAAAGGCAAGGGACCATGCCATCCACCTCAACTCGGCCACTAGAAAAAGGCAAACAAAAGGTAAAAGAAGAATAAGAATATCATGAGGTGGAAATGGAGTTTGAAATCATTCAGATAGACAGTGATGAGGAGAATGAAGCAAGAATCTCAAAATTTCTTATCCAAAACAAAAATTCACTTATTGAAGACCTCCAAGCCAATCTGAATAGGGCCAAAAGTGTAAATGATGTCGTTGACTTGGAGAACAGGCAACTAGGAGCACAAATTGCAATCTATGAAGCTAGAGCCATCAAGGCCCGGAAAGAAGCCCAAAAGGAATAGGTGAAACTAGAAGAGTTCATGGGCACTTATGAAGAGAGTGAGGATGAGGAAGGACAATCTAGGAGGAGACCTAGAACCATGGGGTTGAAGAAGGCATTGGCAAAGCAAAGGGAACAAGAATCATCCCTAGCAGAACAACTCCCTCTAGATGAGCTTTTGGCCATGGAGATAGAACATGATCGAGAGCCTTGGTTGGAAAGAGCCAACACACATTTGGAGGCTAAATTGAAGAAATCAAATCCTAATCTTGACCTCCAAAGAAGGATGACTAAACATTATGCCCGGAGAAACCAAATTGCAAGGGCTAAACTGAAAAAGGCCCAAACCAAGATCCAAGCACTAAAAGAGGGAAAATTCTGATCTAACATTGGAATATTGGCACAAACTTCTCTACAGGTCTCTCAAAACCCATGAGGCACACATCCACCAAAATTGGGAGAAGTTTGACAAATTTTGGTTTTTTGCTAATTTGGAGGGCCAAGCGGGTAGCACTCTTGGTGCTACACTTTTTCTCAGTGCATATTTAAGAGGAAAGGCTTACATTTTTGGAATCCTAAGCTCAATTATATCATGCTCACAAAGTTTCAGGTCATTTGGAGTTGATTTGGTCCTCCAAAAGGGTCAAAAACACCCTAATTTTCACCTTTCTGCCTAGTTTTTGGGACAGGTGTTGCGCCTTTACCAGCCTTGGAATTTTTTCTTTTTGAACAGTTTACATAGATCCAATCAGAGAAATAATGATATTTATGGAAATTATACTCAATGGGATTTCCAACAAGCCATCACGGAGCCTTTTCCGACATCGGGAAGACCTTCAAAACATTGCTTCAAGTTGACCCAGTTTTCCTACTCTAGTGCTACGCCCTTGGCATGGAAATTCATCCTAAAGCTTAGTGATGTGCCCTTAACAGAGGAAAGTCAACAATGTACACTTGGAAAGTTTTAGGAGGCTTGGTGGAGCCCAAATGTCAATTTATTTTCTAAAAATTCCCGAAAAGTTATTTTGTTTTAGATATTTTGTGCCTTGGGCCTTGCAAGGTCTCAAGGACAATAGTGAAATTTCTGATTATCCAATGGGCTTCTAGAGACTCTTTTAGGTTTTCTCCTCCTTGCTTGTTAAATAGAGCATTGAGGATTCATTTTTTACAGTTGTTGTTATGACTCTTGTGAGTAATACATAGTCCTTGGATCTTGAAGAGAAATTGGTGTTTTGGAGCTTGTGAATGGCTTGTTTTGCTTATTGATGGAGAAGGCTTGCTTGCAGGATCCCTGAGCTTGGTTAATATTGATGTGCTTCTATTCAATTATTTTTTTATTGTGTATCATTGTTTTTCATCCTTCTATATTGTAGTATGATAAAATATTTAGACTAAGAAATGTTGTTTAGAGACACCTTAGCTCTGTTTATCCTTCATTGCTCCTATGTTTTCCTCTGTTAGTTCATTTTAGAGAATTATTAATTGCTCCCTAAACCCACCTAAGCTTGTTTATTTTATGAATGGTTTAATACAATAGATATCATAGATGTTTCATGGTAAGCCCTACTTGTTTGATATCACTAAAACATTGTTTTGAGGTCTCTCTTTGAAGTACCAATGTTTAGGTTTGCCAAAGAGGCTATGTTTCGATCATACCCTTTGTCCATGCTTGAAAAATTGTTTCAAATATATTTATAGCTCTGATCAATGATTTCTAAGAGTTCCCTCTTCCTTGATTAAAGTCATGTGTTAATATTAAATGTTTTCTAACCTTGAATGTGAAATCACTAGAAGTTAAATGAGTTTCTCGCCATCTATATTTCATTGGATTGTTTGTCTAAAATGCTTACTTGCTTTAGTTGAATCAAAGAGTTATCGGTGTGCCTTGTCTATTGATTACTTCTTTATGCTAAATAGTGTTGAATTCCCTTCTTGTTTTAAGTATTTGACAAAGGATTCTTGATTGCCCTTTTCCCTACTTTGTTCACAAACTTGATGTTCATTTCATTTCACCAAACCTTGAGAATCCATCTGACCATGGTATATTTTCCCTGTGATGCTCCTCGATACATTGTTGAACATTCTATGACTTTTTGTAGACTCCATAGCCCAATGACTTGAAAATATCTCATTCCATCTATTCTACTTGATCATTTACCTAACCCAAACAAACAAACAAACCATAAACTTAACAACTAGCCTAAAATCAAACCCTAAAAGAAAACAAGTTCACATCCTTTGCAAAAAATAGAGAGAGCCCTCTCTGAGTCTAGGAAGGCTAGGTCCTAGGACTCCAAAGACTGGTCTGATGTTACCCTGTGTGTTTGGTCTGCCAATCTGCTAAAACACGGGACTCTAACATAATGGCGATCACGGTGGGACTTTGAGTCAAAAACATCCTAGGTATCCCTTAGGAACTCTCAAATCTCAGTCAAGCTTAGAAAACTTAAGTGTTAGCCAAAAGTAGAATCTAACTGTTTCACCATCCTAGAAAAATGATGATTCAACTGGAGAACACTCATAGAAAACCTTAGGGCTACATAAAGGAACTATGAAAACCCCAAAAACATCCCTAGATTGCTTTTTTGTCAGTTATTGGTGGTGGACCATAAACACATATCCTCAAAACAAACTAAAAACATCCACCTATTGACTCCACAAGCCTCCAGTAGGCCTTCTAACCTCACTAGTTCTCATTAGACTTCCCTAGTATTGTGTCAAAACAGCCCTGAGAAGTTTAGAAGCCTAGTCACACACTGTGCGAGTTTAACAAACACCTAGAGAGGTCAGCCTTCTAAAATCAGTCCTAAACTTTCAACCTCTCTACATTTTGAGTTTGAAATCTAGCTTCACAAAGGATTAGTACCAGATCTCATCCGGACCCAAACCCTCCTACTATAGTTGATGACCCAGAAATTATTTTTTGGCAAACTTCCAAAACTAAAGATTCAACTAATGTCAGGACCATTCATAGAGAAAGTTCTATCCCTGAACATCTTACAGCCTTGCAAGATCCCCAGTTTGACTTGCACCACACAAGAAACCTTTTCAGAACCAAGTCACAAAGTAGGATTGACCAGACTGGCCTTGAGCCCATAGATTTGTAGCAGAGTCCTAGCGTAGAAGCCTCTCCTTCCACTCCACTTGATTTCCAACTTCTCCACCACTTTGGCTCTTTTCATCCCAAGTCTACTCAGAATCAATTTGCTGGTCCAAGTACTTCCACCACACCTATTCATACCACCACTGTGCAAACCACTCCACCTCCTCTCACAAACACTCCCCTTGTAAATCCTCCTTGGATTCCATTCACTCCCATCATGGCAGCATGGTATCCCCCCCTAGTTTTACCACAACCTCTGGTACCTTTACCAAATGACTACCAATCCAGAATTCCCTACTTCACCAGAGCTGAATCTACCACTTCCCAACAGCATGTAGATAAAATGAATGACTCCTTTAACTACATGTAATTAGAAGAGGAAACCATGAAGATGAGGATGTTTTCCCAAAGCCTAGGAGGAGAAGCTAAAAAATGGTTCAAAATCTTGACTCCTAAAAGCATACATGATCTCCCTTCCCTCTACCAAACATTCATAAACAAGTGGAAAATTAAGAAAAACCCTCTCCAAGTCCTCTCAAAATATAACAACCTTAAGAGAAATGTCGGGGAAAGCATCCAAGACTATTGCACTAGGTTCAATAGTGTGTACAATGCCCTCCCACCTCACATGAAACCCCCACAAGGCCTAACACTAGTGAAATTTCCAGAAGGTTTTGATCCCAACATGACCTACCAATTAAGAGAGAGAGATCCCCAAACTTTAGAAGAATGCAAAGGGGAGTTGTGAGTGCAGAGGCCAACCTCATTGAAAAGAGGGCTAGGATGAGATCAGAAAAGAGAGTTACCTACAAAGATGAAACTATGCCCTCAACCTTCTCATCTGATGCCAAGATTGACAGCTTAGGTATAAAAATGGAGAGAATGATGGATAGGATAAGCCTAAATGAAAGAACACCTCCTAGGGAAAACCAACCAAATCCCAAAAACAGAAATAGAAATCAGAACTTTAGAAGAGACTCACCCCAAATTAGACAAAGGGAGAATGACCAACAGATCAGGCCCCCTTTCCAAGATAACTATGTATATGAAGGGGAAAGAGATAATGAACAGTCGAAAGAAAACCATGTAAACTTGATAGGCTCTGATAATGAAGGTGATTTTTTTCTCACTGAAGAAGAACAAGGTTTCTTCTCCTCATATCAAACTGAAACAAACTATGATGATTCTAAAGACTACAATTTGGGATTTGAAAATCCTATAATGGAATTCCATAGGAAATATGACCTTAGGAGCAGTAGGAACCAAGAAATCTCCAAAAATAACAAATTAAACACTGTTGTTAGGAAAACCCCTGAAAATACTCCTAAGAAGACAGCAAACAGTACCAACACCATGGCTAAGAACATTGATCCAAACAAAGACAAAACTAGCCAGCAAAGTGGTGACCCAAGCTGCCCTAGTGCACCTACTAATGGCCCTGAGAAAACTCTTTTGTCCAAAGTCCCAAATCAGAATCAACAAATTAAACTTGTAGAAAAAGTTGTGGCTGATAAAACTTATGTAAATATGCCTAAAACACAAGTACCTTTTAGTTTTGAAGGAGATATTGCTAAAATCAAGATAACCTTACCTCTCATTGAACTGATTAACCAAGACATGTATAGGTCCCAAGTTTTAAAAGTTTTGAACTTAGGAAATGATATCGTCACTCTACACTTGACTGATGACAAACCAGAGTTGTTGTTTGGACCTGAAGTAGAGGGAAAATACCAAGAAGGAGATATTCCCCCTTTCTATGTTAGCCTAAACAAACATGACAAAATCTTAAATAATTCCATGCTAGACTCTGGTGCCTCTCACAACCTCATGCCAAAGGTGGTGATGGAGAGATTAGGCCTAGAAATAACCAAACCTTACAAGGACCTGTATTCCTTTGATTCAAGAAGATTCAAGTGTTTGGGTTTAATCAAGGATCTATGTGTCAATCTAGTGCAAATTCCTGCTAAGTGTCTGGTCATGGACATAGTAGTAACCAACATTCCCCCCAAGTATGGCATGCTTTTATCTAGATCTTGGAGAGCTAAACTTTAGGGGAACCTTAAACTAGACATGTCATATGCTACCATCCCTATTTTTAACCAAACAAGGAGATTATACTGAGAATCACACATGAAGTATATGGTTAGCAGCCAAGAAAGGCCAAACAACACACCTCTTTATTCCATCCATTCAGATCTAGATTCATTCATTTTATGTAATGAAGAGGAAATTGATGAGAAAGTAAGTGAAACTGATACAAATCTAGACATACCACAACAGTCAAACCAAAAAATGCATGAAAAACTCAGCAGCCAAAGCTCTAGCAGTCCGAAATGACACTATGATGGCAAAGCTGAACTTAATTTTCTGCAAACTGAAAATGAAATTGCAAAACCAAAAAACAGTTTAGAGTCTGAACAAAGCCACTCCAATGGAGACCAAGCATAAAAAATAGAACCATTCCCTTTTGCCAATGTAAAAATGTTGGAATACTTTCATATGGCAGAGTTTTCTAGGAACCTAGATCAAAATAATCTTAAGGTCTTGCCATACAAAGACAGCTCATCAACAAAAGGTTTTATCACTTCAGAAGAGTTGTTGAATTCCAAAAATGTTTTCAAGGGGCCTAAAGAAGTATCTATCGAGACTGATATAGAATATTATAATGTAGGCAGCCTAGAAAAACCAAAAATGATTAAGTTATCCAGAGCTCTATCATCTTACACCAAACAGAAATACATAAGACTGTGCAAATAGTTTCAGGATGCTTTTGTATATAGTAATAGAAGCCTAAAGCCTTGTGATACAAATATTATTCAAAAAAGGTTTCTTTTCAAGAGAGACCAAAGACCTTTTGAGCAAATTGTGTCACTAACAAAGAAAGCAAAGGGATATAGGCCATGTGTAGACTTTAGGTACCTATACAAACCCTCCCTAAAGAAAAAATACCTTGTTCCCAAGATAAATCATACTTTACAAAGGGTAGGAGCTTCTAACAAAATTTCATCACTTGGTAGCGTTTCATATTACAATCAGGTGATAATACTTCCAACTGATCAGCATAAAGCCACTTTAAAAGCACCCTAGGGAACCTACATGTTTGATCAGATGTCTTCTAAGTTAAAGAGTGCAGAAGCTACCTTCCAAAGAGCCATGGTGCTTGTTTCAAGTTACTTCACTATGTTATACATTGATGACATTATTGTTTGTTTTGAAACTAATGAAGAATACCTTTTTCATCTAAGAAGGATCTTTGATAGAAGCAATGTTTGGAAACAAGACTCAAAGAGAAAATACAAAGGAGAGCATGGCCTGTTAGAAAATTTTTGGAAATATCCTTACACCATGCACTCAAGTGAATGTAATAAGGTTTTATGTTTACAAGAGTTGAATGGAGAAGAGTTGTTTGGAGATCCTGTAAATAACAGGATGCTCAAGCACCATTTTTTTCAAGAGTCCTAGTTTGAAGCTTTTTTCCATTGTACATAACATTGCATGATGAGAGATCACAAAAAAAAAAAAAAAACAAAGAAAGAAGGAAAAGAGGGCATATTTAAAGAAGAGGTACAGCCCCATACCCAAAAAAAAAGAGTATTGTTGAAAGTGTGCAAGCCTAAATGCCACTACTTGTTCCAAAAGTGTCTTGTTCAGTCATCTAGCCTAATCATGGTTGAACATGTTTTCAATTTGTTGCTAATAGGTTAGTGAAATAGAAATTGTAAAAACACCTAAAAAATTGACATGTCAGTAGAAATAGATTAGGAGAAAAAGATGTTGGTTCTCAATGCTCAAATCTGAACCAAGGAGAAAGATAGGGATGATTAACAAATGATGAAACACAGCCCTCATACTTTCTAGTTTTGTTTGTACAAAAATAATATATGTGTGTAGCTTGTCCCATTGCCACATCCCATGTTGAATCAGATTGCTTAATCATGGTTCAAATCATGTTTTCAATTTCATGTCAATAGCTTAGAGAATGAAATTTGTCATACTGCTTAATCTTGACAGCCAAATATTCTAGGTAGAGAATAAAAAGAGTTCACTAGCATAATCTGAACTTTTGGAAGTGTTTACCACACTTTGTCAATGACCCCATAGCAGTACACCCCCATTTTTTCAAATGGGATTCATCATGTTCGACATGGTGGCGTCATTCAGATTCCATCATCAGTCGACAGTTTTATGAATAATGTAAACCCATTCTGCATGTTTATGTCATGTATGTAACAACCTAGGTAAGCCTAGTATGTTGGTGACGATTTCTATCCTAGGAAGTTTTTTGTCTCACTGATTTACTTGTGTTTTTCGACACAAGTTATCGGCAGATTTTTCCCCTCCAGCCTCACCCCAAAGCTAGGGTGGATTTTGTCATCAATATGCTAAGTGATTCCTAGTGCTTTCTATCGAGTCTTTGTAAAAGTAGTTTGGGAATAATCCTAGCTAGTTGGCTAGATTATTTTATTACAAGCTACTTGGTCTACTAGATCATGTTTTGAGTCGCAGAATTGGGTACCTATTTGAGGGTCTATACGAACGGGTATTCCCCCTTCATGTGTCTAAATGTATTTATCTTATGTAAAGAGGGTTGGAAAAATAATTAAAATCCCCTCTCAGTCAATTAATTAAAATTTCCGGTCAAATTAATTAATAAATCCTAAGCCATAAATTTAATTAATTTTAGGTTCTAGGTGAGTGTAAATCCTTCAAAGGAAAAATTCATTGGTCCTTAAAAAATGAATTTTTAAAAGCCCCAGACCAAGGGAATATTGAGAATTTTAAGAAATTTTGGACCCTTGGGCCTAGATGGTTAAGTCAAAGTCAAAATTTTGAGGTAATTGACTCAAAAATAGTATTTTTGAGTTAATTAAAATGAAATTAAATGATAAATTCGTTTTTCCTCAAATTTATAATTTCGACGGTCCAGATTAAAAGATGATCAAATCTTTTCGACGATCGAGATTATTTTGACATGGATCAACCAAACTAGCCATTGGAGATTTTGTCCTATAAATTAAAGGTCTTTGTCAGTCTTGAGTGATCTGATCTTAGGATCGTGCACTTGTTCTTGGAAGCTCTTGTAATTTCTTTTCATGAATAAAACATAAAGACTTTGAGGTTACAAACTTTGGTGTTCCTTTTCCAGATCTATGTGGTGATTCATGTCTAAACTCTGCTACTTTATTTTTGCATTTTTATGGTTGATGGCCTTCATGGATTAATCTACATACAGGTATCTTGTGCAATTTTTTGGGTTCATAAAATGACATTTTGATTTTTTTTGAAGGATCTCATGTTATTTTCTTAAATCTCTATCAATCTAAAGTTCAAATCTAAGTGTGTAGGGAATTTTTTTTAAGATTTGAGCGTCTGGGGAAGTCTTCAGTTGGACCAGACGACTCTCAGATTCATAAATCTGAAAAAGCCCATTGTTTCTAATTTCCTGAATCTATCTTACGAATTTGTGTTTTTTTACAGGGTCTCCTAGGACTCGTGCCTCTCTTTAAAATTTAAAATTTCTAAAAAATTGTGTTGAAATGGGTTCAAATCTGGCCATAAGGGCCTTAGATTTATAAATTAGCTTGTAAATTTGTATTTTTATTAGGGCTGTAAGGGTTTTATAATTTTTTCTGTATATATTTTCAGGATTTGACTGGTTTTGCAGGTTGCAGGGTTTGCTCAGAATTTTTTTTTTTTAGGATCTGAGCCAGATCTAACCCCCAAGGGCTAGATCTGACCTCAAATCGATTTTGTGGACAAATCTGAACGTTATATGATTAAAGGAGCATCAAAAAAATCTGAGTTTTGAAAGGAAAAAATTGGAGTTTGTTGGACGTTTTTGTGTACTGGGTTTATTCTGAATCTATCTTTGTGTTACCCTCGCTAACATTTACCCTTAGTTGTCTCTGCCCTCGTCCATTCCTCTCCACCCTCATTTCCTCCATCTTTTTTGTTCCCGTTCCTTTCATCTCCCCTCGCGTCCTTCCCTGTTCCGCTGTCCAAGCTTTTCCCTTGCCATCGACCTTGCTTTCTCCTGTCCGAGCCTCTACTCATTGCATTAGCCATCTATTCCCTATCTCCTTTCGATCCCTCTTGACTTGAAATAAAATTCCCCTTCTCCTTGTAGTCCAGCTTTTCCTCCTCACGTGTTCCCTCCTCTGTCGTCCTCCATTCCGTCGACGTCCCTCGGCTCCTTTCTCTGCATCGAAACCCCTTCTTCCTGCCATCCGTCATGCTCATTTGGCATCTGACCTACACAAACACAAAAACAAATTCACACAGACGTCAAACACGAAACCATCGTTTCGATTTTTTTTGGTGCGGATTCCTCATTTGTTGATAGCGTTAAGTTTTATTTCATTTCAATTTTTTTTGGGTTAGTTTTAGAATAGTTTTAACTTTGAATTCGATTTTAATTCATAATGTTAGCTACTTTAGTCCTAAGTTTTGATTTAGTATTAGATTTCATTTTTTACGTTTAGTTTTAGTTTTAATTTCAAATTTAATTTGTTAGTCTAGTTCGATTTTTGTTATTTTATCTTTAGATTTAGATTTTGTTATTTAACTTTTAATTTTTTTAGTTGTAGATTTTAAATTTTTTAATTAGTTTAGTTTTAGATCTAACTTTGGGATTTCAATTTTTTAGTTTTGTTTAAAAAATAAATAAAATAATAAAAAATAAAAATTTCTCAAAAGATCTAAAAATTATCTATAGTCAAATGAGCTTAAAATTTTTATCTAAGATTTGACTGTGGAACATTTTTAATTTTCGAACTGGGTTATTTGAAACATCATAATTTCGGATCTAAATGATCATTTCATGATAAGATTTGTTGTTCACTTAAGTACCTTAATGAATGGTTGTGGTGCTTTTTACTGAATATCATTGTGGTCATTTCTGTTTTTCATAGCAACATTTATACATATATTACTTGGTTTTAATTGCATAACGGGATCTTTTAACTCCATAAGGCACTAGTTTTAATTTTCAAATCTAATTTGATCTGTGAAATCTCGTTAATCTTATCAAGTATTTGGTGTTTTAGCTGTGCCTCCTAGATTGGTTAATTTGCAACCAATTCTTGTCCTTCATTTCTGTTAGGGTCTACCTCCCTTAGCTTCCAAGGAGACAGCTTAGATAGAGATATTGGGGATCAGGGTGACAGCCCCCGATCTGAGCCGCTGTCGCGGTGCCTAGACAATCTGTGCAACAACATTTTTTGGCGTCGTTGTCGGGGATAGAGTTTTTTTTGTCCTTGGTCTTAACGACATTTTATAATCTTTTAAATCTTCTTTCGCCATTCATTAGCCTATCACAAGGGATCACATTTTCTGGCATCATTTCATCTCTTCATCTCTTCATCTCTTCATCATCTTATCTTTCATCATCTCACTAATCATTTCATCTTTAGCACTTGGACATTTCGGTTGGCTTCTTGTTTGGGTGGTGAGTCCACTTATTCATCTATTTACTCCCAGACAAGAATCCCCCCCTGATATCCATCTGCTATCTCTCGATTATTTCTTCTGTTTTATAATTATTTTCGTGTTCAAGAGGCGACTCCAATTCTTTCATTTCTTACAATATTTCTTGCTAAGAAGTTCGCTTCTTGAGGACCTTTTGACTATTCTTGAACACGGATCTATTTCTTAAATCCTAAGCACGATATCATGCAAGTATTTAACCCGTGTAATTTTGCTAATATTCAAGGTTATCCCCATGATTTCCCTCAAGTTGGAATGGATAGATTACCTTCTTTAAAGGAAATGATGCAGTTAGTGTCAAATCTCATTTGTTTGCTTTCGCTAATTGGCGGAATATATTTGCAGTTGCAAATAACAATTTTGATGATGTAAAGATGAGACTCTTTATACTTACTTTTGGCCAAGATGTTGCAGACTGGTTTACTGAAAAACCTGATAATTCATTCGATACCTTTGAATCAATTGTGGTTGTCTTTAAGGAAAAGTATGGTGATAAAATGGAAGATAAGAATTTGGTTAGAGATATCAATGTTATTAAGAAAAAATAAAATGAAACAGTAGAGGAATTTAATAACAGGTTTAATGGTATTATTAAAGAATTACCTCAAGATTATAGACCTCCTTCCAGGTTCCTTTTTTATTGTTATATTGATGCCTTTTATGTTGATACTTCTTATGAGTTGAGGCGAGCTAAAGTTAATGATTATAAGGTTGTCCAGGTTCTAGCTGAGGAAATTGAAAAGGATAAGAAAGCATCCGGAATGTCCAAAACTCCAGATTTTGATAGGTCTTTGACAGATTCTAAGGGAAAATAAATTGAAAAATTTGATGAGGACCCTATGCATAAATTGATGCAAAAACTTGAAAGCATAGAACTTGATCAGGAAAAGTTAATATCTAATCATTCTGAACAAATAAGTGTCTTACATGCTAGGTTGGTCCAAATGGAAGGATCTCAAGCACAAAATTTCCAACCTAGAAATAATAATGCTTTGCAGAAGAGAGGCCTATCTAATGAGAAGAGACTGCCAAATCAACTTGAGTTTGCAAATATTGTGGATGAATCTCTGCCTTGTTTTAGAGCCTGTAATGCTCTTCATGAAGAGGTTACTTGCCATGTTTTCAAAAGAATCATAGATAGTAGAATGGCAGGGTCAAGCAATCAAATTAATGTTGTTGGTAAGGACTATCACATGCATATAGAAGATCATGAAATTCATGTTAAGGAACCAGCTCAGATGATTAAGGATATGCAACCCAATCATACACAAATGATTCAAAACATTGTAGCTAACCAAATAAATCTTAAAAATAGGATAGATTCCATTGAATCAAGTCATGCACAGGAAATAAATGTCATGGAAAATAGGTAAAATATAATGGAAGTTAATCATTCTAATCAGATGTCCATTATTCAGAATCATATGATTGCAATGGAAGCAAGACACACCCAGGAAATGACTACCATGAAGGAAAATCACTTGTTGGAAATAAAAAATATGGAGGAAAATTAGACCAATCTACAAGACAGATTCGTGAAAACAAAACTCAATCAAGCGAAATTAATAGTAAGGCATGCCAGGGAGATGAGTTCCATACAGAAAAGGTTGGAAAAAATGGAAAAATTACATATACAAAAGTTTCAGCCTAAATTTTCTTATGAAGAATTCTCAACAGATCATATGCCTTCCAATTTGCTGAAGCAAGCTCCATCCTATTATGAGGAGACCATTTCTTCCATTGAAAAGTGGTTGATTGAAGGCGACCCGGATAAAAGGAAAACCGAAGGGAATCAGGTTAATACATCACCCTTGAGAGAGTATATCCAGAATAAGATTGGTCACGCTCCAGGTTCTTCAAATATTTTGTACAAACATCTTCAAGATAGGGACAAGAAATCTACAATGGTCTCATTGCTGACATTAGGGGAATTTTGAGGTCTAAAATGGGCCTCCTAAGGAAATAATAAAATAATAGATAAACCAATAAAATAATATTTATGAATTTGCAATTCACTTTTTGCACCACAATCCATGTAACCATAGTTAAGTTCAATTCAAAAGTTGTACCAAAATAAAATTAATAAAAAAATGTATTGATGTGACTATAAATAAGAATGAGTTTTTCAAGAAAAAATCATTATCATTGAACAACTAATGCATTTTTCCTTTGTACTTAAATAAATTAAAATAAAATATAATTATAAATTTATAAATTATTAATTATATTATATGATATTAATTAAAATTATATTACTTAAATTGTATAATAACATGTAATTAATATACTATATAATATAATATAATATAATATAATAAATGTATAGGGATATGCATTGTTTCTTTCAAGAAATATGAAATGACACTAATATATTTTTATTCAAAAAGTGTAAAATGACATTTATTATGAGTAATTTACTTTGACTTTAAAAGTACTTAGAGCACTACCATGGTTAACCATGAGTTTTTATCCACCATTGAGAATGTGACAAGTAAGTGCCTTTAACTCAAGCAATGCCACCTCAACCATTAGGGATGATGTCATCCCCTAAAATGTGATTGGTTCTCATAAAGTGAATTTTGATTGTACATTTTCCTTAGGAGACCCATTTTAGACCTCAAAATTCCCCTAATGCATCACAACCCACTAAGAAGAAGAGAAAAAAGCAGAAAAGAAGAAGTAAGTGGTTTGATTCGTCTGATGGCCGAGAGCAACTTGACATTCGGATAAGACAGAGTCCTACAATTAGCAAGATTGGACATGGCACATCTGAAAAGCAGCCTACAGACTTGCCTGAAAGCAGGCAAATACTCAGCATGCACTATATTGAGCACATCAGATCGGTTGGAATATTGTCATTGATGGCAAAGGATGTGGCAAAGGCATGGGAAACAGAAGAACAGTAGAATTGCAGAGATCAATGATCAGCAACAAAGCTCAGAGGAAGAATACATTTACAGAGATAAGCAGTGCATTGAAGGAGAATTAAATCTTGATGGGCCGCAGTCACAAATGACAGAAGAGAATTAACAGGTGATGGGCAGAGCCGTTTTGACAGTGGAACGAAGATATTCCCGTAGATTTAATTTACGGAGGAGCAGAGTCATTCAAGACAGTCATAAAATTGAATTAAACAGGTGGAAGTCCTTTATTTCTGATTTGGTGGGACAAGTGGTCCCCACCACTTAAGCTCTAAATCGGAATCGCAAGTTATTTTGGTGAAGTAGTGTCTTGTTGATATGGAGTCCTGCGATGCGATGCGATCCAATCGCAATCGCAAATCGCAATGTAAATGATACATAAAAATGTCTTGTGGATGTGGCAGTGTTCCATAGTGGAACGGTTGTACACAATACAACCAAATGTTACATTATAAATCACCCCCACCAACAGCTGAGGCCCGTGGGTCCACTTGACCACGTGGCGATGTTTTAATGGAATCGCACGTCTTGAATCACAAGGATCAATCGGCGGAGTTTTGTTATATGCTCCGATCAAAGGCCGGACCCGATCCGGTTATATGCTGGAGTTAATATGTGCCAATCGCATCCATGTCCTGATCGCAATCGGAACTTTTCCATGGTGTGCCCCGATTGCATTTGTTCAAAGGACCCGATTGCGCTATGAGCCATGTTTTATTTGGTCATCGCGTCCGGTTGATCAATCGCAATCGCAAGTTTTGTTTGACACCACCGATCCACCAACTGCGATGTGGGCCTAGAGTCGAAGATTGAATATTATTTGAAGAACCCGAAAGGTTATATGGATTTATATATTACTGATGAGTCAGTGGCACGTTAATGTTTATAATATTATATGGCGGAGACAAATATTGGGGTTTCAAATTGGATTGGCTCAATTATTAATACAAAACGATTGAGATGTATGGTTGTTCCGCTTGCGGAACTCACCACATCAACAAGACACTTGCATATGGAAAAGCATTGAATATTGTTTATAAAATCCGAAGGGTTAAACTTTGGGTTAAAGGCTTGGCGCACATAGATAATTTGAATTTCCTCGTTGAATGAAATAAATTTAAAAAAAAAAAAGGGGGGAAATTGAAAAGCCCCGGGGACAAACTAAAGGGAATATTGACAAAGGAATACCATTAGCAGTTGAGTGGTTTTAGACTCATGGTATTGAGAGAGGCGAGAACTATATAAAGGGAAAAGATCATTATTCAAGAATGACAGATGTGCGAGAGTCAAGCGCGGAAGAAGAGCGAATTCCTCTAAGGAATATCTGTATGGACAGACGACGTGCTTAATTGATAATTCTGAGTCCATGTTGCACCCATCGAAAGAATGAATCTGGGATTCATTCAATAGAAGAATCAATGAAGAGCTAACGCATGTCTGATGAAGATTTTTTTATCCAGAAAGCCAAACGGGATGTCGAATGCATACATTTTCTGAAATCTGGGGTTTCAAGCTGTGTGATCCAGTCTGAAAATTAATGAAACGAGGTCCACAGTGGTGCTGAAGGTCGAAGCTTTCAGTCAGGGGGTTGTAGCTCCCTTCCAAAAGAAGCTGGTAAACGAGAGAAGGTTGTAGCCTTCTGCAGGTGGGTGCTTGCGTGCTGGTATGAGTCTGCACCAGCATATATTGTAAGAAGTTTTCTCTATAATAAAATATTGAAGACTGATATTGCAGCAGCGGTGGTTTTCTCCCAAATTGGGTTTCCACCTTAAATCCTGGTGTCCATATGTGTAGTTCATGTTTGATGCTTTGCTCTACTGTTCATGCTTAATGCTTATCTGATGCAATGCTCTAAGTAAAAAATATAATAAGATAGCTGAACGTACATGATTGGATGCAGTAAGAAAGAAAAATTGTTCAGCTTTAAAATACTGATTCACCCCCCCTCTCAGTATTTTTCCCAACATGGATGCCACAGGGCATCCTTTGTATTATATCTCTAACCTTACACCTTGTTATTTTAGCATTTCATTTTGCAGTTAGAGTAGATTTACTTTTCATGTTAAGTAGAATAAAAAATGATAAAAGAGCTTCTATTTTTCATGAGCTTAATGTTATATGATGATATTTGGATGGAAGCTACTTATGTAATTTTTTGTGTTGCTTGGATATAGATTCTGGATTCTCACATTCCTCCGATGAAGCAACGTGTCCCCAAGTAGAGCCAGATGTTGACCACACTTTGTCAATGACCCCATAGCAGTACACCCCCATTTTTTCAAATGGGATTCATAATGTTTGACATGGTCGCACCATTCAGATTCCATCATCAGTCGACAGTTTTATGAATAATGTAAACCCATTCTGCATGTTTATGTCATGTATGTAACAACCTAGGTAAGCCTATTATGTTGGTGACGATTTCTATCCTAGGAGGTTTTTTGTCTCACTGATTTACTTGTGTTTTTCGACAAAAGTTATTGGCAGAGTTTTCCCCTCTAGCCTCACCCCAACGCTAGGGTGGATTTTGTCATCAATATGCTAAGTGAGTCCTAGTGTTTTCTATCGAATCTTTGTAAAAGTAGTTTGGGAATAATCCTAGCTAGTTGGCTAGATTATTTTATTACAAGCTACTTGGTCTACTAGATCATGTTTTGAGTCGCATAATTGGGTACCTCTTTGAGGGTCTATACGAACGGGTATTCCCCCTTCATGTGTATAAATGTATTTATCTTATGTAAAGAGGGTTGGAAAAATAATTAAAATCCCCTCTCAGTCAATTAATTAAAATTTCTGGTCAAATTAATTAATAAATCCTAATCCATAAATTTAATTAATTTTAGGTCCTAGGTGAGTATAAATCCTTCAAAGGCAAAATTCGTTGGTCCTTAAAAAATGAATTTTTAAAATCCCCAAACCAAGGGAATATTGAGAATTTTAAGAAATTTTGGACCCTTGGGCCTAGATGGTTAAGTCAAAGTCAAAATTTTGAGGTAATTAACTCAAAAATAGTATTTTTGAGTTAATTAAAATGAAATTGAATGATAAATTCGTTTTCCCTCAAATTTATAATTTCGAAGGTCCAGATTAAAAGATGATAAAATCTTTTAGACGGTCGAGATTATTTTGACATGGATCAACTGAACTAGTCGTTGGAGATTTTGTCCTATAAATTAAAGGTCTTTGTCAATCTTGAGTGATCCAATCTTAGGATCGTGCACTTGTTCTTGGAAGCTCTTGTAATTTATTTTGATGAATAAATCATAAAGACTTTGGTGTTCCTTTTCCAGATCTATGTGGTGATTCATTTCTAAACTTTGCTACTTTATTTTTGCATTTTTATGGTTGATGGCCTTCATGGATTAATCTACATACAGGTATCTTGTGCAGTTTTTTGGGTTCATAAAATGACATTTTGATTTTTTTTAAGGATCTCATGTTATTTTCTTAGATCTCTATCAATCTAAAGTTTAGATCTAAGTGTGCAAGGAATTTTTTTTAAGATTTGAGTGTCTGGGGAAGTCTTCAGTTGGACCAGCCAACTCTCAGATTCGTAAATCTGAAAAAGCCCATTGTTTCTAATTTCCTGAATCTATCTTACGAATTTGTGTTTTCTTTACAGGGTCTCCTAGGACTTGTGCCTCTCTTTAAAATTTAAAATTTCTAAAAAAATTTGCTAAAATGGGTTCAAATCTGGCCATGAGGGCCTCAGATCTATAAATTAGCTTGTAAATTTGTATTTTTATTAGGACTGTAAGGGTTTTATAATTTTTGCTGTATATATTTTCAGGATTTGACTGGTTTTGCAGGTTGCAGGGTTTACTCAGAAATTTTTTTTTAGGATCTGAGCCAAATCTAACCCCAAAGGGCCAGATCTGGCCTCAAATCGATTTTGTGGACAAATCTGAACATTATATTATTAAAGGAGCATCCAAAAAATATGAGTTTTGAAAGGAAAAAATTGGAGTTTGCTGGACGATTTTGTGTACTAGGTTTATTCTGAATTTATCTCTGTGTTACCCTTGCTGACATTTACCCTTCGCTGCCTCTGGCCTCGTCCATTCCTCTCCGCCCTCATTTCCTCCATCTTCGTTGTTCTCGTTCCTTTCATATCCCCTCGTGTCCTTCCCTGTTCTGCTGTCCAAGCTTTTCCCTTGCCATCGACCTTGCTTTCCCCTATCTGAGCCTCTACTCATTTGCATTAGCCATCGATTCCCTATCTCCTTCCGATCCCTCTCGACCTGCAATAAAATTCCCCTTCTCCTTGTAGTCCAGATTTTCCTCCTCACGTGCTCCCTCCTCTATCGTCCTCCATTCCATCGACGTCCCTCGGCTCCTTTCTCTGCATCGAAACCCCTTCTACCCGTCGTCCGTCATGCTCATTTGGCATCCGACCTGCACAAACACGAAAACAAATTCACACAGACGTCAAACACGAAACCATCGTTTCGATTTTTTTTGGTGTGGATTCCTCATTTGTTGATAGTGTTAAGTTTTATTTCATTTTAATTTTTTTTGGGTTAGTTTTAGAATAGTTTGAAATTTGAATTCGATTTTAATTCATAGCGTTAGCTAGTTTAGTCCTAAGTTTTGATTTAGTATTAGATTTCATTTTTTACGTTTAGTTTTAGTTTTAATTTCAAATTTAATTTGTTAGTCTAGTTCAATTTTTGTTATTTTAGCTTTAGATTTAGATTTTGTTATTTAACTTTTAATTTTTTTAGTTGTAGATTTTAAATTTTTTAATTAGTTTAGTTTTAGATCTAACTTTAGGATTTCAATTTTTTAGTTTTTTTTTTTAAATAAATAAAATAGTAAAAAATAAAAAATTCTCAAAAGATCTAAAAATTCTCTATAGTCAAATGAGCTTAAAATTTTTATCTAAGATTTGACTGTGGAAAATTTTTAATTTTCAAACTGGGTTATTTGAAACATCATAATTTCGGATCTAAATGATCGTTTCATGATAAGCTTTGTTGTTCGCTTAAGTACCTTAATGAATGGTTGTGGTGCTTTTTACTGAATATCTTTGTGGTCATTTCTGTTTTTCATAGCAACAGTTATACATCTATTACTTGGTTTTAATTGCATAACGGGATATTTTAACTCCATAAGGCACTGGTTTTAATTTTCAAATCTAATTTGATCTGTGAAATCTCATTAATATTATCAAGTATTTGGTGTTTTAGCTGTGTCTCCTAGATTGGTTGATTTGCAACCAATTCTTGTCCTTCATTTATGTTAGGGTCTACCTCCCTTAGCTTGCAAGCAGACATCTTAGATAGAGATATTGGGGATCAGGGTGACAGCCCCTGATCTGAGCCATTGTCTCCCTGCCTAGACAATTTGTGTGACAACAGGAAGTAATAAGGGTACAAGTAGTTAGTTTGTTTTGCTTTCAAAAGAAAAGGAATATCAAGGGTTTTCCAGTTTAAGTGCACCCAAGGAAGAAAAAATGCTAGACAAAGTAGGCTGGGTAAGTAGAGATGAGTTGAAGTAATCATGTTTTTCAGGTTCTTGAGATCATAACGTCAAAGAGAAACATCAGCAAATGAAGAAGAAAAATCTACCCAGTGGATGAGGCATTGGTCTTCATAAACTTAGAGATCTGATGTCTGAGGTTCTGGACACCTCCTGAAAAGGAGTTGCCCTCCCCAAGTGGAGCCACTGTTAGCCATCATTAATTTTTACTATCTAAAGATGACTAAATTTCAGTCCCATATTTCTAAAAAAAAAAATTATGAATATTGTGAGTTTTAGAAATCTCACTGCCTTCATTATCCTTAGGATAAATTTTTCATTGTTTTACTACTCTACCATGTCATGGTCCGCCTAGCACTCCTAGAAGACCCATCATGGGCTCATGCCACTCATCTTCACTATTTTTTGTCACCTTTGACCTTAGCACTCAGTTTTTCCTTGCCTAACCCCTCCACTTGCCACCTAGGGTCACCAACCAAATTACTCCTTCTTGTGTTTCCTAAAGAGCCTCCCACTAGATCACTAGGGTTTCATAGGTTATATGATTGTCTTTGATTTTCTAAAGTATTGTTTTTATGAGCCATAGGTTGCATAAAATGTGAAAGAAGGTCAAGCAACTATTTGCCCAAATTAGATCAGAAAGGCCTTCAAGAAGGATTACTCTGCCAAAGACAGCATTCAGCAAAAGGATAATTTTGCATCTTAAACATTTCTATAGAAATGATTGAGATAGCTATCATACAAAGAAATAGGTAAGGTAAGAGGTTAGCTCCTCACTAAAGGACACCCACAGCAAAGAAGAGGAAGCATGCCTAAGTTCAAAGAGAATCAAGGTTTTTAGGACTAATTGGCTAAACAGTATTATCAACCAAGAAGCCAATGCAGAAAACCACAGGGACATAGGTACATCAGCACAACTAAGCATGAATTGAAGATTTTTTGAAACTAGAAATGAAGATGAGAAGCCTCCATGATGACAGCAGGATGATAGTTTGAAAAAGCTCTTGAAGGTGACCTCCAGGGTTTGCCAAGGTAATCATGCTTCACTGCATCAAAAGGAGGAAAATGCAAAGAGTATCGGTGTGAGGGAGATCAAGCCTTCATTTTAAGTCATATCCCTCTAAATGGTCAAAAAAGCATAGGGTTAAGCTTCAAAATGGAAAACTAAGCTAATCATGAGTTTACTGTTAAGTAACTGAGGTTTTCAAACTCCAAGAATGACAAAGGGTACAAAAAAAATTGTGTCATGGCACCTACAACAAAACATAAGTGGCCAAAATAAGTTAGCATACATGGTAATGAAAGTTGTGACACTTGTTACAAGATAGATTTATTATAACTCTGGAAAATCAATAAGAGGGGAAGAAACCATGTTTTCAGATCACCCACACTCAGAGATCTCAAAGTAAAAACATGAGTTCCAAACTTCACAATACAGGCAAGAACGTTTGGACACTATTAGGGTAAGAGCAGGTCCCTCAAAAATGTTTTAAAATAACTTACCCTTACTAAAGGAGCTAATGAGATGTGTTAGGTTTCAAATAACAGAGAAGGCAAGTTTTAAGGTTTTGATATGACAGAATGGGTAAGAACAGAGTGTTAAAGCATCAACAGGCCAAAGAGAGCCAAAGCCTATCATATTAGCTACCTGAAGAACAACAGAGAGAAATGGTTGAGAGGAAAAGACATCATTTTTTGTGTTTTAAGTCACCTCCTACAAAAGGTAAAAAGAATATCAGTGATAATGTGACAAGAAAAACATAAAACCTTAGCAAAAGTGGGTTTTTAATTTATTTTTCTAAGGGTATAAAGGCATCTTGTTTATCATTAAAGCTCATTTTTCATCTTCAAAAGAGAAGTGAAAGGCGTTCAAAGAGAAATTTCAGAATTTCTGGCAAACTTCAAGCAAAATATTCCCTGTGCTATGCTCCTAGGACGTCGTCCTACGCGCCTATGGGTGCCTTCCTTTGAAAACTTAACGGAGCACTACGTGCCTGTGACCCATTGTTGCGCATTCATCCTATGCAGACCTGGCAGCCTGACAAAACCAGTGTGGAGAGTAGCCCAACAGGCTCGAGCGCTACGCGTTTGGTGCACGCAGAGTAGGCCCGACTGGCCCGGGCGCTACGCACAGAACACGTTCAGCAGCCGACCCGAAAGTGCATAGAGGCTCGACTGGCCCAGGCGCTACACACAGAACATGTTTAGCAGCCGAAATGACAGTGTGCAAAGGCCTGACTGGCCTAGGTGCTACGCACAGAGCACATTCTGCAGCCGACCCGATAGCTCGTGCAAAGGCCCAACTGGCCCGATGCTACGTGCCTGCGCTGCGCGTTCAGATAGGAGGGTTTATTCAGTAGCTCAAACCCAAATTTTCTCAAAAAATCCTCAAAATCACCTCCAAAGTTTCCACAACACCTCTGAGGGGTAAGTAAAAAGGCACCTCCTTCATTTCCTAAGTTCTTGTCATTTAAACTAAAGGAAAAACCCTAGATTTCTTCATCAGTTTCACAAAGTAAAATTAGGGTTTTTGCCTTCAAGGCAAGAATAAAAAAATAAATATGTTAAGGGAAACTAATAGTGGCAATGGTGAGGGAAGTCAAGGGCCTAGAAGACAGCGGAAAAAGGGTGGAAGGGTAAACAGATTTAAGCCACTGAATACCGAGGAATTGACGGCCTCTCCTATGACAGTTTCATATTTCCAAGAGGTGGGTTGTTTTGACTTCTGTGAAAGGGTACAATAGATCCAGAGTCATCCTGAGTTGACGAGGCATTTCATCCTTAACCTCCACGACCATCAAGTAAACTTAGAAGGAGTGAACTTTCAGCTATCCATCAATACCATTTCTATGGCCACCGGGATACCTAGTATGGGAGAAAAGTGGTTCAAACAAGCAAGTTTGGACCTCATCCATTATCAACCCTTCTTGAAACCCAGATACCAAGCTGACTGCAAAACTATTTTTCCATTTTCACATCTACTGGAGAGATATGCGCCCTTAATTAAAATCATCATGAAATACTTCACCTGTGAGGGTAGGTTTTCTAGACTTTATTCCTACCATATAAGACTACTCATGCACTTCACTAGGGCCAAGCTGCTACATTTTCCCTATTATCTTTATAGAAGTATTGATAAGATGTCATAAATTGTGCAAAAGAGACCTCCTTCACAACAAATGCAAATTTTTTTTCACCATTCTCTTATCAAGATGATTGTGTTGCATCAATTAGAGCAACAAGGTATCCCATGGGAAGTGTTCATCACCCATGAAGTTTTCACAAACCCACAGCCTCCTCATTAGCCAAATTTACCCTTATCATCTCATCCACCTCCTTCCACTCCTCCATCACCCCCCACTAACCATGACTCCTCATCCACACATGAATCCTCTCCTCAAGATAACCTCCCTCTCTCACCTTCTCCTAAAACATCAAATCAAGAAGAAGATGATGAAGAAGAGGAGGATGAGGAAGAAGAGACAAATGATGAAGAGGTAGATGATGAGGAAGAGGAAAATGACAATGAATAAGGTGGTAATCATGATGAAGAAACATATAATGAAGAGGTAGAGGATGATGATGAAGATACAGAGACTGAAAATGGCAATGATGAAGAGGCAGATGTATATGATGATAAAGAGGAGGAAGAGATAAATGATGAATAGAAAACTAAAAAAGAGGCCAGCACTGATAAAGATAATGACAGTGAGGAAAGTGCAGAAAATAAAGGCAGCATAGATGAAAATGAAAATAATGAGGACAGTACAGAAGACAGTAAAGAAGTTGAGGAAAATGAAGATGAAAATGCACAAAACAGTAATGAAGACACTGATAAAGGCACCTCTAACAGTGACAACACAGAAAATTATAATGGCCATGATAATGTTGCAAACACAGAGGAGGGTGATGAAGAAGAAACCATGATGACTGATAGCCCTAATAATAATGACAACAGTGACACTATGAACCAAAAAAGCAGTCAAGAGGTTGATGACAGTGGTGAAGATCACAACAGTAATGTTAGCATGAAGGAAAATGAAAGTAAGTCTCAAGAGGGTAGTCAAGAACACAGTGCAGAAGACATAAATGCAGACATCATTGATGAAAAAAAATGCAGCCTTGAGATCAGCCATGGTGAGGGCACTCAAGTAGGAAAATTTGAGCTTTTCCCTCTCACATATCATAGAAGAAAGAGGCATGTGTTTGCTGCCTCTAAAAGGCAAGGGACCATGCCATCCACCTCAGCTCAACCACTAGAAAAAGGAAAACAAAAGGTAAAAGAAGAAGAAGAAGATCATGAGGTGGAAAGGGAGTTTGAAATCATTCAAATAGATAGTAATGAGGAGAATGAAGAAAGAATCTCAATCTTGCTTATCCAAAACCAAAATGAACTTATTGAAGACCTCCAAGCCAATCTGAATAGGGCCTAAAGTGTAAATAATGCCCTTGACTTGGAGAACAGGCATCTAGGAGCACAAATTGCAATCTATGAAGCTAGAGCCATCAAGCCCCGGAAAGAAGCCCAAAAGGCACAGGTGAAACTAGAAGAGTTCATGGGCACTTATTAAGAGACTGAGGATGAGGAAGGACAATCTAGGAGGATACCTATAACCATGGGGTTGAATAAGGCATTGGCAAAGCAAAGGGAACAAGAATCAATCCTAGCAGAACAACTCCCTCTAGATTAGCTTTTTTCCATGGAGATAGCACATGATCGGGAGCCTTGGTTGGAAATATCCAACACACATTTGGAGGCTAAATTGAATAAATAAAATCATAATATTGACCTCCAAAGAAGGATGACTAAACATTATGCCCGGAGAAACCAAATTTTAAGGGCTAAACTGAAAAAGGCCCAAACCAAGATCCAAGCACTAAAAGAGGGAAAAGGCCAAGCTAACCTTGGTATCTTGGCACACGCTTCTCTACAGGTCTCTCAAAACCCATGAGGCACACATCCACCAAATTTGGGAGAATTTTGACAAATTTTGGTTTTTTTGCTAATTTGGAGGGCCAAGGTGGTAGCACCCTTGGTTCTACGCTTTTTCTCAGATCATCTTCAAGAGGAAAGGCTTACATTTTTGGAATCCTCAGCTCAATTATAGCATTCTTACAAGGTTTCAGGTCATTTGGAGTTGATTTGGTCCTCCAAAAGGGTCAAAAACACCCTAATTTTCACTTTTCTACCTAATTTTCAGGCAAGTGTTTCGCCTTTACCAGCCTTGACATTTTTTATTTTTTAACAAGCTAAATAGATCCAATAAGAGAACTAAGGGTAGTTCTGAAAATTAGACTCAATGGGCTTTCCAGCGGGCCATCATGGAGTCTTTTCTGACATCGGGAAGACCTTCAAAACATTGTTGCAAATTGACCTAGTTTTCTTGCTCGAGTCATTAGGGGAATTTTGAGGTCTAAAATGGGCCTTCTAAGGAAATAATAAAATAATGGTTAAACCAAAAAAATAATATTTATGAAATTGCAATTCACTTTTTGCACCACAATCCATGTAACCATAGCTAAATTCAATTCAAAAGTTGTACCAAAATAAAATTAATAAAAAAAATTGTATTGATGTGATTATAAATAAGAATAAGATTTTCAAGAAAAAGTCATTATCATTGAACAACTAATGCATTTGTCCTTTGTACTTAAATAACCTAAAATAAAATATAAATATAAATTTATAAATTCTTAATTATATTATATGCTATTAACTAAAAATTTTATTATTTAAATTGTATAACATGTAATTAATATACTATATAAAAATAATATAATATAATATAATATAATATAATAAATGTATAGGGATATGCATTGTTTCTTTCAAGAAATATGAAATGACAATAATATACTTTTATTCAAAAAGTGTGAAATGGCATTTATTACGAGTACTTTACTTTGACTTTAAAAGTACTTATAGCACTACCATAGTTAACCATGAGTTTTTATCCACCATTGATAATGTGACAAGTAAGTACCTTTAACTCAAGCAATGCCACCTCAACCATTAGGGATGATGTCATCACCTAAAATGTGATTGGTTCTCATAAAATGAATTTTGATTGTACATTTTTTTTAGGAGGCCCATTTTAGACCTCAAAATTCCCCTACTATGCCCTTGGCATGGAAAATCATCTTAAAACTCAGTGTTGTGCCCTTAACAAAGGAAAGTCAACAATGTACGCTTGGCAAGTTTTAGGAGGCTTGGTAGAGCCCAAATTTCAATTTCCTTGCTAAAAATGCTTGAAAATATATTTTGTTTTAGATATTTTGTGCCTTAGGCCTTGCAAGGTCTCAAGGACAATAGTGACATTTATGAATAGCCAATGGGCTTCTAGAGACTCTTTTAGGTTTTCTCCTCCTTGCTTGTTAAATAGAGCATTGAGGATTCATTGTTTATGGTTTTTGTTATGACTCTTGTGATTAATACATAGTCTTTGGAGCCTGAACAGAAATTGGTGTTGTGGAGCTTGTGAATGGCTTGTTTTGCTTATTGATGGAGAAGTCTTGCTTGCAAGATCCCTGAGCTTGGTTAATGGTGATGTGCTTCTATTCAGTTATTTTTTTATTGTGTATCGTTGTGTTTCATCCTTCTATATTGCAGTAGGATAAAATATTTAGACTAAGAAATGTTGTTTAGATACACCTTAGCTATGTTTATCCTTCACTGCTTCTTGTTTTCCTCTGCTAGGTCAGTTTAGAGAATTCTTAATTTCTCTCTAAGCCCACCCAAGCTTGTTTATCTTATGAATGGTTTAATACAGTAGATATCATAGATGTTTTATGGTAATCCCTACTTGTTTGATATCACTAAAACCCTTTTTTGAGGTCTCTCTTTGAAGTACCATTGTTTAGGTTTGCCAAAGAGGCTATGTTTCAATCATACCCTCTGTCCATGCTTGAAAATTTGTTTCAAAGATCTTTATAGCTCTGATCAATGATGTCTAATAGTTCCCTCTTCCTCGATTAAAGTTATGTGTTAATCTTAAAAATTTTCTAACCTTGAATGTAAAATCACTAGAAGTTAAATGAGTTTCTCGCCTTCTATATTTCATTGGATTGTTTGTCTGAAATTCTTACCTGCTTGAGTTGGATCAAAGAGTTATTGGTGTGTCCTGTCTATTTATTACTTCTTTATGCTAAATAATGTTGAATTCCCTTCTTGTTTTAAGTATTTGACAAAGGATTATTGATTTCCCTTTGCCCTACTTTGTTCAAAAACTTGATGTTCATTTCATTTCACCAAACCTTGAGAATCCATAATACCATGCTAGATTTTCCCTATGATGCTCCCCGATCCATTGTTGAACCTTCCATGACTTTTGTAGACTCCATAGCCCAATGACTTGAAAATCTCTCATTCCATGTATTCTACTTGATCATTTACCCAAACCAAACAAACAAACAAACCCTAAACTTAACAACTAGCCTAAAATCAAACCCTAAAAGCAAACAAGTTCACATCCTTTGCACAAAATAGAGAGAGCCCTGTCTGAGTCCAAGAAGGCTAAGTCATAGGACTCCAAAGACTGGTTTGATGTTACCCTGTGCATTTGGTCTGCCAATCTGTTAAATCACGGGACTCTAACAGTGGGTAGAAGCAGTCCCAGCTAGGAATGCAACTGATGTTGTAGTCATTAAATTCATTTAAGAAAACATCCTTGCCAGGTTTGGCTTCCTAAAGAAGGTTTTCACTGACAATGCTCATGTGTTTAAGTCGGCCAAGTTTACTGGTTTTTGTCAAAAGAAAAACATTATAGTAGGCCACTCCACTACCTACTACCCACAAGGAAATATATTAGTTGAATCCTCAAATAAAATTTTGGTAAGGATTATAAATAAAAAAATATCATAAAATCAAAGAAATTGAGACTCCCAACTAAAGTTTTCCTTGTGGGCCAACAAGGTTAACACCAAGAGATCCACTGGGAAATCCTCTTTTGAGTTGGTTTACGGAAGGGCTGCAATCTTCCCCATACAGCTAGTTATACATGTAGCCAGAATCTTTCAAGATATTGAGGAAGCGCCTAATTCTTTAACCAAAAGGATGTTAGTGGAACTTCAAGAGAGAAGAGAACAGGTAAATCATAAGTTGATCAGTTATCAAGAAAAATGAAGTCTTTGTTTGACAGGAAGGAAAAATACAGACATCTTCAGCCAGGGGAATTAGTTATAAGATGGGATGTCAGGAGGGAAGATAAAGGTAAGAATAGGAAATTTTACCCTCTATGGTTCGATCCCTTCAGGATTGATGAAGCAAAGGGGAACAACACCTTCCTACTAGAAAATTTAGAGGGTGAAGTGCTTGGACTGCCTGTAAATGGGCAGTTTCTCAAGTCTTACTTCCAGAATTGAAATATTCCACTCTGACTCATTATAAATACTAGCGAGCCATCTGTAAATAGTTATTAATGTTTTGAGTTTCTATTACTTATTTTTTTATATCAAATTTTCAATGAAATGACTCCATGCCCATGGAGTAAGGCACTAATCTGCAAGTTCTCAATGCATTGTATCCAATACATTGTCCCCGGTTGGAGCTAATGTTGTTTCCCTCTATGATTTTTCTGAAGAAGCTGAGGAGCCATTGGTATGGCCTCTAAGTTAAAAGACAGCTAAATCACCTGTGGGGGCCAATATCACGGCCTAGAGCTAGGTTAGAAATCCTGAAGGCACAGGTGCTACTCATTGGACCCCTATCGTAAAATCACAGCAAGGAAGGGAGATGTTTTTATACGGGTGTGTGTTGTTGGTTAAATTTTGAGCAATTTTTGGGCGGATCTTCTTCCATATTTGCCCGGCCCCCCCCCTGAAAGAAGTTCGACTAGGATGTTGTTGTTCGGAAGAGATGACACTCTGATAGTTACTCACATTTTATATCAACTTATATGGCCATTGAATATAAGATTATCCATGATATTTCTCCCCCAATATTCCTCCCCCAACATAAAAATTTTCTCAATCTTAGCAAAGACACCAGGTTAGGGAGCTAGTACCTTTTTTAGGATCACACATAAATCAGGGTTTATGGGTGTGAACTTCCCCCTTACCATTTACCTGTGTTCATTCCCATGAGGATAGTTTCTCTGGAATTCATTAGGCAAAGCCTCAATGCAGACCAGCTCCACGTTTTCCCTACAAAGAAGGGACATATGTTTAAATTGGGAAGGCCCGTGGGGCCTTTTGTTATTAATTCCAAGCAGGCCTTCAAGGTAGTTGAAGCACTACTCAAGAAGATGAATTTTGACCTAGGGGATTTCTGGCACTATAACCCTCATGGTGTCATTTCCCAAAGGAGGGAGAAGATAAAAGATTCAACTTATGAACATGAATCTAGGCATGAGCTGGAATGGAAAGCTAAATTTTATTCATGGCCTATGAATATAGAGATGGAGATCGAGACTCTAGTATCCAATGATAAAGCACAAAAGAGGACCGTGGACCAAACTGGAGATACAGAGATGGACATCGAGACTCTAGTAACCAAGGATAAAGTACAAAAGAGGACTATGTACCAAACTGGAGATACAAATATGGAGGATGTACATGCGGGAAAAGTGGAAAAAAAACAGGAGACAGAAGAAGAGGAACTTGAAACTAGGTTAGTGAAAACAAGGTCAGATCAACCGAGTTTCCAAGTGACCTCGGAAGATCCTCTTCAGAGGTAGCTATCTTAGGTGCAAAAGGAAGTGAAATTGTTATTGGGTCAAGTTGGTCTACTATAAAGTCCATTGAAGAAATAAACAATAAAGTGAGGGAGGAGATGTAGCAGTTGTTGCACATCATTTTGTCACCATGACATTTGACTGTTCATATGGGTCTATCACCACCCATATCATGTTCCCTTAGAGGTAAAAAACATTCATGTTCCTGAATCAAGTCTTGGAAATTGGAGAAAAGCTCTGTAAAACCCTTAAAAGTCTATTTGTGTGGTTTTTCTAGCCTTTCTCTGCACATGCACTGATGTTCCTTCCATTAGCTGCGAAGACTCCCACACTTTTTGCCACTAAAACTTGCGCACCCCCGTGAAAATCATGTAAAAGGAAAAATTAACTTCTAGAAGCCTAGTTGGTCGAATATTCTCCCAACTGTAAGCCTCTAGAGTCGCGCCAGTTCGAGCTTTATCCCTTCACACATGGAGCTTATACCTTGGTCCATGGAACTCAAATCCCTTCATGAGAGGAATCCATCCCCCTCTTCATGGAACTGAAACTACCTCCATTTCCCTATAAATTGAGCTCAAGTTTTAGGTTCAAGGGTAGATTATGAATCATAAAAATTGATCTATATAGTTTCTAAACTGAAAAGAGTTCATAGAGTGTATACTTTCTACACTAGTGAGTTGTTTTTGACACACGGAATATCACACCTTTGTGTCCATAACTTCATGCTGGTATTCTAGAGAGGAAGGCTTATCAGACTGAAGGAGAATGGTTTCTCAGGACCCCGGGAGAAATCTGTACAACATCAAGGCATCCGATTGTAAGATTTCTCTTTCTATTTAAGATAATACATATGGATCTCTTTTTCTCATTGTTTTGTTTTTATGTTTATGGGAATAATGTCAATAATTAGACTCCTTGATCACTAAGTTGGATTAATATTTTTTTATTATTATATATTGCAAATGCTTTGATTATTTGTCTTGTCTTTGATTGTAGGTTCTACTCATTGGAGAACTTATTTGAAGCGACGGGACAAAGGGCTACATGAGACATTTGGATTTCAAGGTAGGAGCATGTCCTCTCTACTTTACTATTATAATGATCTTGAAATAAAATTAATCTAGAGAAAGAGCTATTCAAATGGAACTTTGTTTCTAGTTATTCATTGGGTACTAGGGAGATCGCTCTTGTCCACAAGAGGGATTAATCCATGTAACAAATCGGCGACCATACTAGGGATCTAGATCTTAGTTTTCTTTGTTTGTATTCAGTTTGAAACTTTAGTTTTCTGATTTTGACTCCTCTGAGTGTGGTTGGGGAGATAAATTTTAAGAATCCCTGAAAAAGAAAGCTTGTTGTTTATTTTTTCCAATTTTTTCCTTGCCTTCGCGATTTTCTGTAGCAAACAGAGTGGCAACCTGTGCAACTTTTAGTTCGATCCAGTGTGCATGTGCACTGTGTTTAACTAATAATTTGTGCACCCCCTGGAAAATTTTGAACAAAATAAATTTCTCTTTTTCAAAGCCAGATAACCTTATTCTTCAAGTTTTCCGTGATCCATCTTAGTTGTCAGATCTTGTGTGAGAACTCATTTTCAGCAAATTTTGAGTTTTGTGTGATTTGTCATCCTGTTTGCATTTTACAAGTTAGGGGTTGCCCTAGTTTATTGCTGCTCTGTATGGAAGATACCTTCATTTTCCTCAACTTAATGTTTTTATGATTTTGTCTTTTTGAGCCATCAGGATTGTAGCCAACCTTACTTTCATGAATATTTTTTCCCTATTCATTTGCAAACTCGAAAAAGCTTCTAGCTCACTGAAGCCTGATTCAACACCAAGCACTCTTAGATGATTTCATTCCTGCTAAGTGGAAACTTTCTTAGTCTGATCACAACTAAGAGAAATCATCTGCAAACATTCATAAGTATCCTAGTTAGACTTCAGAATTAGAATTTTGTTTTGATTTTGAAATTTATGGTTTTTAGAGTTTTTTAGGAATTGTTTTCTTTTGGGAATTGATTGTTTGTTGGATTGTAGTTTTTTATTTGATTGTTCAAGGAATTTCATTCAAAATAGAAATTGATCATTCTTGAAAATTTGGTTTTTGATGAAATTGTCTTCTTTTCAAAAAGGATTTTGTTTATGGATGAAGAAGTTTGTGTTTTGAAAATAGATAAATCTCTCAACTTTCTCCTAAATAAAATTCATTGAAAAGAAAGAGTTGCATTTCTCATATAGATGCATTTAGAGTATTTTGTGCCAGGTCACAACATCATCAAAGTTTCAACTCCATACCCTTTGTGTTAAATAATATCCAAATTAATATAGCGCCTAATAAAATTAATCTAGACATTTTTTACATTTTCTTGGGCTCATTCCACCAACATAGCTTAGGCTAGTGTTTTGGAATAGGTTATAATAAACGTTCCAAAGTAGCTTAAACAAACAAGTAGAATATTGCGGTAGGGAAATCCAATTGTTGCTTTTGTACTCTGGGAAGCTCTTCTTAAAAGAGTCAAGCACGAGATCATGACTGATCCAGTGAGGTAATCATACCTATCTCATTGGCAAAGATAGAAGATGTGCACGTAATACAAACGATAAACCTCGGATTAACCATTGTCGAGGAGCCTGGGGTCAATTGTTGGCAAACCTTGGATTTACCATGTCGAGGAGCCTTCAAGGGGATTGAGCTTGATACTCTGCCCTTGCGTGTATATCAAATCGTAGACTATTCCCCCAAGTGCATTTGTCTCCGTTGGTGACTTTAGTGGCCATAATCTTTCGGATTTTCCCAAGGTGAAGGTGGAGGGAAGGTCCCATTGTACCTAGAAGAGATGTCATCTAGACTCACTTGGACTTTCCGGAGGGTACTCTTCACTTCGAGATGGCATAAGTGGAGGGACTTGCACTGGACTGTTTCATTAAGTAGTTTTTTGGGGTAACTGTTCCGACCGCCAAGCTTTCCACATTAACTTCTACGACATTGGACTTCATCAGCAACTATTGTTTTTAGTGTGGAAACATATTTTTTGTGTGTGTTTTATCTCTTATATTTTGTAGGTGTGTGTTAAAATTTCTTGTTTTCTTACCGGCCTTAGGTCTATTTTGTTGAAACATTTTTTTTATTTCGTGTGTTAAAGATTAACCATGGCTGAATTACCGAGACACTCTCGTAGAATGCAGGGGAAACCCCCTGAGTATACACCAAGTCAATTAAAAAATCTTAAATCTGAAAGAGGTCAACGATTAGGAACCGGGTCTATTGAAAAAGAGATAACATTTGTAATAATACATCCCAATTACGAAGTAAATCAACCTCAGATAGTAGGAAGAAATCAAGAACAACTAGAAAATTTAGAACTAATCACAGGTGAGTCTGTAACTGGTGAATTATTAGATACTCAACTTATTGAACCCAAAATATCTAAGTCTAAATTTGAATCTACTTTGTCTAAGTCAACTCAGGATTTCATAGCCCAAACCCCTGGTCGCCCTCGTTCACCTCGAGTGAAGCTTCGCATTACTGAGAACCTTCCTCTTGGACTGATTAGTATCTAAGAGATTAATAACACAAAATAAGAGATCACAATTCCTTCGTGTCAAGAATATTTAGATCTAAGGTATAGTGAACCGATTTATCCTTACCCATCCTTTTAAACCAGACCCTTAGTATCAACAATTTACCAACTTTCTACATAGTATTGGTCTCAGTTATTCACCACGCCGCATTCCTTTCTACTCCATACCTAGATGTAGTTACATGTCTTCATCAAGCATGTCAGGTGAGCCATCCATGTTTTCTTCATTGCCATAAAAAATTTTGTATGGTGGTCCATCAGTTCCTATTGGATACTATTCGCTCTCTGGTACTTTCTCAGGAGCATCTCCCTCTTATGAAAAACTTACACATTCAACTGGTCTTAATGAATCTAATACCGAAAATTTGATAATGTAACAAGTCTATATTATGACCGGAAATATTCCTTCAACTGACCCTCAAGGTAGCAATTTACTGCCTAGGGGGCAGTATACTCCTCAAGGACAATCTATTCAAGGGCAGTACCCTATGCCAAGGCCACAACCTATTCAAGGAAGGTTGCCTCCTCAAGGGTAGAAGTTCTATCAATAACAACCGTCCTTTCAAGGAGGCCAACCCTTTACTAGAAATTATCCAGAAAATTCCAAACTTATGTTCCAATACCTTAAACCGGTTATGGTCAACCTTATGCACCACAACCTTTAATGGGAGCTCCTTATCCCGGCATTAATACAGTGTGGAACCCATCCTTGAACCAACAGAATTTGCAACCTACTATACAAATACCTTATAATAAAATGGGTTAGCTAACTGGTCGATTTGGTTATACCCAAGTCTAGCAACCTGCCCAGCCCACACTTCGAATTGCACCTCAAGTATTTGTACCTAGTAGTCAACAAGCTGGTCCGAGTACTCCAAAAACTCTTGTCCAATATACTGTGCAAACTTCTATTCAAAAACCAAGTACACCTATGCTTGGAGTTTCCCAAGTCTTTGTTGCTACAACCCTTCAAACAACAGCATCAACTGTATCACAGGAAATCCCTAAAGTCACTGCTCATCAAACTAGACCTGTGGTTCAGTCTACTGTTCAAACCTCTCTAGGACAACCTAGTGCAACTATAATTCCAAAAAGCAAACCTTTTGTAGGTCAGTTTTTGAATCAACCTTTTCAAGGACAGTTTCAATATGGACCAACAGGGAAAAATCCAATCTACCAAGGTCAACCATACGCTGGTTATACATATCAAATACCAGCTCAACCTCAATTTGGTATGGCTAACCCTAGATTCCCCAGAGGTATTCCAATCCCATATGCACAAGCTATTCCAAGTTATCTTGTATATCCTCCTTCGGGTACTATTATTGTTCCTCAAGGTTATCGGCTTGCTCAACAAGGCCCTAACCATCGGTTACCATTTATTGCAGCTTTAGACTTGCCAAATTTGTCGCGCCTCACAAATGATCTAATTTATTATCTTCTTTTTTGGCCGGCAATGCGAAATAAGTTTCCGAGTGATATACTTAAGTTTGAAGGAAAATCGGGAGAAGGTCCCTCAAATCATGTGATGACTTATCATATTTGGTGTGCATCCAACTCCTTAATCGATGATTCCATTCGATTGATACTTTTTCAAAGAACATTGATAGGCTTAGCTGCAAAATGGTATATTGAATTACCACATGGCTCTTTCAATAATTTCAACGCATTACCAAGGGCTTTCCTAACTTACTTTTAGTTGCCAGTATGTTACGATGATGTCACGGAACTTTTAACTTCATTAAAACAGAGTACGTCTACATACATTTCAGATCGCATACATGAATGGAGACGTAGACGACGTTTAGTGAAATTTTTCATTCCGGATAAAATCTTGGCAGAATGGTTCATTAAATCATTGTCACTACTTGCAAATATCATTGAAGACGTGGGCCAAGGGAGCTTTTGTTACAGAAGAACAGGTCATATCTCAAGAACAGTACTTAGAACTTGTATATACACAGTCCAGTACTTTATATGAAAAAATTCCTGACTTGCCACGCCCAGGTCAAATTACTGCAACACCTTCTAGTTCTCATTCTACAGATGGTGTAATTGGTACAGTAAGTGCTACAAAGAGTAAGAAGAAGTCATATAAACTTACTTCTCCCATAATAAATTTACCAGATTCACCTAAAGGAGATTCTTCCCTTGAACTTCTGCCAACATTCACGTTGTAGATTCATCCACGACTAAAGAGAAACTGGAAATAAGAAGAAAGGAAAGAATAAAAATAAACAAAATACATCTCCTAAAGAGAAAACAGAAAAAACTGAACCAACTGATGAAAAGAGGAAACCTCGTTATCCTTGTCTTATCTGTGATGAATCACTATACTAAAGAGTGTCCCCATCAATCTGAGGTATCCAAATTTGTCAAAGGTTCGCCCACACCTGTTGTCTTGAAGGATCATTTTCCCTCTCAAGATAGTAAAATTATCAGATCTTCTTCCAATTCATCGACAAATATTTTAATGATGTCTAGGGTCATGGTTGCGACACGATCTCAAGACTATGGATCTAAGAGTCCTATAACTGGTAAAGAGACTAAAACTTCTATTCAAACACCAGTCATACCTCCTTCACTTTTCGAACCACTTCAAATCGAGAAACCTAACCCTGATTTAGTGATTAAACCACCTACTAAAGGTGTACTCCGAAAATCAGCTTTCAATCCACATGCGAGAGCTGCTCAGAATTACAACATTGTTGAAGATTTGGCGATATCCCCTTCAGCAATGTCGGCCTTAAAAGTGCTACAATCATGTCCAACATAAAGGAAATTACTATTATCATCTATCGGAGCTATTGATCCTCAGGACTCGAACCTAATGGTCTTTGATCTTGAAAATTTTGTACCTACACTCCCTCATCAAATGTCTTTTCAGATCCTAGTATTAGTCAAATCAAGATGATTTTTTCATACTGTAATTGATGAGGGGCAATCTACGTGTATAATGTCATTAAATTGTTGGAAAACCCTTGTTTCTCCTGCACTAAACCAATCACCAACTATCCTTAAAGCCTTTGATGGAAGAGGTTTGCACCCATACGGAATACTCTAGGATCTGCCTATAGAAGTAGAAGGAAAAATCGTTAACCTAGAGGTGGAATTTTTTGATGCCCCTCTTGATTACAGCCTTCTTTTGGGTCGTAGTTGGTCTTACGCAATGATTTTTGTTGTTTCATCAGTCTTTCGGGTAATCAAGTTTCCTCACAAAGGAAATATTGTTAAAATCTATTAGTTGTCATACTTCTCTTCAGACCCTACTTCTACAAATAGCATTCAGCATGTCGGAAAATTGGTTATCCCATAGGAAGATGTTGGTATAGGATTAATGAAATATTATGCTCTCATAGGAACTTTCGCTATACCCCCACCCAACGTACCGTGAAAAATTTCCAATATCAATATGATCTCATCAAGCACAATACCATTTGATGACACGTGGACTGTGCCTTCAGAATCAGAATTGGACTCTTACAACGGTGAGATGCCTTTAAGTCCTTTTGAATCGACTTATGTAGCAGTACAATCATATTCTGACACCCCATCAACTTTTCTTGATCAAATGAATGTGATCAATGAAGAATCATCTTCGCTATCGAGCTCAACCTTGACATCATTTTCGGATCCCTTTCAACATGTATTTGTAACTAATGAAAGTATTCGAGAAATTTTTTCATCAGATGAATTACCATGGGATGATCTACATCATCGATCTTATTTTTTTCCTAATCTTGATAAGCTTGAAAATGATTTTTTGTCTATTTTTACAATTGATTATGTCAAGGAACCACATAATCCCACATCGATTACACATTTGGATTCTGAGATAAATTTAGGAAATATTTCTACCACAGTTACCATTGGCATATCGATTAAACCTGGAATTATTGAAAACATTCATATAGGTGCTTCTTGTTCGATGGAAGAGCTTAACACTTACAAAGCCCTATTTCAGGAATTCTGAGACATTTTTTCCTAGTCTACGAAGATATGCTAGGTATCGATCCTAAGATTGTAATTCATGAAATTAAGACATACCCGGATGCTAAACCTATTAGACAGAGATTACATCCAATACATCCGCGAAAATCTTCCGCAATCAAAGTTGAAGTTGAGAAGCTATTACGAGTAGGATTTATTTATCCTATTCCTTTAATGGATTGGGTATCTAACATAGTTCCCGTTATGAATAAACAAGGGACTATAAGAGTATGTGTCGATTATCAGGACATTAACAAGACTTGTCCAAAAGAAAACTATCATACGCCCTATATCGATCAAATTGTTGATGATGGTGCTGGAAACGAATTATTCTCGCTTATGGATGGTTTTTCTGGCTACAATAAAATCAACATACTCCTTGTCAATCAACCTAAAACAGCATTTATATGTCCTTGGGGCACATTTGCATATTGCAAGCTACCTTTTGGACTAAAAAATGTTGGTGCAACTTTTCAAAGAGCCATGTCTTATGCTTTTCATAATATCAAACATATTGTACAGCCTTATCTGGATGACTTACCTGCTCATTCTTTACGCAGAGAAGATCATCCTATTCACTTACGAGTTATCTTCGTGAGATGTAGGCAGTACAAAATACGTTTGAATCCACAAAAATGTGTTTTTTGTGTACAATCAGGACGATTACTTGGGTTCATTGTTTCAAAAGATGGAATTCGTGTTGATCCATCGAAGGTTGAGGCTATCATCAACTTACCTCCTCCTTCCACTCTTCGCCAACTCCAAAGTTTGCAAAGTAAAGCAAACTTTTTATGTAGATTTATCCTGAACTATGTTGATTTAACAAAAGGTTTTACCCAGTTGTTGAAACAAAATGTTCCATTTATTTGGGATGAGATTATCAATAAATATTTTGATGCACTTAAAAATGTGTTGACCCATGCACCATTATTGCATCCACCCAATTACCACCAGGATTACTTTTTATACTTAGCTGCCTCTGATTCCACGATTGGAATGGTTTTGGTTCAGGAGGATGAATCTCCCAATGAACATGTGATCTATTACCTAATTCAGAATCTCAACCTAATGGAAATCAAGTATTCACATGTGGAGAAATTGGCCTTGGCGGTAGTTCAAGTTGTCCAATGATTCTGTCATTACATATTGTTACACAAAACCACAGTGATATCTAATTTCAACCTGATGATGTACATATTGACAAAAAAATTGCTCGGGGGAAAATACTCCAAATGGATTGTTATCCTACAAGAGTTTTATTTGGAGTTTAAGAATCCCAAGTCAAAGAAATCACTAGTGTTTGTCGAACTTATGTGTGACTTTCCCAATACTGAGTCTAAAATGGTGGCAGAGAATCCTATCACAGATGAATCTCTGTTTCTAATCATTACTTTAGATCCTTGGTATGGAGAAATCATTATATATCTTCAGACCCAAACCTTTCGCCCAAAGCTTTCACGATCATATCAACAAATAATTTGATACCAATCCCAGCAATACAATATTGTTGGGGACATTATTTATCGTCGTGGTGCGGATTCTATTTTTCAACGTTATATAACTCACGAAGAGGCTGAAAGGGTTTTGAATGATTGCCACTCTAGAGCATGTGGTGGTCACATGTTGGGGTTTACCACAGCCCAAAATATACTGCGCGCTGGTTATTTTTGGCTGTCTTTATTCAAAGATTGTATCATCGCGGTTCAAAAATGCCACAACTGCAAAAATTTTTATCGAAAGATGTGTGCACCTCCAGCTCCTCTTCACCCAATCATTGTTGTCGGTCCTTTTGCGAAATGGAGCGTCGATTTCATTACATGTAACCGTCACTCAGTCGGGGGGCATGGGTATATTATTCTCTCCATAGATTACTTTACCAAATGGGACGAGGCGATGCCTACATTCGCGGTTGATGGAAAAATTGTAGCTACTTTCATATTCAATCATGTGATTTCTTGATTCGGTGTCCCTCAAGCTATTATTACGGACCATGGCCCAGCCATTTTTGAAATATTATGATGCCCAAAATTTCTAATCAACTTGACCTATGCCATGATAATTCTACTCCATATTACCCACAGGCTAATGGTCAAGTTGAGGCAGTCAACAAGGTTTTAACCACCATGATTAAACACATTGTCACGACTCATAATATAATTGACATACCATGATTTTTTTGGCATTATGGGCATACCGTACCTCTGAAAAAACTGCTACAGGGTTCACTCCTTTTCAACTTGTCTATGGTTTAGAAGTTGTGTTACCCATTGAATGTGAAATACCATCACTAAAATTAGCCATTGAATTATTAACAGCTACCTCTGAAGAGGAAAAATGCTTTCTATACCTAGCACAATTATATGAGACTCGGCGCACCACTACATTGGCTATCAAATCTCAGAAGAAACGTGTGAAAGCTCAATATGATCAAAGTGTTAACCATCGCATTCATTCAGAAGGTGACCTAGTTTTAGTATATGATAAAGCTAACGACAAGCTAAGCACTAAATTCGAACCGATGTGGCATGGTCCCTATATTTTCAAGTGTGTGCTTGCAAAAGGAGCCTATGAATTAATTGATTATGATGGGGTCTCTTTAGATAAACCCAGAAATGGTCTTTATCTTAAGAGATATTATGCATGACTTTTCGTGTGAAGATCTCACTTGTATAATAGTTACATTTTAAAACAGTGTGCCTTATATTAGTTTTTGTTGTTACTACTATCGATGCTTATCTTGATTACTCTTGATATTTCAGATTTCAACATCCCTTCAAACTTACATTGTTTTTGTTGATGGCGTCTGTCGTAGTACACGAAACATCTCTTCCGCGGCTTGGGTTATTTATTCACCCATTGATGAGTTAGTTTATAATCATGGGATATGAATTGGTCAAACAATGAACAATATTGAAAAGCATAGCACATTCATTGAGTTAATATCTGATTCCATTACATTTGGTATTCGACATTTGATCATTAGGTTATATTCGCAACTCATTGTATTACATTTAAACAAATTTTATGTTGTTATAAATCCAGTGTTGTTAAGATTATTTCTGAAGGTTTGTCTCTTGGAACGACAATTTTATTATATCGAATATCAACACATTTCAATAAATTTAAACGCATTGGCTGATGCATTAGCTAATCAAGTTTTAAATATACATCTGCAACATTAACAAAGTAAATCAAAACAACATTCAATCCATGTTGCACAAGCTACTCAGAGAACGAAAGTAGTAATATCATTAGGATAGATAAGTTTGTGTCCAAAAATATTACATCGTCTGTGATCATAGGTTCAAACACCTTATGATCTAAAAGATACTGATACAAAAAACAAAATGTCGATCTACATTGACCATCAACTATCCATGATGATAGTCATGATAACAAACTAAACAATGTTACCGATGAAATAGGTAACCTCATTGTTACCTACTTTTTGAAGTATCAAGAAAAACACCTGATTTTGAAAAAGTGGCGATGCAGAATCAAGAAAAAAAAAATTGAACATGTTTTTAGCACTTTCAGGTTTTTTTTTTTTTTAATGTCGATTTTGAATAGTGGTGGTGTATCATCACCAATGTTTTTATATAGGATTGATTTTGACACTATAGATTTTCTATTGTCTTCTTCTTCTGTGAGATGTTTATTTTTAAGTGCATTTATGTACTTGTGTTTTAAAAATTTTAAAAAAAAATTATTATTTTTTAAAATAAAAAATTGTAATGATATCTTCACTTTTTCACATAGATAAAAGATGGAAAAAGGGTCAATATTCTAAAGTTTATATTTTCTACATGTTTATGTATTGTTAAATAATTTTTAAATGCACATCAAAAAATTGTCGCTAAAAAACCAATATTTTGAACCATATGACAAAAAAAAAAAAAAATCAATATAAATACAATGCAAAAAATACACTTTTACAAACTTTTTGTTGGAAAAAACATGTTAAATAATCTAATTTTTTGGGAGAATTTTAATAAAAAAACTTAAGAAAATAACATTTTTATTGAATTTTATGTCAAAAAATAATAGCAATCACATGTTTTTTGCAAAAAAAAATGATTGTTCTCATAAAATATCAAATTCTAAACATCACAAGTAAAACTGATTAATAGTTCTCAAAAATAAGCTTTGTTTGCAAGCATAACTTAAACATCATCAACAATATCAACTAATACATCTTCAACATCATCTAGAACAGCATTGATGGCTTCTTCTGCAGCATTTTCTTCTTCATTTTGATCATTGTCATCTTCTGATGGATCTTTCATGTCAGCAAATCTTCCAAAGTGTCCCTTTCCAATCATTCCATATAATGGTGGTTGAGGTTCCTTTGCTTTTTTTTCCACATGTGATTCATTAAAATCTCATTTCCTCAAACCAACTTCTTGCTTCGCATCTAGAAGGAATTTAAGAGAATTAATTCTTTGTTGAATAAATTTGCATTGAACTGGGTCTTTCTCAATGGCAATGCAATTTCTTCCTTTTAGTAGGCAACATGCTAGTGTTGTACCTAATCATCAAGCACAAAAAAAATAAGTAAAAAAATTAGTATGGAGACATAAAAAGTAAAAAAGACAATATTTAAATTTAAATTTGTATAATAAAACTTACCTGAACTTGAAAATAAATCCAAAACCCATTCTCCTTCATTTGAACATAGATCTATAATATAGTTAATCAATGCTTGTGGTTTTTGGTAAATGTTAACTATATCTCTTTTTGCATCTTTATCCTCATATGTTAGTTTTCTTACAACTGCATCATAAACCAATACTTGACTATGACTCTTCCCATCTACTCAATTCATAATAATATGCTTATAGCTATCTTATTTTGCCCAACATTCAGCATGGATGAACTCACAATCATTTATAATAGGCTGATCTTCGGAAGAAACAATATTTGACTTTTGCCTGTAACATAACATAATAAAAGTTCAATTAAATTTTACATGAATAAAAAAATTGAGGAATCAAACATACAATTTCAAAATCTTACCATGTAATTTGCATCATTGAGTTTGCTTTACCCTTGAAGCTTGTTAATAACATTGGAAACTGTGTGTCTAAATGAAATGTCACAAATCGCCAAAGTGGTGATGTTTTCACTTCTTGAAAACCCATAACCACTTTACTAAAAGCTTGATAAGTATATGGTTCTCTATCATATTCAATGTCTGGGAAATTGAAACCATGAGGAATATCTACAATAACTAAGCCATATTCCCTTTTAGGTATTAGTGATGCAATGTCTTCACAGTCACCTTGTATTATTTGATATTGGACACTGTCGAGCCCACTCCAAATGTAATGATTAAGAGTAGGATCAAGTTCAACGTTCATAAGACGCTTCCTTCTCATGTTCTCCATCTTAATTTTTTTCAATAAAGCTTTTGGAATTATCTGGTACTCCATTTCCATCCTTCTTCGACATCTTTAATGACATATATATATATATATATAAGTATAAGTAATAAAATAAAAATAGTTTAAATATTAATAAAATGAATTTGTAAATCAACATACCTTATTGAATGCAATATAAAACTCTTTTAGTGTTGATGTAGAACTTGATTCTGGGTAGTTGCGTACAACATCATCCCAACTGTCTTCATTCAACATTTTAACCATGTGTTTTTGTATTTTCATAAAAAAAAATTGACTGAATAAATCAAGTTAAAAGCGTTAATATACTGACATGTATAACAAATTCTACCAACATCATTATGTTTTATTTAAAAGAAAATTATAACGAAAGAAAAATAAGAAATAATTCAAGAAACTTACTTTTGAAATTCTGCACACATTTCTTCCATTGATAATTCACCCGACTTCACACGGGCTAATACTGATTTGACTAATTTATCATCCTTCACACCTTGCATTGTTCTCCAAGGTGTAATAGTCATATCCTCTCGAAGCTGCTTCATTTCAGGACCCCCCTTACTGTTGGTACATATTATGGGTTTACTCTTTCTAACCTTCTGATTTTTTATGGAAATATTCTCCCACCGATCAAAAATCTCATCAATCAAATCCCATACCTCCCCAGTTCTAAATGCCAACTGAAAAATGTTATCTGTGCCTCTGAAGAGATTTGTATTCAATTTTCCATCTTTTTCTTTTTTTTCATCAATTTGATAACCCGTTTCCATTAAACATTCCTTTCGAAATGCTACACTAACTTCTGTCTTATCCCCACGACATTTTTCTATGAATTCATTATGAATAAATCTGACCCTTTGGATGAAAGTCATTTTCATTCTATACTCATTATCTGCATTATGATCCCATGCCAATAACTTTGATTCCATTTCTGTTAAGCCAGCGTAAATGATGCATTTCACTGTTTGAAAAAGATATTTATTGGGATATTCTGCAATCAATTGTCTCTTAGCCTCTATCGAATGGTTCCCTCCAATTACATAATATTTATAATAAAAACATTTTGTCTTTTCAAATTCTTGTTTGTTGGGAACCTGACATGGATCGACAAGAACCACATAATCCACCACATGCGAATATGGATTGAACCTGAACAATGTTTTCATATTATGTACATGTAAGTGATGGGCCTTTCTAATTTGATATTGAGATTGTCCTTCATCTGGGCCATTAAATTGGTTAACATTAAGCTCAAATGTTTGGCTACCAAGAGTTAATTTATTCTTCCTCAACTCTTGTCGAATAGCATTTTGTTTTGTTTTAATAATGCCATCCTCTAACTCAGCACCTGGTGTTATGATTTCTCTGCTTCCGTGAGAGCTTTCAATTTGTTCTTCACTGTTGCTCACGACCTTTATAGGTTCACCAATATTTTATTTCCTAGTCTTATTGGATAACATATCAATTTTTTTATAAACAAGCTCTCCTTCATGAGGTAAAAGAGAGACATCTTTGGCAATTTTTCTTTTTGGTGTCTGATCTGTTTTCTCCTTTTGCACAACAATTCTAATCTCCTCCTCACTAATTCTATCATAATTTTTTGTTTCATGTTCGACACCTTCAAAAGAAACATGTTTAAGTTTACTAGATTGACCCACCTTAGTGACTCTTGGTTGATCCCCTCTTTGTACTATTGCAGTGTCACAAGCTATTGATCTTTGCTTCAATCTCCTTTCCTCTGCTTTGTCTTTTTGGAAAGTGTTGATCACATCCATAACATTTGGCACCAACATATAAATACCTTCAAACATGTTTGAAAGACTCGGAACAAAATCCTATGAAACAAAATAAAACATGTCAATGATTAATAATTTATAAAAAATTGAATCATCCTTACAATAATGCATAGAGGAAATAAAAATAAGCATACTTACAATGTTATTTGCAATGTTGCTTGATATTTCTTCAGAAAATTTTGAAGATATTTCATCTGTGTCATACTTGACGATTAATAGACGATATCTAACCTTCTCACATTTCTGAGCCTTCCTTGCAAGAACATAAATAGTGTTTGTATTCGGGACCATACATATGTCTTGTACTCTGCCCATCACATCATATGGCTCATTTAAGTCAATCATACCACAAATTAGATAGATGTGTATATCAGCCTCCATTTCACTGTCTTCAAGATACCATGAGAAATCGGTTTTATCTATTTCCTCCGCGTTCTTCCAATCAGAAATAAGCTTTAATGAACTTGGTGCCCCACTTGCTTGACTTTTATTAGTGTGTGCAACAATGTCCTTATTGCGTCCAACAGTTTCCATAGTGCGTCTAGCTGCAACTTTAGATTTGGGAGTTGTATCCATAGTGCGTCGAGCTGCAGCTGTAGATTTGGGAGCTGCTGCCCTAGGTCAGAAACATTCATAGAAATTTTTTTTGATGCCATTTTCCTGATATATATATATATATATATTAGTTAATGGAAAAATAATGCGGATAAAATAAATTTAATAAACAAAATTTATTTCTAAAACTAAATAGCTTGAAATTAAAGCAGTAAAATTAACTATAAAAAATTTCATTTAAAATCAAAATATTATAAGTCATATGTATATATATCTATATAATATGTTTTGAATACATTTTATAAAAAAATTAAAAATGTGTTTAAATTGTGTAAAACAATTTTTAAAAAATAAACTATTATTTTCAGACTTCAGTTTTTATTTAATATTTAAAATTTAAAAAAAAAATACTAACTATTTATAACAAATGTTAAAATTAAATTTTATTTTTTTTAAGACAATGATTTTATTAAAAAAACTTATAATCTTTTAATATATTTTAAAATTTTAAAATTTAATTTTACATTACATAGCAATTGAATAAAAATAAACAAAATAAAATAAAAGAAAAATTTATTTTACTTTACATAGCAATTAAATAAAAAATTATAAACTTAAAATTATAAAAAATTAATATAAAAGTTTATAAATTTATATAATCTTTTAATATATTTGAAAATTACAAATTTCTATTTCACATTACATAGTAATTAAATAAAAATAAACAAAATAAAATAAAAGCAATTAAACCAAAAAAAGAAAAAGTTAAATTTTTTATAATGTTGTAATTATACTTAAATTAAAAAAAAAATTTAAAAAGAAATTTAAATATTTAAATGTTAAAAACAAATGTTATAATATTATATATTTTTTAATTTTTTTAATTGTATTGTTATATAATTTTTTTTTTAAATTTATTGTATTTTTATATTAAAACAAATGTTTTTGTTTTTGTTTTTTTTTAAATCTATTATATTGTATTGTTTTTTCTTTAATTATATAATGTTTAAAAACAAAACATAATTGTTGTTTAATAATTTTTATTTTTATTTTTATTTATTTATTTTTAAATTATATTTATTATATTTTGATATTTTTAACATTTATTATATAACAATTTTTTTATTATATTATATAACAATATTATTATTATTTTTATATATAACAATGTTTTAATTAAATTTTTATTGTTTTATTAAAAAAAATTAAAAATAAAAAAAATTTAAAAACAAAATTAAAAAAAAACTAATTTAAAAAAAAAAATAAAAAAATAAAAGTAAAAATTGTTTTATTAAAACAAATTAAAAAAAAATAAAATTGTTTTATTAAAAAAAAAAAAAAAATTAAAATGGTGGCTGGTGCCCGCGGGGCGCCGGAGGCCGGTTGGGCAGCGCCCGTGGCGCCGCCTGCCGGCCTCCGGCGCCCCGCGGGTGCGGTCTGCCGGGAATCGGCCTCCCCGCCCAGCGGGGGCCCTGGGGCTGGCTGGGCAGCGCCCGTGGCGCCACGGGGGCTGCCCAGCCGGCCTTATGGTCCCCGGGCCCCATACATATTTATTTATTTATTTTTTATAACATAATTAATAAATAATTATTAAAACATTATTTAATAAAAAAAATTAATTGTTAAAAATATTAAAATATAACAAATATATTAAAAAACAAAAAAATAATTTATTAAATAACAATTATGTTTTGTTTTTAAATATTAAAAAAAAAAAAAAAACAAAAACATTTGTTTTTATATAACAATACAAAAAAAAAAAAAAAAAACTATATAAAAATACAATTAAAAAAATGAAAAAAGAAATGATATATAAAAAAACAATAAAGAAAAAAAAAATTTGAAGATTTAAAATTAAAAAGAATAAAACTAAGATTTAAAATTTAAAAAAAAGAAAAGAAAAGAAGAATATAAAATCAAAAATTTCTCAAATAAAAACAAAAAAAACATTTTAAAAAATGAAACCATTGATATATTTATGATAAAAAATAAAAAATAAAAAATGTTATAATATTACTATTTTTTTCATGTGCATGGTCGTTTTATGGATTTTTCTGTCTAGATGAACCTATAAATCTTAAAAAAGAAAAAAATTTCTAAATTTTTGTCCTTAAAACCCTAAAAAATTTAGTTCTTTTTGCATTTTCTTCACTAAAAAAATATAAAAAAATTATGGTTTTTGAACCTAAAAACCTTAAAAAATTAGTTTTTTGAACACAAAAAACTATAGAAAAACATATTTTCCCCAAAATCGCCTTTAAATTGACAGAATAGAAGAAAAACTAACCTTTGAAATGCAAAAACTGTTGTCACCAATGCCAACACAACGCCTCCACAAAATTACCAATAGTAACACAATGCCTCCAATGCCAATGCAATGCCTTCACGAAGTTACCAATGCCAATGCAACACCTCCACAAAATTACCAATAGCAACACAACGCCTCCAATGCCAATGCAATGCCTCCACAAAGTTACCAATGCCAACGCAACACCTCTAGAAATTTGCTCTAACAAATACCAAAAAACTTGATGTGATGTGATGAATAAAAACAATCATTTTTATTATATAGCGAATATTGTCTGATTGGTTTACTTTTTAACGAATGTGGGATTAAAATTTCAAATTTAAAATATTTACATTTAGTTTATTATAGTTCATACTATAGTTAAAATACTTAATATTTGCATGTAGTTATCATAGTTAATATTTTATTTAATATTTACATGTACTGAATGTTGAATAATTCAAATATAATCTCAAATTAAAAATTAAAATATGAAATACTTACATGTAGTTAATTATAATTAATATTATAGATAAAACAGTTAATATTTGCTTTTAGTTATCATAGTTAATATTTACATGTACTCACCAAGCATAGAGACATCCACAGCATAAAAAATGCTGCTTTCACCCATTTCAAAAACCTCTATAGCGAAGAGGAGGATTTGTATCATGTTTCTAATCTGGTGAATGAGGTGCCCTCCTTGATTACCGACAGAAAGAATCATTTCTTGGAAGCAGAAATCACTAACAATGAAATAAAGAACGCCCTTTTTGCTATGGAACCGGACAAGGCCCCGGGCCCTAACGGGTTTACTGCCAGATTCCTACAGTCTTGTTGGCAGATTGTGGAGAAGGACTTATGCAGAATGGTACGGAAATCCCAATACAGTCAGAAAATCGGGGGAAGCACCAACTCGGCATTTCTAGCTCTCATCCCCAAGGAAAAAGGCGCCAATACCTTCAGCAGGTTTCGTCCTATCTCCCTTTGTAATATTGGTTACAAACTGATTACTAAAGTGATAGCCAACAGATTAAAAACCGTTCTTCCAGTCATTGTCCCAGAAAACCAGGGAGGTTTCATTCAGGGAAGACAAATTGTAGATAACTTTATTCTGGTTCAAGAGGCGATACACTCTAGTTTGGCTCGCAAAAAGAAAGGTATGGTTGTCAAGCTAGATCTAGAATACGCCTTTGACAGAGTGAGACATAGTTTCCTGTTTGATGTCCTGCGCAAATTTGGTTTTGGTCTCAATTTTATCAAGTGGATTAAGGCTTGTATCAGTGAGCCTTGGATTGCCCCATTGGTTAATGGGAGGGCCACTGATTTCTTTAAAGCCTCCCATGGCCTGAGGCAAGGGTGTCCCCTTTCCCCGCTGCTCTTTGTCCTTCAAGCTTCAGTGCTCAGCTTCGTCCTGAACAAAAAGCAGCAAGAGCATGAGATTTTGGGCCTGAGCATTGTGAGAGGGATTAATTTTATAAATCATGCATTATTCGCGGATGATTCCCTATTGCTGGGCGCTGCCTCTGTGCCTTCTGCAAAAAAATTTAAAGTTGTGGTTGATGAGTACTGTGAGGATTCTGGAAGCAACCTCAATAAAAGAAAATGTCATATTTACTGTTGGAACACCCTAGCTAACACTCTTCAGGCCATTTCCTGTTGCTTTGACTTCGCTGCCTCCTCAATGTGGACTTCCTTCAAATATTTGGGCCTCCCCATATTCCAAAAATGTGTTGTCTCCAGAGACTGGATACCTCTGTTGGATAAATTTAAGTCTAAGATAGATTCTTGGGGTTTCAACTGGCTTAACCTGGCTGGAAATTCAGTTCTTATCAAATCTGTCTTAAGCAGCCTTCCCATTTATCAATATGCAGTTATGCTGGCCCCAGCTGGCATAATGAGGGAGATGGAGGCTCTCATAAGAAAATTTTATTGGAAAGGTGGAAAAGATAATGATAAGAAATTCCCTCTAATTAGCTGGGACAAAATTTCCAAGCCCAGAATGGAAGGTGGTTTGGGATTCAAGAATCTTAGCATTCAAAACATAGCGTTGGGCGCAAAACTGCTTTGGAGGTTAATTGCCCCCAACCCGGGTTGGGCTCAAATTGCCTTGTGGAAAAAATACTTTCGTGGGCAAAGGAAACGGTGCCTATAGCTATCTCTGGATCGATGATACACAAGCTTTGTACTAAGTCATCCTCCTTAATTAGCCATCATGCGCATTGGATTCCTGGTAATGGCAAGCGAATTAGAATATGGGAGGATCGTATAATGGACTGTGACCCTCTGGATGAAGATAAGTCCCTGGCTTTGTTAAAAAATTGGATGTCCAGAGCAGGCTTCAATACTCTGTGGGACATCTCAAATTAGGATAATGGACATTGGCACAGCTGGATTAAGATTGACGTGCCCCAGAATTTTTCCAAGGAGTACACAATCTTCATGGCACTCTTAAATGGTAAGGCTCCTCTGAACAACAGAAAAAAAAGACATCCGTGGCTGGGGATCGACCCCCGGGAGCTATTCAGTCTCGAAGGGGTATTGGCAGCTCCTGTCGCATCCTCATGTCCCTCCAGATCCGAGACCCTGGAAAGCGATCTGGTCCCAGACTACGCTCCCTAAAATCGACTCCTTTTGCTGGCTTCTCTGTCATCAGCAAATCTTGACTGAGGATAGACTCCAGAAACGCGGCTATCTTGGCCCCTCTTGTTGTACGCTGTGTGGTGAAAATGCTGAAACAGTTGTTCACTTGATGCTAAATTGTAAATTTGCTGTTGACATATGGAAAGAGGCCTTAGGCCCTTGGAATTCTGATTTCGTTCTTCCAAATCATCTTCCAGGTCTGTTTTCAAACTGGCTGAGTTTGTATCCTGGAGGCATACCACAAAATGTCCATATAAAAGCTGTCTGGCGCGCCCTCCCAAAAATTATCTGTTGGCAAACATGGTTGGAAAGGAACCAGAGGATTTTCAGAGATAGGAAGAGTGATTACAAGATAGTCTGGGTAAAAATAAAAAGCCAGCTAAATGACTGTGTTGGTGATCAGCTTGATGGGGCTGATCTGAGCGAGCACGACGTTGCTTGGTGCTGTTCTCTCGACCTTCACTTCAGTGAAATAGCCAGGCCTCCCGTTGTCCTTAAAGACTGGCAAATCCGTTGTAATGCTTCAGATTTCTTGGAATTTTGCGCAAAGCAGGAGCAAAACATTCTCTTCTTCGATGGGGCTGCTAAAGGAAATCCAGGCAGTTCCGGAGCTGGAGGGGTGATTAATAATGCGGATGGCAGAACGGTTCTCAGATATGCCTGGGGCGTGGGCTTTAATACCAGCATCCAAGCTGAAGCCCTTGCCCTCCTCCAAGGCCTCAAACAACTCAAATCTCTTGGATCCAATGATGCAACTGTGATTGGCGACTCTTAGTCTATCATAAAATCTATTGTAGACAACTCCTCCCCTTCTGATTTAAGATTGTCCAGGCTTATTAACAGAATAATAATACTGTTGAAAACCTTTCGAACCTTGAAATTCTATCATGTCAAGAGAGATAATAACAAGGAAGCTGACACCGAAGCTAACAAAGTTGTTCTTCTCCCCCTCGGAGTACTTCTCAGAGACGGAGAAGAAAGCTGGGATCCCATCCCATAACTGTTTGCACAATATGTTCTAATGTCTTTTACTGCAACAGTGTGTCTGCACTTTCAAATTAGGGAAGATAGAGGCGTTTGATCAAAGAACAGTTTGTAAAAACCTCTGGCGTAACAAGGAACAAGCCACATTGGCCCTGGTCAGGGAGAAAACTGGGCAATGCCTAGTACTATGTAAGCAAATTTGAGGCATTTTGGCCAGAAATTAATATATCACTCTATCCGTTTCTTTAAAAAAAAAAAAATTTACATGTACTCAATGTTTAAAATCATGGGATTAAATTTTAAAATCTAAAATATTTACATGTAGTTAATTATAGTTAATATTATAGTTTAAATAGTTAATATTTACATCATGTTATTTTTGTAAATATTTACATGTAGTCAATCTTAAACCATTCAAATAAGAAAATTATTTTAGTTTCGAAGGCATGCATGAAAGGAATATTTTGTGGATATTTTGAGTAGAAAGTATAGTGAAATATTTGAAGACCAACAGTGTATTAATAAATTTTGAAACATATTTTAGATGAATATAACGTAAGTTTAAAATTTAAAATTTAAAATATTTACATGTAGTCATTATAGTTAATATTTGCATGTAGATATTATAGTAATATTATAGTTAATACTTACATCTAGTCAATGTTAAATCATTGAAATAAAAACATTATTTTAGTTTGGAAGGCATCCATGATAAAAATATTTTGTGGATATTTTGAATATAAATATCGGTAAAATATTTCAACACAAACAGTTTATTCAAAAAATGTTAAATACATTTTTTTACTAATATTTCTATCAAATATTTGAAATGAAAATTTTGGAGGGAAAATTTTTCGCGAAATTTTTTGGGGGGAAATTTTGGAGGGAAATTTTTTCGTGAATTTTTTTGGAGGGAAATTTTCAGTCTTTAAGCTATATATTGTAAGTGGGAGAGGAATTTGTATCATTCAACCTATTCTTGTTGAAAGCCATGGTTTCTTCTGATAGTGAAGTTTTTCTTTCTACAACATCAACATCTTCGTCACGCAACAACTCTATTCAGAGTGATGAATATAACGAGAGTTCGTTCACCATGAATAGAGAGTCAAAAAATCGACTTGGTCGTTATCCTAAAGATGATAATGTTTGCCTTGATGGCTGACAAAATGAATCATATGTAAATCGGCCTTGATATGTTGGTCTCTTAATCCTAAGGATTATGAAAGCAACAGTGATGAAGGGCATGATGAAGAATTTCCAGAGTCAAAAGTTCCACTTCGTCCTAATCCCAAGGATTATGAGGACACCATTGATGAAGAGGGAGATGAGTAATATCCACTTCAGCTTAATCCTAAGGATTATGCGAGAACAACAAATGAAGAGGGAAATGAAGAATCTGCAGAGTCAAAATATCCACTATGTCCTAATATTGAGGAGTATGCCAACACCACTGATGAAAAGGGGGACGTAAAATTTCCTGAGTCAAAATATCAAATTCATCCTAATCATAAGGATTATGCGAGCACCACTGATGAAGAGGGGAATCATAATGTTTCAGAGTCAAAACATCCACTTCGTCCCAATCCTAAGGATTATGCCAGCACCACTGATGAAGAGGGAAATGAAAAATTTACAGAGTCAAAATATCCACTCCGTCCTAATCCTAAGGATTATGCAAGCACCACTGATGAAGAGGGGGACGAAAAAATTCCAGAGTCAAAATTTCCACTTTGTCTTAATCCTAAGGATTATGTCAGCACCACAGATGAAGAGGGGAATGAAGAATTTGCAGAGTCAAAAATTGCACTTCGTCCTAATCCTAAGGATTATGTCAGCACCACTGAGGAAGAGGGGAATGAAGAATTTGCAACGTCAAAATATCCACTTCATCCTAATCCTAAGGGTTATGCCAGCACCACTGATGAAGACGGGGATGAATTTCCAAAGCTAAAATTTTCACTTCATCCTAATCATAACGATTATAATTTAACCACTGATGAAGGGGGGGATGAAGAATTTCCAATAAATATAGATTCAAGGCATTCACTTATTCCTAATCTTAAGGATTATGAGAGCTTCAGTGAGGAAGGGGAGGGGCAGGATGAAGAAATTCTAGTGAATACAAATTCAAAGCTTCCACTTATGCCTAATCCCAAGGATTATGAGAGCACCACTGAGGAAGGGGAGGATGAAGAGTTTCTTACAAATGATAATTTTAGAGGCACAGATCTGAATATTGCATTTTCTCCAAGTGACCATTTCAAAGACACTCATGGTGATGAAGAATTGAATCCTCCCAAGGAAGAATTTGAAAGCATGGGTCAAGATGGTGAAGAATTTCTTTTGAGTCAGGGTTACAAAAGTGTCGATGATTCTTGTGAAATGTTTTCTTCAACTGATGATGGTAAAGAAAATTTTCCATGCAATGATGTTGATGAATTTCTTAACTATGTTGAGGATGGTGATAGTGGGGATAATATTCCTTCTAATGGTGATGAAACTACTTTTACAAAGGATGATGGAATGATGAAGCCGTTGCAAGCAAATATTGCAACTAGGAGTAGGAGTAGACCTTTTCATATCAATCCAAAGCATTCCAGTTATACAAGGGCGAGGACAAAATATCTCACGACAAAAAGTTCTGTCGTTCATTTGATTTCAAGTGAATGTTGTTGAAGGGATTGCTTGAAAAATATGGATTTCAACTTTGCTTTGGAGAAAAGGAAAACATATATGTCAATGAATAAAAGCATACAAAATTCATATTTAGTGGGTTGCATGCAATCTACACTAGCAGGTTATGATTATCATATTGGGAATGTATTGCTTTGCAAAAAGGCATTCAAAATATTGTATTCAATTGGTAATTGTCATTTGTCAAGAATCCAAGATAGATTGGAAAGGGATCCCACATATTATTCAGAAGCACGTTATAAATGGGAGGTGGGGTCGTTTGCAAATACTGCTAAGACATGGATGAAAGAATTTTTTTCAAATCATGGAGAGTGTATTCCAAATAAAGACACAATACATATTCCATATAATTTCTCGAGACAAGAAATATTCATGTTATACAAAGATTATGCAGAAGTTGTTGAAGGAATTGGTAATTTTATTACATATTCTTATTTTACAAGGATATGGAAAACTGAATTCAACAATGTTTGTATTCCTAAGAAGACAAGGATGGGGATTTGCAGCACATGTGCTTCTCTTAAAGCAAAAAAAGATAAATGTCAAGGGGCGGAAAGAGGTATGTGTTCAAAACATTGTTTTTTAAAATTTGATACTTATCAACTATGAAAATATATTTATTCATATGTTTCTTTTATTTTATGTACAGATTCCGTTGTCAAAGAACTTCAAGACCATCGCAATCAACAAACAAGTGAAAGACAAAAGTTGTATAAACATCGAAAGAAGTGTTATGATCATCCAAATAAATATCTAGGATTGATAATTGATGGTATGGACCAAAAGAAAACACTTCTTCCACATTTTTTCCACACGCCAAAAAAATTACAGGAGGAAAATTTCATTCAGTTTCACTTGGTTGGTTGTATAGTATTTAATGAGAAGATGTTTCCAAGAGTTTTCTTTACAACTCAAAATATTCACAATGATGCATATCTGACCATAACTATAATCCATGATGTGGTTACTCATTGGTCTGGGATTCTTCCTGAAGTTTTGTATTTACAATTAGACAACACAAGTCGTGAGAACAAAAATCAAGTTCTTTTTGGGTATCTAAACATGCTCGTTGAATTGGGGATTTTTAAAAAGATAAAGTTTGGTTTCCTTCTTGTTGGGCATACTCATGATCATATTGATCAAATGTTCAGTCATTTTTTAGTAACATTGAGGAGGAAAGGTGTTGGGAGCCTGCCATCATTAATTGAATGTATTAAGAAATCGTACATTCCAGAGCCTGTTTTTCATGTGTTGGAAGAAACTATTGACATGCGAAGGTTTATTTTTGGATCGCATGGTGAGGAGAAATACATTGAACAACTTAACGACATTAGCTTCCAGCATCAATTTCGTATCAAAAAAATTGATGGGATAACACTTATATGGGGCAAGAAGTATTCAACTATTGAAGAATGGGGACCATCATCAGGTTTAGCATTTTTGAAGTTCATTCCAGAGCGTCCAATGTTTTCATCAAAGATATTGTTATTACAGTCAGTTTTTGAACTCCATAATGCACGAAGGCAGAAGAGAGACATAAATTATTCTGAATGTCTAGAGGAAATTAAAAGATGTATTAGAGATACATATGAGTATTTTGATGTTGCTGATTCAGTTTGGTGGGAGTCTTTTTTCAGTAATCAAAGTGATATGATTTCAAGATCAATAAATGGGGATACGCTTTTGAAGACTCCTTTTTTTTTTGCCACAAAATATGCCAAATGAACATGAACATCAGGAAACACACAATGTTGAACAACAACATCCTCAAGCTATTATTAATTCCCCACAGGTAGAGGAAAGAGAAATCTATATTGGTTCTAGAAGATCACGTGCACAACGTGAAGCCATGGAAGACCTTTACAGGGGTTCTGTGCAGGATCTTAAGGAGGGTTGCATGATAGCAATGTTAGCAGATGAAGATCCACTTGGCTATCCATTCTGGATTGCCAAGGTTATAAAGGTCATTAATGAAAATGAAGAGATTACAGTTGTTGATGTACATTGGTATGCCACAAGTACCCACCCTTTCAATGGTGTGTACAAGCCAGAGATGGTAGCGGAAAAAATAATTGGCAGAAAGAGAAAAAGAAAGGGCACAAATATAAATCGTCGTCGCACAGATGTCTTAAAATTGGATGATGTTGACATACTTGTGTATGACTTCAATTTGACAAAGAAAGGAACTCTTCGGTTGCAGACCATAAATATTTTGAAGAAATTGCTACCAGAACAATTACTGTTGAGATGGGACTTTGCAGAATGTAGACGTATATCTACAAGACTTTTGAACTCTGAAATGGTGGGCATTCATGTTGACTCAGATGGAGCACTAGTTGATGAAAGAGAAGAATATGGATCATCTTCATCTGCATCAAGCCATTCATCTGAAGATGTAGATTATGATGATGTGCCAGAACCTATGGTTGATTTTGAATAACTATCTAAGACACTTTTATGTAATTGATGTTTGCATGGTAACTTGAAATAAAAATTTTGACTTCCATCTCATTTTTCATGAAGTTATGAGACATTTATATGTTTGTTGGATTATATGTTTTAATTATGAAGAATTCATCTCTTTAGAATATCGACAATGCAACAATGAATTACAAAAATAATTTATGTTATATTCAATGTACCAATGTTGATATTTTAATTATAAGTAAAATAGAAAATAGAAACTAATGTTTAATTTTTAGATTATGCAGTGATATTACCATGATATTATGTATTGTTACCATTTGGTATAAGATACTTTTAAAAGTTTTAATAATTATATGCGTCATTGAAACAGAACACTTTGTTTTGATTCTTGATTTTTAGGTTTTGGTTGAAATTATATTTAAATTTGTCTTATGCTAAGATTTGAAAAAAGATAAGTTTTTATCCTTTAAAATTAAAATTACTCTTACTTGTTTCTATTCAATGATAATTTTTTCATTTACTTGTTCATTTTTTAAATTGTTAAGTCTTATAATTTCTCCATAATTTCATTGTTCAAGTATGTTGAACACTTAAGATTGAAAAACTTTAGATTTACAACTTGTCATTAAGGTTTTTATGCGCTACCAAATTTGATCTTTAAGGTTATGGTTGAAAATAATTACAAATTTGGGGTTGTTTAAAGTTAAGATATTTTATGTTTAACAACATGGATGAAAATTGTTCAAAATTATAAGCCCTTCAGACATGTATTTGTTTATCTTTAACATCATCTATCAAAAATGTTAGAAATTTATGATTTTAAAAAATGTCCTAATATGTTGTCTTTAATTCCATTGTTACAAGTGTCAAAATTATGACACAATTTTTTTTTTTTGTTATTCCGGCATCAACTGGTTTTGTTTTGAGGGTGTTTTTTCAATCCTTTTTTGAACAAACAATTTTTTTTTTAGCATAATTTTATAAAATGTTGAAATTTGACCTTCAAAAAAAACTAAGTGCGTTCTGGAAGACACACTTTTTGTTTTTGGGGTGTTTTTTCAATTTTTTTGAGACTTTTTGGGCTAGAGTTCCCGTTTTGAGGTCAGGTTACCTATTTCATTGGTAACAGTGTTACTATAGCACGCGCCACCTTGCGCAGAAATATCCTGAGTGGACCTGGAACACCATTCACGTGTCTCTGGAGCCTGAGAGGGATATCATCGGTTCCTGTCTCAGGAATACCAGTGGTCAACCTCTCAAGGTTGTGATCCATCTATACCAGGATCTTTGTTGCATCATCTTGTGGAGGTGCTACGGGTTGTGCCTCTCGCCTGTCAAAGTGACGAAGCGTTGCTAGTCGTGTCGGACTGACATATGCATTTAAAATTTTTGTCAATATTGTATGATAAAAAACATGGAAAATTTTACGGGCTAATATTCGCAGTTGGGCTAATTTTCCATGGCTTTTCCAAAAAAAATATTCACCAATTTCCATTTTTTTATAAAAATGATTCGCCCAAATTTTACAATATAAAATTATTTTACGTTCAAAATCGCCAACATTATATATAAAATATATATAATATCATTATAAATGTGATAATTTTAAAAATACATCAATAAAAAATTTATAGTTTGCATATTAGGGACTAGTGAGATTCGCCTATTTTTTAAACTTTAAGATAATTTTCCATCCTTAAAATTTTCCCTGATAAAAAATCAAATAAAAATTAGATTAAAAAATTCAAAACGATTCACTAACCTGTCTCATCCCATTGTGCCCCTCGTGGCAAGGATGTTTCAAGATCACCTCTATAGTCCATTCCCGCATAAGAAAAATCTTCAATAGTGAAGATATGATTCTTGAGCCACATGAAATAAGTCGGAGTGAACTGAACCATTGAACCACCCTCGCCAGCATGGCAAGCCATCAGTGCTACACATCGCACCATACGAGGTTCCTGAGGACTTATAGGATCCACTGGAATCAGTTGAGGAGCAAGGAGTGGGATCCTCTCTAGAGAAAATGAGATAAGAATGGCACCGTATCCGAAGTTTTTCAACTTCCCATTTTTTGCTCTAGTCAATTGGCTCTTCATATTGGCCAATACTCCTTCACTCCAATTGAATATTGTCCCTTTGAAACACTCAACTATAGTTTGCATTTTTGCTTTCGTAGCCACATGAGGAGCTGCACTACCGCATACACTGGTCACTGTGAATGTTATGATTTTAAGTTCCTGTTGCAAGATGGTTTTAATTTCTATGCGACCGTCCTTTAACTTTGAATTATTTCTACAATACCGAGCCTTGTAGCTAGCAGTGGAAAGAACTCCTTGTCTAGTCCCAAATAAGTATATGTTTCTCCCTCTTTGAGGTGATCCGGTAAGGAAGTATATGTCTTCCGGCTCAATCTCAAGCCAGTGGTCACCAATTATGAAACATTGATCTTGAGCATTCCATGCATTCATAAAACAATTCATCAGCTCAACTTGTGCCTTCATGCCCTGAATTGACCATAATTTGTACAACCCATAGTTTTTTAATGCACGCATGGTTGTTGGATCATCCATGGCTTCATTATCCATGATCTCATGTTCTCATTCCCGCCATTCCAACATGATTAAAAAGGCTACAAATCAACAAATTAAATAATTAAAATCAGTTGGAGGAAACTTGAACCATTTTTTATGAAGAAATATAATTTTTTCAAAAGCTCACGACGCCTATGCAGGTTTTGTGTGCAGACAGTGTGTTTGTCCACATGTGCTCCACATAGAACCCACAACGGCTCGACGATTTTTCTTTTAAAAAATCGTCGGGGTACGCGGTTTTCACACGAAGAAACCATGCACCCCCGAGGGCAGATTTTGAAACATATTTTTCTCCTAAAAAACGCCATGAATGCTTAAAACAAGAAATGAAATGGATGGAAATGTAGAAAAGGATGATGTGGATTACCTGGTTATGACGATTCGCAAAATGAACAGTCGGTTCTTTTGATATCAGCTTTGGAAGTTTTTGATCAAAAGCTCTCTATGCACTGTTCTGAAAAAAAAAATGTGAAAATGACTTATTTTAACTCCTTTTTATAGTTTTTAATGAATAAAATATTATTATTTTATTTATTTTTTACTTTTAAAAGGTCAAATCTAAATATTTTTAATTTTTGAAAGCAGGTATTTGTAATCTTTTGATTTTTTGTGCAGGATGTAGGATTTTGGTGAAAAGAAATATTTTGACATCGAGTATACTTTTATCACTTTTTCGGGCTCTATAAAAATACGAAAAAGTGAAACCCTGGAGTCCTGTTTTAAGCCATTTTCAGACTCTTGAAACATGAAAATATCGTTAAGTACTTGACTATTCGAACTCGTTAAAGTAAATGAACAGTCGCCCATTCAATATAAGTTTACCCCTTTTCCGGACTGAACTGGACTTATTACAAAAAAGGTATGCGTTGACTAATCATGATCAATAGAGTTCTCTCTTGCATTATTTTATCCTTTTTCGGGTTTGAGAGACTAAAAATATGAAAAAGAAAAAACCATGGAGTTTACTTATGTTTTTCTTTTGACTCCCTAAAACTGAAAAACACTGAGTTATTCCTATACTGGACTCATTAAAATTTAACAGTAAAGGACCTATCGATCACAACAGGACTGAAACACTCCTTCTTAGGGTTCTATTTTAATACTAAGATGGACTCATCTGAAGGATGATCTTACACAAACAAGAAAATGTTGTCCTCCTCAAGCTTGACAAAAATAAAAAGGTACTTGCCAGTAATAGTGGGGGGCAAAGAGAGAAAAAGAATCCAGATGTCGTCCTTATTTTAGAAAGCAGCATGTCACTCTTGAACATGACACTTTGTCACACTTGTACCTTGGTTGGTAAATCCTTTTTCTAACAGTTAATTGAACCACATTGAAAGTCTTCAGCCGGTTTCTGGGTATTAGCTTTAGGTCAAATGCTGCCAAACCATCTACAGTGTCGTTATGTGTTCAAGAGAAAGTTCAATAAACCATTCATTGCAAACATTTGTCTCCATTCACATTGACCATATCTGAGTCAGTCCTTGCAAAATATTTCTTCAAAACTTGATCTAATGGTTTCGTGTCGTAGGCTTTCCTGCGATGGATCACTTTCTATCGAAATCAGCTCATTATCTAGAAATTTTATCAAGAATCCTATCAGTACCTTGGGATCTGCATGCCCTAATGGCAGGTTTCTCGCCTTCGACAATAGGTTTCATCATTGACCTTCGATTGAACGATTCTATGAGTGTTTGACTACAAATCATTCATTCACACTTTATAGATTGTATTGAAGTACTTTGAGATCCATTGTCATTATTAATGGTTTCTCTCACACTTGTTAACGGTTCACATCATCGACTGGTAATCAAGTGGTTTATACCATGTTCGACTTCGACACAATCAATCGCATGGATAGATTCGTACTAGTTCGAGAAGTGGAAATCAAGACCCTGGATCTATTTTCCACCATCCAAGCTGCGAGGAGTTTTATTATTCATGATACAGTTGACTACTTATAACAGATGGTTGCGTCCATACTGTGTTTATTTTTTATGTAATATTGAAACCATATATGTACCAGAACATTTAGTTAGTTTTGATCTGAGTATGGGAATTCCTACCTCAGCGATGATATATATTTTCATTGAATTTTTTTACAGGTTTTCGACCAGTGTCTCCAATCCAATCCTTGGAATGATAAAGCACTTCACTCTTCAGAAAAACTCTCAGACTTTGCACTTTAGGGGGAAATATGCTACACGTCATTTTTTCACCATGACATTTGACTGTTCATATGGGTATATCACCATCCATATCATGTTCCCTTAGAGGTAAAAAACACTCATGTTCCTAAATCAAGTCTTGGAAATTGGAGAAAAGCTCTGTAAAACCCTTAAAATCTACCTGCACGGTTTTTCTAGCCTTTCCCTACGCATGCATTGATGTTCCTTCCATTAGTTGCGGCAACTCACGCACTTTTTGCCACTAAAACCTGTGCACCCCCGTGAAAAGCAAGTAAAAGGAAAACGTAACTTCTAATAGCCTATTTGGTCGAATATTCTCCCAACTGGAAGCCTATAGAGTCACGCCAGTTTGAGATTTATCTCTTCACTTATGGAGCTTATCCCTTGGTCCATGGAACTCAAATTCCTTCATGAGAGGAATCCATCCCCCTCTTCATGGAACTAAAAATACCTCCATTTCCCTATAAATTGAGCTCAAGTTTCAGGTTCAAGGCTATATTATGAATCATAGAAACTTATCTATATAGTTTCTAAACTAAAAAGAGTTCATAGAGTGCATACTTTCTACACTAGTGAGTTGTTGTTGACACACGGAAGATCAGACCTTTGTGTCCATAATTTCATGCTAGTATTCTAGAGAGGAAGGCTTATCAAACTGAAGGAGAACAATTGTTTAGGACCCCAGGAGAAATCTGTACAACAGCAAGACATCCGGTTGCAAGATTGCTCTTTCTATTTAAGATAATACATATGCATCTCTTTTTCTCATTGTTTTATTTATATGTTTATGGGAATAATGTCAATACTTAGACTCCTTGATCACTAAGTTGGATTAATATTTTTTTATTATTATATATTACAGATGATTTGATTATTTGTCTTGTCTTTGATTGCAGATTATACTCATTGGAGAACTTCTTTGGAGTGACGGGACAAAGGGCTACATTAGACGTTTGGATTTCAAGGTAGGAGCATGTCCTTTCTACTTTACTATTATAATGATCTTGAAATACAATTAATCTAGAGAAAGAGCTATTCAAATGGATCTTTGTTTCTAGTTACTCGCTAGAGTACAAGGGAGATCGCTCCTGTCCGCAAGAGGGATTAATCCACGTAACAGCAGAAAATGGCATCTCACTCAGTCCCATACCATACTAGACTATTGGTTGTTATGGATTTATAAAGGAAGCAAATGAATTTTTCATTACAGCATCCATTGGCACAGTCTTTTCCTTCAGGCTGTCAGTTCAAAGCTCCGGATGTTTCACTAGATTTAGCAAGTGTTCCCCTTCCAGATAAGATAAATTTCCATAGGCAGGTTGGAGAGATGTTATATAGTGAGCTCAATAAGAAAGAAATGAGTATCAGCAAGGCTAAGAATTTGCTGGAAAAGGTTGCAACGAGGTTGAAGCAAGAGAGAGCCAACTCCAGGGCTCTCCACATGCAGAATGAGAACTTCAAGGAGTTGGTTGTGAAGCTATGTGTGAATCCTCAGGATAAAATTGCTTTCAAAGCTCTCCTTCATAGTTCTCAAATAGAAATCCAAGAGCTAAGGCATAAACTGAAGATGTCAGGCAGTGAACTTGTTCAATCTAAAGAGCTTGCACAGGTAGAGGAAGAGAAGGAGATCCTAGCCAAAGAGCTCATTGAAAGGAATAATGAGATAGTGGCCCTTAAGCATCAGGCAGTAGAGCTGCAAATAAAAATAGATTCACATATATGTGCAGTGATCAAACCTGAATATTCTCAAAACCAAATTGAAAAACTAACTAAGACCCTTACTGAACTCCAGCTTTCACGAGGGGAACTTAAAAAGGTACAAAAGTATTTGGATGCTTCCCAGAAAATCCTAGCTCAGAAAGAGAAATAGATAGAGACTTCCAGGACAAATGCATACATCCTTAGTAAAAATCTAAAGGAAGCAAACCCAAAGGTTTTTGAGCTTGTTAGAAAATTGTATATTACGGAGCAATGCAACACATAAAATATGTGGAAAATACAAGCACACAAAACACATAAAACCAGAGAGACAAATATACGTGGTTCACCCAGTTTGGGCTACGTCCACCCCGAACAGCCATTCCTTCCTTTCTCTTATCCAGCAAAATGAAGATACACAACCTACATCAGATCTGCTGTAATATCCTCTATTCTCTCTCACAATCTCCCCTATTTGTTTCTCGCTCTGAGAATACACATACAATACACAGCTGCAATACAATACCCTCATAAAAGCGAGGGGTTGCCTTCTAGGGCAAAAAACCCTAAACTAAACATAACTTCTACCGTCAGATCATTTTCCTAATGAACGGCCCAGATTGACTAGAAGTTACTATACTTTTACAAGGCGATTTTACATTTGTTTTTAGCTTCAGGGGCGCTGCCCCCGAAACCCCCCGCCAGGGGGGGGGCTCCATAAAGTCGCTGTCGCCCCCCCTGGACCCCCCACGGCAGCGATTAATTTACGGGTGGCGTTTCCGCCCCATTTAAGGTACAGGGGTCCAATGCTGTGATACAAAGTAAACAAGATAATCGGGCTCCACACCCAACAATCTCCCACTTGGAGACTGATTGTAGCAACTCCATCGCTGCTTAATTTGTTGGACAATGAATCCTCTTTGGACCTGGCTGTTTTTCATCTTCATCGTCATCCTTGAAAACCAATTGAAACTGAGCACATTCTCAGTTTCTCCCTAGTTACAAATTTTGTTAGCATATCCGCAGGATTCTGGCTAGTGTGTATCTTTTCCAGCTTCAACTCTCCATCTTCCAATACTGACCGTATGAAATGGTACTTGAGATGTGTGTGTTTAGTCTTGAAATGAAATGTTGAGTTCTTTGCAAGATGAATGGCACTTTGGCTATCACTATATAGCATGCCCATATCATGCTTCTTACCCAATTCATCCATAAACCTTTGTAACCAAATCATTTATTTACTAGCCTCTGTAGCAGCAACATACTCTGCTTTTGTTGTTGAAAGTGCAACAACACTTTGGATTTTTGAAACCCAACTGACAGTTGTTCCACCTACAGTAAATACATATCCTGTAGTGCTCCTCCTGTTATCTTTGTCACCTGCCATATCTGCATCAACATATCCCTGTAGAGCAATGTTTGAACCACCAAAGCATAATGCTTGATTTGTGGTACCTCTCAAATATCTGAGAATCCATTTTACTGCCATCCAATGTTCTTTTCTTGGATTGTTCATATACCTGCTTACAACTCCCACTGCATGTGCAATATCAGGCCTTGTGCAGACCATTGCATACATTAAGCTTCCAACTGCTGATGCATATGGAACTTTAGACATATAATCCATGTCTTCTTGGGTCTTTAGGCACATCTCCTTACTAAGTTTGAAATGGCTAGCAAAAGGTGTACTAACTGGTTTTGCATTCTGCATATTAAATCTTTTCAACACCTTTTCTATGTACTCATTCTGAGACAGTGTTACTTTGCGATTTTTCCTGTCTCTAGTTATCCTCATAGCAAGGATTTGTTTTGTAGCTCCCAAATCCTTCATTGCAAATGAATTTGCCAATTTTCTTTTGAGCACATTTATTTCCTACATGTTATACCCTGCAACAAGCATGTCATATACATACAATAACAATATAATATAGCTGCCATCATTTTGCCTTTTTAGATAAACACAATTATCAGAGTGACATCTAGTATAACCTTGTTCAAACATAAACTTGTCAAATTTTAGATACCACTGCCTTGGAGCCTGTTTTAAGCCATACAAGCTCTTCTTTAACCTGCACACCAATTTTTCTTCCCCTTTTACCTCATATCCTTCTGGTTGCTGCATGTATATCTCTTCCTCCAAATCTCCATGGAGAAATGATGTCTTTACATCTAACTTTTCAAGATGTAAATCTTCCGCTGCTACAAGACTTAAGATAGTTCTGATTGAAGTCATCTTAACAACAGGAGAAAATATTTCATCGAAATCAATACATTTCTTCTGTGCAAACCCCTTCACCACAAGTCTAGCTTTGTACCTCTGTTTTCCTCCATCTTCTTCCATCATCCTGTAAACCCATTTATTCTGCAATGTAGTTTTACCTGCAGGCAACCTGACTAAGTCCCAAGTCTGGCTATGCATTAAGGATTCCATCTCTTCTTCCACGGCTAGCTCCCACTTCTTCCTGCTTTCAACCTGCATTGCTTCTTCATAACATTCGGGTTCACTAGAATTAGTGGGCAATAAATAATATAATAATGGAGAGTATCGTTCAGGGGGTCTACTTATCCTGGTAGATCTTCTAACACCACTTTTAGGTGTTTGAGGTGCCTGTTGCTATTGTGGTGGTTGTTGCTGCTGTGGTTGTTGATTATTATTATTTTCAGGAACCTTTACTTTTTCAGTTATCTCATCAAGAATCGTGTATTCCTTGCTTTCTTTTTCCTTTTTCTTTTCCTGCAACTGATTCTTATACAAGACCTTTTCATTGAATATTACATCTCTGCTCCTAATGATTTTGTGATTTTCATAATCATATAAGCGATAACCAAAATCATTAACATCATATCCAATAAAGGTACATTTCTTTGATTTTGCCTCAAGCTTTGTTCTATTTTCTTTATTAATATGGACAAAGGCCTCACAACCAAAAGGCTTTAAAAAAGAGTAGTTTACCTTTTTACCTGTCCATGCTTCCTCTAGAATAGCACCATCCAAGGAACTTGAAGGCCCTCTGTTTATTAGATAAACAGCAGTATCTACAACATCTGCCCAAAATTGTAAAAGAAATCCCGCATGCAATCTCATGCACCTTGCACGCTCCATGATTGTTCTGTTCATCCTTTCTGACACACCATTTTCTTGTGATGTTCTTGGAACTGTCTTCTCTCTATGAATTCCATGCTCTGAACAGTACCTATCAAACTCTTTGCTGCAATATTCACCTCCATTGTCTGATCTGATACACTTCAACTTCTTTCATGTCTCATTCTCAACCAAAGCTTTCCATTTCTAGAAAGTATCAAATACATCAGATTTATTTTGAATACAATAAATCCAAGTTTTTCTAGTTGCATCATCAATAAACGTAACATAATAGCGGAAATATAAAGGAGATGATACTGAAGTGAGTCCCCATACGCCATGTTACAAGCTCCGATTTTTCCTCTTCTTTTCTTTCCCAACTACGAGAAATCTGACTCTCTTTGTTTTTTTCCATAAATGCAATTTTCACAATCCAAATCAACATTCTTCAAACCTGGCAGCAAATTTCTTGAGTGAAGAATCTTGTCCCAGCCTTCTCACTCATGTGTGAGCCTATGATCGCAATGTTGCATCTTAACTCCTTTTTAATTCATGATATAAAGTTAGAAATACCATTGCATAAATACAATGTACCAACCTTTTCGCCTTTTTGCTATTACCGAGCTCTTGGTGACCTTCCAAGCTTTATCAGTGAAAGTTGTCACACAACCTTCACTGCCTAACTTCCCTGTTGAAATCAGATTTTTCTTTAGATCTAGAACATGCCTTACCTCCTTTAATAGCCATTGGTTTCCATTCTGCTGTTTTACAAGAACCTTACCCATTCCAACAATTTTACAGGGTTTATCATCACCCAAACAGACTTGTCCAAAATCTCCTTGAACATAGTCATGAAAATATTTCTTATCAGGTGTGGCATGGAATGAGGCCCCTGAATCTACAACCCAAGAATCAGTAACATTTTCGAAAGAAAGAATCAAAACATCGTGTAACACATCACATGTCATGTTTGCCTCATTATTGTTTTCTTGTTGCGCGTCTCCTTATTTTCCCTTCCAAGATCTACAGTCTTTCTTTAGGTGTCCTTTCTTTCCGCATTTCCAGCACACTATCCCCGATCTGGACTTGGATCTGCCTTTCCTTGATTTACTGCGATATCCCAAGCTCTTTTCTCTTTCCATTCTTCTTCCCCTAGACTCTGCGCTCAAAGCATTACCCGATGTCTCACTGGAGCTTTTCCGTCGCATTTCCTCACTAAGGATAGCACTGGCAACATCATCAAACTTTAAAGTACTAGATCCAAAGGCAGAGTTACTAATGGCCATTACTAAACCATTCCAACTTTTTAGCAATGAGCACAAGAATAACAGAGCTCTAACTTCATCATCAAATTTTACCCCTACAGAACTTAACTGACTGGTAACTGTATTAAAATCATTTAAATGATCTGCAACAGATCCACCTTCCGACATCTTCATATTAAATAGTCGTTTCATAAGAAATACCTTGTTTGTTGAGCAGGATTTCATATCATTATAAATGCATCAACCTCTTCATTGTTTCCTTCAAAATATTGGCCCGGCCGCAAGGCACAACCGCACTGTTCCGAGTACCTTTCTATCGAGAATGTTCCATTCTGCATCTGTCATGGCCGTTGGCTTCTTTGTTTTTCCGCTCAATGGTAGGTACAGATCTTTCTGATAGAGATAATCTTCCATCTGCATCTTCCACAATGGGAAGTTTTGGCCGTTAAATTTCTCGACCCTAAACTTACCATCGTCTGCCATTGCTCCCACTCGAACTAGGAACCCCTTTTTTTTCTTGCAAGTTTATCAGCCAAATATACCTTCGGCTCTGATACCATTTGTTCGAAAATTATATATTATGGAGCAATGCAACACATAAAATATGCGGAAAATACAAGCACACAAAAAACACATAAAACTAGAGAGACACAGATATATGTGGTTCACCTAGTTTGGGCTACGTCCATGACTTATTGATCCTTCCTTTCTATTATCCAGCAAAATGAAGAGACACAACCTACAACATATCTGCTGTAATATCCTCTCTTCTCTCTCACAGTCTCCCCTATTTGTTTATCGCTCCGAGAATGCACATACAATACACAGCCGCAATACAATACCCTCATAAAAGTGAGGGGTTGCCTTCTAGGGCAAAAAACCCTAAATTAAACATAACTTCTACCGTCAAATCATTTTCCTAATGAACGACCCAGATTGACTTAAAATTACTATACTTTTACAAGGCAATTTTATATCTGTTTTTAGCTTCGGGGGCGCTGCCCCTGAAACCCCCCGCCATGGGGGGGCTCCATAAAGTCGCTACCACCCCCCCCTGGACCCCCCACGGAAGTGATTAATTTACGGGCGACGTTGCTGCCCCATTTAAGGTACAGGCGTCCAACGCTGTGATACAAAGTAAACAAGATAATCAAGCTCCACACCCAACAAAGCTGAAGGGTAAGCTAAAATGGAACATGTCTTTGTTGCAAGCCAAACAGTTGGTATGGGATGAGATCATTGAAGAGATGGGAAACAACTAGGATTTCATAACCTTGATGGATGAACAGAAAATTGTGATCAAAGGTTATGAATACTTCATCCTACAAGCCAAATAAGATGGAGAAAAGAAATCTAAGATTTCCAAAAGATTTATTTAGATTGTGAATGAAAGGCCACTCAGCAAGTTGAGGCCCATAAACGTGGTGGGCAGAGTGAGTGATATCATGGAGATTGCTAAAGTTATCCAGAAAGAGGAAGCTAGAGTCAAAGATTAGGAGTGTCTAGAGGTAGTATTGAAGAAGGTGGCTCCTTTCAACACTGAGTTCGAGAGGATTGTTAGAGCAAGATTTCCTAGCCTGTGGGACTTTGTGGGGGTGTTAATTTAATGGGAATAATACATTCAAAGATTGGTGGAGGCCAAGAGCAAAGTATACTCTTCCCATGAGAAGATTGCCACTCTAAATGGAAATATTGTGGTAAACTATCTGAATAAGTACTTTCAACTGTTGGGGATGGTGAAGACTCAGTTTCATTCTAAACTGTATTATTCAATCTTGACCAATCTTAAAATTTCATATCAGTTGTTCTTTCGGGCCCCTCAGCCAGCTCTAGCATTGTGGCAGAGATGCGAGCAATTCATCAATCTTCCTATGCTCCAAATCATCAAACCCTTGATGCAGCCTCCACCACCTACCTATCATGACTAAAGATATTGTTGATCGTGTCGACCATGACACTTTATTTTCATCTTTTATGTAAATACTTTTATTCCGGACAATCAGTTAGATTTTGGTTGGTACAATTGTACCACAGAACACGTTGAAGTTTTGTTATGATTATTCACTATAATGAAATCAAGATGGAATATTTTTTGTAACGGGTTCTCCCTTTGAGGCCCTATAAAAACAGTTTCATGATACTAAACCAAGGTTTCAGAATTTTGAGTTTTGTTTCCAAAAAGAGAAGTACAATGAACTGCTTATGAAATGTATCTGTGGAAGATTAATACAACTTTTTTGGCAATTCTGGCTCATTTGAATGTGTAGTATGTATTCTTTCTATGTTTGTTTCCATGTGTTCAATATTCATCTCGAATTACATGTAATAGTAGTTGTTGGATGTGTTTTATTGAATTTATGGATTCATCTCAGTCTAATGTTGATGAAAGATGCTTATATTGATATGAAATCATATCCTTAAAATGTGCTCCTTGTATCTTTGCATTCCATCAAGATCTCAGTCTCTTCCATTTCACTCTGAATTTTGATGCATCAGATTCTTAAATTTAAGCCCAATGTATTGATTTTCCCTCCTGCTCAAGTCTTCTACCACATATACTATAATGATTCATAAGCTACAAGTTCATGTGATGTATGTCATTGTAAATCTAATGTCGATTATTCTGTGAGTAATAGTTTTCATCTGGTTGTTACATTTCTCTTCTTAAGGAAGGTTCTGGATCAATTTTCTTCCATATATATTAAATATTGAATGTGTTATGAATCCCCAGTTGATCTTCAGAACACTCATCAAGATTTCCTAGGCACTGGTCTCTCTTCAACCCAGGGGTTGTCTCTAGGAGTTACAACAGGTATGTTGGGACATTGTATATGTGTTTCATTTTGAAAAGGGTAATATACAAAAGTTGAAATGTTATATGTGTAGTTGATGTAATTTGAAGCCATGCAATAATATATTGCATCATGAAGGAAGTGGACTAAAATATCAACAATATATCTGCAAAGAGTGCAATGCAAGGGTGTGGATTAATGCTTAATCGATTAATTAATTATCAATTATTTAAGATAGAAATTGGGACATCACTCATAACTCGTTTAATCGAATAAACAATGCCCCACACTATTAATAAATAATTGATGTGATTTCTTTAATCAATTATCGATTAATTATTTATCGACTATTTATTCGACTAAATACTAATTGAATAATTCTTCTTCGATTAATTAACTTGTTAGGCGAGTTTGAATCGTATAGTCCTTGGATCCAATAATCGTGACACTAAAATGACTACAATATTCCATCGATTATGGTCCACTGGTGGTAGCACAATTGGAAAAAAAAAAACATGTTGGCAAGCCCTTGTGTATCCAAGTGATAGGAAGTCCAACCTCCTGGACATGTCTCACCAACTGAACTTATAAATAAATAAATATTAAGAAGAATAAAAAGAAATTATATTTAAAAAAAAAAAAATCGTCTCTGAGAATTTTGTTTGAGTATATTTTGTTTCTGCAATCGTTTTTGCAATTTTTCGTTATTCTTATACCTATTATGTTTTTATATTGTGTGGAAAATTTTATTGTGCAAAATTCTTCTCATTGTGCAAAGTGTAAAGGTGCTGAGAAAACTCCACACAATCAAACTTCATCCACACTCCACATTACATAAACCAATAGAAATACAATATTATCAATGTAATATGAAGTAGTCTTTAGTGCGACTTTTCGAAGGCTTTTCGGGTAGATTTTTCCGGTGTAATTTCTCTAAAATCCTGCAGGAATTCAATGAAAACATAAATTTGATGGGTAACCTTGCAAAATCAAAGTGCCTTAGGGGTTTTTTAGGGTGCTGAATCCATATATACAGTGAAAAAACCAATTTAAATAACATAATCAAGATTTTACGTCAAATTTTTTCACCATATTCCAGCACCAGAAACTCCAAAAGGTCACACTAAAAACAACTCCATATAATATTATCCAATATTAAATGCAATGAAGTGAAAACATGTCAAATAAAAGTAAATTAAATACTATTAAATATGTTGAAATACTAACTATTAGTTAAATAATTCATTGCCAAGTAAATCAAGTGCAAGAATATGAAGGAAGCATAATGAACTCCCTCCACACCTCCCCACTTTACACTACACAATTAACTTCCTCCACACTAGCAAGACTCCACACTTATTCAAAAAAATTCTACAAATCACAACTTAAATCAGAATAAATGCTCAGGCCTAGACTCTGCTGAAATGAAAGAACGAACGAAGAAAATAAAAAAGGTGCAGAAGGAGGACTTATTTTCTGTATCTTCTTTTGTTTTATTTATCAGTGGTTGGAGGAAAAAAAAATCCAGATTTTTGTGGCTATTCACAGCATTATCGAATTCAGTTCGGAATATATTGCACTCAAACATTTTTAAAGCACTATATAAATGAGTATGGAATAATTGGGCTGATATAGAAAAATTATAATGGCATCTATATGTTGAAGGAATAATATGTATAATATAGTAGTTGTCTAAAGAGACGGAGGAATTGTTTGGATGGTTAAAATTAGTTGAAATTTGGGCTAAATTTTTTTTTTAAATCTTGCAGTAACAGTGTTTGAATTTTGATTTTGATGGTGGAAATGAATTCAGCATCATCAAAAATTTCTAGAGCACCCAAAATATTAAAGTTTGATCATTATAACATAGATTTACAAAAATCCCTGCCAAATTTCCTTTCCGAAATTTCGATGATTTTCAAGACGAAAAAATAATCTCGTAGTTAGACTACGGCCTATATCAAAAAAGGGAAATTCCGATAAGCATGATTCAGATTTTTCTCCGTTGGGAAGAAACCCGGAATGTTATGCACGTCAACAATATTCTTCGCCACATTAGTACCTTTAGATTACTAAAGGATAAACTAGTACTTACTCATTTGAAATGAGCCGACGGCGCCGAAGGCGTCGCTCGTCAAACCCCCGCGCCGTGAAGGAGGAGCGAACACCCCGCGCCGTGAAGGAGGAGCGAACGACTTGACAGCAGCACGGCCTAGTTGTGGATTGGACAGCAGGAGCTAGGTTGCTCGCCAAGTGTCAAATTTTGACAGGGCAGAAGGGCGATAGGTGGAGCTATGAGATTGGCTGGGAGCACTGTTCATCCCAGCAAAGCTCATTAAGGAACACCTTCGGCGTAATGAGATGGTTTGTTCACCCAATGTGACCTTTAATTACTCCCAAAGGTGGGTGACCTTTTAATTACTCCCAAAGGTTTGCAGTTGGATACTGCAATCAGCGAATGCAGTTTTTGCCAACTGTCAGATGCTAGCTATGAGTTATCGCTCGATACTAACGATATGGATATACACCTTGTCCTATCTCCTAACATCATCACTCTGCATCTCAGGTTGTCAATTTAGCAATGTAAGCACTTAATCTCCTTGATATTTAGCAATGTAATCGCTTATTTTCTTTGATATTTTCCTAAAATATCTTAATATTGTTTACCATTTTGGGTGCTATTGTTAAAGGTTAAATTGGATACAACAATACCATTCTTTTCAATTTTCTGATATAGTTGTTGCAGATTTTGAAATTCATTTTTTTCTATTTTTAAAAGTATCGATAATGTAGACATCATGTGCATAAATATGTATTTTAAAGAGATTGAAATTGATATAAGGATGCCCAGCCACTATATATTAGGATGGCCTTTTGTAGAAAATTGTTACACAAGTTAAACACTCACTGATTTTCTCGTCAATGTCACTCGGGAATTCATGTATGTTATGAAGTGTGTATTGTTTGTGTTTCAGAATGAGATGCTCGGGACACCAACACTTTGAACCTCTAGACAACTTGTGTGAGGTAATAGGAGAAGTCGCCATGTTGCTTTAATCCAAACGATCAAGGTAGGGTCAACACAAAGACTGATGCGACCCAGACCTATCGCCATTGAGAAGAGAGTATTTGCTCACAGGGAAGAATCTCGGAGCAATTATCTTTCTTATAAAATAAAGAACTACTCACTAAGTTAACCTTGACCCCAAACACAAGGTTAAATACAAGGCAACGAAGCAGTTAGCTCCCCAAGGTTTGGACCTTGGATCACTATAGGGATTGAACTGCTATAAATAAACAAAAAAGTAGCGAGCTAGTTAGAACTTAAGTGAAAAGGCCTAAAGTCATGTAGAGCATAAGTTGTTGTAACTTATAAATTAAAGAAATGAAATTGACCATGGCACCCTTTATGCACAAACAATTAAATAGACAATAGCCTCTTATTAGAGTGAAAAAGCGAATAAAAGAAGACATATTGTATACTTAACATTGCTTTAATTGTTGCTTGATTGTGAATAAAACTTTATTATCCCAACTTTGGATGGGTCATACCTTCTTTCTCTTGGTATTATGTAGCTTTTAAATTGAGTGCCGAAGTGATAGGATTCTAAAATTGTTCCTTTTGTAACAATGCTTCGATCGAATCCAAATCTATAAACTTCCTTTTGTATCAAAACACTGTGAAATGTTTTTAAATTCACCAAATCTAAATTTAATAGTTTAAAAAAACCCACATTCTCTTGCACTAGGAACGCACAGATCAATGGCTCTCAAGATGCCCTTATAGTTGTCGGAATATTTTATTTTAGTTCTAATGTTGTATCAATTCATCAGCTTTAATCATTGTCAAAATATGTATATGGTTATTGTAATTTTTAATTTAATTTTTCATTTTGTATCAATGCATATACTGAAAAACATTTTTAGATTCAACATCAATAAGATCCAAATCCAAGCGTTAATAAACACCCACCATTTGTTCCACCTTGAACATGGAGATCAATGGCTCTCATGATATAGTTGTGTGGAATGCAAAGATGCTAAGTTTTTTAAGTTAGTTCATTATGATGAGTACAGAAATTCATATATGCATTTCTCAATTTCACAATCTTTCTATAAATTTGAAGATCAGAATGAAACTGAACCAAAGAAAACAAACACTTTATTTGAAATCAAATTTGAAATGAGAAAAATAATTTTGCATTGCCAAGAATGGTTGTAAATATAAAGATGGAGCATGTTTTTCTAGATTCAAGTTCCAGACCATGTCGTCGCCAACATCTATATGTACATAAAATAAGATTATCACTATCAATACAAGTACCCCAATATGATTATCTTCACATTATCTTCAGTGTCATTGCCCAACCCTAAAAGACAGTCTTAAAATTCATCATGAATTCCATCTTGGACATAGGCAAGAAATTTGTCTTCACTTTCACAAACATGAAACCTAAGTGCATCATCTGTTTCGAGGCTTTCTACTTCTTGATTTAAAAAATCTACCATCAATTTTGGTAGTGCAAAAGATTTCCAAAAAAAAATTGCTTGTTTCAAATTTGATTTCAAATAAAGTGTTTGTTTTCTTCAATTCCGTTTCACTCCAATCTTCATATTTATAGAAACATTGTGAAATTACAAATGGATAGGATTCATTTTATGAGGCATGCTTATGGCACTTTGTGGAGAGAGGGCCATCTGGATATGATCATCGTATACATGGAAATCTATTGGCATTGTTATGAGGTTTGATTATGTCTTTTTATTCATGTCATAGTCTACCCAACCTTCAAATTTTCCCAGAAACTTATGGAAATTCTAGCAAGATTTTGATAAAATCCAGTAAGATTTTTGGTAAATCTAGTTTACAGTTGTCAAACTTCAAGATTTTAGGTGCCCCGGGGTTTTTTTATGGTGCTAAATCCATTTTCACCATTTAAAACTCAATTCAAACATTTCTACTACGATATTTTTTGAAATTGTTTTTGTTGAATTCAAGTCATGGGAAAATTTGAAAGTTGGGTAGACGATGCCTTTATTTATTACCTCTCTTTCAATTATGAGTTTTTGCTTATATCTACCCAAATTCCTTGCTAAGTGCATTGTGGGGATGATATTTGATATATGGAGGAGGTATAGATGGATAAGGGTTTTTTTCTTATATGGGTGGTTGGTGTTGGAAATACTTGGGGAGGGAGAGGGGGGGTGTGCTGAATCAGTATTTCTTTTAAAATTGTTACTTTACTAGCTTTATATCACTTAAAAACAGACAAAATGAATAATATAGAATAATAATTTTATTAATGAGAAATATCGAGGACTCCAATTCTCTTTTTACAATAAATCAAATGCAATAATGTTTAGGGCTCCAACCCTAGATGAAGACACTAATCTACAATCCACTAGGCTCCAACTTGAACTTTACCAAGCACCAACTTGGAATTCACGAGGCTCCAACCTCTAGGGCTCCAATGCTCTCCACTGGCACGAGCTCCACCCTGATCTTCTTTAGGACACCTATCCTCTAGGGCTCCAACCCTATGCTTCAATTCTTCAAGATAAGTTCAAAGGTTCTCCAAGGCTTCCTCAATGCCTTCTGAAACAAGCCCTAACAATATCTTCAAGTTTGCCCTCAACTATTCCCTTGCTTAGCTCATCAATGACAACTGCATTAATCACTGAAGGAGTCTTCAAAGCTCTTCATGATACCCAAAACAATTTCCTTCAATCACACTCCATGATGGCCTTCAATCATGCATCAAGGTCCCCAAGGATGCCTACAAGATCAAATTCTGCAATAATATTCAAAAGGCATTTAACATTGCTTGCCTCAAGATAATTTTAACAGGGAGAAAACAATTGTAGTTGAAATCTTGATGTAATCAATTTTCTTTTAACAGTGAGAAGACCATTGTAGTTGAAATCTTGATGTAATCAATTTTCTTTTAACAGGGAGAAGACAATTACTAAATAAGTGTTCGGTGGTTTTTGACCTGGAGGGGGTTTTCCACCTCAAAATCTTTATGTCCTATGTTTTATCTTTCTGCATTGTTATATGGTGTTGTCTACTGTTGATTATTGTTTATGATGATCTGAAGAAGAAAAATAATAATAACTGAAGATTAACTAATGCTTTGAAAAATATTGAAGTGTGAATTGCTGAGAAACATTGATTAAACCTCCTTCTCAGTATTTCCAACGTCTTCAACAATGCTCATATTGACATCAATGACAACTTTGACCAACAGTTGGAGTGATTTGATTTATGAATTATTTTTCCTGTCATGCTTTGAAGGTTTGTTGTGTCTGTGCATACGTATGATTAATGGAAATATTAGAGATATGGTTGTTGCGTATAGTCTACATATATGCAATGTTTTGAGAAACAATTTTACAAACCCATGGTTTATGTAATATTTTCATGTTAATGGAATTTTCGATTTTTTCTTCAAAAATAAATTGTGAAATTGAGAAATGCATATATGAATTTAGAATTTCATTCCAATCTTCATATTTATTGAAAGATTCTGAAATTGAGAAATGCATGTATGAATTTTAGAATTTAGTTTTTGAGTGTGTGTTTTTTTCAATTCAGTTTCATTCCAGTCTTCATATTTATAGAAAAATTGTGAAATTGAAAAATGCTTATATGAATTTAAAATTTAGCTTGATGCTTGTAAGGAATCAATAACAACCTCTTTCGCCTATCATGAAATTATCCACACAATCCATGAAGAGAAATCGCTTTAAGAGTTGCAGCAACTAACCAATATCAATGCAGCCAGCCTAGCCTCCACCACCATCATGCAATGTGAAAGTTTGAAAGGTATTTTAAAATTATTTTGGATTAAGGTGGCTTCATGTGCAAAAATATTTTTTATGTTATTTATGTGCTTCATGACAGCTTTATAGTAGCATGAGTCAAACCAAGAGTTTACCGTTAGTTTTGCATGTTTTGCATTTGAAGCTTATATCGAATCAGCTTACATTAATGCGACTTCAAGATCAAGATCAAAGATTTGAGCCACACCATTATCTTTGCATTCAAAGATAACAATATTCACTGAGATTGATAAATTAGGGAACAATTTGCAAGCAAGGATCAATATCTTAATAAAACGTTATTTTGGGAGTAAGAATATTTGCTCAAAGCCTCTTGATCAAGTTATGAACAAAAGTTGGGTGCTTATTTGTTAGTGAACAAAACAAAAAAAATCTTTCAAATATTTGAACAAAGATGTATGCTCTCCCATGTACTATAAGCCTTGCAAGCTTTGCATTCCAAGCTTGAAGATCAAATATCTAAAGTACACCTACCATTATATTTATATTTAAGTAGGACAATCTCCTCTAATCTTACGAAATCAGTGAACATTCACTGTGAAGGCATTGTCAGCAAATCGGTTTCTATTAAATACGAACACATTGTTAGCAACCCTTTCAAAATGAAACGTGTTGCTATCACCCAGAGTGTTGTTTATCATGCTCTCATGAAAAAGAAGCTAGGTAGAGGTGGCTTTTATTGTGCCAAGTGCGGAGGTGCAAAGGCTTTTATCCTAAGTTACCTGAAATGGCTAGGCTGACCGTCAGGAACGTGTTTCCGATCCGAAAACAAAAACGGGAATTTAACTGAGGTAAGATTTTGCTCCTTTTTTATGAATACACAGTTAGTTCATAATTATATCTTTGATACACACTCCCTGAGGTCTAACAAGGGGATACTAAAAATAAAACCATGGAATATTGTGAAAACTATATGAAGCTAGTTGGGGAGCAAGCTTTATCATATAGCACAAGGTATGAACCCCTAAAAGGACGATCAAACAAATATGGTGACCACTCTAGGCAATGCGGTTTGGCCTTACCTCAGCCAATTCATTTCATTGCAAAATCACAAGAGTTGTCTCCAAATTCGTTACAATTGGGAATTGAAAGACATTTTGAACCTTTTGAAATTGCAGAGGGGTGTCCATATATGTGAGATGTAATCTTAAAAATAAATATTAGCAATTGCAAAATAAGGCTATAAAAATAGGGTTCTTAAGCATATATAATACATTACAAACCTTTTCCATGGATTACCACATTGAAGAGCTATTTCAGAGATTGATTTTTTTTTTTTCAATTTTTGAAACAAGTTTGCAATGTGTTATATATACATTATTATTGGTTCGAGACAACCATTTTTAATATGTGAATTTTTGAAACATGAATTATCATGTTTTAGAGAAACTAAATCTCAATTGTTGGGACAATTCTATTCTAGAATCTAGAGTTACACTTCACCTTGTATTTCAACTTCAAACCCTATATAGAAGCATGAAGAAGACCTCTAGGACCTACTATCTAGGCTCTAATAAATGAGACATTAACACCTAACACTTGTAAAATTTAGACTGAGAGTAATTGCTAATTTCTAAATTAAAAATTGTATCCTTGAGAAAATAAATCATTCCTTTAGTGTTCACAAGTAAAAAGACTTATTAGGAGGAGACAGGGAAAAAAAAAATCAGAGTCTTCAAGAAGGGTATAACAATAAGCATCAACTAATCTTAGGAGATAGTTAAACACAGACCTAAAAATGAAGGAAGGTTTGTATAAAATAGACATTGGAGTCTTCATTTCTGAAAAGATAGGAGAAGTATGATAGGATAATACTATGAATGGAAGTTGAATTATGTACAATCCTTATATTTTTAATACAAAGATGGTGTTTTTTTCTTTCTAACCAAAAAAAAGAGTTACTAAACTAAATATCAATTTGTAAATTCAATAGACAAAATGTCTAATATTTGGAATGGAGACTATTTAGTACTATTTGTCATCTTCTATTTTGAAGAATTTTTTTAATTTCATTTTGCACTTTCATAATTACTTAAATCATCGTCATGGCAACTTTAAGTTCAACCATTCGTGAGTATGGGAGAAACGAACATGAAATTGAATCTACCCCTAAACTTTATCCAAAGTCACCACCTTGGAAATATGCAACTGTTGTTAAGAAGATCTAAAAAGGGGAATCATTGGGATGGGCTTACAGTGAGTGTAAAAAAGAGTTCAAGAGATCATACACCCGAGTTAAAGCACATTTACCTGAGTTAAAAGACAATGTCATTTGAATAAGCACTAGCCCACCTAAAACAGTTGGGACAGATGGAAAAGATTTAAGCAAAAAAAAAACTTGCAAAATTTCATAAAGAACAAGACAAATATGCTAAAGCAAATGAGGCAAATCTTGTCTCTCAATTCAAACAACCAACAAAGTTGAGAACATCTTTATCAAATCTTCAACTTCTCTCTCATGGAATTGTCAACCATGTTTCAAAGCGATCGACCGCTTGAAAGGAGTTTTAATAATGATGTTCGAGAAATCGCAGATACAGAGATAGGTTAATGCATTTATGGAAATGGTATTCCCTTTAACCTTGTGCAATCTCCTTACTAGGCAAAGATGATAAAAGTAGCGAATGAAGCCTCAAAATGATACAAGCGCCCTGGATATGAAAAGGTCTGCACCACAATGTTGAATGTTGAGAAGTTAAATTGAAACACCTTCACAATTCATGTTGCATTTCAGGGGGTCCATCATTTCTGATAGATGAAAATATCAAAAAAATAGGTATTTGATCAATATGATTGTTTAAAACCCAAAAGGGGCAATGTTTTTTAAGGATTGTGATGCGCAAGTGAAATTCTCAACTCATTACTGACATCTTCATTGAAGCAATTGAAATGGTGAGGTCAGATAATGTTGTCCAAATAATAATTGACAATGCAACAGTGTGTGGAACATCAAACTTAATTATTAAAAGCAAATATCAATACATCTTTTGGACCTTTTGTGTTGTATACTCATTGAACCTTGTGTTGAGGAAAGTGGGCAAACAAATTGAGTAGATTCAAGTTATTTTTTAAAAAGCAAAAAAAATTCAAACATTCATCACAAACTACCACATGTCTCAAGTTGAAGCTCCTTAAAGTATCTAAACTTCAAAATTTATTTCATAAATTCTAATTTCTATGACTTTAAATTCAAAATTCAAATATGTAAATCAAATTCTTGAATATCATGATTTGTAAATCATAATAATTATTCAATCAAATTATAATTTTTAATTTATTAAAGAAAATTGAAACATTGCCAATTTGACACTTGCAAATTGTCAAGACTCGTTTTGTCTCTTGCGCCATAATTTTAACAATGCTTATGCAAGTAAAAGAAGCATTACACAATCAATAGTATGCAGTTCTCTTTGAAATCAATGGAGAAAATCACATTCTAATAGAGCACAAGCCGAACAAATTTGTCGTTGATGATGACTAATGGGATAGGGTGGAATACATCTTGGCATTTACTAAGCCAATTGTGGATTTGCTTTGTTTATTTGACACAAATATGCATAATTTGAAAAAAAAAGTGTATGAGCACATTGATTCCATGGTAAAAAATAAGAGTGGTTATAAATGTCAAGGAAAAGACCCAAATGATTTTTTTTTTTACAAAAAAAGTGAAGATATATTAACCAAAAGGTGGAACAAGATGACCACTCCATTGCACATTTTGGCATATGTAATGATTTCAAAATATTATGTTGCAGAGTTGCAAGTGATCCAGAAATAACTGCACCAAAGACCTAGATGTCTCACAATGATTTAAAAAAGTTTTTGAAAAGTTTTTGTAGATCCTAAAATTGAGATTCGGATTCATGCAAAGTCTACTCATTTTGTGGAATTAAAGAGTTAGGTTTCTGATATTGATTATATGTGGGATAAGAGCAAATTAAGTCCAATTAATTGGTGGAACTACTATGATGGAGAAATTGCACACATACTATGAATTGTAATATGAAATTCTTATTTTGTTATATATATATATATATCGTTTCATTGTAGTATCCTATCCATATTTTTTAAAAATTTATCATATCCATTTCAAACCCTGTATCTATATCTGTTTCAATGTCTCTTCGAGTGCAACTTGAATATTGAATACTATAATTTGTGCCATATGAATTATGAATAATGATAGTAGACTCTTAGTCATAGTTTATTTTGTACTTTGTACTATGTCTTGCGCATTATTAATTTTGGTTATGATGTTGTAACTTATCATGTTAATAATTGAAATTTGACACAAACACTTCATGATATGTTGAAACAAAAACTTCATGATATGTTGAATAAAGAATGTTATAATAATCATTAATGATGATGACAATGTTATGTTGATTGATGATGATGATAGAGGATAATTGATTATGTATTTGTAGATATAGAATCTAGATTCTAAAAGATGATTTATAATATGAAATTTATAAATGTGTGTGTGTGTAGTTCATATCGTAATCCATATTTTTTAAAAATTTGTCGTATACATTTCAAACCTCGTATCTATATACGTTCCCATTTCAAACCTCATTATATATATACATTTCAAACCTCAAAATATATATATATATATATATCCGTTCCCATATCTAAGTGCAACTTAGCTTTTGTCGAATTAAAATTCATCACCAAACTTTACCATCACTCTCTCCAGATATTTATCCCCCGAGATCCAACCAAAAAAAAATTCTAGCACCACATTAGTTTTAGCATCATTGGGCATAGTAGTAATAATATCAATCATAATAAAATTTACCAACAAAATGACAACTTATAAAATTTATCTTCTTTTTTTTTGTTTTCAAATGATTTCTCAAACATAAATAAATAGCAACATAAAATAAAAAAGCATTCCACCAAGGCTGTTATGTCGCACCAAAGTGCTGTAGGTAATCAAAAAAATAGATATACATTTTTCAAAAATTATAAAATTGTTTAATAATTTTTAAAAATTCATAATAAATAAATAAAATCCTAAAAATTTATATATATATATATAAAAGTTACAAAAACTGAAATAACAATAATTTATATAACCATGAACGAATTTTAATGTTTTCAAAAAAACAAGTTTTACATAATCATATTCTGTAATCATAATCCACTAATAAAAACATACAAAAGAATGTCAAATACTCAAAATGAAGCCACATAGTCAGTTTACAAAAAGCATTGTGGCTCATTTAATTAAAAAAAAATAACACTTTTCCGTTATGCTACAAAACTAAGATCTTCATGATGTCCATATACATTTGGACATAAAGTAACAAAGACATTACACTAAGCCAAAGTCTCCTTGGCGTAGAAGTTAAAGAACAGAAAAATCTGGAACAGGAAACAATGCCTTGTACCAGGACAAGATCAGAGGCCATGCACAAAAAGCGTGCATTCATTCTTAATCAATCTATCTTTTTGTTCCTTGATCACCCTGAGTTATTTCGAGCATTAATGCCACTATTAAGCTCTTTATAGAGATGAAAGGAGGAAGTATCACTATAAATTGCCCAACACTGTTTTCAGGGAAATAAACATACGACTAAACATAATTTGTTTCATCCTCTTTCCAAAACGTTGAGAACTTCACCCCTGGCTTTCAACGACTCATGAGGAGTCCCCAGACCTGCCAGAGACGATCTTTACATACACTTTTGGGAGGAAAATTTCCTACTACAAATCAAGAACCCACAGATATCTTTCACAAGTTATGATCAAAGCAAAGGGGAGGGCAAGAATCTGCTCAGAAATGGACATGGGTAAAAGGCTTCCCATAAAAATCACTAATCATAAGATATATTACATAAAAGCACTGTTTTTCGTTGCAGATTATGCAGGGAGGTCGATCACCCAATGGATACGTGCCCAAGAAGTTTTAAGGGTTGGCTATTCCCTGGTTTAGATCTGAAAGTAGATCCATCAAGCAAGGGAGCACGCATACTCCCTCAGGCAGTTTCAAGGGGGGGCAACAAATGTACAAATGGGTTTGAGGGGCTTGAACCTCCAGGGAGAGAATGAAAATGCCTTCGCAGCCCCACTAAAGGTACAGTGAGTCACGACCCAGACCAACAAAAGGAACCCACGAAGAAACTGTAAATAGATCTAAATAGCAGTATGTGCAATAGTAAGAATCGACTGCCATTTTTTATTTTTCAAGAAGTTTCCCCATACCTCGACTTTACTTCATTGTGCGATGAAAATGAGATCAATCAAGCTTCCCATTTAGGAGCCCTTCAATGCCTCCTACAGAACTGGTCAGACCTCCTTACCCAGATCTGGAGGTCTGGCCATACCTCCACACCCAGATCAGAGCTCAGAGGAACAGAAAGAGGCATATAGCCCAATAAAATAGATAAACCCATGAAATAAATCAAGAACAGAAAAATATGGCATAGTTGAAGCCGGAGCCTTAAAATAAAACACTAACAGCTCATTCACTCTTGGATCAATAACTTGTAACAATATAAGTACAATGAATAGAATGTTCTGACATATGTCTAAACAGTTATGCCCTTACCCTCGAGTTCATAGCATGAAAAACTGCAAGTCTTGGGAAAGCAGCCACAGTTACACCCTTATCCTCAAGTTCCTAGCCGGAAAAACAGCAAATCTTGGGAAAGCAGCCACAATTAGCTTTATAGAGAAAAAATTGCAGGGAAAATAAAACTTCAACCCCTATGACTAACAACAAACCTGGTCCATGTGAGCAGATCTGAAGTGTAACGGTGAAGGCACAACATGTGAGCAGATCTGAAGTGTAACAGTGAAGGCACAACAGGGATGTGTAGTGAAGGCCACAGGTCTCGGTGGAGTTGGAAAAACCGTAACAGTTCACTTATCACATCTGATGAGATGAGATGAGATCGTGAGTTACTGCCGGGTTTTTCCCCTCTCCGAGACCTGATGGCCTTAAAACTACATGACATCCATGTACTACCCCACAGAACAGAGCACGATGACTGGTTCTCCATACTCACCGATGACTAAAGCAAACCCATGCCATGTGAGCGGATCTGAGGTGTAACAGTGAGGGCAAAATAGGGATGTGTAGTGAAGGCCAGTGGGTCTCGGCGGGGTTGGAAAAACTAACAATTAATATATCACATCAGATAGCATGTGATACTGAATTACTGCCTGGTTTATCCAACCCTCCGAGACCGGTTGGCCTTAAAACTACATGGCATCCCTGTAAAACCCCACAGAACAGAGCATGACGACTGGTTCTCCGTATTCATCTTCACAAGTATGGCGTTGGGAAGGGATGCGTGGTGAAGGCAATAGGAATGGGAGGAGTAGGAAAGACTGGTGATATGAAGCAGCCTTATCCTATGCTCCCACTCCTCAAGACTCCCATCCACAAAACACATCGCTTCCTTTCTCACAACCACCAGGGCCTTCTCCCTTGGATACACCGGCTCATCTTCATAGATCTCTCACACATATAAAGTCGGTATACCACCTAACCCTAAATTTTCCAATAGAAATCAGATGATTTTATAAAAATCTATTTTTTTATAAAAAGCCATATAAGAAAATCAACACTGACCGTCACCACAGAATTGAATATTTTTATCCACTCTGGGATGGATACCATTCACCGTGGAAGACAGGGATCGATGCCATTTTCTTCCTCGTTTAAGTCCTTTCATGAAGATCGAGGGAATCTTTGAAATCACCATTCTTTCGATATTGCGGTAATTACAAGGACAATTATTTTGGTTAAGTGTTGTGTAAATAATCAGTTGTTTATTGTTTATATTATTGTTTATTTATTTTAAGTTAATAATAATTATATAGTACTTTAATCTTGGACTTGGTCTATGGATGTATTATTAGCATTTGCATCAAAAAGGTGCAAAGAAATGTCGATAGAAATGTAGATAAATGTAAAGCTACGCAAAGCAACACTGCAAGAAGGAAGGATGTGGATTTGGAAGGCATGAGGATTCAAGAGGCTAAAATATTGGTAAAGTAGAGATTTGCAAGTGGGTATCAGTTTTTAATCACCAAACGCATAAATAGACTAGAAGCAATCTTTGAGAAGACATCATTGTGATATTCTATCATCTTCTCATTACCAAAATGTCTTGATGAAGGTAATGTTTGTTTAAAAAATAAAAAGATATAGTTGCAAAAACATTTGACCACCTTTTTAGTTCTCAAACAAAATTGAACAACAGTATGTAATCTGAAGTGGTAGCAAGGAATTTTTTGGATTGTCTTGACGTGACAGACATAATTAATCCATGGAATTGTTGTCACTTCAACATTGAAATAGCCCTGGATCAAAATCTCTATACCCAATACTTTGGAAGGAAGATTCATCATCACTACCGCATACATAACCTCCTGATGTATTTGCAACTCTTAAATTATTGTAGATGCAACAACCATGGCCATTGTGAAGAGGCGGACTCCTAAATCCCTCAAATTTAACTTGATTTTTCATCCATGCAATCTCATGGAGCAACACCAAATTCAATAGTTGATTAAATCCCTCGAAATGAAACTTGATTGTTCATCCATGCAGTGTGATGGAGCAACACCAAATCCAACTAGATTCAACTGTTGATTTTGTTAATCGACAGTCCCGATGTTTACTCGAGAGTCTCGATGTTTCATATTACAATCCAGTTAAAAATGGTCCTAAGTTGGTCTTAAATCTGGTTATAGTAATTAATTGACCTTATATCTAGTTAAAGCCAATTTCAAGGAAACAAATACAAGGATTTGACAACTGGAATGGAATATTAAATCCATTGCATTTGTTCCTTCTCATAGATAGATATCGGGTGTTTGTCCTAGCTTATTATGAAACTTGTTAATATAGTTAAACCCTTCTACGGAAGTTCTTGAAAACATTATATGTGAGTGTAAATCTCTGTATAGTTGGTTGTAGTGTTGTTTCTGGTATTTTCAATTGAGATTGTGTTATATTTAGAAACATCCAATAAACCCCTCACTCATAAATTTTTTATTTGTGGATGATGAAATAAATATTCACTTAAGAAGTTAGATATTTCAAAATATGATATAATTTCAATTTAAAAATAGCATAAACAATAATATTTATTAAAATTAAATAAAAAAGTTAATATCTCTATTTAAAATATTTAAACTAATGTAGAAATTATACAACATGCATGTATATCTTGGATTCACCCGGTCTAACAATGTACTAAAGTTAAATACTGAATCGCTTCTACAAATATTTTGCGGAATTAAAAACACAATTGCCAATCACATGAAGTAAAGAAGAATCAAATCAAACACTATCTTCTATTGTATATTCAACATGGATCGTGAAAAAATTACATACAAACTCTTCTCACAAGAGCCCTCCAGTACTCAGCTAAGTGTCTCACACTGTCATACAAAAACTGACTAATACTTAGCCAATTTACTGCCTCCAGACAGCCTGCCTTGCTTGCGCAATCCCTGATGAATGTTATCCCTAAAACATAGGAATTATGGCCTTCCTTGACTGTGCAAGTATCATGGGCACTCCAATGGGTGTTTGGTTGCATGTGTGCAACCCAATAATCCTACAAGTGATAGTCAACTTCCCTTCCACCTAGATCTCAACTGGGTCTCCACTGGATCTGACATGCATGCAACTAATAATAGTAAATCCTTAGTTGCATGTGAGATCACTGATTATGAATTAATTAATATTTAATTCACTTGATCTTTTACTAGTGTATCTTCAGTTACAACTAGCACAACTGAGTTTAACTCGCTTAATTGAGTTAAACTAATTACAACCTGCATTAACTAATGCACCACTGCACTTCGAACTCTGTTACAACTAGAATTACTCTACATGCCTCACCAACTACCTCTAACTAGAAATCCACTAGTTAATTGAGTTTATCACTCTCAGTTAACTATTACAAGTTATCATTGAAAATATATTACAGTTTATTGTCCATCTTAATTAAGGGATAACTAAAATAGACATGCACCAAAAATAGCATTGTAGGCCCCACCCTAGTGTAGGTGTTTAATGCACTAGGCGTGGGTGCTGAAATTTTCTTGTTGAATCTCAACACTCCCTCTCAACAAGAAAGGGATTATCCTTCACCCCGATCATATCTCTATGGTATTCGAATTTTCTCCTGGTGAGCGCCTTCGTCAGAATATCTGCATCCTAATCTTCCGTGGGAATGTACTGAAGCAACATTATTCTTCTCTGCACACAATATCCGAGATGATGTTACTGGATATATATATGCTTGGACCTATCATCAAACATAGGATTAATCGAGAGTTTAATGCAACTTTGATTATCACAATGAATCATTGTCGGATCCATCTAAGAACCAAACAAACCAACCAAGATCTTTCTCATCCAGATAGCCTCACATGCAGCTTGACTTGCTGCCATGTATCCCACTTCCGCTGAACTAAGTGCCACAGATATTTGTTTCTTGATGTACCAAGAAACTATTGTCGATCTTATGCTGAAGATCCCTCCTGATGTGCTCTTTCTGTCTAATGGACTGCTCACCCAATCTACATTCGTGAAGCCTTGAAGCTTCACTCCCTCTATCTGTCTATACCATAGACCATACTCTGATGTGCCCCTCAGGTATCTCAAGACATGCTTCCCCGCCTTCCAAAAGAGCTTGGTAGGCTTAACCATAGCTGGACTCAGCTGGTTAACTGCGTAGAAAATGTCTGGTCTGGTGTTCACTAGATACATTAGTGAACCAACTAACTGCCTGTAGACAATAGCATCCACTACCTCTCCAGAAGTAGCATCCTCTTTCCTCCAATTTCCTCAAAGAGGAGTAGCCATGGGTTTGCAGCTTTCCATGTGAAAATTACCTAATATCTCCTTTGCATACTTTCCTTGAGACACAAAAATTTCACCATCCCACTGCCATATTTCCAATCCAAGGAAATAATGAAGGAGTCCCATGTCCTTCATTTCAAACTCCCTTGCAAGATCCTCCTTGCATAAGTGTATCAGCTGCTCATCACCATTCAAAATTAGATCATCAACATAAAGAACAATAATCAATAGCTTATCCTCAACCGCAATTTGGTACAGGTTTGCATCTGCTTCACTTTTGGTGAAGCCCAATCTGGTGAAATAGTTGTCTATTCGAGTTTACCAAGCACGAGGTGCCTGCTTCAGCCCATACAGTGCTCTTTTGAGTCGGCACACATGTGACTCACTGTTGAAGATCTCAAAACCTTCAAGCTGCTCTATGTACACTTCTTCCTCAATGATCCCATTGAGAAACACAGTTTTTACATCCATCTGATGAATGCGCCAGTCCATCTGCGCTGAGAGTGCAAGGATGGATCATATGGAAGAGTACCTTGAAACAAGTGCAAAAGTCTCATCATAATCTATCCCCTCGATCTGTGAGAATCCCCGAGCCACAAATCTGGCCTTGTATTTCTCCACACTCCCATCACCAACTTGCTTTACCTTGTAGATCCATCTCAATCTAACCACTGATTTGTCGACCTGTCTTGGGACTATCTCCCATGCATTTTTCTTGACAATGGAGCCATACTCCTCCACCATTACATCAACCCAAGTTGGTTGCTGCACTGCTTCCTGAAATGAAGATGGTTCAGTCACAATACATTTGCTCATAAGAGCCATGTATCCAGTAAATCGATCAGGAGACTATCTCTGTCTGCATTGTGAAGTAGGGGCTCCTACATTCTCCGCAACATCAAGTCTCAATCTATCAGCTTCCATGGTGCGCCTTCTGCCATTTTTGATGGATGGCTATGCATGAGTGTTTTCCTCCACTCCATGAACCTCTGCATGTGGTTGATCCACATCTTAAGGCTCATCCTTGGGAACCAACAATTCCTCCTATGCATGCAAGTCCAGCTCCCTCTCAAGGGACAACTGGATGGCTTTCTCCTCATCAAATTTTATATCCCATCACACAACAGTAATTCTATTGTTTGGAAAATACACACGATAATTATGGGGTGTTTTAGTGTACCCCACAAAAATCTTGATCTCAACTATCGGTTCCAGCTTCTTCCTGACGTCCTTGGTCACATGCACATAAACAGATGAGCCAAAAATCTTAAAGTGTGAAACATCAGGTTTCTTACCATTGAAAGCCTCTTCAGGTGTACTCATACCAAGTATCCTATGAGGACAACGATTTTGCACAAATACCACAGTGTTGCATGCTTCCGCCCACAGATGCATCGGTAGGCCTTGATCATGCAACATCGCTCTTGCTGCACCCACAATAGTTATGTTCTTTCTTTCTGCTATGGGTTATGAGGCACTATCAGTTCTCTTCGAATTCTTTCTTTGCTACAGAAGTTCTTGAATTCGTTAGAGATGTATTCTCCACCATTATCGCTCCTAAGAGCCTTCACTTGCTTCCCTGACTCTTTCTCCACCAGTGCCTTAAACTCAAGAAACTTAGAAAATGTCTGATATTTCTTCTGCATGAAGAAGATCCAACACTTACAAGAAAATTCATCAACAAATATTACATAGTACTTATGTTTTGTTGTCAAAGCAACAGAGAATGGTCCACACACGTCTATGTGAACTCTCTCAAGGATCCCCAAAGCTCAGTTCTCCTTCTCATGAAAGGTGGCCTTTACATATTTTCCCATAGTACATCCCTTGCATGTGTCTGACTGCGCAAGTGTACCCCTGGGAAGACCAGTAGAAATCTGTTGCATGACTTTCAAGGCTCCATGGTGAAGATGGCCCAATCTCCTGTGCCATAATTCGCCCTCATCCCAGCTCACCACTTGATTTTCCTTGCCCATTATTGTTAAGAAACCATCTACCTCTAGGTTGTAGAGATTCTTAACTTGAATCCCTATCCTCTTGGCTTGTCCTGTTGTTTAATGTCGTAGGAAAGCTTTTCCTTCACTGAAAACAACATCATAGCCTCTCTCCTCCAACATTACAACTGAGACTAAATTTTTCTTCAAACCTGGTACATGCATTACATATTTTAATTGAAAGGGATTACTTGACTGCCTCTGGAAGGTAATGGTACCAATTCTGGTAGCATTATATCACCCGTCATCACCCATTTCAATATGCATCTGGAGATCCTTCTCCTCCAAGTCACTGAAAAGTCCCTTGTCTCCCATCATGTGAAAGGAAGCGCCACTATCCAAATACCACACAGATCCCAATGCACTTGACACCATGCATGTGATCAATGATAATTCAAGCTCAAATTGCGAGGCAAGAGCCTCACTGGCTGCAGATTTTCCAACCTTCTTGTTCTTCTTCTTTTGTGGACAGTTAGTAGCAAAATGCCCATTCTCGTGATAGTGAAAACACTTCACCTTGGACATGTCCTGCTTCTTACCATTCTTGGACTCGGATTTGGAATGGAATTTCTTCCCCTTCCCTTTGTTCGCCTTGGCAGCCAAAGAAAAATCTTCTTCATCTTCATTCTTAGATGAAGATCCATCTCTGGCGTTCCGTCTGAACTCCTCCTGCACCAAATCCGACCACAGTTGTTCCCAATCTAGAAAAATTTCCCTTCCATTGATAGAGTCTTGGTAACTTTGCCAACTCTTGGGAAGTCCTAGGAGATCCAAGCTCACCAAATCATCATCAACGACTGTTATACCAACGCTCCCCAGTTCATCCCGACATTGGACAAACTTTGTTAAATATTTTGGTATGGAGTCGCCAATTTCCATCTTGATCTTCCTGATTTTATCTTTGAGTGTCAATTTCCTATGGCCGTTGCTGGTCTGGAATAGATTCGTCAAAGCCTTCCACATTGCATATGGTGTGACTTTCCCATGGATTCTTGAGACAATGTGGTCTCGTACTCCCTCCAACATGATCCTCCTCGCCTTTGCCACTTTCTTTTGCCATGCATCAAGATTTGCAGCATCTGTCACAACGGGTTTAGGAACATCATTGTCAATGAATTCCTTCAAGCCATTGTCTTCGAGTACTCCCACCATCCTGTCCTTCCAAGAAATATAGTTTGAGTTGTCCTCGAGTGCATACTCCAACCTCAAGCCATTGAAAGCCATTTCAATCTTGAATCAGTTGTAGCACCAATAAAGTCTTTCTGCAAATTCAAATTCTATCTAGTCACAAACTCAAATCCTACTTCACTTCTATTGTTTGTTGTGCTCTGATACCATGTAGAAATTATACAAAATGCATGAATATCTTGGATTCACCCGATCTAACAATGTACTAAAGTTAAATACTAAATCGCTTTTACAAAAACTTTGCGGAATTAAAAACACAATCGCCAATCACATGAAGTAAAGAAGAATCAAATCAAACACAACACAAATAATTTCCCGAGGAAAGCTTGCTACTCAAAACCCCACTATTTTATATTGTATATTCAGCATGGATCATGAAACAATTACATACAAACTCTTCTCACAAGAGCCCTCTAGTACTCAACTAATTGTCTCACACTGTCATACAAAAAATGACCAATACTTAGCCAATCTACTGCCTCCAGACATCCTGCCTTGCTTGCGCAATCCCTGATGAATGCAACCCCTAAATGATAGGAATTATGGCCTTCCTTGACTGTGCAAGTATCATGGGAACTCCAATGGGTGTTTGGTTGCATGTGTGCAACCCAATAATCCTACAACTGATAGTCAACTTCCCTTTTAGCTAGATCTCAATTGGGTCTCCACTGGATCTGACATGCATGCAGCTAATAATAGTAAACCTCAATTGCGTGTGAGATCATTGATTATGAATTAATTAATATTTAATTCACTTGATCTATTACTAGTGTATCTTTAGTTTCAACTAGCACAACTGAGTTTAACTCACTTAACTGAGTTAAATTGGTTACAATTTGCATTAACTAATGCACCACTACACTTTGAACTCTGTTACAACTAGAATTACTCTGCATGCCTCACCAACTACCTATAACTCGAAATCCACTAGTTAACTATTACAAGTTATCATTGAGAATATATTACAGTTTATTGTCCATCTTAATTAAGGGATAACTAAAATAGACATGCACCAAAAATAGCATTGTGGGCCCCACCCTAGTGTAGGTGCTTAATGCACTAGGCGTGGGTGCTGGAATTTTCTTGTTGAATCTCAACATAACAGTAAAATTGCAACTAATATGTATCCAACATTAATGGTATCGACAATTAATTACTATTCTTTGCACGACACAAATAAAATCTCATAACACATCACAACTTTTGACTTAAATTGATGTGTAGTAATAGGGGATTCAAATTAATTAAATTTGAAAAAAAAAAATTATTAACAATATATTAATTAAAAAATATTAAGGAGTAGTTTAATTATGAGATTTTTGGTGTTTTGGCATTTTTTTAATTGAAAAATATTGTGAAAAATGTAAAAAAAAAAAACATTTAAAGTAGACATAAAAATAATATTAAAATTAAAATGCATTTAAAAAAAAGGTTAAACCATAATAATAATTTGATAAATTGTTATGAGCATAATAATATTATATAAAATATGAGTGATTTGTGAGGTTGTTATTTTTAATTTTTAAATTAAAATTAAAATTTAATAATGAGGGTTTGAGAGCAGGAGCTCTTATCAAAGAAATAAAATATATTATTCCATTATCACAATTTTAATGATAAGATTTTAATTTCATGTTTTTAATTATTTTAATTGATAAAATTAATGTTGACATAATTCATCAATAGGATAAAATTTGATTTGAAATTCCTACCCAAATCATCCGCACAAAAATTTGAAGAAAATTAAAAATATTATTTTGATGGGCAAGGATCATTGAACATGGACCATGAAATTGGATAATGAGAAGCCACTTATTAAAAGTCAAGAGTTCCAAAAATATTTAGGTACATGATGATGTGTCAATCTTATAAGTTGTGTATATGTTTGAAAGACTTAAACTTACTACCAAATCCCCTGCGCTGAGTATTTTGATGCTTTTAAGTCAAAATTATACACGATGAATGCTACTACCAACTCCCTCCGCTGAGTATTTTAATGCTTTTAAGTCAAATTTATATCGGATGAATGATTAAATGTAAATTTAACCAAAAAAAAAACTATTTCCTTTCAACACATTGACAAAGCATTAATCAAATAGTTTTTAACGATTTACAAGGGTTACATTTTGTTCACGTGGCCCAATTTTGTCCCTACTGAGTCACCCTCCAACAAATTTCCCTTTAAAATGTGCCTATCGAGTACGAGCTTATCATCTCCTAGAGGCTAATGTTGGAAATATTGTCATTGATGGCAAAGGAGCAGATTAGGATCAACAAAGAAGCAAAGGAGCAGCATCAACATTATCATTGGCTTTGGAGCAGCGTTAGTGGTTTGCATGGGAGTGGTGGAAGATTGCCAGTGAATAGATGATGAATTTCCCTTCACTTTGTGCAGACTTGTAAGAAAATCTCAAATCGCAAATCGTTGTAGGAAAGAAAATCGTAAAATCGCAGAATCGCAAAATCGCAAATCGCAAAATAGCAAATTGAAAATCATTGCAGGAAAGAAAACCATAAAATTGCAAAATCGCAAATTGTAGAATCACAAAATTGCAAATTGTGGAATCGCAGAATCACAGAATCGCAAAATCGCAGAATCTCATAATCACAAAATTGCAAATTGGTAACAAAGTTGCGATATGATCATGTGTTAATGGAAAATGTGATAGTGAAATGCGAGAGATGACGTGGTGATAGATGACGTAGCGCAGATGGTGTGGTGATATATGACATGGCGATAGATAACGTGGCGCAGATGACGTGGTGACATATGACATGGCGTAGATGATGTGGCACAGATGATGTGGCAATAAATGACATGGCACGCCCAGTGGGACCCGAACACACAAATCCCAAAATCGTAAGTCAGAAGATCGCAAGCAGTGACAACATTACGATATGAGCAAGTGCGATGGGAAAATTCAATGGAGAAATTACAATTCCGCAACGAAAGTCGATGGGACTCGAACACACATTCGCAAATCACCTAATTAGAAGTTAGAAGCCTTGGGGCTGTGTGATTCATGAACGAACGCAGTATATTCCAGAACTAAATTCAAATGCCATAATGGGTCTGGGGTTATGCAGATATTCATGTTATCGGAGAATGGACAAGAAGGTACTCGACACCTGTGGTAAAGTTTTTTTAAATTTACTGGCAGCATTCCTTTGGAAAATCTAACACTTGGTGCAAACTGTGGTAACCATACATCTTTGTGACATACTCAGCGAAAACGGATGCAAGGGCATTAGGCCCAAGATACTTTTTTGTACATAAATAAACATAAGGGGGGTCTCATGTTTTGTTTCCCTATGTAAATATCCATAGTTGAATAATTTTAGTCAATTAGAGGGAGAAATGTAACTGCCCGAATGATTAGTGGGCATAGGAAGCGATAGTCTATTTCAGTTTGTCATAGTGTTAGTTTAAACTATAACTGTAGGAATCGAAGGGTTTGTGAGTCATCAAGGAAATTGAAGCGATTCATTGTAATTGTATAAAAATAAACCTATGTGACAGAGTCGAGGGAGAGCTGCAGAGACCTGCATGAGCCTGCACTTAGACTTGCCTGTACCTGCAGAGAGCTGCATGGGGGAAGAAGGCCATCAGATTGAAGATCTGGCCAGCTAGTAATTGTAAATCAATCCATCGTGTAAATAAGGAATGGTTCAGTATATTCGTGTCTTGTGGAGTTAATGCATGTGTGAGTGTATATCCGCTTTGTTGAATAAGTTCTGTGTGAACATGTGTATGCATCCTGATGGAGGATAAAGGAAATCCTGTGTATGATTTATTTCTGTGTAATTGAAGCCTGAATCCCATAAGTAAGGATATAGACCTCTGTACAATCCATAATAGGAATCCTTGTGTAGGAGGACAGATAAGAACCCCGTGATTAGTTATATAGACTGCGTAGAAGACCGGCCGAGACCGAAAGGGTAACCAGTCCATTTATGTGTGTTGAACTTCGGCAATGGCCTGTGCTAAGTATTGACTCATTGAGGGGAGCGGATGTATAAAACGGAACCACGAGTGAAAGGCAGAACGAAACCTGGCGCGTCGAGGAAGCGGAACCGTGACCGGAGGAACAGTGAAAGCGGTTTAAGGCTGGAAGCGATTTTCATCGCACCACCTATCTTTGATAAGCGGCATTTGAGGAGTTGGAGCGATTCCATAGAGCGTTTGACACATGGCGAGGAGGACCCACGGAAAACCGTCGTTGCTGCGCGCCATCGCGCGTTAAAGTTCGTACCAGGACGCCGAGCGATATCGATACAAGCCGTCGATCTGGAGGGAAACCATCGGACGATGATCGCTCGATGAAGAGACGCGGATGATAACCGAGGTACGGGTGCGCATTTGATTGGTCGGTTAAAGTTCGTATCAGGACGCCGAGTGATATTGATATATACCGTTGATCTGGAGGCTCGATATCTAACGGTGATCGCTCGCAGGATTTGCACGAAGTTTAATTAAAGGTACGGTGTATGCATTCCGAGATTGTATTGTGGGCCAGGGCGGAGATATATGTAATGAATTCGGGTTGTTAATATAAGGTTCGACGATAAATTTGAAATTCGTAAACATATTACATATCACCATGGGTCTTAATATTTGATTGAATACAATAAAGTTTAAATATGTACCTGTCGAGGGTTATATGACAAGGTTAATCGTATATATATCTGGCAGTCAATCCTTACGGATGTTAGGTTATTTGTGCGAACGAATTGCATATATTATATACATTGAGATATTATGGTGTGCGTATAATGTTTGAATATGCGAAGTGGGGGCCTCATGAATTGTGATCAGGCGCGTAGTTAAAAGACCGAGGGTTTTATACGCATGGTGTGGAAGCCTTATTATTTTGGTTATAACTATAGAGGAGTGTTGAATTAATATCTCAATTCTCCGAATTGAGATATTAAAATAACCCAGACTTATTTGTTTGAATTTGCCAACGTAGAATAAGGGAAGTGTGAGATTTCCTGGATGTGGAGTTGATTGGCACGAGAAATATTGGGTGCATTTACACACAGATTGAGGAATGGGACCAAGGTAAACCGGGGCTAAGGGTGGCCTCGCTGTCAAGTGGTATCAGAGCTATAATTTAGTTAGCTCGTTGAAGAGTTTGTTTTTGAAATGCACATGTACTGAACAGGAAAGGATAGTTGATGTTTGAATCTGTTTAATAGAGAAAATTGCAGATTTGATTTGACATGCAGTAAAGGTCTCCACATGAACAGAATCTAGATTTGGAGACAGAAGATTTAGCAGGTAGATGCAGTGCAGGTGAGGAGAGAAGGAACAATATCATTCAGGGATCTTGAGAGGTAAGATGATGAGCCTTATTTGAACTCTGGTTGGAAGGTATTGTTTGCAGAATACAGAGTGCAAGCAATTGAGGAAGACATCTCAGCAGAAGTAGATCACAAGCTTTGAAGAGCAGTGATAGAAGAGTCCAACAAGAGATTCTGAGTGCATAAAGAGTGTGGCAGAACCTGAAATAATTCCCAAATGAGGTTGGATGAAAGAAGAAAAGGAGTGTTCTTGAGAAAGTTGCAAGTGAAGCCTAGAGAGCAGAGAGAGTGCTCAGGAGGTTCCAAAGAGAGGGGACCAGTACTTGCCAAAAGCCGGAGCTCAGGAGAGAAGCTTGGTGAGGTAAGTTGCAGCAAGAGAGCTTGCTATTGCAGAGGCTTAGTGCATCTTGTGAGTGAAGAACTCCTAGGGAAGAGAATGGCTACTGAGAGCCATAGCAGAGACTGCAGAGATTGCAGAGGTTTTGAGAGAAACCACAGCAGAAGTGTGTGTGGAGATGCTAAAGAAAATGGCATGAGGAAGAGGAAATCCACAGATGAAGAATGGCAGAAAGAATTAGCTGAGATCAGGGAAGAGTTTAATGAACTGAAGAGAAGGATAGAAGAAAGCCAGAGAGTTGGTTGGCTCATGAAGAAGAAGATAAAGTGGCAGAGGCTACAAAGGAAGAAGGAGCAGATGATGAATGCTCAGAAGAAGAAAGAAATACTCAGAGTGATTGAGTATCTGGAGAAAGACTTGGAGACTGAAGATTCAAGTGGGACCAAGGGGTCCAAGAGCCTTACATCTGACATATTTTGTATGTTTACAGGAACAACAGGTGAGAAATAACAAACTGCTGATGTTGTCACTGAGGAAGAAAATGGAGCAGCTACATGTTTTGAGGATGTCCATGCACAGTTGGAGAAATATTCTGCTTTCCAACATATTGGAAGCAGAAGAGCTTTAGTTTTTTATATTGGCCAGAAGTTGGAGGCTGAACAGCTTGAGGACTCTGAAGAAGAGACCATTGAAGAATCTCTGGAAAATATAGAAGACTTGGAACTTTGGTGACCAAATCACCAATTGAGACCATGAGGTCTTGTGTTTTTGCATCTGACAAGTTGTGTGTGAATGCAGGTGTTAATGAAGGCAGTTCACATGATGAAAATGTGACAGATGAAGTTGAATTTTTCCAAGTAAAGTATGATGAGTATCTTTCAGATGAAGAACAGATTGAACTACTGCAGCAGAAGGAATTCATTAATTCCTTATTTGGTAGAAGAGATTGTTCCAATGGGGTTAATGGTGATGAGTTTGTCATTAATGATGATAATGACAGGCTGCTATTGATGAATATCCATGTGGAGAATGATGGACAGGTAGCTGGAGTCTTTGTAGAGATGGGAAATCAGGATCTTATTCTGATGGAGACTGTGGAGATAGTGACAGCAGAAGATAGAGAAGATTGTGGTGAGATGCCAAGATTGTGGCATGAGAAGAGGATAGAACCACGGAGGAAAGGTGTTCAGATGGTAAGGACAGAGATGATTAAAGATGAGAAAGTTCCTTCTTGTGAACTAGAGCAGAAAGACATCCTTGAAGGGGATGGTGCAGAAGGGAGACTAGCTGATGGTCTCAAGAAATGTTTGAAGAATTGGAATCAGCATTCTAATGTGATGATTGAGAAGAAGAGGCAGTTGGGACAACATATTGAGGTGCTGGCAGAGCAAAGGAAGGCTCTGAGGCCTTATAGACTTTGCTTTAACAAATGTTTGATGGATGCAGATCCTGTTGATGATGGAGATAAGTTGACAGCATGGGGCAGTCAATTGTCAGAGAAGGAGAATTCTGTGGAAGAATTTAAACCATGGAATGGGGAAATTGAACTGCTAGAGAGTATGTTGAATCAACAGGATTCCATACAAGAGAGAAGACCTCAATTTCAGAATTGGGGATTGCAGAATGTGGAGACACAATGGGATGAAGATAGAAAATAATTGATGATTAAATCATCAATAGGGACCATTGGGTCTTGGGGTTTTGGAATTGATGAAGTGGCCATGTTGACAGGCAAAGCAGAAGACAATCCATCACTTGGAGCTGTCTTAGAAGAAGAAGAGCTGTTGCAGAATGAGGATGAGCAGCTGAGTGAAGATGAGACAGCCATGTCTCATATGCAGGAAATTGTTGCTATTGATAGCAAGGGAGAAGTGGCTTGTTCGAATAGCTGTATGGCAGACTGTTGGGGCTGCTATAGGAGTGGAGAACCAGAGTTTCACTTTGACAGAAGATGAAGATACAGTGGCTAGAGAACTTGATTTGATTGCTAGAGTCATTCAAGAAGAAGGAAGTCAATTGCTGAAGATTGCCAAGGCAGAAGAAGAAGATGTTGAACCTGAGTTGCAGCATGGAGAAGATTTGTTTGGCCAAAGGAGATGGAATGAATGTTTACTGAAGATATTCAGAAAAGAAGGTGAAATGCCAAAGCAGCAGCTTGGAGTGTCGCTGGAGAGAGTGATGAAGCAACAAGCTGAAGTGTTGCTAGCAGAGGAGAAAAAGTTTTACTGTTGCAGAGAGGGTATGGATGATTGGGTGGCGAATAGGGCAGCAGTAAGAACTGAAGAAATAAGAGTGCAGCAAACAGAAGTAAGTGTCCAGCAGTCAGAGGTAGGATTAGACAGAGAAATTGAATTGATAAGGAAACTGATGCAGAAGATGCCTCAGAGGAGGACAGCAGCAAGAAGGCTGAGAATCAGTAGCAGCAAGAGCAAGACAGTCACAGACTGTAATGGCATAGCAAGTGCGAAGAGGCAGACCAAAATATGGAAGCCAGGAGGAATGCGAAAGAAGAATGCTACAACAAATAACCAGTTGCAGAATAAAGTATGGGATCCAGGTAGATACAAAAATAAAGCACATGATCAGGAGATCATGAATCATTTGAACCTGGGGAGTCTGATGCAGGGGCATTAGGCCCAAGACACTTTTTTGTACATAAATAAACAGAAGGGGGGTCTCATGTTTTGTTTCCCTATGTAAATATCCATAGTTGAATAATTTTAGTCAATTAGAGGGAGAAATGTAATTGCCCGAATGATTAGTGGGCATAGGAAGTGATAGTCCATTTCAGTCTGTCATAGTGTTAGTTTAAACTATAACTGTAGGAATCGAAGGGTTTTTGAGTCATCAAGGAAATTGAAGCGATTCATTGTAATTGTATAAAAATAAATCTCTGTGACAGAGTCGAGGGAGAGCTGCAGAGACCTGCACGAGCCTGCACTTAGACCTGCCTGTACCTGCAGAGAGCTGCATGGGGGAAGAAGGCCATCATATTGAAGATCTGGCCAACTAGTAATTGTAAATCAATCCATCGTGTAAATAAGGAATGGTTCAGTATATTCGTGTCTTGTGGAGTTAATGCATGTGTGAGTGTATATCCGCTTTGTTGAATAAGTTATGTGTGAACATGTGTATGCATCGTGATGGAGGATAAAGGAAATTCTGTGTATGATTTATTTATGTGTAATTGAAGCCTGAATCCCATAAGTAAGGATACGAGCGGAGTGATAGACCTATGTACAATCCATAATAGGAATCCTTGTGTAGGAGGACAGATAAGAACCCCGTGATTAGTTACATAGACTGCGTAGAAGACCGGCCTAGACCGAAAGGGTAACCAGTCCATTTATGTGTGTTGAACTTCGGCAATGGCCTGTGCTAAATATTGACTCCTCATTGAGGGGAGCGGGTGTATAAATCGGAACCACGAGTGAAAGGCGGAATGAAACTTGGCGCGTCGAGGAAGCGGAACCGTGACCGGAGGAACAGTGAAAGCGGTTTAAGGCTGGAAGCGATTTTCATCGCACCACCTATCGTCGATAAGCGGCATTTGAGGAGTTGGGAGCGATTCCATAGAGTGTTCGACACGTGGTGAGGAGGACCCATGGAAAACCGCCGTTGTTGCGCGCCATCGCGCGTTAAAGTTCGTACCAGGACGCCGAGCGATATCGATACAAGCCGTCGATCTGGAGGGAAACCATCGGACGGTGATCGCTCAATGAAGAGACGCGGATGATAACCAAGGTACGGGTGCACATTTGATTGGTCGGTTAAAGTTCGTATCAAGACGCCGAGCGATATTGATATATACCGTTGATCTGGAGGCTCGATATCTAACGGTGATCGCTCGCAGGATTTGCACAAAGTTTAATTAAAGGTACGGTGTATGCATTCTGCGATTGTATTGTGGGCCAGGGCAGAGATATATGTAATGAATTCGGGTTGTTAATATAAGGTTCGACGATAAAGTTGAAATTCGTAAACATATTACATATCACCATGGGTCTTAATATTTGATTGAATACAATAAAGTTTAAATATGTACCTGCCGAGGGTTATATGACAAGGTTAATCGTATATATATCTGGCGGTCAATCCTTACGGATGTCAGGTTATTTGTGCGAACGAATTGCATATATTATATACATTGAGATATTATGGTGTGCGTATAATGTTTGAATATGCGAAGTGGGGGCCTCATGAATTGTGATCAGGCGCGTAGTTAAAAGACCGAGGGTTTAATACGCATGGTGTGGAAGCCTTATTATTTTGGTTATAACTATAGAGGAGTGTTGAATTAATATCTCAATTCTCCGAATTGAGATATTAAAATAACCCAGACTTATTTGTTTGAATTTGCCAATGTAGAATAAGGGAAGTGTGAGATTTCCCGGATGTGGAGTTGATTGGCATGAGAAATATTGGGTGCATTTACACACAGATTGAGGATTGGGACCAAGGTAAACCGGGGCTAGGGGTGGCCTCGCTATCAGAAACCAGGGACTAAAGCTGTTGTCTAAAGGCGTGATATTGTATTTCTGAAGCAGTGTTTATGCTGCACAATTTTGAAACTGAACATTGGAAACATAGTTAGAAGAAGTGCTAACAAAACACAGGGATCAACGAAGGTATAAACATACAGCAAGGAAAATAAGACAAAAGTGCTACATTGAAGTAATTGTAATAATGTGGAAAAATTGTTTGAGCTAAATTATTGTGATGCAAAGGAAAGTCTCTAAGGCAAAGGCAAGACTCCAAGGAAAAGACAAAGATGTATCAAGTTGAATCGTTGTGATACATTACATATGGTTGAAATTGATATTGGATAAAATATATATTTCTTATTATAATATTCATGATATGAAGAGATTGGAAACGAATATGTGGAAGGAAAAGAGTCAAGTCTGTTCACTTCATATTCCAATGTAGAATACAAACAAACATCAAATTATCTTGGTGTGCATTCGAGAGGTTAGAGAGCTAGAGAATGTGAGAGAGATAATTGATATACTATGCACATATGGAGCTAATGAGAAGCATATTTGAAGGGAGAAGAGGCAGAAGTAAAGATGGAGGAATACATAGTTGATAACCAGGTAAATCAGCACATTGTTTTCATGTTGTGTGAGGAGATTGTGGTCTCCTTTCAAGTTGTAGTTTGATAAATGTTCAGTTGGAACTGGTTGAGGTAGGAGCCTCCTGTGGGTTATAGCCTACAGAAAACATATGGGAGTTGGAGCTTCCTTGCAAGTTGTAGATTACAGAAATTTGAGGTAGCAGCCTCTTGTAGGTTGGATCCTATAGAAAATCAGATGTAATAGGGAGTAGGAGCTTACCTTTGCATCACAACAATAATAATCATGGTTTTCTCCCTTAAGGGTTTCCACTTATATCTAATGTCCATGTGCATTATTATTATGTGCTGATGTGATGAGTTAGCTTGTTTATTACATGTTTTTCACATATTCAGTTTGTTGATTATTATTTATTAAGTTTCCCATGTAATGGTTCTATTAATGAGTTTAATGAAAATAATTTTAATGTCCATGAATGGACTAAACTGATTCACCCCCCCCCTCTCAATCTAGTCAAGGGTTGATCAATTGGTATCAGAGCAGGTCCTTTTGGTGTAAGCCCAATAGCTTGAAAGAGATCTGGTTGAGTCATGGACTATCAAAATGTACCCGTGTTGAGTACAAAAATCTTTCCTGAATGGAGATATAAGGTTAAAACATATTTAATGTCTTATGGACCTGAGGTATGGAAACTTGTATGCGATGGTTACTTCAAACACTCTCCATCTTTGCAAGAACAACAGTGGAATGTCAGGGCAAAATACGTAATGTATAACAGCCTTCATAACAAGGATCTTGATACAGTAATGGATTTAACTTCTGCAAAAGGAATCTGGAATAGATTGCATCTCATGCATGAAGGAGACACTAGTGGCTGCATTGTTAAGAAGAAGATAAACAACAATAAGAAAAACCTATTTCAAAAGGAAAATTTTCAATCAAATGAGATCGTTGTTAGTGTGAATGGAAATCATTTCCATTAAGAAAATACAGTTGAAGAACAAGCCAAACTTGACTGTGTCTTGACTGAAATAGGAAGATTGAAGAATGAAAAATAATATTTCAAGAAACTGGTGCAAATATGTGATGAGAGAGTATATGAGCATAAGGAAGAAATTGTTGGCCTGAAGACACAACTTGAAGAAGCAAGGAAATTAGGAGGGATAATTAATAACTAGTTACAAGAGAAATATACACAATATGAAGGACTAGAATCTGAGATCTTTTCAGCTAGAAGATAGCTAGATGAAAAGAATGGGTTGTGTAAGCAGCTAGAAGAGGAGGTTGCCTCCATGAAGAACTCAGAAAAGGCAGACATTAAAGAGGATAATGAAGCAGCTCAAAAGGGACCTACAGAAGTAGAAGTGAGCAAGAAAACGATTTGTAGAGAAATAAACAAAAACAAGCAGCAACATCAAGAGACAAAGAATGAGAGGAAGAAATGGTTATTTTCAGAAAGCTCATTTGTTCTTGGAGATAAATTGAACAAATTTGGAAGATCTCAAACGAGGTTCCTTGCTCATATGAAAAATATCACATGTTTTTCTTGCCATAAACCTAGACATGTCGTAGCATAATGTAAGACAAAGAAAATGAATTTTAACCAGCAAAAGATGCAGCAAATGAGAAGACTCCCTCAAGCAAGCAAACAGAAAGGAAAATATTTTACCATGTACACAAATTATTTCCATGGCAACTGTTATTTATGCAATGAATTTGGACATAAAATTGTTGAATGTAAACGATATTAAAAAATGGGCACAAAAGGCCACACATCATCTCAACCGTACTGAGGTAAAACAAGATGTTATGAGTATAATAACTTTGGCCACAAGGCCAAATACTGCAAACTTCCATATACACTAAAGGACTCTAGACAGACGATGGAACCAAATCAAATTCGACCAAACTGTCTGTTATCTCTAAATTGGTACTGATGGGCTGCTCCACCAAACAGCTTAGAGTAACTCTTTCAAACCAGCTTTTGACTGAGGATTAGCCTCTTCAGCCTCAGAGGTCTCTCTCAAATTAACTTATGAATTTGTCAATTAATATTCAATCATATGGCTAACTCTATGATATGTACTATAATGAATTTTCTTGCAGGTGAAAAATGTGTAGGGTTCACTACCATTGGGCTTATGGAGTCAGTGTGAGGGAATTCAATGACAATGGATCTCCTTGTGGAAGTTGAGGCATTAATTGTTTCAATGAAATGACAATACACACACATAAATATTCAATAGCTTAATGTTAAAAGGAATTCAGAACATGAAGGCATGAGTTTTGAGTAATTCAACATCAAGATATTGGAAACAAGATATTAAGAAGCATAAGACATAAGCTCATTGAAACACTCAAAGAATCTCTGGTGAAGAAGAAAACAGAGTCACTGTATATTATTGATCAGTGAAAATTTACAACAATAGTAGTGTCAAATAACATTCTCAAACCCCTTCTCATTCGAATTTCTGCCTATTAATAGGCTTTCGTTCATTACATTGGATCTGACCATCTGGCTAGATCATCGAACCATCAACTTTGACACTTATCTTAACCATAAACTATATTCCTGGAACAGAAAAAGACACGTAATAACCTAAGACTTACAAGCCTATTAGGACTCTATCCTTTATTTATTACATTAAATTATTTGAAGAATGGGATAATTACATTGATAATGACCTGGTTCTCGAGTGGCACTCACCATAACCTAGACATAAGTATACCCACTAGATTTAGGAACTAACACCCCTACTTTTTAGGAAAAGATAAACATAACTTTTGATCATTGTCCTCATGCTAAGCTGGATAGGTGACAGCCATTTTGAAGAGTGAATCCTTGCCAGAGTGTCTCACTGCCACCTTTGAATGTCTCCATGTGGTTGAATTCTCTTCAAAAAAATTTCCAAATATCAAAATACCACTAAAAACCCCTCGCTGCAAAAACAGAGTGCACTAGGCAGTTTCGTAATGTAGTTTGGTAGAAAATTCATTTCAGCCATCTAAGTCAACTTTTAGCCTCTCTTTCTAATTAGGATATGTTTTCCAGATAATATAAGATAAATACAACTCTTGTCCTTCTTTGATTTCCAGCAAAAATGAGTTTTGTTGCAAAAAGTATCCTACAGGAATTTCGTAGAGAAATCTGACCTTCAAGCCTGGGCTTCGCTATGAAATTGCCTAATTGGCTGAAAAACACAGATTTTCATTTTTCTTCACCATTTCACCTTCCAAAATGAAAAATATGTTTCTTCAAGGCTGCAAAATTTGTCAAAAATGTTTAGACCAAATTTTTAAGCTTTGGGCACTCCATCCTTAGCAGTAGAAGTTTGTACCTCCTCAGGCTCATTTATCACTTTAATTTTCAGCCGTCTTTTCTTCAATTCTTCCTGAATCATTTCCATTTGGTCCTCTAGTTATTTAACATGTCCCTTAAGCCTTTTCTTTCATACTGTAGCCACATGTTTATTTTTCTGGTGTTCTTCATTACTCTCCTCAAAGGAAGTGTTCTTTTCAGCAACCTTTTTCTATTTGTCAATTATTTTTCATATTGGTTCAGTTGATCATTCATTTTTCCTTCAAAATCTTCCATCAGCTGTCTATCTACCTTGGCCTCTTGTAGTTCCAATTTAACTTCAATGACCTCTTCTCTGGCCTCTCTTAATTGTTCATGTAGTACCTATACTTCAGCCTTTTCCACCATTTGCTCCTTTCCCTTCCTTTCTGTGCTAGGTTGCTTGCCTTTGTCAACATTTTATGTCATATTTTTTTCCATGGCACCCTTTGCAAGTTGTAACATGGTCAGTGGTTTCCTTGGCTGGAATATGAAACCGACATCTTCTCCTACAAAATCTAATTTTTTAACAGTATTACCTTTTTTTTTTCTTCCTTTTGTCCCCTTCAATGTCTTCTGCTTGGACAATTGGAGTTTCTTCAATATCTATTTCTTGGAGGATGTCTTCAAGATTTCCCTTGGCAATGGTTTGGCTTCTATTTATCCTCCTGCTACCATGTTTGCTAATATTTTTGTTGTTGTTGCTTGCAGGTGATGGTTGTGGGATATCTGCCTCTGGTATAGGTTCTTCTTCAACATCCATTGGCTCCAAGATAGGCTCTAACTCTTCTTCATTAACACCATCTGTCACAGCTGAAGATGAAGTAGTTTTTGGCTTTGAAATCTTCTTAGGGTTCATTGAATAAACTTCATATCCACTGAGGAAAAGAAAATATGCCCAATATCTGTTTAATTTCTTCAATTCTTCTAGCACTAAGAGTTTAATTAGGCCATGGTGAAAAATTGATGTCTCACTGCCTTCAACCCTGGCTTGGACCTTATCAGACATCTTCCCTAAGCTCCTAAACAAAAAGAAAGGCAGATCAAGGGGCTGCTTGCTAGTGAAATGTAAAAGGAGCCTGAAATGGTATAGGTAAACCATATGAAACCTCCCCTCACCGGTAAAGTACTTTTGGATCACAAACAACAACTTAGAATAATTTTCCTTCATAAAAATTCTTGGGAATGCCAGATGCCATGTCAGCTCCAATGTGCTATGATTTGAAAAATTTCTCACAACTCTGCATTTTGAATTTAGTGGCTTTGAACTACTCTTCACCTTCTCTTGGTACCTATGTATCCTAAGAAATAGTATCAGGTGATACTGTGAAATTTAAAACTCCCACCTTTGAGGTTCTACCTGTAAAGTTTATTGCAAAATCCTTTGATATCTGGACATGAAATCCTTTAAGCTTCTAACAAAATTGCAGACATCTGAAATTTCTGAAAGCACCTATGAAACTTGGGTCTTCATTAAGTAGCTTGAGGTCCATAGGCTTGTATCTCACACAAGAGCCTCCCTTGTTCACCTTCTTCTTCATTGTCATCCTACTTTACAACCTCATTGTCTCCCTTACTATGACACCTGCAGATAAAAACGCTAGACAACAAGCTACTTGCACTGTGAATCAGCTCTTCAAAGATGAAATTGGACTGTTGCATGCAAGGTTCGAACAATATATGACACAAAGATGCTTAGAGATGAATTAAAAAATGCAATTCAAAAGTTAGGAGAATGATGCCAAATGTGAGAACAAAAGGTAATAATGAGGGTAATTACGATCTTGCATGCTTGGGTGATCATTATAACTAATTGGGTGACCTCACCTTTACCCCTGACCATCAGAATTTTGACACCCCACCATGCTCTATTTTTTCTGCAGAAAAACACGATTCCACAACGAAGACAGTTAAAAACCTGGTAGATTCGCTACCGAATTTTCAGGTGATTCTGTAGCGAAATCTGTCATTTTGCAGTTATATTCGCTACTGAATGATGAAAAAGAAGACAAGTGGCATATGTTTGATTTGAGGCCATGCATGCGAAAAATAAGTGGAATGGAGTGGATTTGACTGACATGACATGAATCATGGGGGGTTTTAGACTTAGGGTAAGGCTTATTCCATGGGTTTTCCATCAATTTTATGAACCATTCTATGAAGACAAGATGAAACCTAGGTGAGTGATCTGAGTGACCCTATCAATAAAAATTTTGAAATTTTATGAGTGATAACAGTGGCTCCACTGGCGATGGTGTGCCCTTGTGGTACAACAAAGAACTTGTAGTTCCAATGCCTTCTTTCAAAGAAAACAAAAAATTCCGAAATTGATGAAGACTTCAAACTCTTATGGCCTTCTCCTCGGGCTCAAGCTTGACAATGAACTCATATTTATTAGCAAAACATCATAACAGTAAATGAAATATATACAATGGAGTGAAATTTAGTAAAATGAATTAGGAGGAATAGTGTTTTAGAAACCTGCCATTGACAAGTCCTCCTCCACACAGCTGTCCATCCATCTCCTGAAGCAGAAAAGTGTTGTTTCCATAATATGCAGCTATCACAAATGGCCCCTTCCAGATGTTCTCAAACTTTCCATGCTTCCCCTTTTCTTCAATTTTTGCTTTCCGTTTCAGAACTACATCTTGAATCTAGAAACTTTCCTCTTTAGCTTTTCTGTCAAAGGTTTTCTTCACTCTTTTTTGTGATTGCTGATGGTTTTCATACACCTCTTCTCTTTTCTCTTGCAAATCTATAAGTTGGTTTATCCTCCTTTGGATTGCATTTGTCTCCTCTTCAAGTCCTTGTATCAACTTCATTACCGGAACTCCCAAAGAAGTGGGAAAAATAGCTTCAGCTCCATACACTAATTCATAGGGAGATGTACCAATGGATTTATTTGTGCAAATTCTATCAGCCCACAGAGAAAAAATCAACTTTAGATGCCACGATCTCATGTTTTTTTGCAACACATTTTTGATGATCCTCACTATGCTTTTATTGGATGATTTTGCAAGGCCATTACCTTGAGGGTAATAGGCTATTGAATGTCCAGGTGTAATATGATACTGATGACAAAAGCTAATTCATTTTTTGGATTTAAAAGCTTGTGCATTATCAGTAATAATCTTCATAGGAAAACCAAACTTGGACAAAGTATTGTTCTCCAAGAATTGAATGATGACTGAGTTAGTGGCTTGCCTTGTTGGTATTGCTTCGATCCACTTAGTGAAATAATTTGTGGTTGTCAAAATCCAACGATGCTGCTTTGAGAATGTTGGGTGTATTTCACCAATGAAGTCCAACCCCCATTGTTGGAAAGGTGCTTCAACATATATTGGCATCAAAGGTAAAGGAATCAACTTCTTCTTACCATAAAAAACTTGGCATTCATGGCATGCAGTGATCTTCTTGTATATGTCCTTAAACATAGTAGGCCAATAATACCCTGCCCTGAGTATCTTTTTGGTTGTGGCTTTCCAGTAATGGTTTCCTCCACAATCTCCCTTATGGAACTCTTCAATGAATATTTCAGCCTCATCTTCCAGCAAACAATTCAAAAGAATTCCACTGGTACCTTTCCAATACAAATTATTATTCAAAATGCAAAATCTCAATGATTTCAGCTTCATAAACCTTGATTTGGACTTAGTCAACTGAGGAGGAGCTTTGTGATGATGTAGGACAAATATTACATCTCTGTACCATTCAGAAAAGATGAATTTCTCTTCAATAGGGACCAATTCTTCTTCTTCTTCTGTCAGCTCTGAAATTTCTGCAATGAAATTCATGTCAATACATTCAAAATTCGATTGTGCCATTAGTTTTTCTAATCCCTGTCCTTTCACCAACTTGGTAGGCTTGATTTCTATTTCACACTCCAACAAAGTAATGATCCATTTCCCTCTTTTTCCATCAGGATCACCTTGTGTCAAAATATCTCTAACCACAGTATTAGGCACAAATGCAATAACATGAGAATGCAGACTGAAAATTATGAAATATTTAAGAGCTTTGACTAATGCATATGCCTATTTCTCCAAGATATTATACTTCAATTTAGAGTTGGCAAGAGTCCTACTAAAAAATTAAATAGGCTGCTCACCACCTTACTGCCCTTCTGCAATAAAACTCTAGCAATGGTATTTTCAGAAGCAAATGTGAAAACCATAAATTCACTTGATAAATTGGGATTTATAAGCATTGGGGCTTGAGTGAGGGCTTTATTTTTCTCTTCAAATGATTTCTTAGATTCAACAATCCACTTAATATCATATCCTTTCTTTAACATCTTGGTAATGTCTTTGGCAATCTCATCAAAGTTTGGGATAAACCTTCGAACAGAATTTACTTTTCCAAGAAAAGACTAGATCTCCGTACTATTCCTTGGCAAGTCTATATTCCGAATTGCACTAAATCTATTAGGATCAATATTTATCCCATATTTAGATATAATATGTCCTAGAAATTTTCCAGAAGTTGGAGAAAAAATACTTTTAGTGGGATTAAGAGAGATACCGAATTTTCTACATATCTGCAGAATTTTCTCCAAAAATTTCAAGTGATCTTCCTCCTTTCTTGAAACACAGTTATGTCATCCAAATAGACCACAACTTATTTGTATTTCTCCTCAGAAAAATCAATATCCATTTCTCTTTGAAAGGTTTCCCCTACATTCATCAAACCAAAAGGCATCTTGGCGTACATGAATGTTCCCCATGGCGTGGTAAAGGTAGTTTTCTCCTGATCTTCTGGATGTACCAATATCTGATTGTAACCTGAAAAGCCATCAAGCATGGACATTCTTTGAGAGCCAACAATATTCTACAAAATCTTATCCATCTTGGGAAGAGGGTAGTTTTCTTTCAAAGAAGCCTTGTTTAGATTTCTAAAGTCAATACAAATTCTAATCTCACCACTCTTCTTTCTCACAGGTACTAGATTAGCAAGCCATTTTGAAAACCTTATAGGGAAAATGATCTTTGCATCAAAAATTTTCTTAATCTCTTTCTCAATCAGAGACATGACCAAAGGATTAATTCTTCTGAACTTCTGGATGAAAGGTTTTTCATTCTCCTTGATGGGAATAGTATGTTGTATAATGCTAGGATCATACCTTTTCAGATCAACATAAGTCCATGCAAAAACATTAATATATTTCTTCATCATATCCACATATTTCTATCTCATCTCCATAGAAAGAAACTTAGAAATTTTGACCATTTTAGCCATTGTTGCTGCACCAAGATTGCAAGTCTCTACCTCCTCATCATCAACCTGCATTCTAGGAGACTTGAAAACATCATTTGATCGAAAAGTTTTTCAAGGGGGATAAGGCCTTTTGGGATACAATTGTTTTTCAACTGCAAGACTTCAGGATTGACCTTAGTTTCAACAAACATATTTTTCTTATCCACTTGGATGTTCTCAAACTCCTCCTTTAATTCAAGGAAATTTCGGACTTGCTGATCATTTTCAAACACTTGCCAATGAATGATGTTGTCAGGGATTGTTGGACTCTGTCGGACCTCTACCTCATACTTCTCAGTAGAATGTGTAGGGATGAAAAATAAACTTGCAGAGATAACTAGAGAATCAACTACTGAATTATGGTCTCTAGTTTTCACAATGAGTGCATATTCTTGAAAAATTTCAAGTGTTTCCAAGATCAAATTTCTGTATGCCCTCATTCTCACATCTTTGGTTTGATACGACCCTTCAACTTGTTTAATCAATAACTCTGAATCACCACACACAAATATCTTTTTGGCACCTAGTTTTTTCAAAATTTCTAGACCCAAAAACAATTATTCATATTTTGCCATATTGTTTGTGAAATCAAAGTTAAGTTTAAAAGAGTAAAACTTACTTTCATTTGTAGGATTAGTGATCCATATCCCTGCTCCAACCCCCTATCTTCCAACATAGCCATCAAAGTGTAAAAGCCACCATCACCTTTCACTCCCTCATTTGTCATCATTCTCTCCACATTCGAATTTCATTTTTAAGACTAATATTCAAACCTCCTCTCTGACATCTTCCTTTCGATCTTTGCATGCAGCAATTGATTAGAATCCTTGAAGAGTCCAACTCCACCACAAGCTGTTTTCTGTACAATTCTGTTCTTTACAGGTGTCATAGGATCAAGAAGGTCAACATAGTGTTAAAATAAATATCCATGCAGAAGAAGACTTATAAGTGGTCAAATATGAACCTATGGACTTAAATTTAGTCATGGAATACCCTTGTGTTGCAGAGGACTTCATTAAAGCTAATTACATGCATTTCTGCCAGAAGAAACAAAGGAATTTTTGTGTTTTTTTACTATTTGAGCAGTTAAATTCAAGAGAATTTTATGGGAAAACAGAGAGGAATTATACAAATCTGAGAGAGGTTATTGTCAAGCATAGATAAAGAACATTAACCTCTTTCACATTTCTCGCAGGTGCCACAAATTTGGAGATTCGAAGATGTCTTTGGGATTTATTTCCATAATGTGTTTTTTTCCTATTTTAGACATGTTTTCCAAATGCAGATTTTGGACACCTGGAGATGTTTTTCAAAAAACCAAGAGAGGTTTTTCTTCAGTATGAACTTATTTACAAAAACCTCCTCCCGTTTTTATAAAGGATTTGAAGATAGGAACTCATTTCGGAGCCCTAGTTTTCAGAAGAAAAAAACAACAAAATTATGAGTTTTTTGCCAATTAGGCAATTTCATAGCGAACCCTAGGCTTGAAGGCTAGATTTCGCTATGAAATCCCTATAGGTGATGTTTTGTCAAAAATCACAGTTTTTGGCAAAAAGAAAAGATGGAGGAAATTTGTATTTAGCTCGTTTTATATAACCAACACATCTAAATCAGAAAAGAAGGCTAAAAATTGGCATAAATAGGTGAACTAGATTTGCTACAAACCATGCTACGAAACTGCCTGTTTCACTCTATTTTTGCAGCGTGGAGCTTTTGGTTGTATTTTGGTATTTTGAAAGTGTATTGAAGGTCAGCCAACCACGTGGAGGCATTAAAGGGTATCAGTGGAACACCCCAGCAGGGATTTGATCCTTGACAAAGGTGTCATCTGTTCCAGCTCAGCGTAAAGACAATGATCAAATGTCATGATTATCTTCTCCTTAAAACTAGGGTGATCAGTTCCCAAGTCTAGTGGGTGTTATTATGTCTTAGTTTTGGTTAGTGTCACTCAAGCACTTGGTTTTCATTGATGTAATTATCCAATTCTACAGATAAGGGAATGCAATAAATGAAAGGTGGAGTCCTAATAGGCTTGTAAGTCTAAAGTTATTAGGTGTCTTTTTCAGTTCCAGGAATATAGTTTATGGTTAAGATAGGTGTCAAAGATGATGGTTGGATGATCTAGAGAGATGGGCAGATCCAATGTAATAAACAAAATCCTATTAATAGGCAGAACTTCGAATGATAAGGGGTTCGAGAATGTTATTTGACACTACCACTATTGTAAATTTTTTCATCAGTAATATATAGTGACTGTGTTTCTGCTTCACCTAAGATTCTTTGAGTGTTTCAATGAGATTATGTCTTATGTTTCTTAATATCTCGTTTCCAATATCTTGATGTTGAATTACTCAGAATTCATGTTCTTCATGCTCTGACTTCCTTTTAACATTAAGTTATTGAATATTCTTGTGTGTGTATTTTCCTTTCATTGAAACATTAAGAGCCTCAACTTCCACAAGGAGAGCCATTGTCATTGAATTCCCTCACGCTGAATCCATAAGCCGAATGGTACTAAACACTATTTCATTTTTCACGTGCAATCAAATACATTAAAGTACATATCACAAAGTTATCCATCTGATTTAATCCTAATTAAACAAATCATAAGTTAATTTGAGAGAGCCCTCTCAGGCTGACGAGGCTAATCCTCAGTCAAAATCTGGTTTGAAAGAGTTACTCAAAGTTGCCTGGTGGAGAAGCCCATCATTACCAATTTAGAGATAACATTTTGGTGCGTCTGCCGAGAGTCTGAAGACATATTCCCTGAAGTTTGTGCTCAAACAGTATGTTGAACTCTTGGAGGTAGCAGGAGCTGAGAATGTTCGAGGCTGCAGAACTACCTTGGCGACTCCATTGTTGAAGAATTCAAAACTTCATAGCCTCATGGTGATTCCACTAGACTTATGAAGAACTCAAATGCTGCCATTCTTGTTTCGAGGTATGCATATGTAGATTTTTCAGAAATTTACAGTTTCTCAAATCCTTTTCCCGAGGATGCATATTTTTTAAGGAATGGTCCAAAATTTAATGGAGAAGATTTGAGTTTGAGTTTGAAGCATATATCAAATTTTTGTGACTTTACTGAGCTTCTTAGAGTCAAACATGAAGACATTTTCATTAGATTATTCTATGATTCATTTCAAGGGAAATGTAGAAAATGGATTGAAAGTTTGCCTATCAGATCTATTAAGTCATTTGCAGATTTTTGGCTTATTTTTTTGGAAACATGGATGGAAAAAATAGAGTTGGTGGTGGGATCTCTTTCCATTAAAGGTTTTAAGCAATGGAACGATGATCACACTAATGAGGAAGTGGATGAAAATTTTTCTTCGGCCTTGTCTTCTTATTTAAATTTATTTGAGTGCAAGTTAGAAGATAAGATTCAATTTTTGGATGAATTTGCTAAGAACATTGAGAAAGACATTGAAGTTTTAGAAGATCAAATTTAGTCCTATAGTCTTCATGGTGAAGATCAGTCTTTTGAAAAAGTTTTTCATGCCAAAACACAAAGAGAAGGTGTTGGTACCTTTTTCTTTTGAGATTGAGGAGGAATGTCTCGTTTTTGAAAATGAGTTTGATAGCACACAACTAAAACCTTATGTTGCTAAAGAAAGCATATATGAGTTGTCTAAAACTACAGAATGTCTTGAGAATCACCAAACAAACTATGTATTCTATGATCCTATAGCTGACTACATGGAAGAGTTCTACAGTCCAAATTTCCAATTATGTTTTCACTATGAAAATCAGACCCATTTTATGTTGCCTTAGTCATTACAATATCCGGTTTGCATTTGGTTTAAGCACAGTCAAGGAGTTCAACTATTAGATTGGCTCATTGACTGGCTTTATTGAAGGTTTCATGTCACATGAATCAAGCATGAAGATTGCAGTTGTTAGGGTAGGTAGGAGTGTGTGTGAATAAGCTCAAGCATTCTCAGCATCTTTTCAACATGTATAGGTTTAGTTTTCAGCTTGGATTGTAGTTTTCAACAAGCTTGAGCCCGAGGAGAAGTCCATAAGAGTTTGGAGAAGTTTCCATCAAGTTCATAATTTTTTTTTTTTAAGGAAGGCACTCGAACTACAAGTTCTTTGTTGTACCATAGGGGCACACCATCTCCAGTGGAGCCACTGTTATCACACAATTTTTTTTAATATTTTGATTAGGGTCACTCACCTAGGTTTTATTCTCTCTAATAAGGTTGGTCCATGAAATTGATGAAAAATTCATGAAATAAGTCTGTATCCTATGTCCAAAACACTTCATTAGTCATATCTATCAAGTTTCACTTTAGGTTCACATGCATTGGTTTAAAATTCATTTTTAGCCACATGTCTGATTTGTCACGATTCGCAACGAATATAACTGCAAAAAGGCAAATTTCGCTACAGAATCACTTGACCATTTCGTAGCGAATTTGTCAGATTTATAATTGAATATGTTGCGGAATCATGTTTTTCTGCACCAAAACAAAGGATGATGAGCTGTCAATTTCCTAATGGTTTCGGATAAAGGTGAGGTCATATAATTCGTTATCATAGTCATCCAAACATGCAAAAGTGTAAATACCACCAACCATTACCTTTCACTCCCTCATTTGTCATCATTCTCTCCACATTCGAATTTCATTTTAAGACTTATCTGCAAAGCTACTCTCTGTCATATTTCTTTCGATATTTGCATGCAGCAGTTGATTAGCATCCTTGAAGAGTCCAACTCCACCACAAGCTATTTGATGTGCAATTTTGTTCTTTACAAGTGTCATAGTATCAAGAAGGCCATCACAGTGTTAAAAGAGTTAACCATGCAGAAGAAGACTTATAAAGGGAGGTTCAGTGGTAAAATATGAACCTATGGACTTAAATTTAGTAATGGAAGACCCTTGTGTTGCAGAGGACTTCATTAAAGCTGGTTACATGCATTTATGCCAAAAGAAACAAAGGAATT